>JASUXV010000006.1:0-600000 GCA_030411845.1 Friedmanniomyces endolithicus
CTCATACCCTTCAAGGCATACCCTCAACCTTCCACACCTTGGCCGCAGCATCGGCCCCAGCACTCACCACCCTCCCCAACCCCACCCCAACCCCCCCCCCCCCCCCCCCCAACCCCCCACCCCCCCCCCCCCCCCCCACCCCCCCCCCCCCCCCCCTCTCCCCCTGTCTCTCCCCCCCCGGACCCCAGGATGTTTACCTGGCTAAACGGCTCCCCCACCCACCCCCCCGCCCTCCTCCCCCTCCGCTCCTCCCCGACCTTCATAATCCTCACCGTAGCCACAGCAGTCTTCACCGACATCTTCGTCTACGGCATCGTCGTCCCCGTCCTGCCCTTCGCCCTCACCACCCACTCCGCCATCCCCGCCTCGCAGATCCAAACCTGGATATCCATCTTCCTCGCCGTCTACGGCGCAGCTTTACTGATCGCCTCCCCGATCTGCGGCTGGCTGGCCGATCGCTCGAGGTCGCGGCGTGTGCCGCTGTTGTGCGGTTTGTTGGCGTTGGGGGGTTGTACGGTGATGCTTTGTATCGGGTCCTCGATCGCGGTCCTGGCCGCCGGGCGGGTGTTGCAGGGGTTCAGCGCGGCGGTAGTGTGGGTGGTGGGGTTGGCGCTGATGGTGGACACGGTGGGTCCGGAGGCGGTGGGGCAGGCGATGGGGTATGTGGGGTTGAGCATGAGTTTGGCGATTCTGCTGGCGCCGTTGCTGGGCGGGGTGGTGTTCGCCGCGGCGGGGTATTATGCCGTGTTTGCTATGGCGTTTGGTTTGATTGTGGTGGATATTGTGTTGCGGGTGTTCATGGTTGAGAGGAAGGTCGCGGCGCGGTGGCTGCCGGAGAGGGAGGTGCGCACGCCTCATGAGGCTGCGGCGACGACGACGACGACGACGGAGAAAGGGGTGGAGCTCAATGACGTGGAGCTGGCGGACGCCAGACCATCTACAGCCGACGATCTCCAGCATCAATCCCTGACCCTACCACCCAAGGCCGACAACCACCAGCAACCCACCAGCGAGCCCCCCGCCGCCTCCCAAGGCCTCCCAACCGGACCACCAGCCAAGCGAGCTACCAGCCTGCCCCCCATCATCACCCTCCTCTCCTCCCGCCGCCTCCTCTCCGCCCTCTGGGCCTGCCTAATGCAAGCCACCCTCCTCACAGCCTTCGACTCGATCCTCCCCCTCTTCGTCCTCCACACTTTCCACTGGACCTCGGTGGGCGCGGGCCTCATCTTCCTCCCCCTCGTCGTGGCCTCCTTTTTCGGACCCCTGGTAGGCTGGGCCAGCGACCGCGTCGGGCCCCGGTGGTTGGCTACGAGTGGGTTCGCGCTCAGCTGTCCGTTTTTGATACTGTTGCGGTTGGTGGAGCGGGACTCGTTGGGGCAGAAGGCGTTGTTGTGCGCGTTGTTGGGGTTCGTGGGGGTGGGGTTGACGCTGGTATTGACGCCCATGATGGCTGAGATTACGTACGCGGTCGATGCGCGGGCGCGGAGGCTGCCGAAGGGCGCGTTTGGGGTCAATGGGGCGTATGCGCAGGCTTATAGTTTGTTTAATATGGCGTGGGCGGGGGGGTGTCTGGTTGGGCCGCTGTTGGCTGGGTTGGTGAATCAGAGGGCGGGGTGGGGCCCGACGACGTTGATTCTGGGGGTGGTGAGTATCGCTACTGCAGTGCCGACTGCGGTGTGGACTGGCGGGAGTATATGGAAGAAGCGAAGGAGTGATAGGGAGGCCGCTGAGGGAGCGGACGTAGGCCAGGATAGTCGAATGTGACGGACGGTCGACGATGAGCCCTTGCATTGCCACTCACTGCACACCACGTCTCGAGCTTGACGTAATAACATGGCTTCCTTCGCGCCAGCAGCACCCAGCGCACTGGGTAATCTTCATCTGCGACGCCGGTGGTGTGCTTATCCAACCCAGGACACCGTCGCTATGCACCCATCCTCGCGCCCAAAAACGCCTGCAATACCCGTGAACCACCCTCGTTGTCCTTCACGCCAGCACTCCGTCAAAAGCCAGTCGAGAGACCATTCTCCTCCATCTCCGCCGGCTCCTGATGCCGTGCAAGCACCTTCTTCTTATACTCCTCCTGGTCCCGATCCCAAAGCAACGCGGCTTCGCCGTTCAGCGGTGAGGCACTATTCCCACAAGTCAGTCATCTTCCCAAACACCAGCCTTGTCACCTGCGATAGGCGGGGGTCTACGCACTTATTTGGCTCCCCCAGCAAACTCTGGATGCTCAACAACACACTACTCGTATTCAGCACCGCGCTCCACGCCCCCTCCTTGCCCTGCCCACCCTGCTTCAGAATATCCAGGCAGATCCTCCCGCTCATGTCGACGTTCGGGTGGTAGACGGGAGTCTTGAACAGGACTTCGGGGGGTGCGTAGGGGTAGTTGGACGGGTAGGCGAGGGTGAGTTTGAAGGTCAGGTCCGCGTAGGGCGTGTCGGTTGGACCGGTGACGGTGGCGTTCCATTTGGTGATGTCGGTGTTGGAGGGGAAGGCGGAGAGGCCTGGGGTTGGGGAGGTCATGAGGGTCATGAGTTCGGATTGGAGGCTAACGTAGTCGTTAGTTGTCGTGCTGGTGGGTTGGTGGTGGTGTTTGGGGGGGGGGGGGGGTAACCGTTTGACTACGTTGCCGTTGCCGGCGGATCTTGTTGGGTTGCTGGCGTTCTTAGCACCGTGACTGGACGGTGCTGTGGACATGGTCCGGAAGGAATTGGCCATGACGGGGTGGGTATCAATGTTGGGGTAGTAGTAGGAGTTGGGGTGCAGGAAGCGAGGTTGCGCTTGTCTTGGTCAAGCACGCTGCGACTACGGCGGGTTTGAGAGTGAGGGTGGAGGGACTTGTCGACTACGAAGGTGTTTTTGACAGCTCTCGGCCAAGTGCAGTGTACGAATACTGGTGAATAGGTTGTAAGGTAAGGGGGTCAAGAGGAGGGTGTGAGGATATATCTATTATGTGAATGCGAACGTGAGGCCCATGGCAACCAACCAAACAATGACATAAGAGCGCGCAACGACCAGTCGTTCGCGTTCTCGTCGCGCTCTCTGTCACGCAACCAACCCAGATACAATTTATCGTCACCTCACTCGACGTTAACGGTAATCGGGCTCCATCCACTCACAAACACTTCGACAGAATCGTTAATGCATACCGACCTTACTTTGCTCGTTGGTTCCACTCGACGTTACTGGGCAGCGCCACGGCTCTCAACGCCACTCATCTTCAATACCTACGTCTGATGCAACATATATCTCCCTATTGCTCAGTAACATTTGCCAACCCCCTCCACAACTCACACCTCCCCAACTGCGCGCTAGGCACAACCTCCATATGCGAAGAATTCGTCTCAATCACCAACCTCTGCCGCTGCCCATCCCCACTCAGCCAGGACTGCCATTCGGGAGCCGCTGGGCTCTTGTGCGTGTTCGGGTCGAGCGACAGGATGAAGCTGATCCAGTAGGACATGACGATGGGGATGGCGGGGGCGTTGTAGGTGGAGTAGCTGCAGGGGTAGTTGCAGAGATCGGCTGGAAGGGCGTGTCTGTTAGTACCTTACTTTGCCACTTCTTGGATGGACTGAGGAGTGGAACGATGGGTACGTACCGGAGTTCGTGTTGTTGACGCCGTAGATGGCTTTCTTCTCCGAGACGTGAGGGACGCCGAGGCCGGCTGCGACGGTTGGGGCGTCTTCGACGTTGTATCTGTGGGAAGGATCAGCAATCTGCATTGGTTTTCCATCAGCAACACCCACCTATAATTCCAAACTTTCGACGACGAGAGCCACTTCGAGACGGAATTGCTCATCTCGATACCCGGGCAGACGAGCGTGTTCTCTCCATACGCTTGCGCAAGCGCCGCGAAGTAAGCCGCATGCTTAGGAAAGCTGCCAAAGCCATCTTGAGGATACGCCGCGCTGATGGCCTCCAGATCGGCGTCCGAGAGATTCGGGAAGTTCGACTTGATGAACGTCACGAAGTCCGTGAGGTCGGTGGCGTTCGACACGAACCCCGTCCCTTCGTCCGTATCATCGCCGACTAACACTGGGATCTTGACGATACGGCCTTGCTCGAATTGGTTGTACAGGTAGTCGTCGGAGAAGTTGCCGTCTACGACGGGCAAGAAGTACCACAACGCCGTACCATTGGCTCCCGGAAACGTCTGTTCATTGAAACCATAGTCTGCGGACTGCAGTGTAGCCGTATCCTTCGAACGCAGACAAGCCAGAACGTCTTCGCCCCCTGTCTGATTCGCCGCACAGCTGACGTTGGCGGCGAAACGATCGAATTGGAATTCGCTTTCCGCGACTGTCCGGTGTGTTGGCCAGAAGGGTGACTCGGCCATACCGCCCACGAAGAGGTGGTCGTCTCTCCCGCCGTAGGCTGCCATTTGGAACGCTACCGAGCCGGCTCCCGCGCTGTCACCGTGGATGACTACGTGGTCGGGATCGCCGCCGAACTAGCAAGATGTTAGCCAGGTATTGGAATTAAAAAGGCTGGTGGCCGAACCAAGTGGATGTACTGCTGCACCCAGTGAAGAGCACTAAATGTAAGCCATTAGCTCCTTGGATCAACACGGCTGATGTATGAGCGAGAGTCCGCTCACAATCTCTGATCCAACAACCCAGCATTCAAATCCCCATCCCCCCTAATCTTCTCACTTGCCAGAAACCCAAAAGCCCCGACCCGATAGTTAATCTGCACAAACACCATCGACCCATTCGACCGATTGATATCCTCCGTCAAATTGAAATTCTGGTCCGAATCCGCCGCATACCCACCCCCCTGAATGAAAAACCACACCGGCAATTTACTCTCCGTAGTAGCGCCCGCGGGCGAGAAGACATCGAGGTACAAGCAGTCCTCATTAATCGTGTCGTTTAGCCCGTAGATCCAGTAACCCACGCACGTCGCTCCGAAATTCTTGGCGGGAAGTACCGCGCTGTTGTTCAAGGGAGGAGGTTGTGGGGCCCGCCAGCGCAGGTCTCCGGTTGGTGGCGCGGCGAAGCGGATGCCGAGCCATTGGTTCACGTTTTGGGCTGTGTAGCCTTCGTATTTGGAGTAGCCTAGGTCGACGGTGGTTGAGATGGGCTGGCCGGGTCTTCCGGGGTGGGGGCCTGGGGGGTGTGGGTACGGTGGCGGTGGGGCGTGGTGGTGGTATGGCTGGCCTGGGGGTGTGGGAGCGGCGAGGGTTGGGCCTGTGAGTAGGAGGGCGGCGCCGAGGAGGCTGCTGAGGCGATACATGGCCAGCTATTGTCCTCGAGTGAAGCCCGGGGACATAGAGAGAGTAGAGACGAAGGAACGATATACTAGAGCAGTCTACCTATCTTACCGCACTCTGCGTCATCGCAATAGTAATGACCTCGGTCTGTATTGCTGGGCCATACTCCGCATCATGAGCGGCCTAGCCTGTAGAGTAGTCTTTTTACTCCGCTCATGATGGTGGAGTACAATATGCAGGTACGGACGATTCATGACGGCCTGGAAGGCTGGAGAGCGGCCATTTCACGTTCGTCGGTCCCAATCACATCCGGAACGTCTCAATTCAGGTGCGCGGAAAAGGCCAATACCACGGACCGCCTCGTGTGCGTGGGAGGAAGAGAGGAAGGGTAGGAGACAAAAAGTCAAAGGCGATTGCCGGGGCTTGCGGACTAATAAGAGGCAGATCAGCCACACAGCCGACGATGCAGTAATTCTGTGGTGAGTGATAGCATTTACCGCGTTAGCAGCAGTTAACCTAAAGAGCAGTTATGTACACATAACGACTGCAACAATATCGCCATCCAACGCCAACGCTAGTCCGTCTTCAACGACGAAGTCCAGAGCACCACGCCCTCAAATCCATAACAGCCGTGTCTCACTAACCGTATAACTGCCCAAACGACTGATTCGTCTCTCGCAGCGAATGCCACGCCATACTGAGCGCCTAACCCATCTCCATCCCCTCGTCATCCGCCCCTTCCGTCGTATCTTCCACGTCCTCGACCTCCCCATCCTGCGTCGCAGCCCCCGCGCTCCCCACCCTTCCCCTCTTCCTCCCCGCTCCCCACAAACCCCCCATCATCCCACTCCCCAACCTCGCACCGCCCAACCCCCCAACAGCCTCCAGCTCATCGCCACCCACGACCCTCCCCTCGGCATCCACCCCCTCGCACAACTCAAGCATAGCCGACCGCTTCAGATTCCGAAACGCCGACGTCCGCACAATCCGGCCCCAGTGCGTCATGCAGAAACTCGCCGCCCGCCGCTTGAGCCAGTCCTCCTGCGCCGTGCTCGCGCGGTCGAAAATGAGTGCCGCGTGCTGCACGTCCAGATCCCGCACGAGGCGATTGACGCAGAGGTGGCGGAGGCGCGGCATGTCGTAGATGTTGCTCATGACGAGCAAGTTGCTGACGTCTTCGAGGCTGGGCGCGGCGGCGAAGTCGGCGCTGGATGCGGTGGAGGGTGGGCTGGAGATGCTGTCGGTGTAGAGGTAGTAGAGGAAGGCTTTTACCGCTGGGTAGGGTTCTGGGATGTACATGCGTTTTGTGTGGAATTCGGACATTTGGGCATTGTAGAGGCGGGAGAAGTGCGGCCAGCGTGCGCTGAGGATTAGGCGGTGGACGTGGATGGGTTGAGAGGTGTTTGAGTTTGCGGCGGAGCTGTCTGAGCTTTCGGTCGCGGACGGCATGATCGTCGGCGAGGTGACGGTTGCTGATGGTGACCCTTCCTCGGATAGATCTTCCATTTGGTAGTCATCGTCTCGTTGCGCGGTGATGATGAAGTCTGTCCCTGAGCCGGACTCTGGTGGCTGGTTGAAGGTGCGGGCCAAGTCTGCACCGATGGCTGACAGATGCGACGAGCTGTGCGTGTCTGATGTGGGTACTCGTTGCTCGAGGCGGGCTTCTTGGCTCATCTTATTGCCCAGCAGCCCGAACTTCCGCAAGTCGATGGGTAGTACGTCGCTCAGGTACTCTTCGGCTTCACCATTAGGATTGTTGGCTCTTTGTTCTCTCGGACAGCCCAGAAGCCACGCCTGCGTGCCATCTGGGTCTAGGCAGCAGTAGTGCCATCTGTACTGCGGCGAGAACAGATCTTTGCCATCTGCCAACTTTTGCCACCGGAGCGAGTCCAGGTCTAGCGCGGAGAGTGAGGTCTCAAGCGGCATATTCGTCGCCGGCGTTACGAAATCAAGCATACAGCCTGAGCTGAAGACGTGGAAGTGCGATCCGACACCTTGCATGGGCAGATTAGGCGACGACATGAATTTGACGGAACTGATCGCGCCAGGCGCTACCGGCGCACTACGCTGTATCTGCGTTGCCGAGTTCGATTGCACGCCTGTATTAGCAGCGTAGCCTGTCGACCCGAGCGGTGGAGCACCAGCGGCCACGTAGCCGTAACTCTGGTTGCGCTCACCAAGAGCCTGACCGTCATCCGAACCCATTGTGCCGTAAGTTGGACCGCCTTCGAATGCCGGCGTGCCCCTGAAGTCGAGCCACCAGATCTCGTTCGTCCGTTCCATCTCTTCGCCCATGCCGCCGCTAATCCATATTTTGCCGCCCCAGACCCAGCTTGCATGATCGTATCGCGACACAAACCGCCAGGTGCGACTCCACGTCCACGTCTTGAGGTCGAGGAAGCATATATCGTCCAGCACGCTGTTCTCCCCACCACTCATGCCGCCGCATACGAATAGCTTGTCGTCGAAGATGACAGCGGAATGTCGTGCTCTGCCGCGCGGGATGGGTCCACTTATCTCCGGCTGGGTCCAGTGCGCGGTCTTAATGTCGAATATGACCACATCGGAGAGATGGATTCGGTGCTCGTTCTCGCCACCATATACGAGTAGCTTGTCACCCTGCCATAGACATGCCGTATGACCCATGCGGACACCGGGAATATCGCCATAGTTGTCCACCAAGCTCCATTGCCGCGCTGCTAAGTTCAGCCTGAGGACATGGTTGTACACCTCATCCGTGTACTGATCGAAGCCGCCAAAAGCGTATATCTGCTCGTTGCCAACGTACGTCACAGAAGCGTTCACGAGGCATGCTGGACGCTGTCCAAGGGTTGTGATGACTGTGTCCCACATCGTCAGCTAATGAGCACCACCCTTGACTCTCAGACGGAACGTACTCCGTGGGATGTAAGGTTCACATGCTGCACGCCTTCGACTGCCCTTAAGAGGCGATGCGGACATGACATATGTGCCTGTCGACATGTCGGACACTCGTGTGTTGGTGGATGATGATGCCAGCGTTGGGGAGTGGTGTAGACCGGTGTAGGTGGACGGGTGGGATAATGGGGCTCCAGCCATGAGCAGCCGTATGCTTTATCGAAGGATCATGTACCACAAAGGCCACAGTGCTTGGAGTGAGGTTGGTGGATTCGATGTCGCATGCACATGCTCAATGCTCCAATTCGATGTTGCTCTGCTGTCAGCTCGAGACTGAAAGTGACGTACCGAGGCTCGGCGGCTCTTGCCGTCCCGATCACTGGAGCGACGACGGGATCGCTTTGTATATCATCAATTCCAACATCCTCCTCTCTTCTCTCTTCTTCACCTTCGCACACACATACCAAAGCACTCTTAGGCTCCTAAGCTTACAGAAGCATCAGTTCCACGGCATACTGTCCGATTATACCGCAACCCATACTAACGGATCCGTAAGTGACCCGGTCTGCTTCCGTACAAACTCACTCACTGACCACTCATTCGTGCAGCTTGACTGGGCCATCTACAGCAACCACTAACCAACGCGGATATGGCAACTCTATCAGTAGCAACTCCCTCCAAATGCCGGGACTCCATCTTCTCCACCCGCTTCGCTGGCGGTCGTGCTCCTCTCGCGTCGTCGCCCAAGACACCTCGCACTCAGGTGGTCCCGCAAGATGCAGGCGTGCAGACAGAGAGCATACACCACGGCAATGTCAACCTCATGTCGCGCTTCTCACGTTCTGTGTCCAAGACCAACGTCCGTGAGTCGCCAAAGTCAAATATCGCCGTCCGACCTTCCCGGGACTCGCCCAGAAGGCTAGACCTCGGCATCAGCGACTTTGCGCTCACCGGTACCGGCTCAAGACCAAGCACTGCTATCTCAGCCAAGAACACTCCCTCTCGCCCTCGTCTCGGGAGAGCTGGGTCAGTGCACCGGACACCCAGGCGGACACAGAGCAAAGTCAACTACACCGCGGCGGATCGTTACATTCCTAACCGCTCTGCCAGCGAAGCAATCTCCACTTCCGGCGCCGCAGTCAAGCTCGAGAACAATGAGCAAACACCTGGACGGCGGCCAAAGTCAAGCGCATCAAGCGATGGGTCGGCGGCACTTGCTGCGAGTGCCGCCAGCGCTTTCGACTTCGGCCGACCACACTCTTCTTCTAACGACGCTACCGTGACCCTGGCATTCGAGGGCTTGAACCTGCACGAGCGCAACGAGGATGATGACGAAGATGCACCCAAGACCAAGGCGAGCCCGAACACCATGGCTTACCAGCAGTCTGTTGCCGAAGCCTGCGGTGTCTCGATCAAGCAACGCATACTCGCCTACAAGCCTGCTGCCCCTGAATCCTCGCGGCCAATCGATCTGCGGTCACAGTACAACCGCCCGCTCAAGCCTGCGGCAGCGTCGGCATCTCAATCCCGCCGCCGTGTCCTCACAGCACCCGAGCGTGTCCTTGACGCTCCCGGTCTTGTAGACGACTACTACCTCAACCTCTTGGACTGGTCGTCGGGCAACCAAGTCGCCATCGGTCTTGAGCGCAACGTCTACGTCTGGTCCGCAGAGTCCGGCACCGTCGCCAGCCTCCTCGAATGCCCAGCCGACACCTACATCTCGTCCGTTAAGTGGTCCGGTGACGGTGCCTACGTCGCTGCCGGCCTCGGCACGGGTGAGGTCCAGATCTGGGACGTCGAGGACGGTACCAAGCTTCGTAGCATGTACGGCCACGACACGCGCGTCTCCGTGATGGGCTGGAACAAGCACATCCTCTCCACCGGCGCCCGCTCCGGCCTGGTCTACAACCACGACGTCCGCATCGCCCAGCACAAAATCGCCGAGCTCGTCTCCCACACTTCCGAAGTCTGCGGCCTCGAGTGGCGCGCCGACGGCTCGCAGCTAGCCACCGGTGGCAACGACAACCTCGTCAGCATCTGGGACGCCCGCCAACTCAACGCTCCCAAATTCCAAAAGACCAACCACAAGGCCGCCATCAAGGCCCTCGCCTGGTGCCCCTGGCAATCCAACCTCCTCGCCACCGGCGGCGGCTCCCACGACCGCCACATTCACTTCTGGAACACGACCTCGGGCGCCCGCGTCAACAGCATCGACACCGGCAGCCAAGTCACGTCGCTGCGCTGGTCGCTCGCCTACAAGGAGCTCGTGTCGTCGTCGGGGTTCCCGGACAACAGCCTGTCCATCTGGTCTTACCCGACCTTGGTCAAGAACATCGAGATCCCGGCGCATGAGTCCCGCGTGCTACACTCGGCGTTGAGCCCGGACGGCCAGATGCTCGCGACTGCTGCTGCGGACGAGTCGCTCAAGTTCTGGAAGGTATTTGAGAAGAAGGCTGGCATGGCCAACCTGGCTGGTGCGGGCGGTTCGGCGTCGACGAAGGGGTTGACGAAGGCTACTACCATTCGCTAAGCATTTTCGGTCTGGTTTGAGTTCTTTGGTGCTGGCTGGTCTCATACTGCGCTCTTCTCGTACTCCGGCCTCTCATGGTTGCTTCTCAGCAGGTCTCAGGCAAGGTGGCGGGTCATACGGTAGTGAGCTCTTGCTTGCTTTGATTTTCAATGTACTCAGATAGACTGGCTACAATGCATTCCCTCATTCATGGCTGACTCACGTATGCAAACCAAGTAGAAAGTGCACGCCATCGCTCCTGCCGTTTACGGGTCTCGAAAGTCCAAGCTTCCGCACTAGCGCTGGCGTCTGCTGCCTAAGGTAACACGACCTCTTCTCAATCTTCGTCTCGCACTTCACCTGCGTCGAGTCACTTGCAAACACGCACACCCGAATCCACAGTCACTACATTCGCACCGGGTTGCAACAATACATGATCAATTCTCCACTTGGATCATATCCGCATGAAACGGCCAGCGGACTATCATGACGACCTGCGAGTGGTACACGATGGCGGATCCGCTGCCTTAGGAAGAGGGAGAATCATATCATGAAGGAGGAGAGATTCACGCACTGATATCCCAAATCGCAATATCATCACCTGAGTGCAGCGGTAAGTCTCCCACTACCGGAGTCGATCATCTACACACGAGACTGATTGCTAGTCGATCCTAACAGCCCGTGAGCGATACACGATTGCGGATCCGCCGCCTCTGAGCGAGAAAGACTCACGCCAAGAAGGAGGAGAGTGCGCGTTCTTCAGACTCGCCGCTGAACTGCGTATCCAAATCTCCGAACTCGCCTTCAACGAAGACTCGGAGGAGAGCATCGCGCTCCTGTCGGTAGCACCGCCTTCAAAAGCCATGACTCTGACATGCCGTCAAGCGTACAACGAGGCAGCTACGATCTACTGCGCTGCCTATCGCCGATCTTGGCAGACCAACCGTTTCGAGGTCAAAGTAAACTACAACACTAGACTGGGGGAGACTCAAGCGGCATGTTGGTCCAAGCCGCCACCACCGCAACTGCCATCGGGCGGGTTGGCTCTTGACTGGGTTATCACGAGACTTGAAGAGGTGTCGCCTGACGTATGCAGTAATTGGGACCGGGTACACAACCTCAGAATCAGCGACTGTCCGGGTATGAGCGACAGTATCAACTGGGATCTTTTGCCTTCGTCGGGAGGGTGGAGAACGAGCTCCGACGACCGCTCACAGTGGTGCATCCCGTTAGATGCGCACGTCTATCGCAGTGGCCAAACAGTTGTGGAGTGTTGGGGAAAGGATCGCGAGGAACCTCGCCTCAGCATCAGGGAACAGATACTTGGCATTGTCTCGAAGTTGTACTGACACTCTCGAGCCTGCGCTGCCTCCCAGACCGGGTACCAAGCGTAGCGGATGGCAAGGGGTATGGCGAGAGGCTTCGCAGGATAGAAGAATGCGACGGTACTCCGTCGAGTTGGCATCGATGTGGGCTCGGGGCTGAAGGGTCGATAGCTACCGTAGTGGTGGTACCGGGTGCAGTTGATTGTGTCCCTGTCATGGCTGACAGCACAAGGCTCTACTTCAGGTTCCTTTCATGGGAAAACAAGATAATGGCGAGCCTTTGAACATCATCCACCTCGACCGCAAGCACAGGACATTTCCAAGCAAACTCCGATATCGGCGAGCCTGGAACGCCGGTTTTGCATGTGATGCCGCCTGGCGTTCTGAACTCCGGTTTGGCCGCAACGACTTCAACATGAACTTCTCTTCATCAGCCTTCGCCAGCCGTACGGAGGGAGAATACTTCACTGTTGACGCGGGCCTGGAAGTCCATTCTTGGTGCAAGTGGCCGAAGCGTGCTCAGCCGTCCAACGATGCTAGCGGTCCACGTGCCGACACACGGACGAGAAAATTTGTTAGCTTCGTGTCTTCCTAACGTACACGGTCGCCATGACCAACAGGCTCCATCTGACCGTCAATACTTAACATTAGCGATGACTGCGCGCGTTTGTATTCCGTTCCAGGCCATCGCACACGACCGCCTCGTGGTCAGCTGGATTCGGGGAGCGTCTCAACGTACGCACCACGTCGTCACGGGCACGCCTCGTCCATGGTTCGCGAAAGCAAGAAATGCGCCTTTCGACCGGTCGCGAGAGCAGGAATGGGAGAGCGGATCTTACGGCTTGGAGCAGCGTTGGATATACATGAGGTGCAAACCGAGCTCGGCCGAAAGTCTGGTACTGTACTTCTCAGGGCGTCGGAGAACGGATTGACACGGGTGTGGTGAGGTGGGAGGAGCGGAATTGGGTGACGCCTGGATGACTGAGCTAAAGGAGTTCACACCGATCTAGAGCAACGCTAATATCAAGTATTGCCCGCTGATTCGACCTTTTCCGATTCTAGCGCGGGCTTGCATTGGATGCCTGCATTTGGGGGTGCGGCTCAAGCGGGAGGTGTGATGTGAGTCAAGGCCCTTCTCATCATCACACGCCCTTCATGCACTCGGAGTTGCATGGATGTGCGCGCATTATTGGGTACGAGAGTCCATTGACAGTAGGGCGTGTTGACCTTGACAACATCCTCTCTTCTTATATCCCTCACTGCCCCGCTGCAACACATCCTCATCCCGTCCAAGAATACTCCCCGCTACCTTATCTTCATAGCGATACCGCACAGAAGACACCGTTTGATTGGTTGACTTGCAGTCTGTCGTCTGATCTATGTTCATCATACCACCAAGCACGATGTCGACCCCCCCGCTGCTCTGCGACGGCGACGGCCTTGCCATGCCCGCGAAGCTTCGCAACCTCGTGATGGCGCAGAAGCCGGAGATCAAGATAACGTAAGGCTGACGAGTATCATGAGTGAGATCTTGAAGACTAATCTCTTCGCGTTGCACAGCTTGGCCAGCCGGAAGAAGGTCTTCACTACCCTCGATACGATAGCTGGTACTGTCACGATAACGGCCCCGGAGGACACTCCATTCGACAACCTGGACATCGAGTTTCTGGGTACATCTCGTACATACGTCGAACGAATAACCACGGCCGCGGCCGCAGCAGGTCGCTCAGAAGCGTTTCACCAGTTTCTCAAGCTCGTCCAGCCCGGTCTGCAGGAGCACTATCCCACAGACGGCATTCTGAAGGCTGGCCAGGCGTACGACTTCGCTTTCATCTTCGTGGTCCCTCAGCAATTGCTTCCGCGGATATGCCAGCACAAGACGCACAATCCAGCGATCCGCGATGCTCATCTTTCTCTGCCGCCGACTTTCGGTGATCGCGAGCAGTCGAAAGCATGTGACATCGCGGACGACATGGCTCCGGAGATGGCGAGCGTGAGGTACGGGATCTTTGCCAGGCTGTGGAAGGACAAAATGCATGATGATGAGATGTGCCGATTCTCGCTTGTCTCGAAAGCGAGGAGACTGCGAATCGTTCCGGCCCTGGAAGAGGCGCCTCCGCTTGCCGTTGGTGGCGAGGAGAGCGAGTACACGATGCGGAAGGTCAAGACCATTAGGAAAGGCGTGCTCAAGGGCAAGCTCGGGACGTTGGTCATGGAGGCCGCCCAGCCACAGGCGTTGCGATTGCGATCTTCCACCGAATCGGAGTGCCGAACAACCACCATGGCGACCGTGATGCTCCGCTTCGACCCCACCGACGAGAACGCACCGCCACCCAAACTCGGCAGTCTGAGCAGCAAACTCAAAGTGAACACCTTCTTTGCAAGCACCGCGCGCCAACAATTCCCCACCAAGTCAGGCTCCCTCCTAGACGTAACCCAAGGCATGCACTCGGACCAACTCTCCCTCTCCTCCCGCTGCGTCGCCAACGTCGAATGGACGTCCCACGACCCGACCAAACCCCTCACCATCGAGCGCCGCGACTCGGCCTGCTCCACAACCCAACTCACCGTCGGCGAAACCCCCGCCGCAAGCGACACCTACAAAGGCCGCACCTACTACTCCGCCCGCCTCCTAGTCCCCATCACCCTCCCCTCCACCAAAACCTTCGCGCCCACCTTCCACTCCTGCCTCATCAGCCGCGTTTATCAGATCAAACTCGAGCTCTCCACCTCGTCCCTCGGCACGAGTCTCGACCTCAAGATCCCGGTGCAAGTCTCCTCGTCCCCCGAGAACAGCACGAGCGAGGCGCTGTTGTTGCGCCGGGCGTCGGGGGGGGAGTCCGGAGGGGAGGAGACGGAGGTCGAGGGCGGGGATGTGGCGGATTTTTTCCAGTCGCGGATGATTCGGCCGCCGGCTGAGGGGTTCGTGGGGCGGAGTCGGATTGGGAGTCAGGCGCCTGTTGGCGGGGAGGACATGGGGGAGGCGCCGCCGGGGTATTCGGCGTTTGCTCCTTCGTCTGGGGGCGGGGGGGTGCCGATGGGGAGGTAGGAGGCGGCGAGGAGGCTGTGCTTGGAAGGGCTTTCGTTAATGATGGATGCGGGACGAATGGGTTTGCTGTATTTAGAGATATACCCGAGACTGCATGTGTTTGATGGTAGGGCTAGCGGGGCGTTCGGGGTGTTGGGTAATGCAGGTGGATGGTTGACGGCTGGCTAATAGAAATGCGACTTCTTGGACATAGTGGCAAAGTACAAGTACACATCTGACGCACGAACGCCGGCGTCGTGGCTTTACGCGGCTTACCTACCTCCCCTGTACATCAGCTTGCCTCTCCTCTACATCAGCTTGCCTTCCCTCACATCAGCATCCCCAGCCCGCGCACAAACCGCACTTCATCCGCGTTCCGCTCCAGCGCCCTCCGCATCGCCATCCCATACTGCCTCTCCGCGTCCCCCTTCGCCCGCTGCTCCGTGCTCTCCGCCGCCACGCCCACCTCCTCGCGCCACTGGTCCTCGCCCAAGGGGTTCCCAGGCCCGAAACCGAGGACACCGAGCCGACCGTCGCCCGTCCAGAGTAGTAGGTTAGATTGATTGACGTCCTGTCTCTGCTGCCCTGCACCCATACCAGATGTACTGCCAGTGCCAGACGCAGAGACGGGATGCATCGGGGTAATCTTCTGCACGATATCCCCCTGTCCCGGCATCCCATCCGCCGTGGAACCCCAAATCCCATGCACGCCCGCATCCTTCCCACCAGCACCCGCCCAACCTCCACCTCCACCTCCACCAAGCGGCAACGCCTCATTGATATTGAACGTCCGCACATGACTGAACCCATCCCGCTCCACCCACTTCACATTCCCGTCCCCGTCGCTAAACACGATCCGGCCCCCATGCGGCGCGACCGCGAGCAATTTCGACGCCGAAGCCGTCTGCCGGTTCTGATAAGGCTGCACGCGCGGCAGCCCGTAGAGCTCCAGGGAGCCTTTCCCCTTGTACTCTGCAGCGGCCAGGATCGTCGTCCCCGGCGCGCTGCGCGCGGCTACGAGGGCGGAGAGGTTGGTGTCTGGGTTCCGGATTAGGTCGAGGGATTGGGGGATTAGGGGGTAAGGGAGGGAGGCGAGGGAGGCGATGCGGGCGCCCGAGTGCAGGGTGGAGAGGAGGCGGGGGAACGCGCGGCGGTCGTAGTGTAGGAGGGAGGTGAAGCGGCCGGCTAGCCAGATGGAGGGGGAGGTGGAGGGGTCGTGGAGGATGGAGAGGGGACCTGGTTGGGCGAGGGTGGCGTGGGAGGAGGTGGAGGAGGGGTTGAGGAGGGAGGTGGTGGTGGCGTTGTTTGGGTGGGGGGAGGTGAGGGCTGAGTCGCGGGGGTCGTGGAGGTGGACGGTCCAGTTTGTGCCTATTGTTAGGGGGGTTGTGGTTTTGGCTTCGGAGAGCGCTGTTATGGGCCAGGGGTAATGTTTTGTTGATACGAGTTGTAGGGCGTTGATGTCAACTTCGTGGAGCGATCTTTGGACTGCAAAGTAGCCTCTCTTGGTGGTGTTGTCGATTGACACGCACTCTACTGCTCCAGTCTCCGTCATCATGATATGGCTTTGTGAGGTGTCTTCCGGAGGCATGCCAGTAAGCAGACCAGGGCGACTCTGAGCGGTCAGTCGACCCCGTCCGCCTGGCATACTCGTCGAGCGGTCCGAAACATCCCAGATACAAATACTGCCGTCGTCCAGCGGCGCGACGAGGTGATTTACGTTGCCGTCATCGTAGTCCAAGGTAGCACAACCAGTAGCTTCCCGGTACTCCTCCTTGTCGGACGCTTGCGCTTTGGGAAGGTCAAGCCATGCAACCTTCACCGGGGCATGCCGATGAACATACTCGTCATAGTAGTCCAATCGTTCGTCCGGATACCCCGGTTCCCAATTGGCCAAAGCCCTCGCTCGTTGGATCCTGGCCTCTGCTGCCGGATCGTTGGAAGCGCGAGGCTGTGAACTGCCTCTGAGTTGCGAGACATCCCAAGCCGTCAGATCCGGACCTGGTAATGCAGTGACGGCGTTGCGGAGCTCAGCTATTCGGGCATCCTGCATCCCCAACAGCATGTCACGTCGTCGGAGGCTCTCGGCTCGGGAATCCTCGAAGCATTCGGTCTTCCATAGTGCGTTGTCTCGTCCCAGGGCGAGATAGCGGGAGGATACAGCTTGAAGATGGACGATGTCGGGGACGTTAAGGAAGCCTAGGATGTGGAGGATCACTTCCTCGGGTAGCCGGTCCATCCTTTCTGGTACCCGGTTCGTTGAGGCTGTTGTAGTGTGTCGTGTACAGCATGCCTCGTTCACAGGCCAAATATGCCGCTCCTGGGTCGTTGAATGGGCGACATTGAACGGTCGTACTCCACTAGAATTGCGATCTGAATACCCTGTAGCGACCAGTCCATTGAATTGTCGTTCTGGGGGCCCGAACGATAACTCATTGTTATGGTAGAGGAAGTGAAGTCGTCCGGGTTGTAAGGTTCACCTGCGGGTTCACGGGCATGATGAGCCACGCGAGCAAGTGCAACCAGACGATGACAAAACAAACACCTGGCTTCCATCACCATCACGACACCATCGCCTCTCGAACTTGCAGTGATTGGTGTCTGCAGACCTGGAGGGCAATATGTGCCCCTTCCTGCGAGTAGCACATACTGATCATCACCGGCCACGATGAAGGGCTACACATCCTGGCGCATTGCGCCTCTGGTACTATGTAGGCTTCAAACATATGGTCGAACCCGTGTATACTTACTGATGCCAGACATGTAGTTGCTTTCTTCTTCTTCCTCGCCACCAGTACCGCCCGTGAAGCGGCACAACCAGACGCTGCCGACCGACACCCTCTCCGCGAAAGCCGGTCAGCCTCCGAGTCGACCAAGTGGCATGGCGCAAAGCAGAAGGATAGCAGCGGGAACGAGCAGCAGCAGAATGAGCTGGCCGACAGCGTCAAGGAGGCGACGGCCCTCCTGCGCAAGGTCAAGCCGCCGACGGTGTCGAAGCTGGCCCACTACACCCGCAAACCGAAGGGCCTTTTAGGCACCAGCGCATACTACGCCAAAGAGGCATTCGTGCTACTCTTCATGGGCGCACCAAACCCGGCGAACCTCCTGACAACGTCCACTTCGACTGCTGGTCCTCAAACAAAGCTTGCGCCACCGCTCTTGCGGGCCGTCAAACTGCTGTTAGAAGCGGCGCAGCAGGACGACGCAGACGCCATCTTCCTCCTCGCCGAGATGAACTTTTACGGCAACTTCACGCACCCCATCTCCTACCCGCTGGCCTTCCAATACTACAAGCAGCTCGCCGATCTCGACGGCAACAGCACAGCACAGTACATGCTAGGATTCGTACACGCCACTGGTCTGAATCCCGAGGTACCCTTGGACCAGGCAAAGAGCATGTTATACCACACCTTCGCCGCCGAGCAAGACAACACGCGCTCGCAGATGACTCTGGCCTACCGTCATCACGCCGGTATTGCTACGCCCAGGAATTGTGACGAGGCGGTGCACTGGTACAAGAAAGTCGCGGACAAGGCGATCGCGTACTACAGGTCTGGACCTCCGGGCGGCCACGTGCTGTCTAAAGACTCGTACTCGCTGGCCAATGATGTAGGAGGGGTGTATGGGGAAGGCGCCAGCGTTAGCTCGGCCGGTATACATGCGAGGCAAGGCGGCGTGACTAGCGATGCGTATGCGGATGTGGAGGATGTGCTGGAGTACCTGCATCTGCAGTCGTCGAAGAAAGATCTCAAAGCCACGTTCGGGCTTGCGCGGCTACATTACGATGGCGGTCGGGGCATGAAGCGTGACCTGCGCCTCGCAAAACAGTATTTCATGCAAGTAGCGCGAGAATACTGGTCGGAGACTGGTAAGATCCGGAAGGATGTTCCAGGCGGGACAGAGAAGCTGGCCTCGAAAGCGGCCGGCTATCTCGGTCGGATGTTCCTGCGTGGCGAAGGCATGGAACAGAGCTATAGCAAAGCGCGGATCTGGTTTACCCGCGGTCTCGCGAACGGCGACGCGCTGTGCCAGTACAGTCTCGGACTGATGCATATGCAAGGCTTGGGCGTTCTGCAGGACACGGCCAAAGCGGCCGACTTCTTCTCCGCGGCCGCTGACCAGGACTTGGCGGTTGCGCAGACGAATCTGGGGATGCTGTTCTTGGATCAGGGGGATGTGGTGACCGCGACACGGTACTTCGAGCTCGCGGCGCGAAATAGCCACATCGAGGCCTTCTACTACCTGGCTGAGCTGAACAACCAGGGTATCGGCCGCGACAGATCGTGTGGCATGGCCTCAGGCTACTACAAGATCGTCGTGGAGAAAGCCGAAGCAGTCTGGGCTTCCATGTCCGAAGCGCACGAAGCGTACGAAGAAGGCGACACCCAAAAAGCCATCGTCACGTACCTCATGGCCGCGGAGCAGGGCTCGGAAACGGCGCAAGCGAACGTGGCATTCCTGCTCGACCACACCAAACCCAAATGGTCGCCCATCGCCTGGCTCCTCGCCCAAAGCCGGAGCGCCAAGTCCTCCGTCGGCGACGCAGCGCTGGCCCTCATCTACTGGACGCGCTCGGCGAAACAGCAGAATATCGACAGTCTGGTGAAGATGGGCGACTACTACCTCTCCGGCCTCGGCAGCCTGGCCTCGGCGGAGAACGCCGCGGCGTGCTACCAAGCTGCGGCCGAGAGTCTGTTGTCGGCGCAGGCGATGTGGAATCTGGGCTGGATGCATGAGAATGGGATAGGAATTGATCAGGATTTCCACCTCGCGAAGCGGTTCTACGACCAGGCTCTCGAGACGAATCGGGAGGCGTATCTGCCGGTGAAGCTGAGTTTGTTCAAGTTGAGATGGCGGAGTTGGTGGAATGATGTCACGCATGGCGGTGTCAAGTCCATGGGTTCCGACGAGGCGCCGGCGAAAAGGAGGTCGTTCGCGGAGTGGTTGAGTGATTTTTTGGAGGCGGATGCGCAGATGTATGGGCAGGATTATGAGGCGGATGATTGGGGGAGTGGGGAGGAGGAGAGGGTGATGGGGTCGGATGGACAAGATTTCTGGGGCGCGGAGGGCGACATTGATGATGGATTGTTGGAGACGCTGTTGATTGGGGGGTTGGTCGCGGCATTGGGGTGGCTGGTCTGGTATAGGGTGCAGCAGCAGCGGGCGGCGGAGGAGCGGCGGAGAAGGGAAGGTGTGGAAGGGGGGCAGGCACCACCTGTTGTCCCGGCCGGTGCTGGTGAAGGACAGCAGCAGGCTCCACCCCCACCTGCTCCGGGTCAGCAGCCGGACGGTGGGTTCTTTCCGCAGCCTGGGGATGCGAATTGGGGTGCTTGGGTGGCGGGTGGTGTTGGGCATTGAGCTGTCTGGCTACCTTCGTGTATGTTATGTAAGTTGCTGTACTATACATTTGACTGGGTCTCGCGGTTGAAGAGTATGATATGTCAGTCGTCCAAGCAGTTCATGAACATGTTGGCAATTGGCTGTCAGTACAGCTGTTTAACCATTTCAGCCGCATGAGGCAGGCACAAGCCTTTGACGTCACACCTCAGCTCGCCAGTCCCTGCGTCCTTTGCAAGTGTGCATTCATAACACGGCGCAGGAGCAACTGTGCGGTTGCGCGCCTGTCTCTCAGCCTTTTACCCCTTCAACATTGTATATTTACTTGTAGGCGTAGGTTCTTCAGCACATCAACATTACCATTCCAAAGACAAGTTCTCCGTCAGGGTACCAAGGCAACACAAGCTCCCGCCAAACCACCTCGCAACTCCAATCAATCACCCACACACCACACCTCTAAGGCCATGGCCTCCGCCACAGACGCCCTCCCCTCGATCAACATCCCACACGCCACCCCCTCCAGCTCCTCCACCCCCCAATCCAGCGAAGACGAAGACGAACCCCCCCACCTCCCCGCCCCCCGCCCCGCCCTCCCCACCCGCAAATCCAGCGGCACCCTCATAATGCCCCGCGACCAACCCCAAGCCACCACCGACGCCTCCCTCGACAGCACCGACGTGCGCGCCATGTCCCCGCGCCGCAGCAGTGGGGAAGTGGACCGGTTGGGCGAGACGGCGCGGAGGGATTTGCTGGATCGCGCGGCGGTGCTGCAGTTGAGTTTGCAGGCGCTGGTGGAGAGGGTGGAGGCGGTGCGGAGTGAGCATGAGAGGTTGGAGGGGGGGAATCGGTTTCTGCAGTCGTGAGTTTTTCGAGCTTTTGGGCGTTTGTGGGTGGTTGGCTGACTTTTTGAGGGGGGCAGGTACATTGGGGAGTTGATGCAGACTTCTAAGATTACTTCGTCGGGGGGTAAGAAGGGGAGGGGGAGGAGTGGGAAGTGAAGGTGCACGATCATAATGCTTTGGGGGTTGGCATTGTACTACTATACTGCTAGAGGTTCACGGGTTTAGCGTGGCGCGGGTCTGCTTTTGAGATGAGGCATCGGGATATGGTGCATAGGCCCTGGAGTTGCTACTGGTCAATGCACTGGGCTCTCTGGCGCTCTGGGCGAGATGTTCTGGAGTGATGCATTTCTGGCGTTTATACAATGGGTCATGTGCTGAGGCGGGCGTCTCTCGCTCCATACGCTCGCAGCCAGATCGAACTCTGCGTGTCCCATCGATGCATACTTCTCAATTGCTCCCATCTCTGCTGACGAGAACGACAGAGATTACTACGTCGTATGGGTGACGGCTGCTGGGACACCTAGTACATTGCGCATGCGGAAAACAGGCTGAACAATGACAGAGAGCCTCCGACTCGCATCACTTGTGTAGCCTCGCCCGAACCTGCCTCGCTCTCCCGACGGCGCTCTCCTGCGTGGCGAACACGTTGTGTCGCCGTGGGTCGCTGTGACAGGGCGACTTTCTTCCTCTTGCTGGCCATGGCGATGGCAGCGTCCTTTCCGGACTATAGCCGACAAGCTTGTGTAAGATCTGGAGAAAGGATTCGTGCACCATTTGCTTGCATGCAGCGTCCTGGAGCCACTCTTGGGGGAATGTCATAATGAGTAATGAGGCGGTTGCTGGGTTGGGTCCATTATGTATCACAGCCTGGCCGTCCTAGATCGAAGACATAGCCGCTACCATTGTCGTTGCCCGTATTCCAGTCGTCTCCGTTTCGATACATGATGTAGCTGAACGCTCCCGTTCATTCGAGTAGCATGTGCTTTGTCTGATATGCCGCTAGTGGGCGATCCCTCGGTTGCATGTGAATGGAGAGCGGCTTCCACTTGCACATGCCATCGGACTTCGAAGGCCACGAGCACGTTCAACTTCCATACCACTTGCAATGCCTTCGCTGTACGGCATCTTACATCTCGTAGAATACAGAAGACCGCCTCCATAGTGCCCAGCACAGTCTTGCTTCCATCATGGCCGCCCAATCCACACTCCGACCCTCGCCGACAGATCGCTTCTCCGAGCTCTTCGATCGGTTCTACGAGCGACTCTCAGCTCGTCTGGACAGGTTCCAGCGCCGTAGTCCACTGAGTAAGCGAACCACACAGCTCATAGCCACTCTCGCCCTCTCCCTCACGCTCATCACCAGCGGATACGGCGGCTACAGGCTGTACCGGCGACGGAAGACCGAGCGAGACTTGGGCAGAAAGCTTGTGCGGAGGAACAGTGCACTCCTTAGCAAGGATGGCTCCCGGACAATCTATGTGCCGTACAAGGACCGGACGACGGGGGTCACCATACACCCGACCAAGAACACGACCTTTGACGCGCACCGCAGACTGTTCCTCAACCCACCCAGAGAGGCGAGGATGGAAGATGGCGTGCCCCCGGCGAACATCAGGCCTGGTCTGAATATGGCGTTCCTGTATCAGTTCGGGGCTTTGATGCGGATCATGATACCCAGGGCTAGCAGCAAGGAGTCGGGCTTGCTCTTGACGCACGCTCTCTTCCTGCTGTTACGGACATACTTGTCATTAGTCGTAGCACGAATGGATGGTGAGATCGTGCGAGACCTGGTTGCTGGAAAGGGTAGAGCGTTCCTCCTTGGTATAGGAAAGTGGTTGTCGATCGGCGCCATCAGCAGCTACACCAACAGCATGATCAAGTTCCTGCAGTCTAAGATCAGCATCGCTTTCCGGACACGCCTCACGAGGTACATCCATGACTTGTACCTGAACAACAGTCTGGCGTACTACAAGCTGCACAACCTTGACGGCGGAGTAGGGCACGGAGCAGACCAATTCATCACGCAAGACCTTACGCTCTTCTGTGATAGCGCAGCATCGCTGTACTCAAGTTTGGGGAAGCCGCTCGTGGATCTCGTTACGTTCAACTTTCAGCTATACCAATCATTGGGTCCGCTAGCATTGAGCGCCCTGCTGATCAACTACTTCGCCACTGCAACTCTGCTTCGCAAGCTGAGTCCACCATTTGGCAAGATGAAGGCTGTGGAGGGTAGGAAAGAGGGCGAGTTCCGAGCAATGCACGCCCGCCTTATAGCGAACGCGGAAGAAGTCGCCTTCTACGCGGGCGGACCGACTGAGCATACACTGCTTGATCAGGGCTTTAGAGAGCTGCGGAAGTGGATGGAGAGCATCTACCGCATCAAGGTCGGCTACAACATGCTCGAGGACTTTGTGCTGAAGTACAGCTGGTCCGCTTTTGGGTACCTGATCACGAGCATCCCTGTGTTTCTGCCAACGCTGGGTAGTCTGACGGAGCCAAGCAACACTATCTCTACTCCAGCCCTCAAAAGCCAAGTCTCGACTGCCGCCGCCGAGCTAATCGAACACAGCCACAGAAGCGGAGGCCGCATGAAGCAATTCATTACCAACAAGCGCCTCATGCTATCCTTAGCAGACGCCGGAGGCCGCATGATGTACTCCATCAAAGACCTCTCCGAACTAGCCGGCTACACCAGCCGCGTCTACACCCTCATCAGCACCCTCCACCGCGTGCACGCCAACGCCTACTACCCACCCCGCGGCAGCTACCCGGACCTCTTCAGCCTAGCCGACGTCCAAGGCACGCTCCACAAAGGCTTCGACGGCGTCCGCCTCGAAAACGTACCCGTCGTCGCCCCAAGCCTCTACCCCACCGGCGGCGAAGAACTAATCGACAACCTCTCCTTCGTCGTCGGCCCCGGCGACCACCTCCTCATCACCGGCCCCAACGGCGCGGGCAAAAGCGCCGTCTCGCGCATCGTCGCGGGTCTGTGGCCGACCTACCGCGGTCTCACCTCGCGCCCTCGTACCGCCGGCCAAGACGGCATCATGTTCCTCCCGCAACGCCCGTACCTCAGCCCCGGCACGCTGCGCGACCAAGTCATCTACCCGCACACCGAAGCCGACATGCAGGCCGCGGGACGGCGGGAGAGCGAACTGCAGGCGGTCCTCGAGCAGGCGAAGTTGGGGTATCTTCCCGAGCGCGAGGGGGGCTGGGATACGCGGAAGATGTGGAAGGATGTGCTGTCTGGGGGGGAGAAGCAGCGGATGGGGATTGCGCGGTTGTTGTATCATGAGCCGCGGTATGCGTTTGTGGACGAGGGGACGTCGGCGGTGAGTTCGGATGTGGAGGGGTTGCTTTACGAGACGGCGAAGGGGAAGGGGATTAGTGAGTTTGGAATCTACTCTCGCTTTTTCCAATTGTTCGAGACGGTGAAGCTGACAAGAGGATAGCGTTGATCACCATCTCGACCCGAGCGTCGCTCAAGCGTTACCATTCGTATACTCTCACGCTCGGTCTCGGCGAAGAGGCGAACGAGTACGAGTTCCTGCGCATCGGCACTGCGAGCGAGAAGGACAGCGTGGAGAAAGAGCTCCAGGAACTTCGCGAGCGTCTCAGTCAGGTGGAGCAGTGGAAGGAGAGGCGGAAGGAAATCGAGGAGGAGTTGGGTAAGGTCTGGATTGCTGGCGAGGGAAAGGAAGCTGGAGAAGTGGAAGAGGAGCCCACTTTGGAATCTCCGGCACGCTGATCAATGGAACACGGCAATCGGCATATTATCGGCGGCTCACCAACGGCTCCGTGATGGTCGGGATCCCGATGTGCGGGATTGAGAGAACACCGTATCCTGAGACCGAGTCCCTTTCCCCACGCTCCAGTCTGCCAAGCTCCACCAAATTATCGACACTCCTCCCCTCTGCTCTCACTCAACCCGACCAACAGTTCTGCACTACAGCAAAAATGCAAAACATACGACAGCAGGTATTCCCCTCTGGTCACCCACGAGAGTACTAGTCTGCCGATTCGGAGCTTGAGTTCAGCAGAGCGGACGGGATGCTCTATTTTCTCGACAGGATCTATGGCCGTATGTACTTGGATGGGGAGTATCGAGGGTTCATGTATGCTGGACTTCTTGGCCGGGGAGGACCGAGGCGCCAGCCGGGAAAGGGAGAGGTGGGGATGCGGAATACGCAGCACTGTACGCTCAAGGCCAGAGGCGACTACATGCTCTGCGCCTGGGTCGTCCGCGAGACCAAGGATATCGTGATGGATTACAGCTGTGTCTCTGCAGGAGGACTGGCATCGCCGTAGCTGAGCAGCAGACTGGCTATCTATCGGAGCTCCTCGTACGAACTCGGACTTTGCTTCAAGCTGAGCCTGTGCAGCAGGGCTGAGCAGAAGAGACATATGAGTGTGGCAGAACAGCCATGTCTGGCCAATGGAGTAGGTCGCGATAATCGCGGCGTCGCCGTAGCTGAGCTGCGGGCTGGTGGTATGGTGGACTTGTTCGCACGCATTCGAGGTCTGGCTCAAGGACGTGAAACTGCGCAGACCGTGGCACAACCTTGTACCCATGGGCATGTGATTCACGAGCGCAAGTAAGTATACAAGATGGGATGATACGCAGAGCTTTGAACGCTCAGGTCACATCTGCTTCCGATACCCGGTTTAATCCCGTTCACGACTCGCTATCTATCTACAGGGTACTGGAGGACGACGACCCGAATCGGTAGAGAACCTGCAGCCAAACGTGATACTTGCTCTCGCCCTCCGAGCTGCAGAAGCATGGGTGTAACGCTTGTGGGAGTATTCCGACGACGTCGCAGAAGGATGTTAGTAATGGGGAGTTGACGGTCAATTTCGTGAGTGGGGATATCAATGGATGTAATGGCTTGTGCGGTGAGACTGGTGGCCGGTATGGAGCCTGTGCTCCGACAAAGGATGGACGTGTGCTGGTAGCCAAAGTCAAGCTGAAGTCTTGACCTGTTTGAAGCCTGGACTTCCGAAATTGGAAGGCACGTAGAGGTCGGCCGTGAAGACCTCGATCCAAGGGACTCGGAGAACGTGAATAAAGGACCCTCTCCCATAAGCCAGGTATCTTTGCAGTAGCGGTTGAGATCTTTGACAATCAATCGAGATGCCGAGTGCAGTTCGAAGTCGCTAAATGTGGCATTATTGTTGGAGCAGGCTTCGACTGCGGTTGATTGGGCCACAGACGGCCACCTCAGCCTTGCAGCGTACACGTAGCATCAATCTCATCCACCTCAGTCTTCATGTTGTCTTCAGCCTCGTGACGTATGTGGCAGATCGCGCACAGCCGCAGCCGGAGGGCGGCCTCAAGGGTATCTTGGTCTTGTCAACGAGGATATACTATTATGCTGCCTCCCGTGGCGAAGTCACGAAATCGCTAGCTTTGTAACGCTGGTCGGCCGCGTTGGTTTGCCGATACAGCTTGGGTCGACTCCAAATGGCCAGATCCAATACAGTCCGAGATCAGAAGATCGGACAGAACGGCATCGCTTGCGCCAACAACAAGAATGAGCTCCCTACTGCTCTCGCCATTGCAACCGATCCCATAACGCCAGACTCATCTACGCTATCGCCAAGCACAAGTACTGTGTCCGAGGCCGTAGATGAACCTCCTCTACGGACCGCCCCACCGCAGCTGTATAAGGCTCTCTCTGCTAAACAATTTCGATTGTTGAGGCTGTTCGCAACAAAGAAGGACGAGTCCATCCGATGCTGCCTCCAGACGTTTACGACTGGATCGCCAGGTTGCCCATCCTACCGAGCAATATCGTATGCGTGGGGTCCTAAGACATCGACGGACGAGCCCATTTACATCGGTAGGGACGGTAGCCAACGCGATGCATCCCGGGAGGGAACCAAGTACGAACGCCGGCACCTCAACTCACAGAATCTGTTTGATCTATTGGAACGGCTACGTCGAGAGAAGTCAGACTCTTGGCTTTGGATCGACGCGCTTTGTATCAACCAAGATGATGCTGATGAGCGAAGCCAGCAGGTCAAGATCATGGGTGACATCTTCCGATCTGCGAACGTGGTTTTAGCCTGGCTAGGCCCTGTACCGTCCAGCAATTCGTATCTCGATAGTAACAGAGTGGCATTTGACGTAGAGGACTTGACTCGGCGGGATCACCACATGCACGTCCGTGTTCCCCAGAGAGTCCGGGACTATCCTTTGGGGCACTCAGTCGAAGGCCAGGGTATCTGTGCTCTAGAATATTGGAAGCGAAGATGGATTGTACAAGAGGTGCTCCTCGCTCGCTCTGTGGTGCTGCAAGTCGGTGAAAAGCAGTTCACAATGGCAGCGTTAGAGGAAGTAGTGGAGCTTGGAAATAAGGAGACATCTGCCCATCAAGATATACAAGCTGAGATTGATAAGATGAGACAATCCGCAGGAGCCCGACTTGCTTTGCGTAGCTTGAGCAAAAGGACAGGCATGGCTTTCCCTCGGCGGCTAAAGGAGTTGTTGGTCCGGTACGAAGACCAAGAGTGCCAGCAGCCTTACGATCTGGTGTTCGCATTGCATAGCCTGATCGACCAGAAGTACCGAGATCATCTCCAGGTCGATTACAATCAGAGCGCAGAAGAGTATTTCTGCGCAGTTATCAGCTTTATGCACGAACACGAAGACCTGGGCATCGAGGGCGTGCGAATTGCGTGGCTGCTGCTGAAGGTACTGGACCCGACTTCAATTGACGCATTCCGGATGCCTTCCCAAGGGATAGGCTTACATCGCCCCTTCGAGATGAGAGCGTCCGTCATCAAATTGGGGTCGCGACCAAGGATGTTAGAAGAGAGTGGTCTGAGTATCAGCGCGAGGCCCAAAATTGCAACCATGTCACCCATCATTCCGTGGAATTTGCGATTCGAGTCAGGCCTTTGGGTTCCGGCGCAACCCATGAATGCCAATCTTGCTACTACCGCTTTCTCTATCGGTTCACAGGATATGCTATTCTTTGAAGTTCCGGACACTAGCCAGCAAGGCTTTGCGGCGATGGCAGACCCCCAATTCTCCTCCGAAGATGAGGTCTGGCTCTTCGCCCACACCACTTACGCATTCATCGTGACTCCGGACCCCTTTGGTTCGATGACTATCCGGGGCAGAGCATTGTTGCTCAATCCTCATGGCGAGGTATACAATGGGAGCGAATTATATCCGTACCCACACATCGTTGCGGGCCTCAAGAGCACGGCGAGCAGCGCCTCTTCCGTGGACATGAAATTGACGATACCAGATCTGATCACGTTAGCCACCATGGCCAATAAGGCGATTCTCGATTAACGCGAGCAGCCTTCGACTCATACCGATTGTGGGTGGTTCAGTAGTCGGCGTACAGACAGTGAGCTAGGGCACGAGAGCAGACGTGTGAGGTTTAGCTATTCACTTGATAGGAGCAGATGTGTGGTCCATATGCAGTAGTCACTGACTCGTAGCGGATACTGACCTACGACAGCGTCTGCAAAGTACCAGTTTGACCTTCGCCTCTCCGCCTGTCCAAGACCGATTGAATTGCCCCTCGCACCTCCGCATCATTTGTGATCGTATTGCGCACCAACCACTCCTTCAGACTCGTGCGAAGATCACTCGTAGACGCTTGATCAGCCGCGAAAGGCATGAGCTCCAACCCCATCAGCCTGCTGACTTCCTGATCGGTTGCCTTGACCACAACGTCCATGCGCTCGAGCTGCTGCGCAACCACTGCATCGTTGTCTGCTCCACCTGTCTGCGGACCCTGCAGGACTGGACCGAGTTGCGAGAGTGCGATGAAGAAGGTGATAGTCAATTTTCGCAGCAAAGCCAACATCTGAAAGGGCAGATATGGCTGTCTCCACTTAATAGCCAGCAGGAAAGGATTGATGAGATGCTCCACCGCCGCCGGGAACGTCGGGCTCATCATCATCTGTACTTCCACAACGAACAAGCTAGCCATGACCAGATACCGCCAGTACTTTCCCTGCTGCAGATACCCCAGCACACCGAGCAAGACCAGCGCACTACCGCTGATGAAGTAGTACACGGTGGTACGTTGGACACCGGTGATGACGAAGTCGCGGACGGTCTTGCACTGTCGCCACTCCAAGATCTCGGGTCCAAACCGATCATAAGCAAAACGCTTCGCAGGATCAACGAGGGTATCTCGCGCGAGCTTAAGCTGAATGTAGACTCCCTCCACAGCCGCTTTCTCGGCCGCAGAAGAACCAGTCGAGACTTTGTCGGGATGGTACTGCACGGTCAGTCGTCGAAACCGGGATTGCAACTCGCGCTCCGAGACGCTGTGGGGGACACCAAGGTCCTGGTAGAAGTCTCCTGATCGGAGAAGTTGGTAGTCGGCTTCGTAGACGGTGTAGAGGAGATAGGTGGCTATGACGAAGATGAAGAGGCGTTTGCGGTCGCGTTGGTGGCGGGGAGATCCGGGAACGGGTTTGGGATCGCCGGCACGGATGAAGACGGCGTAGAGGGCCGTTTGGAGATAGGTGGTAGCGAGCTGGACACGACATCAGTATCCAAAGCTTGAGATCATATGAGAGGGTCCGTCCGTACGTTTGGTAAGAAGTACCATCCGGCAAGGGAGAGGAGATCATTCGCCATGTCTGAGGGGGTAGTCCGACTGGGTCAAGTCAATTGGTGTGTAATGACATGGTTCCTCTCGTTATTCAGTAGATGGTCGATTCACGTTGCTTGGGTTGCTGTAATCTTTTACTGTCCAAGTGTTCGAGTATCAGGAGCACATGAGGTCCAAGTGATGACATTGATATGCGAAATAGGCGGGACAATCTCTTGGGGATTGATGACAAAGGTCGTGGCACATAAACTTCTCCGAAACCAACGTCGCGGATTGCGTATCTGAGTCGCAAGGGTGACCTCTTGGGTATCTGCGGGCAACAATCGATCAAATATGGCGCCCCTGTTCTCTTCCATGCCGGCGCCGGACGTGGCGAAGACAAAGCCATCAGAGGCGATTACCGAGAAGAGTGCGAAGAAGCGCAAGCGCAACGATGATCAGGACGGCACACCAATCACGGCGGAAGACTCAGGGAAGAAGCCAAAGAAGCGCAAGGCAGATGGTGCGGCTGTAGCTACGCCGGCAACGGTCCAGACAAGCGCGCTGTCTACGGCTGTGTCGATTGTTGGGGGAAAGAGTGAGAAGAAACGAAAGCATGAGAAGAGGGAGGCAGCCTCCGAGCAGCCTAGCAAGGATGGCCCAATGGTCGGATACTCAGCGACGGCGCCTCAAAAGGAGACGAAGGATAGCTTAATCGTAGATGTCGAGGGTGCTCAGCCAGGAGTAGAGCAAGTCAAGCCCGCAAAAAAGAAGAGGAAGCCCAAATTGGACCAGCTGCCCAACGGAAACGAAGAAGCGTCAGCAGGGTCAGCAGTCGCCGCGGGTCCGTCGAAAACGCATCAAAGAAGCCGAGCTCACGCCGGAGCGAGCCACGGAGCATCACTAACAGACGACCAACGATTGCATTCGTGTTCGCCCTTCATGCACAAAACCGAAACCTTCTACCTCGCACTATCGCCCTGTGCGAACGACTTTCCGCTCGAGGGCCTCGTCGCAGAGCACATCTCGCCATTACTGCTCACCTACCATCCACCATTGCGCGGCGTGGTACTCAAGTACAGTAATGCCCGGCTCTCGGAAACGCCCGATGGTCAAAGCAAAGACGGAGACCTGGTGCTGAGTAAAGCATTCGACGAATACGCTGTCACTTTCGTCTATCTGACGGTCGATCTCGTCATCTTTGCGCCAACAAACAGTACTTGGCTGGAAGGCTACGTGAACTTGCAGAACGAGAGTCTGCTGGGTTTGGTCTGCTATAACTACTTCAATGCTGCGATCGAACGACAACGACTACCCAAAGATTGGCGATGGGTGGACGATGCCTCTCGGGGCACTGCAAGGGTGGCGAAGGGTGCGCACGGGTACTGGGTGGATGGTGATGGTCAGAGAGTGGATGGGAGGGTGGTTTTCCGGGTCAACGACTTCGATGCAGTGGCTGGTGGTGACAGTGGTGCGGGGAGTATCAACATACTGGGCACGCTTTTGTCTGTGGAAGATGATAGAAAGCTGGATCAGGGCGAAAGGCAGCGTTCCGTGGGAAAGGGTCTGAGGAAGTAATGGGCATGGCTGCGTCAAGCCTGCTGCTGTCTGTCGATGCAATACGGCTGCACCATGATAATACGTAGTCTTCTATACACACGATCATGCTGTCTAGAACAAAGACGTGAGGCGTCCCAGGTGTGGTCAAACGCGAATTCGCCGCGGCCGCACCTCCGCGTTTGACATGTGAACTTCACCTCTCGTTTCATCAGAGCACTTTTACTTCTTACCCCCAAGTGTGAGATGTCTGTCAATATCTAGCCCACCCTGCCGCTCACGTAAGATGCGCCTCCGCCTTCGCATCCACCGCAACGAACTCCCTCCGGTCTCCGCCCTCTGGCCCATCAACGACACCCACCTCAAACACACCATCACCCAGCTGCTCGCGCAAATCGACCAAGTCTTCCCTCTTGAAGGCTATCACTGGGGCCTAGAACATTACACCGTCACCCTCGATGGGTACGAGCTCCTGCACTACCATGAGTTGGGCGCAGTGTGCAAGGATGAGGATGAGGTGGTGATCAGGCCGATGATGTGGGCGGAGACCCGGGCGAGGAGGTTGGGGGGCCGGGATCAGATTACAGCGGATGGGCGGCATTTGGTTGATGGGTTGCCTTTTGGGCGACCGAGGTTGAGGGCAGGAAGTAGGCCAGAGGTTAGGATTCCGGCGATGCAGAGACGGACGACAGAGGACGAAGAAGATGGACAGGTCGATGACGAGGAGGGATTGGTGGTTAGGGAGGGTGGTGGGATGGCGTTAGTGAGGCTTGGTGAGGTGGAGGAGGGAGAGGATTACCTAGACGATGAGGATGAGGAGGAGGACGGGGACTTTGAGATGGATGCGGAGGGAGGAGGTGAAGATGCTTCCGATGCAGAGGGCTCGAGTGAGGGAAGCAGTATTGAGTCGGAGTCTAGATCAGAATCCAGCCACGGCACGAGTGCCACAAGCAGCTCCTCTGACAGTGACTCTGACGAGGACGAGAGCGTGAGTGAAGCGTCCTGGGATGGCATCGAAAGTGCTGCACCCACGCCGCTCAGCAAGACAGCTGCAAACAAGGCTATTCCGGGCTCACTTGCGGACCTCACTGGAACTGTTGTGAAGGTTCGACAAGTCGAGATGGCCTCCTCAGGGAAGACCACTAGCACCGCAGCGACGAAACATCGATCGAATTCTGGTCCGCCGGACGAAGGTCACCGTAACGAAGCGTTGAAGAGCCTCGGAGAAGAGAAGAAAACGACTAGAAGCAACTCGGCTTCCATTCTACCCGAAGAAAGTCATTTGGAAGGAGGCTCCGGAATAGTGAAGAGAGACAACGCACCGCCCTTCCAAGGCACGGCCGAAACCAAGACTCGAAACGCTCGGAAGCGTGACTCGAGGAAGCTGGCCTACCTCAAGCGGACTGCTGTGCTACCACTTGATGCGACATTAGCGACGCTACACCAGTGGGAAAACAGCAATAAGTTTCAAGAACTGCAGCCAGCCGGAGGTGGGAGCGAGGAGCAGGTGACTGAGTCTACGCCTGAGGTTACTGAGGCGCAGATTGATGGCGCAGGCGTGAAAGGTGTATCAATTGGCAGCGAAACTCATTTGCTTGGTACCGAGGCCCGTACACTGCCACATGACACAAAGCGCGATCACGCGGCCAAGGAGAGTTCCGAGCAAGACACACCAATACAAATCGAGAGGCAGCGCAAGGCCTTACTAAAAGCCATAGCGACCGGGGGAGTCGACGTCGAGGACAAAAGCTACAAGCGCAAGCGTTTAGAAGCCGAGGACGAGGAGCCGCCAGATGAGATCAGTGCGAAACGGCCAGCATTGGACTCAACGCAACTACAGAAGCAGCAGTCGCAGCTTGCAGTGTCACGAGATATGTCGGCCGAGTTTGCAATAACCAAGCCGACCGTCACACGCCGCTCGAAGCTCGATCTTGCTGGGTCGCAGCGTCTACTATTCGGCTCGCTTGGTGTTAGGGTACCGACTACGCAAGAGGAGAAGGAGGCTGTGCAGAAGAAACTGGCGGGGAAAGCGAAAGCCAAGGTCGCGCTGCCCGCTGCGAAAGTCGAAGCCCCACCGCAAGGTATCACTGAGTTCGAAGAAGATCATGAGGACTCTTGGCGCGACAAGATCGAATTGACGGCTGTCGAGTGCGTCGACGAAGGCATCACGCTCAGCACGCCGCCTTTCCCGTTCTATCAGCGGTGGGATCCGTCTCAGCGGAAAAAGAAGAGTAAAGCGCGCACGGACAAGGCGTATTCTGCGTCGAAGGGGCAGAAGAGTCAGAATGGGCGTGCCGAGTCGAATGAAGGACATGTGGAAAGCTACGACAAGTACAACGTCAACGGTGGTGGCGATGCGCTTGATTACGATGATGTCGCTGACGAAGGCTGGGAGGATGAGTACTGGGAGGAAGGCGCGTTGCTCAATGGGAACCACGAAGGCGAAGACGGTGCGGGAGATGATCCAGTGACCCAGCTCCGGCGCGAGACAGCTGAGCAGGCTCTACATGAGGCTGGAGCAGACTTCCCGCCCCTGCCGGACGATATCACCAAACTTCCCCTCATCACCGAGGCCGAAGCCCAGCTGGGTGACTTCGTAGTCTACACTGAACTCGCTTGCTCCGCTGCTACGAAGTGGGAACCCCGCATGCTTACCCGCACCGTCCAACTCATGGACACGGAGCACGAAGACGAGGCCGAGGATGGGGAGAGGATCCATGCCACGTGGGTAGTCAAGCAGGCTGTGCGCGATCTTGTGCGGGCGAAAGAGTATGATGGGGAGGGTAAGCGGGTGTACAAGAAGTTTGAGATGGAGGGTTTGAGTGACGAGGAGGAGGAAGACGGGGATGGAAGTGAGGAGAGGGTGCGGAGGGTGGAGTGGGAGGAGTTGCTGGAGGCGAGACTGCTGTTCAGGAAAGGGGAGGAGGTCGTAACTCCCGCTTAAACCCAGCGAAGACGAGCTCGTAGATGTCCTCCACATCTCAGGTGGCAGGACGTAACCCAAGAGGGTACTTATCCATCGTATCGCCGCCGAGGCTCTACCCCCTTCACCCCCCTCTCCTCCCCTTAACAAACCCAACTAAATTCCCCACAACTCCCTCCAGCACCTCCTTCTCCTTCAACCCCTCATCCTTCCTCTGCACCCAATACTCCAGCACCTCGCTCGCCCTCTGATTAACCCCCTCCAGCGTCCCCACAAAGTCCCTCAACTCCTCATCCCCATACCCCTGCATCGCCTGCTCCGTAACCCTACAAAGCAACGCCGCAGCATTCAACTCGAAATCCGGAGGCGGCGGCGGGCCCTTCGCCCCACCCTGCCGTCGCGCCTGCTTCTTCCCCGCCGAAGCGGTCGAAGCAAGCGAAGTCGTCGAGTCGTTCGCCCCGCCCTCCTTCAACCTCTCCACGGCCGTCGAAGCCCTCGGCGAAGACCAGGAGGCTCCGAGATTGATGTTGGGTAGCACGAGGCGTTTTTGTTTGCTGGGCGGGAGGATCTCGTCGAGGTCGACGGGGACGCCGAGGCTGACGAGGAAGAGGCGGCGGATGCGGCTGCGGGTCCAGTTTGGAGGGGCCATGGGGGGAGGGGAGACGAGTTGTTGCCAGAGGGCTTGGGAGCGGGGGGAGAGGAAGGGGGTTGGGGGGGTGAGGTCGGAGGGGGTGGGGAGGGGTCTGGGAGAGGGTGGGGTGGTGGGGAAGATGGCGAGGAGGTAGGGTTGGATTGCGGATTTTGTTTGGTCGGGGGAGAGGTTGGAGAAGTCGAGGGGTGGCTAGGGTAGGAAAGAGTGGTTAGTCTTGGTGGCAGAAGGAGAGAGGGAGAGGGCAGGCACGGTAGGAATTTGGCATGCTACTTACGAGGCCGGCTAGTATATCTGGTGGAGCAGGTGGGTGGGGTGGATGTGAAGGTGCTTCAGCTATTGGCGTTGACTCTGCTTCTTCGGCCTCATCAAAGTCACCGAAGTCATCTTCTCCACCGCCTTCATTGAAATCGTCAAAGTCGTCACCGTTCTCGTCAGCTTCATGCTCCTCGTCATCGGCATTGGTTTCTGCTTCGTCCTTCGTCGGCTGTACACGCTCCCCTTGGTCCTGCTTGCCCTCCCACATCGACCTGAACCACGCCTGTTGCTGCTCGGGATCCACTTCATGATCCTCTACCGGACGCTCGTCATGTCTACCGCCAGCAATCAGCCTTCACCGTCCACCACCACTTCAAACAGTCCCACACTCACCTACCCTGACCTATCGTCCCATCTCTCGCCACCTCCGGCGCCCGCAAGACCTCATCGGGCTCCGCATCCGCCAGCCTCATTTCATGCGCTAGCGTCCCCTCCACCTCACCATGTGCCGGTTTGTCATCGACTCTCTCCACCACCGTCTTCGGCACCGGAGTCCCACCGGGCGTCTGTGGTCTGCTCCCTCCTCCCGCACCTTCACCACCGAGATTGCTCATCGCGCGGCTCCTAGTTCCGCTGCGAGAGCGCAGTCCTTCAGGTACGATCTCGACTTCGTCTGGTACGGCGTCGGCGGTGCGGATGGAGTAGGCTTGGGTGCCGGGGACTTCGCCGTAGGCAGGTTGATCATCGACTCGTTCAACACGTGTGATGGGTGTGGAGGGGGTGGAGAGGCGCTTGCGGCTGGGGTGAAGGGTGTCGCCTTCGCTGGCGGAAGAGAAGTGTTCGTCGTCGCTGCCAGATAGGTCGTGTGCTCCCGGGTCTTGAGTGTTGATTCGGGGCGGTTTAAGGGCCATGACGGCGAGGCAGTATGCTTTGGGGTGCGAGTTGGGCCACGGTCGAGGTCAAGTCGACAGGGAGCTGTCCAATGGCCTGCCGTGCCTCAGGCCAGAAGTGGTGCTTGGCATGCAGATGACCCGAAGAGGACTAGCGTAATACAGCCGCGAGCGATGCTCCACGTCGAAGCGCGTTTATCACAGCAAACGACCAAATATCACAGTGAGGTTGACACACGACGACCCGCCAGGGAGTACAATACCAACATCCGACAATAGACCCCGACGGCTACTTGCATCGTGCTCGTGCTACATTCCACTTGGTAAGTAATACACCCACCCATCCCCAAACCCATAGCAGGAACAGTCCAACATGGTCGCCCACTTCCACCGCCGGCTGCGGCATATGCCCCCTCATCCCGTGGGCGATGGGAGAACCCAGGCACGACGTGAAGCTGACCGAGACAAAGCCGCAGCGGCAGAGGCCAACAACGCCAGCAACCCCAACAGCGACAACGACTCTGGCCAACCTAAGGCATCGACTCCGAGCAAAGCCCGCAGTGTTCTCGATTCACCCGAATATTACCCTCAACCAACACCGGACCCAAACAACCTTTTCTATAACCTATCCGAGCAATCAGTCGACGGTGTCAAAGTCCCCTCCGCCTCCGATCTTCTCGAGCAGGCCAGACGGGACGTAGCAGCACACGCAGCAGCGGAAGAGGCGGCGCAAGTGACAACTCCTTACGTGCAATCTGCGCAGGTGGAAAGGTTATTACGACGTGGGTTTGCAGAACCAGGTCAGAGCGTGACGATGCAGAACACCGGCGCGAGTCTTGGCTTCGGCCAGCCGCCGGCGAGTAGCGGTGGTACCGTCGGAGGAGGCGCAACAGGTACGGCTGCAGCGGGCGGAGGGTTGTTTGGTAGCGCGACACCAACGTCGACGGCTGGCAGTTTGTTCGGTAATTCGACAGCGCAGGGTCTTGGCGGGTTTGGAGGCAAGGCACCTGCGTCGACGGGCGCCGCGCAGGGTATGTTTGGTGCGCCTGCCACGTCGGGCGGACAGCAGAAACCACTGTTCGGTGCGGTGACGGGCGGGACGGGAGGTTTATTCAGCGGCAACAGCACACCCACCACCTCAGGTTTTGGTGGTGCGGCGCAAGCGGCAACTACACAGCAACCATCTGGTGGGAGTCTTTTCGGCAACATGACCACAGCCAGCCCAGCTGCTACGCCAGGAGAGCAGCCGAAAATGACCGGGACCAGCCTATTTGGCAAGTCAGCGACTACCGGTGGAGGTCTGTTTGGCGCGAGTCCGACCCAAGCTCAGCCAGCGTGGGGGTTCGGTCAGACCCCAACATCCAACGCCGGTGAGCAGAGCAAGCCGGCCGGTGCACAGAGCATTTTCGCCACTGCTCCGACAACGTCGGCCGCGCCATCAGGCCAGGGTCTGTTTGGATCGATGACACCACAAGCGAACAAGACGGCACAGCCTAGTACCACTCCAGCCGGCAACCCACCATCTTCGCTCTTCGGCACGCAGGCGAACAAACAGGCGGAGAACCAGCAGCCAGCGACGACCCAACCAGCACAGCAGAGTGCCGGGCTGTTCCAAGTCCCCGATGCACCGGCTTCGACCACATCGAGCTCTTCTCTGTTTCCAGCCCAAGGCTCTTCGCAGCCGGGTTTCCTGCCGAAAACAGCCACACAAGGGCAGTCTAGCTCTGCGGCACCGGCATCGACTACTTCCAACCTCTTCGGCAACAATGCGGCTCCAGCATCGACTACCTCCCTCTTCAGCAACTTGAACCAGACTCCAGCTGCTACCGCAGCGGCACCTGCAACCACCGCATCGAGCATGTTTGCAGGCCTCGGTCAAAGCCAAAATGCGCCCGCGACTTCCAGCGCTCCTTCGTCTGCCACAACGAACACCAGCTCGAATCTATTCGGCGGCATGAACTTCCCAAGCTCTGCTGCATCATCGAGCGCTCCAACACAACCCGCCACCACTACCACCGCCGTGCCCGCATCTGCATTCAGCGGCTTCAGTCTGGGCAATCAGACACCTTCTTCAGGCGCGGCACAGCCCACTGCTGCAAGCGCCCCACCGCCGGCTTTCGGTCTGAACGTCCAAGCCCCCGCATCCAACACCACAGCGAGCTCAACCACCGCACCTGCGGCCACAACCACTCAGCCCAGCGTCCCGGCTCCGAGTCTCTTCAACAGATCCACCGCTGCCGGCCCCACAACTTCCACATCCGGCCCCGCACCACCCCAGCAATCCCGCCTCGCATCCAAGACCATGGACGAGATCCTCACCACATGGTCCACCTCCCTCGCCACCCATCAAAAGACATTCCAGCAACTGGCCACACGCGTCAGCGCATGGGATAGAATGCTCGTCGAGAACTCCGGTAAGATCAGTACGCTGTATGGACGGTGTTTCCAGGCTGAGCGGGATTGCTCGGAAGTGGAGAGGCAGTTGAATGGGGTAGAGCAGGGGCAGATTGAGTTGGAGGCGTTGTTGAACAGGTACGAAGGTGAGGTGGATGGTATGATGGACGCGGCTGGGTTGGGGGATGGAGGCCAGGGGGCTGGGGGTGTGGATGGGGAGAGGGAGAGGACGTATGTTTACCCACACCTCGCTTCACACGCTTTGTTTGTTGTTTAGACTGCGTGATTGCTAACGTGACCTTTCGGATCTACAGATACAAGACCGCCGAGGCCTGCTCCTCCCGCCTAACAGACATGCACCACTCCCTCACCGACATGATCGAGGAGATCAACTCCGCCTCGTCGAAACTCGGCTCCGGCTCTTCGCAACAGCAACAACAAGCACAACAGTCCCAGGGCCAGACTAACGGGAGTGGCGATCCGCTCGCAGATATCGTGAGAGTGCTGAACTCGCATCTGGCGCAGCTACAGGCGATCGATGCCGGGGCTAGCGACTTGCAGGGGAGGGTTGTCGCTGCGCAGAAGGAGGCGAGGGGGCTGGGGGAGAGTAGTGGGAGGGGCCAGAGTTGGGTCGAGGGGTTTGGGAAGAGTTACTTGGGGAGGCGATGAGGACTTTGATCATGGAAGGAGTCGCTTGAGGAGGCGTTGAGGATTGCGAGTGATATTTGAAGATGCTGCATCATCGAAGAAGATGACTTGGCTCGGTGCCGCTGGCTGACGCTGCGCGTAAAGATGTGAGCGGGCAAAGGGAGTTACGGACTTCTTCAACGCTGGGTAGAGTTGAACGAGTACGCATCGATATGCCCACGAAGGGCTGCACGTCGGCTTACCAGCTAGTAGGAATTCGAATTGAATCGAAACGAGAACAATTCACCTCTGTGATCAAATGCGTCCTGTACATTCCGTCCTTCGCAATGTCGTTCCGAGCGTTTGTGACAAAATACGGAACCTAATCGCTCGTCGCGAAAAGGTGCGAATGTTGATGGCGGAAATTTGAACTTAACGTTAGCACAGCCTCGAGCGCTTCAAGAAGGCGCGCTAGTCGGTATAGACAGCCTTGCGTTGACAACCTAAGGCTGCGCTCACAACACTTGCTAACAACAACAACGAGAACAACAACGCGCTCCAAGCTGACAATCGACAGCAATCCCCACGACAATGGAGGTAGCGGCTCTATGCCGCAAGGCCTCTCGCGCAGCCATCGTGCGCGGTGACGGCGGACTAGAGTAAGTCCCGCCACCCCAACGCATCTCCTTCACATTTCCTCGCCAAAGCAGAACCGCACCGCTAAACAATACAATAGCGCACGCCTCCCCACCAACAACCTAGGCAGCCTAGCCAAGTACCGCCACGGGCCCGTGAACCCCTGGAGTGCCGTCCCCCCCTCCCCGGAATCCACCCCTGCCCTCCCCCACCCACCAGGACCCCGCACCCCTCCAGCTCGCACCCAACGTTTCTCCCCCCTCTTCCGCCGGCTGCCAGCCGAAATCCGCAATAAAATCTACGCTCTCGCCTTTCTCGGCGGCGACGCGCCTCACGCCCAGCCGGAACCGGAGATACAGGACCTGCTCTCCGCGCGCCCGCCGACGAAAGCGCTGTTACTTACGTGTCGGAGAGTGTATCGCGAAGCGCGCGGGGTGTACGTCGGGGCGTACAGGGCTTACTGGCGGACTACGGCGTTTGTGGTTGATGAGAGGGGGGAGCTGGAGTATGATTTCCTGCCGCCGTTCTCGGGGGAGGATCTGGGAGAGGTGCGGGAGCTGGTGTTTTGGACTAGTGTGGGATTGCTTTGTGATGGGCAGGTGAGGGATGGCTTTGATGGGGAGGGGGGAGGGGTGATGGCGAGGTTGAGGGAAATGATTGGGGATGCTTGGGGGTTATGCGAGGGGGAAGTGGAGTTCATGCGGTGTAGGGATGGGTCGTGGGCGTGTTTGAATGTGGGTTTCAAGGCGCTTGCGGCGGCGGGGGGTGGGGAGGAGGTGCAGAGGTTTGTGTTGGTGCCTGACGGGAGGGAGGGGCGGAATGGGGAGAGGGGGTTTGTGGCGGGGTTGGATGGTGGGGTGGCGGAAAATGCTGAGGTCATGGCGAAGCGGCCGTATAAGAGTGTTCAGAAGTGGGAGGTGGGCGCGTTGCTTGATATTGAGGTTGCATGAAGAGATGGGCTGAGAGATCGAACGATGAGCAAGAGTTAAGTATGGCCTGAGCGAGACTTTGGTAGGGAGGATTGCAATGCGACGGCGTCTGAAGTCGCGAGGGAGAGGGAAGTAGAATATGAGCACGCGATTCACGTCTGTACGACCCCTCATGATTGACAGATCGAAAGTGTACCCGCTGGACATGTCTATGTTTTGCCTCCGTTCGAAAGGTCACGTGCTGTGGTCCTTGTCTTGGCATTCCACCGCGGATGCTGACAACCACCTCACCTCAGCTTCTGCTTCTTCATCCCCGCCATGTCATGCTCATGCTACGATTGTTGCGATGGCGCCGGGAAGGATGATGACGATCTTTCAGCGACGCTTTGAGCTCACTTCGTATCTCAGACCGGTAGAGATGGCTGACGACGGCGCGGGAGCATCACAGGTGGCACTAAGTTGATGAGCTTCCAACGCCTGCTCTCCCGCCGAGCCATTGTAGGGTATCCGTCGGACTGAAGGCCTACTTGCTAGCACGATGAGGCTCAGGCTTGGCTGTGCGATGTTCTGGTCAGGTACATATACTGCGCATGCTGATGTCCATGCACCAAAAGCCGGTCCTCTTCGCAACGACTAGTCTGCCAACAGCCGCAACACCTCACTTCGCCATAGACGAGTCCCGCCTGACCTCCTCTTCCGCTGCATGCTCCGCATTATCCTCCAGCTTCGCTTCACTCGCCATCAATTCACTCATGGACATCCCTGCGATCGCTAACGCTCTATCCCTCTTCATCGCCCAGTCCATCACCACAGGCCCTGCGCGAGCCAAAGCCGCGTTCAATCCGACCTCCTGCGTATCTGCATCTACGTCGGCAAACCGCGGCCCCTGCAACAACAGCGTCCTCCTCACCGCCTCCCTCAACGCCGGCGAAATCCCAATACCGTCATTACTAGGCCCGCCACTCGCTCGATCCATGTCCGTATCACCCACCGGTACTTGCACAATCCCCGCCTGCAGCAGCCCGGCTTCAATAAGTAAGATCACCTTCGGATGCAATCTCAGCGTCAACCCGTTGCTCATGTCACAGAATGTCTCTGAGCCGGTCCAGACTGCGAAGCCTTCTGGGCAGTCTTCCAGGCGGAGGAGCTGGCCTTCGAGCAGGTGATCGTAGCCTTGGATTCGGACGGCTGGTTCGTGATGGGGAGGTAGCTCGAGGCAAGTGGGCGGGAGGGGTGATGTGGTGTAGACGCGGACGGCGCGGACGACGGACATATCTATGTCGGGTCCGGGGTCGGTGGTGGTGGTGGCGGTGGCGGCTGGGTCTGCGTTTGGAGCGGCCATGTTATTGTTGGTACGCGCGCTTTGCGGTGAGTGGTGGCGACGATGCGCATTCTGAGATCCATCTCCAATATAAGGAAGGTGGACAGCATGTTTGCCGTTGCTGTTGTCCTTGCCATGTTAATCCCAGATCGGGTGCAGAAATGAACAACGACGCTGAAGTAGGCACGTTGATGGTAATGAACAAGGAAGATGTGGCAATACTGGCAGTGCAAGAGTGGACAGCGATGCTGAAGCGGGAAAGATGTAGTCAAGTGGAAGGAAAGTGCGAAACCGCCCGCAGTGAAGGAGCGTGCTTTCCGGATGCGGAAACACGCTAAGGTACCACTAATTTTCATACGCCATCGTCACTTCCACTTTCTCACACGAGCACTCACCCAACAAACGTACACTACTTTATCAAGCTCGACATCAGCAAGCAGATCCAGCAAGCCCTCTCTCTCAATGGAGTTCCTTGAAGGAACTGTTCGAAGGAGACCATGGTAAGCTGATGAGCGCGCCGTCGACTTCCATCGACACAGCTCACAAGTGACAGACCTCGAGTCGCGGGCTCAACATCGCCACCAGGCATACCTGCGCCGCAGCCGAGCTCTACGCTGCTCAGCCGTCTGCCGCCAGAGATCCGCAACGAGATCTGGGATCTCTCGTTCAGCGGCACCAACCGCGAGATCGACTTGCTCCACGATGCCTGTCCTCCGTCATCGATTCTACTCCTCACCTGCCGCCAAATACACGCCGAAGCGAAGGGTTTCTGGCCGGGCAGGCGGGAGAAATACTGGAGGTCGACCAGCTTCTTCATCAACTTCGATCCCTCCGCCACGCCGAACACCGCCATCAGCTTCCCTACTGACGAGGACCTGGACGAAACTCGTTATCTCAAACTGCGGATTCTAGCGACAGACCTCCTTGACAGTCGTCGTCCGAGCGGGGAGCGAGTCTTCAGGACGATCCGTCCAATGACTCTCGCTCCGCCCGAGACCTGCGACACTGAGATGCCTCTCATCTTCGAGCGCCTCGAGAACCGCAAGTGGTACTGTGCGAGCGTGCACGGCCTAGAAGCGGACGGTGATGCGACGACACGGGAGCAATTTCCGATCTCATTTATCTATGATGTCTGCGAAGAACAGACCATACATGAGATCAGGTACGAGACTGGCTTAACCCCGGCCCAGTATCGACCCTTCGTGCCCATTGAGGAATCGGAGCTGAGAGCTTTGCGGGGAATGGAAGTACCAGTTGTGTAGGAGGCTGGCAGTCCAGTGGCGGATAGGAGGTCTAGCCGGGCAAGAAGCCGGTGCTCTATGATTCCGTGAACATGGTGATCAGGAAGATTCCGGGTACGAAGACGGGCAATTAGGGAGACTCAGTAGCTGCAGCCTACTACAAGATCCACCAAACAAACCAAGATTCCAGCGTCCAAGCTACTGACACCTCAAAGACCCATCCCCAACCTCTCTCAAGCAACTACACACCGACCAGCACCATGATTCGGAAACTCCCTCTCCAACTCCTCAGCCAACGCATGCCTCCCCCCCGCCTTCAACTCCCCCACCGCCTCCTTGATCCTCGCCACCACAAAAGCATGCACTGCCTCCTTCCCGGCGTCCTTGGCAGGCAACTCGGTAAAATTCGGCGACGTAACCACCCCGGGCAATTTCCCCTTGATCGTCTTAGCCCAGTCATCCATCCGCGTGCAATCCGCCCGATACTCCGGATCCCCGATTCGCCACGTCGTGGACTGGTACGCGGCTTCCATGGCCTGCATCGCGGCGATCATGTGGACAACGTCGGCGGGGATGTCATTGTTGGGGAGCGTGGGGTCGAGGAAGAGGGTTGGGGGTGGTTTGGGGGGGCTGAGGGTGGCGGGGGGTTTGTTCTTGGTGGCTTTGCGGCGGGCGGCTTCGCGGTCGGCTTCGATGGCTGGGGAGGGGTAGAGGACGTCGTAGTCTTTCAGGAGCTTGCCGTCTTTGGCGGACATTGTGGAGGCTGGTGGTGGTGGTGCTTGGGGGTTGGTTGGTGCGGAGGTGGATCTTTTTGAGCGGACGGAGTTTCTGGGTCTTTTTGAAGGTGAGCTGTTTGCGGTCGCGTTCACTGTGTGTGCTGCTGATGCTTGTGTGAGTCAGAGACTGGTGAATGGGTTGGGCAAATACACCTTTCACATGTTTTGTGTTGTGAGCGGGTTGGGCCAGCACGCAATGAATCCGCACAAACCAGAAGCTCAGATCTTTGACGTGCATTTTTCACCCATCGAGAAGCTGGCTGTGACGTGTTGTCCTAGTTTGTAGGTAGTGCAGGATTGCTGTTGCCCACGGCAGACCCTATATGTACGTTGTCCGGCTTTGCGTGCCTTCCACTTTCGGAAGTAGAGCTGCTGTCGCTGATTTTTCGGCACGTCGCATCTGCACGTGAGTACGCCCTCATCCCGTTGAACTCCGCTACTCACTGCGCGACGTTAGTACCGCCTAAACCTGTATCCGATGCCATTGCTGTCTAACAATGCAGAGTGCTGTAACTCCGGGATTGTCAGATTTCCTTGAGTATGTCAGCCATTTGACACGGATTAGGTGCTGTAATGGATTCCTATGAGCCTAAAGACGCCGCCGAGACCTCCATGTCGTTGGCAATGCAACCTGAGTGCTCCCGGACACATATTGGTACCGAGTATGGGCGTTTAATGCTCCCATTGGCGGGATGACAGGACTTCTTGATAAGCCGCGACAGTGCACCCGAGTCCGTCAAAATCGGAGTGAAGGGTTTGGCGGAGTCATTGGCTGCTGTGACTACAGGTAGCCCCTACATACTCTCGAGGCTACGGCGCGAGTGTGGAATCATGCAATACCTACATGTATTGTCAACAGCGAAAAGTAAGTACATGTAGATGTCCGTGTCCATGTCAAGAGATGCCTGAGGTTGGCGGCCTGAGGGGCTGGAGATGTGGTTGAAGCTTCACCGCCCCACGTCGCTGCCGGCGCACGGTGGTCGATCCAATCTCAGTTTCTCGACCACTCACTGCCCACTCCACCCACCTTCGCACAACACTCTCTCTTCACAATCCCTCGGTCCATCCCCAGGTCAACCCACCTCCTTCATCGACACCACCATCAGCGTCGCTCACCCTCTCCACAACATCACCCACCAGGTAAGCTCGCCCCCATGTGATGGACCGGTGCAGCAAAACACACTCGCCAAGTCCTTCGTCACCACCCGGGAAACAACGGAAGAGGCCGGGTCGAAGACAGCAGCATGCGCAGGAGTCTCCATCGTCGCGAAGACATAGCACAAGCGAAGAAGTCATGGCTTTGCGTGGTCGGTCGTGGTGATGGGCGCACTTGCCGCAGCGAATTTGGGAGCGCAGTCAACAGTGACTGGACCCCTGCCATTGCAATCACACCGACTACGCAAGGCACGAAGGAGACCGGCGTGAACTCTGGCATCTTCAGAGCATCTGCGGCAGACTTCACAGCCTGACAGCGATCCCACGAATCCCACACACTCGAATCCCACAACGTTGGGCTGTTGCCGAGCTTCTACTTACACGCATACTGACCCGCGAAACGCGCAGTTACATTGCCATCTCCAATCGTCAAGATGGGCTACGAAGACTCCGTCTACCTCGCGAAGCTCGCTGAGCAAGCCGAGCGCTATGAGGGTACGTTGACGCGCACTCCTCGGCGCGACAGCACACGGCTCACAATCACGCAGAGATGGTCGAGAACATGAAGACCGTCGCCTCGGCAGATCAGGAGCTCTCGGTTGAGGAGCGGAATTTGCTGTCGGTCGCCTACAAGAACGTCATCGGTGCCCGCCGCGCGTCGTGGCGCATCGTCACCTCGATCGAGCAGAAGGAGGAGTCCAAGGGCAATGAGCAGCAGGTTCACCTCATCAAGGAATACCGCCAGAAGATCGAGAATGAGCTCGCTAAGATCTGCGAGGACATCCTCGAGGTCCTGGACAAGCACTTGATCCCGTCTGCTCAGAGCGGCGAGTCGAAGGTTTTCTACCACAAGATGTATGTGCTGTGCTTGAAGCATGGAGCGGTTGGCAAATACTGACAAGACGCGTGTTTCACAGGAAGGGTGACTACTACCGTTACCTCGCCGAGTTCGCGATGGGTGACAAGCGCAAGTCGTGCGCCGACAAGTCCCTCGAGGCGTACCAAGCTGCCACCGAGGTCGCCGCTACCGATCTCGCGCCTACGCACCCCATCCGTCTCGGTCTCGCGTTGAACTTCTCCGTCTTCTACTACGAGATCCTCAACTCCCCAGACAAGGCATGCCAGATGGCCAAGACGTCCTTCGACGAGGCTATCGCCGAGCTCGACACCCTCTCAGAGGAGAGCTACAAGGACTCGACCCTCATCATGCAGCTGCTCCGCGACAACTTGGTCAGTCACCTGCGCTCTTTCCTATACCACGCGAGCTTGCTCTGACGTAATGTGTACAGACCCTGTGGACTTCCTCCGAGGCCGAGCCATCCGGCGGAGAGGCCGCAGGCGCCGCGCCCCACGAGGCGGAGAGCAAGGACACCTCCGACGCGCCGATCGGCGAGGAGACCAAGGCGGCCGAGTAATCCTCCTCCGCTCACCACAACAACCGACGAGCACCCTACGACTACATGATGTTACGGCAGCGTGAGGCCGGGAGAGAGCGCGCGCGGTGAACGACGGAGAAGCATTCCTTTGGTGGCTGGTGGTGGCTGTTGCGAAAGGTTGATGGAGTGTGAGGTGACGGTGTTGACAAGAAACTTGCATCAATCCTAGCGCCGGCTTACTTTAGCGATGGGTGTGTGTGTGTGTGTGTGCGCGGTTACGTTACTACTACTACTGCTGCTTGCTGGGCATGCGAATGTCTACCTGCGGTACTACAGACTCAAGACGAGAAAACGGCGGGGCCGGAACGTCCTGCACTTCACCACGTGACTTGTCCTTCGATTTTGATTTCCTCGTCTACACGGCTGTACTGGGATGCCTTTCTAGGCAAATGCGGACTCCTTGCTGCGCGACTTGCAGACGCGGGTGACGCCGGACGGGCTTCTTGTGCGACGCCAGGTGGCCTTCCGCTGTAGAAATGACATGCACACGTGTAGCGCACGCGAATTAGATGGCGGCCTCGGCCAATCTGTCCAAGGTATAAGACTGCTGGGGGAGGTAAGCGTACACGTACACGTTATATCATCTTCATTATTAGACGAATGGAGGTGCTGTGGTCCGCACACACAAATTCGAGGTCCCGTGACTTGCATTCGAGTGAGCGGGGTTTTCTCCAAAATAGCTTCGACCACCACATCAACCATCCACCACCCACCTCCCCCGACTTGTCCACCAACATCAATCCACCATTTCCCACCACCCTCACCTCTGCTGCAGTTCCCGGCGTCCCGAGTGCAAGCAGGTTGCGTGCTTTCGGTCCTCGTCTTCCGGGCGCTTGCTGCTTTCTACTGGGTAAGCCATTAACTCTTCCCTATATCTTCCCCTACACGGTGGATGCTTGGTGCGGTCCGGCGAGACCCGGCTGGCTCAGCGGTGGATCGGAGGGACGGAGGGAGGCTCAAGAAGATCCTTGCTCGCATCATTTGCATACGGCCTACGGACTGGAGACCAGTCCGTCTGTCTACCTTTGCTGTCGGCGTCCATCATTGAGGCCGCCTGTGTGTCGTCACCGGATCGCACGCGACACCCTCACCTCACCCCATCATCTAGCCTCACCTCGGCGCATGCTGTCATCGCCCAGGAAGCTCAGCCGAAACTCCCGGCGCACACACACGACTTCCCTCTTTGCGCCTACTAACTAGTTACTACTCGACCCGACAAGCCCTGTGCATAACAGGGCACCTTACTGCTTCGTCCCACCTACAGCACCGCACTACGATCTGATAGGCCAGCGAGTTAAAGTCACTTACACGGGTCATCTTGCAGTTCCCAGCGATTGCTCCCCCCTTCGACTCAAGCATCCCTTCACCATCACCGACGCTCCTTGTGATCGCCTGTTCCCATTCGATCAAGCAGCGGGTTTCACTTCAAAGCCATCGACTGCAGCTACCGTACTCACACATCCGGTCCTTCTCGGCGACTTGTGCGATTTGCGACGGTCACTTGCGCGACTGCTCTTTTCGTCACGAATAACGGCCGGGCAAAAGCATCCTTATTGTCTTTCACGTGAGTGCGCACTCACTTCTTCACAGCCGTCGCTGTCGGCGGCATGTGGCCATTGGTACTGACCATCACATGCATGCGCAGACAATAGCAACTTTGTGCCTTTATCTTGACCAGCGTCAAACACTCATATACAGTACGGACTTCCTTCCAACTTCAACATGAGCTTCCAAAACTTCGGCGACGGCGGTGCGCAGCCTCAGCAGGGCGAGGAAGAGCACGGCGGCTATGAGCAGGCTGCATTCGAGCAAGGCGGTTTCGAGCAAGGTGGCTTTGAGCAAGGCGGGTTCGGCGGACCAGGTGGACCTCAGCAACAGAACCAGATGGGTCAGCAGATGGATCCGTCGCAGCAGCAGCAGCAGGGTGGATTCCCTCAGGGCGGGCCGGGTGGACCGGGGTCGCAGCCAGGTGGTGATCAGAAGACGACGCTGTGGTGAGTATACTGCTGTGTGGTGAAGAAGCAGATACTAACGACATGCAGGATGGGCGAGCTAGAGCCGTGGATCGACGAAAACTTTGTCCGCAGCGTTTGGTTCGGCATGGGCTACCAGGTCAACGTCAAGATGATCCGAGATAAGTTCTCGGGCAGCAACGCCGGCTACTGCTTCGTCGACTTCGAGGGCACCGATGCTGCGACCCGCGCTCTTCAGCTTAACGGCCAGATGATACCAAACTCCAACCGTCAATTCAAGCTGAACTGGGCCTCGGGCGGTGGACTTGCCGACCGCAGCCGGGATGACCGTGGACCTGAGTACTCCATCTTCGTCGGAGATCTCGGTCCGGAAGTCAACGAGTACGTCCTCATGTCGCTCTTCCAAGCCAAGTACCATTCCTGCAAGTCTGCGAAGATCATGTCGGATCCGATCAGCGGCATGTCGAGAGGGTACGGTTTCGTGCGCTTCTCCGACGAGCAGGACCAGCAGATTGCGCTGAAGGAGATGCAAGGCGTCTACTGCGGTAATCGGCCGATGCGCATTAGCACTGCCACGCCGAAGAACAAAACCGGCGCCGGCGGTCCCGGCCTCCCCGGTGAAATGCCTGGCGGTATGCCCGGCGGTCCGCCTCAACAGGGTGGCGGTCCAGGCATGGGCATGTATAGCATGGGTGCCCCACCAATGGGCTACTACGGCGCGCCGCAGCCAATGAACCAGTTCACCGACCCGAACAATACCACTGTCTTCGTCGGCGGACTGTCGGGCTACGTGACCGAAGACGAGCTCCGCTCCTTCTTCCAGGGCTTCGGCGAGATCACCTACGTCAAGATCCCGCCCGGCAAGGGCTGCGGTTTCGTGCAGTTCGTCCATCGCCACGCCGCCGAGATGGCTATCAACCAGATGCAAGGCTACCCCATCGGCAACTCGCGCGTCCGGCTCAGCTGGGGCCGCAGCCAGAACAACTCCGGTCCGGCTGGGACTCCGTACCGTCCTGCGCCGCCGCCACCGCCGGTTTTCGGGATGGGTGGTTCGATGCCCGGGATGCCGCCGCAGCACTTTGGCAATTTCGCCCCGATGAAGGTCCGTCCCTCTCATCATCCTCACTCTCGTCGTATACATTGATTGACTGACTTTTTGACCAACAGTAAGCGCGCATCCGTCCCTTCCTGCCCTTGACAGTGAACTGCGACTTTAGCGGGGGAGTTGGTCAAAGGGGTTTCCACCGATGATACTTTGCGCCCACCCATCCTTTCCATCCATCATCCACAAGCAATGCTAGCGATCCCAGAAAACGACTCGACATGCGGACCGAACCGACACTTTCTTCGACGACACACAGAATGATTATGGGAGTTTCTTGCAAATGGGACTCCGGCTACCTGCGTTCAAATGGTAGAGGGTTTGGGTGGCGGAAAAAAGGGGGTGGGAAACTGGACTGTGCGAAGGGGGGTTTTCCAGCGCAGAATGGGCTTTCGTTGTCATTACTCGAGAATCCGGGATGGGCTGTATAACAGGGGTCTCTGGCATGGAGATGGAGGGGGTGGAAGCGGGAGAGTGGTGGTGTGTACCTAGCTAGTCTCGGAGTGCTGTCTTCGTGAGAGGATGGCTGTTCGGGTAAAAGAGCGCTCAGCCCCAACTATCCGCGATGATTGTTGATCGTCGAGTCTCATTGTGCCAGTCTCACGGGTTGGTGTCTTCCTCAACCAACATGAGCTGACATTTGATCGCAGCGAAGGATCTCCACCCCGGTATCGCGTTCAAAATGCCATGATGGGCTGGAACAGCTACAATCTTGAACGGTTGAGCGTGCTCCTCTACTACGGTACCATACCTTACCTGATCCCGCCCAGGTCCAGCGTTGTGAGTGAGGATGCGAGGTCACGCGATCTTGGCATCCGCCCATCGCGCCTTCCCCATTATTTCACGGGAAGTGTGCATGTCACGAACGGGAGCGAGATCGCACCTGCCCCGGGCGGAACAGAACGGGGACCGTGGACGTACGCCTCGCTCTTGCCACCCCGCCTCCTCCCAGCACCGACTCGAAGAAGCTGATGTCGGTACGGTAGTACAGGCGAGCTCACACATCCTCGGAAGCCGCCTGGGCTCCATCGCAACACTAACAACTAGGTAACTAACGACCTTACTTACCACCACCACCACCACCACTTCGACAACCAGCTCAGAGTGCAGCGGACATCATGCGCTTCCAGGACTGGGACGTCCTGCTCTTCCCCCAAGGCAGCCACGTGCCCCTGCGCGAATTCCGCACCGCCTGCTACGCCCAGCAGGACCCCGACCATCATCATCAGCACCCGCGCTCCAGAACCACTACTTCGGCTACTGCTACTTCTTTCACGACGACGACGACGATGGCGGGGCCGGGAGTGGGGCCGGCGGGAGGGGTGACGACGCCGTTGTTGACGGCTTTTGTGCCCGGGTTGGGTGCCGGGGAGGGGTTTCAGGTTTCGGTGCATTCTTGGAGTACGCCCGCGGCGATTGCGGGTGGTGGAGGGGTGGGGGGTGGGAGTGGAGCGGTGATGCAGTGGCGGGTGAAGATTGTGGTTGATGGGGCGGTCGTGGCGTGCGAGACGTTTGGGGAGGAGGCCGTGTGGCCGAGGCAGATGGGTGAGTTTACTCTCATCTACTTGTTCCAGTCTGCTGGGGAGTGGCCTAGAGTGAGGTGGATTGTGGCTGACGGTGTGAATGATGTGTTGTAGATCTCTCGTCTGCGACTGATGCGGAGGGTAAGAAGTTACCGCTCAGTTTCCCACGCTTTCATCGCTCGATCTTGACGCAGAGTCATTGGAATGCCTGCGATGATATGGGAAGGATCAAGGTCCAGCTTTCTGCCGGGTATGAGGTCGATCTGGAGGGCAGGTCACACTTTGTCAAGACGGTTGATCATGTCGTGTTCTCGTTTCAGCCGGCGCCGCTTGGTAGGTCCAGCTCACCTCAGTTGAACGAAACGGTGCCCCATGCTGATTTCGTTCTTAGACATCCTCGAGCGCAGCGGCATCGCATGGCCCCATGCCAACCTTCCCGTCGTCAACAACCCACTCCAGACGCCCGAAGCACGCCGTATCAGTCTCGGTGGCCACCTTCCGATCCTCGACGACAGCAGCAGCCGGAGCACCTCGGCTTACTCCTTCGTACCGCCGACTGCGTACCCGACGTTCGACCTCGCTGCACCGTATCCTGGCTCCGGTACCCAGAGTCTGCACAATCAGTCAATGCACCTCCGTCTGCCGAGCGATCAGCTGCAAAAGATCATCGATGCGTTGACGCCACCAAAGGCGGCCGAGGCGGTATGCTATACTATGCATCGCCACCACGTCCAATCGCTGACTACTGCACAGCTCTCGATGCCACCACCGCCCGTCCCGCAGCAGCGTCCGACAGTCGGCAGCACTACCCCCGTCAGCAATCGCCGCGGTAACAACTCGTCGCGCTACTCCGACATCAGCATGCACGCGAGCTGCACCTCCTTCCCCTCCTGCATCTCCGAGGACGCCGAAGGCTGCCTGGTGCACCAACCCGCCACCATCGTCCGCGGGCGGAAGGAGGGTCTCGCCGTGGAGCCCTCGCCAACTAAAAAGCGTAAGTCACCCGATACCGCCACCTTCCGTCCTCACCGACGTCGTCGTACTAGCCTGGACAATACTGAGAACGACCTCTATAGCCCGCGACTTCCTCAGCACCGTCCTAGACACCCCCCTCGCGACAGACCAGCCACCACCACTACCACCCGCACCCTCGCCCGCCGAAAGCTCAGCAAGAAAACGCACGCGCTCCGCGCTGAAGAGCCTCACGCTCAGCAGTAGTGACGGTACGGTGCCGACGCCCGTGGAGAGCTCCGCTAAGAAGCGCACTAGATCTGCTTTGAAGAGTCTGACGCTCGGGAACGGGAGTCCGCCGGAGAAGAGGGAGAGGCCTGCAAGGAAGGTGGGGAGGATGTCGGTGGATGAGGGGGGGGAGGATAAGGAGAATAGGATGATGATGGATGAGTGAGCTGAATCACAGGGCTGGTGTGGGTGCGTTCTGGGCGGATGCGGGAAGTGTGGCGGGAGTACTGATGTCAGTCGCAGTGGCGATCCCGCTGGCTGTGAGGTAGCTGCCGAACACGAGAATGGAGTGACACGTAACACGTGACTAGACCAACAAGTCTCTCTTCGTAGCATGGACAAGCCCTCGAACACGCCACACTCTCCAGACCCAACACCTCACTGTAGCCCATCCGTCCATCCATCCATCCATCCACCCACCAACTGGGAATTCACCACTCACCCAGCACTCCTCAACAGCTCCTCCAATTCCTCGGGATTCAACGTGCTCTTCCGCCGTTTCGGCCGGCCCCGAATCCGCGTCTTCTTCGCCATCATCGGGCTCGCGAGCTTGCCGAGCGTGTCGTCTTGCTCCTCTCCGTCGACGACATCGCACGTGCCATCGAGACCCAGAGGCTTCTTCTTCTCCGCGGCGCTTCGGGATGGGGTGTCTCGTGTTGCGAGGTTTGGGGTTGGAGCGCGGCGGGGCTCGGGGTCGGGGTCTTCTTCGTCATGAGCGGTGGGTAGTGGGGCGGGGAGCGTGGCCGTGGGGTGTACTCGGCTCCGAGCTGCTGAGCGCGAGGGTGCGGCCGCGATGGCAGGAGCAGCAGCAGCAGCGGCAGCGGCAGTCTCTTCGGCTTCAGCTTGCGCCGCCGCGAGTTTATCCCGCACGGTCATCTGCGGGCCAGCATCCTCCTCCTCCTCCTCCTCCTCCTCCACAGCCCCGGCGAGCTCGTCGATCTCGTCCCCTTCCTCGTATGTCTGTATCGGTTCGCGCCGTGGCGAAGCGGCCGCAGAGCGAGAGCTTGTTGCGGGGCGTAAGTCGAAGAACGCGGGCGGCTCGAGGAGGTCGCGTTTACGCTTCGGTCTGCTAGTACCTTTTTCCGCTGCTCCCGAGGGGCTGGGGAGTTGTGCGGGCGGTGAGAGAAGGATGGTACTCGCTTCGCCTCTGTCTTCCGATGTCTCTTCGAAGTCAGGGAGGCGGATCTCACTGGTACTCTCCTCCCCCTCCCCGCCGCCAGAACTCTCCTCCACATCCCCATCCCCATCCCCCACCTCATGGTCCCGTCCCCCTTCCCCTCCTCTCTCCGGCGAAACCATCCCCATCCCCGCCCTCAAATCATCCAGATTAATCGTCTCCCCCGTCCCCATCCGCCTGCGCCACCCATCCATCATCCGCAGTACATCGCGCCACCTCTGCTCCATGCGCTCCCAGCCTTCCCTCAATCGCGCGATTTCTTCTTCGCGGATCTCGACCTCTTCGACGGTGACGAAGTTGGGGTTGGAGAGGAGGGCTTTGAGATGCGAGAGCGCAGTTTCTAGGTCGGAAGCGAGGGCCTCGTAGGAGGTTGGGAGGGCTTGGAGGAGGTTTTGGTGCTGGGTGGCGGTGCTGCCTGCTTTGACATCGGGGTTGTTGCTGCCCAGACTCCCGATCGCGCTGTCAGGATGTTGTATCTGTTTCTGCTGCTGAGCGGTAATGCCCAGCAACTCCTGCATCGTCTCCACCGCACCGCGCACGAGCCCGATCAGACTGTCATTCTCGTCGCTCAGATTCTGGCTCAGCTGCGTGAGGAACTCGGTCGTCTCCTGCTTGAGCTTGTACTCCGGATCGCCCAGCTCGCGCACGGACGCGTCGAAAGCCGGTCGCGATCTCGCGTGGGCGGAGGAGACGGTGATGCTAGGGGCATTCAAGCCGGTCTTGTTGCCGCGTCGCTGATCCTGGAGATGGGCTTTCAGGCGCGCGAGCTCGAGGTCGCGTTTGCGGACGTCGTTGGAGCATTGGGTTTTGACTTGCGCGAGGCTTGTTTTTAGCTTGGTCGTTTGGTCCTGTAGCATCTTGACGGCGCGCTCGACTTTCTTGCACTCCTCTTTCGCTGTGCGCTCCCCGGCGCGAGCCTGCACTGCATCCCGCGCGTGGCCTTCGCACATTTCTCTCAGCTTCTCGATATCACCAGACTTGCGCGAGTCCTCGGCGCGCAGATTTCGCACTGTCACGGCGATGTGCTGTCGCTGCTCCCGGCCGCGGTCCTCGCGTAGTATGAGATCGTGGACGAGGTTAATGATCTGGGCTCTACTGTCTTTCGAGGGCTTGACGAAGTCGACTGGCTCGCCATTGCGCAAGAGGCCGCGAGCGAGGAGGAGATTATTCAGGTAGGTAGCGGCGGTGCGCAGGCTCTCGTGGTCCATTGCGATCGTCCGGGGCGGAGGTTGTCGTCAATGGTGTGTGGTATGGAGGTGAGGGACTGTTGATTCAGGTTGTTTGGCCTCGCGACGGCGTGCCTCAGGCACACACAGCTTCCTATCTCAGCCGAGTACAAACCAAGCAGACGAGGTCAACAATGATGGAAAACACATTACCGGGCTTTCAGCACCAAGGCAGGTCATAGCCTCGAAACTGACCTGATTCTGCAACTGGGCATTGATTGCACTGTTGGGATCATGTCTTCTACGTTGCCTTCATCCAAGCCAAAATCACTCAAAAGGCAAGCAAGACAGATGACCAGCCGATCCAATCTGTCGAAACTGCTCTCGTAGAACTGCAGTATGCTCGACTACTGTTGGACGGGGGATGACATAGTCAGGCCTGACGCATCCGACGGATCTTTTTCGCGTTCGGAGGGTGCTGAGGTACATGTAAGTAGAGCTTGAGGTGATGACATGAGTCCGGAGCTGCCGGCGGCATCACCACGGTCTTTCTCTACCTACTCTGCCTCTACTCCTCCCACGTTGTTTGCAACGACGTCTACAGCTTCTTCCCCCGTCTCAAGCCTGATCAGATCAACACACCCCGTCTCTGCTCTCATACACCAGCCAAGATGCCAGCCTACTCCCTCGTCTGCCACCTCTACGCCAAAGATGACCCGGAAGCCATCAAGAAGCTCACGGCGAAGCTTCAAGAGGCCTCGCAGACTTATACTAAAGACAAGGAAACCTTGAACTGGTCATTACATTCCCAAGTCAGGTCAAAATCAGGCACGTCGACGATCTGACTGACGGCGCCATTGCAGGTACATTATGCAGAGCGAGTCAGACAAGCGTTCCTTCACCATCGTACGCCCAGCCACATCTCTCATGTGACGAGAGTGGAGGCATGCCGGCGACTGACCAGAGGATGTGTTGTAGGTTGAGCGCTACGCCGCAGAGTCCAGCCAGAAGTAAGGGTCAAAACCAAGATCGTTGCTCTTCGTCCCCATCCGCAGCTGCTAACGTGTCTCGCAGATATCATCTCGAGGATCCGTACGCCACACCCTCCCCCCAAGGACCGGCAACTTTCAGACAGGCGCTGACTTCCCATCCCATCTACGCAGATACTGGCAAACCTTTGACAAATACGTCATCCCCCTCCTCGACAAACCCATGGATCTCCGCCGCTACAACGAGCTGGACACAAGCACCGAAGTCAAAGTCGAGCAGGACCCGGCGCTGTGGGAGGCGGTGAAGAAGCATCAGAGTCAGAACTAGAGCGACTGACTGACTGACTGAGTCAAGGTATGGTGGGAGGGGAGAGGTATGCTGAGGTTGTGCGTGAAGAAGGTGGGGAGAACGGCAAGGTACCAGGACCGCTACGCACAATGAAGCTAGAGTCCCAAGTCAAACCAACCCTTCTCATTCAATCTTCCCAAAATTTTGAACAACGCAAGCCCAGTCAGGGCCTGCCCGACTTCGCTGAAACTTCCCTTACAAATCATACTCATACACATACTGCACCGCGCACCCCTCCTCCCCACCTCCTGGAAGATGTCCAGAAGGCGCCGGCGGCGGCGCCGGACCATGACCAGTAGGCGCCGACGCGGTGGAATGGGCCCCCGAGCTGGGACTCGGGTGGGCGTGGGAAGCCGAGGAGGAAGCCGCGGAGGAGGATGCTGATACGGGAGCGACGACCGAGGAGCTGGAGGCGCGGGAGCTGGACGACGACGGGGTTGCGGCGCTACGGGATGTGGAGACGGCGGAGCTCTTGTAGGTGGACGGGGCGGCGGGTGCGGAGGCGGTTTTCGAGGACGCGGTGCTGGTGGAAGAGGAGGAGGACTTGGAGCTGCTGGCTGAGGAGCTCTTGGATGACGCGCTGCTGGCTGAGACGGCGGCGGTGGAGGAGGATTTGGAGATGCTGGTGGAGGAGCTCTTGGATGACGCGCTGCTCGCTGAGACGGCGGCGGTGGAGGATTTAAAGCTGCTGGCCGAGGAGCTCTTGGACGACGCACTGCTAGCCGAGACAGCAGCGACGGAGGACTTGGAGCTGCTGTACGTCGTAGCGGCCGCCGTAGAGGAGCTCTTCACAGACGCACTGCTAGCCGACACAGCAGCAACAAAGGAGCTGGACGCCTTGACGCTGGACGACGCAGCAGCCGCCGAGGAGCTGGACGCCTTGACGCTGGACGCCGACGACGCAGCCGCCACCGACGACGAGCTAGCAACCGGCGCCGCGCTACTCGACGCCGAGTCGCCACCCGTCGGCGTCTCGCCCGCCCTCACACACCCCGTCTTATCCGTCAACGCCTTCGGGCACGTCACCTGCTTATAATCCACCGCGGGATTATCGGCGCGCTCGAAATAGCTGCCGAAGCGGAAATTGCAGCCGGGCTGCAGGGCGGACGGGAACGAGGAGCAGGTGTTGCTGGAGATGCCGCCGTATTGGGCTCCCCAGCCCGAGGCCGGGGCGCCCCATTCGTCCGTGCAGCCGTTGTAGTTTCCCACGCCGCCGCCGGGGATGGCGAGGTCGAATTGGCCGGAGGCGAGGTCCGCGCCGGTGTTGGTTGCTTGGACGATCATCTGATGGGAGGAGGGGCACGGTCAGCGGTCTGCCTGCAGTGAATCGAGTTGTATGACACGCACCTTCTTGCCGGCGATCGCGGTGCTGGTGAACGTGAGCTCGTAGCAAGCACAGCACCAACTACTCTCGGTCCCGCCCGGGATCGACACAGCAGCGAAGCCGTAAGCCATGGTGTCGTTGACGGCCCACGGGCTCTGGTCCGAGCACATGTACGCCGAGCCGCCGCTGGTGCACCCGGAAGCCGCGTTGGCGTCCGTCAGAGGCTTGTCGTGGATGTCGCAGGTGGTGATTGGGGCCGAGACGTCGGCTTTGCCGCTCCAGGCGCAGGAGCCCTTGCAGCAGTCCCAGTAGCGGGTTGTTTGGCCCTGGCCGGAGACGGATTGGGCGGCGGTGAGGGTGGCGAAGCCGGAGGAGAGGGCCAGGAGGGCCAGCGTTGCGGTGGAGAACATCCTGGTGTTGGGTGCTGAGAAGCTATGGAGAGTCGCAGACCTGCTGTGAGATGGATAGCGGTGGAAGATGGGGACGACTGAGTTGTGTGTAGAGAGAGGCTGTAAGGCCGGCTTGAGAAGATGTGGATGTGATGGGAAGGGATGGAAGAAACCAATGAGTCCTATACTCACCCAGCACAGTGTTTGAGGAATACATTCAGGAGCGACGGCGCCATGGCGAGTAGATGGCTTCTCATCTGGGTCGTCTCGGTCGACAACGCCATCCTCGTCTATCACAAACCGTCCTTGAGACTCCGACTGCTCCAGATCCTCTCGTACTTTGCGCCGCCGTTGCCGCCGCCGTTGCCAACAAATCTCGCCTGGACTGAGAGGGGAAAGTAGACTTGTTCCTCTTGTGGTAATTACGCAGATGAGGTGGTTTGATCAAGTGTCGAATTTGTTGCAGGGTCATCGCGACGTTTCGGATTGATACAGGAGCGCTTGGCAGAAACATCAACCTCTGCCTTAGGCCACAGTGTTCCCAATTTTGCCCTTTCCCGATTTCCAACTCCAATGCTGAGCCAAACAAACCATACCGCCGTAGTCTATTTAGTATACTGCCTCTGCAACAGCTTCGCAATCGTAGTCAGCTGAATATTACTCGTCCCCTCATAAATCGCCCCGATCTTGCTATCCCGCCAGTACTTCTCCGCCAAACCCTCCCTCACGAACCCCATCCCACCCATCCACTCAATCGCCTGCCCGCTCACCTTGCCCGCAACCTGACTAGAAAACAACTTCGCCATGGCCGCATCCTGCACGAAATCCTGCCCCGCCTCCTTCTTGCGCGCCGCATTGTAGACCAGCGCCCGCGCGGCCGAGATCTCGGTGTAGGCCTGCGCGAGCTGGTGCTGCATCCCTTGGAACTCGCCGACGAGGGAGCCGAATTGCTTGCGGTCGTTCCAGACGTAGCGGGCGGCGTTCTCGAACGAGCCGAGGGCGAGACCCGTCATCTGCGCTGCGATGCCGATGCGGCCTTCGTTCAGTAGGCCGATGGCGTATTTGTAGCCTTTTCCTTCCTCGCCGAGCAGGTTGCCAGCGGGGATCTCGACGTCGTCGAAGTTGATGACGCAGGTGCTCGAGGCGCGGATGCCGAGTTTCTTCTCCTTCTTAGCGATGCTGAAGCCTTTGGTATCTTTGTCGACTATGAAGGCTGTGATGCCCTTGTAGCCTTTGTCTGGGTGGAGGTTCGCGAAGACGATGAAGAAGTCTGCTTCCACGGAGTTGGTGATCCACATCTTGCTGCCGTTGATCTTGTAGCCGTTCGAGGACTTCTCGGCTCGTGTCCGCAGTGCGAAGGCATCTGATCCCGATGCCGGCTCCGACAAGCAAAACGATCCAACGGTGTTCGTCGCCAGCTTCGGCAACCACTTCTTCCGCGACTCCTCCGTGCCGTACTTCAGTATTGCAGTGTTGACCAATGTGTTGTGTACATCCACCAATACGCTCACGCTCGGGTCCACCCTTGCCAGCTCTTCAATACCAACAATGGCTGCCGTGAAGTTCATGCCTGCGCCGCCATACTTCTCCGGAATCTCGATGCCCATCAACCCTTGCTCGAACAGCTGCTCGACGATCGCGGGGTCCATCTTCTCATTCTCATCCATCTCCCGGACCTTTGGAAGGATGGTGTCGTTGGCGAACTTCGACACGGCTTCGGCCATTGCCTGTTCGGTGTCGCTGAAGTGGGTGATTGGTGTGGGAAGCATTGTGGTGAGGTCATAGGGTTCGCCTTCTGTCGTGACATTGTCGGTATCGTACCGCCGCCGGGCCGTAGTCGACAGACATCGTGATGCTGGCGCATTGGTCCGGAAAGCCGGTTGTACCAGTGGTGGGCGAGAGGAGGATGATACTGCGGCTCTGGCGAGCGGTCGGACTGTGCGAGCGAAGGACATGATGAGGGCGACTCGAGATGGGACGAAACGAAGGCAGAGAAGACAGAGAGTTGGATGTATGATCTATGGAATAACGCTTACCTTCGGCTGGAGAAGTGTACCCTCGCGTCTGCGCATATGCACTTGGGTGACCTCGGCTCGGCTCTGTGGTGGTGGGTGGAAGACCCGGCCAGTCCCGCACAACAATCGCGCCAACTTCTTCGCTCAGTCGTTTGATCCGGGAATTGCCACGTCCAGTCCTGACGGGTGTGCAGTTGGATGGTAGTCTCCAGATCACATTGATTGTCAACATTGCGCGACTCACGTCAACGTTCCGCTTCCGGGCGAGCATGAGAGGCGGCACGGCGGCTTGTGTGTGGTCGCGAGTAATAAACAGTGTGCCACCCGATATCAATAATATATCCGCAGAGACTGCACAGCAGTGCCTTCTGCGTCTATGTATCATGTCTCACGGTGACTATTGTCGCCGGAATGTTTGCCAGCCTCGAAAGCAGTCCAGTGACCTCGCCTTGTCCACGCCATCACATTCGCACAGCCCCCGTGTCGCGGCATTCTAATCCCACCTTGCATCGTTGCTGAGCCGGATCTTCCGAGGCGCTGTTGTGGCAGACTTCCGTGAGTCATCGTATCTCTTTGCCCGACAAACCAGCCGATGCGCACCACATGGTGCCGTACAACAAGGACAAGCCCATCCAGCCCGTCTTCTCGCAATGGGCGGGAGGCGGCGGGCTGAACGCGGCCGTAGTCCTCCACCAAGGCGGCAACGCCAATTTCACGAACCTCGACGAGATCCGCGGCAAAATCGTGATCCGATGCTCCAAGAGCGTGGACGTGTCGTCCATCGCGGTCAAGCTCGAGGGCGAGAGTCGCACCCGGCTGATGTCGCCCGGGGGAGTGAATGGCGAGAAACCGCGGCCACAGCTCGAGTACCACAAGATTCTGTACAGAGTACAGACGGTCTTCCCGCCTCCTGATATGGCGGAGGGGAGGGGCTCGAAGGCCGCCTACACGATTCCGGCGGGAGAGCACGAGTACCCGTTCCGATTCAAAATCCCTTTCAATAACAGCTGCGCGTCCGACAGGAGCCAGGTGGCGGCTGGGATCAGTATCTCCGGGAGTGGTCTTGAACTCACGAAGCCGCCTTCGCACCATGTCAAGAAGACGCTGCCGCCTACTCTGAGTGGCTTCCCGGGTGAGGCAGAGATCCGGTACTACGTGAAGGCGACCGTGCAGCGAAACTCTTGGTGGCAGGAGAACACGAGAACGCAAACTCCGTTTACTTTTCTACCCCTTGAGCCGCCCAGGCCACCGCCAACAGGCTCGGAGGTGTACGCACGGCAGAACCACGCATTCAACGTTGTCGAGACCGGCCCTGAGCCTACGAGGTCATGGATGAAAGGCAGGCTCGGAGCGAAGAAGGAGCCAGCAGCAGTCCAAGCGACGTCCGAGGCACCGGTCGTGATCGTGGATGCGCGGTTACCGGAGCCGGCGCTCCTGACGTGCAACCAGGAGATACCACTGCGCATCATCGTGAAGAGGTTCAGCGGCTGCAGCCACGTGATTTACTTGCAGTCGCTGCAGATCTCACTCGTGGCCCTGACGAAAATCCGAGCGCACGACGCACATCGCACGGAGGCGACGAGCTGGATTATAATGTCGAAGAGCAATATGGGGGTGGTAATCGGCTCGCAGGCAGATGCTGCGGGCGCGGAGGCGGTGATTGACGATCGCTTGTGGCGTGGTGTCACTCTGCCGAACACTGTTGCGCCGTCGTTTGAGACTTGCAATATAGCTCGGTCGTATCAGCTCGACATCAAAGTCGGGCTGAGCTACCCGGCTGGTGTATCTGAGGTACGCAATGAGGACATTCCGCAAGGAGGATGGCAGAGGGTGAAAGCCCATTTCTTACGTTACGGAAGCTGACTAGATACTTCGCAGTCCCAAACGGTCGTGCTACCTCTACGACTCGACACTGAGGTGCTATCTGGCATCACGCCACCAGCTGCGCTACTTGAAGCTGTCGCGTTAGCCAAGTCAAACCCTCGCCGTACGTCAACCATGACGGCACCCGTACTAGACAAGTTGAAAACGGAGGGTCGCATGCCAGCAGAGTTTGGTGCAGGCCAAGTACCACCCACGCCAACGGATGAAGCCGGGCCGTCCGAACCGCCGGCACGGCCTGGAATGGCAGGCGACGCACTTCCTCCTGGGTACATGCGTGAAGCACCGCCCAGTTATGAGGACGCTGTAGCGACCAACATGCCGCCTGTGAGTGCGCCACGGCCGGACTATGCGCCTCCGCTGGCCGCAGAGGATGATCTGTTGGGAAGGGATGAGAAGAGAGGTTGGGTGGATCACCGGCAGTGAGAGTGTTGACGTTGTTTGATCAATTGACTGAACGAAAACTAGATAAGGTAGTCAGTAATCTGTAGTCTGCAGTCGGCGTGGCAGTGAAGCCATGTCGTCTGAATTGTCGTCTCAGCCGAGCTTGCCACGGGAGCAGCCGCTAGTGGCGTATATATAGGTCGCTTTCCATCCTTCACAATTGCACTTGCACCAGTGCATCGACGCTCGCTCCGACAGCAGCACCGCCAACGAACCGGCGAACACACAAAGAAGATAGTGTTGGAGGATGAAGAGTTTTAGAAGAGCATAAGAGAGATATCGGAGGTCGATACCAACCTTGCGCGGCCTGCGAGGGCAGCCTACAAACGGGCTTTATCAGCTCGCCTTCAAGCTCACTTGTGTCGGCGACGACTTGACAACCGGTCAGCGTAGTGAACGAGTAATCCACTCGTCTGCTGCATACAAGCGCGTCCCACGCCAGACGAAGCACGTCTCGGCAGAATGACGAACTTGCTGGTGGTGGGTGATTCACCTAGTCCGCTCACTTGCCCCGCGACGGTGGCGACGGTCGGTGATGTGCACGCTGACAAGTCCCATCGCAGGGCGATGTGTATGCGAAGATCATCCAGGATGTGATCCGCGACTCCAAGACCGAGTTCGAGGAGAACGGCGTGAGCCAGACCACGCTGGGCGAGCTGGAGAAGGTGAGTCGTTCTCCCTTCGTTCGGACACGCATGTCATGACACGACCATCTCCTTCTCCTCTTGCTTGGCACAGCGTTCTCTTTCATCTTCATATCCGTTGTGCAATCGAATGGAAAATCAATCCTCTCTTTCGGCTGCCTGTCAGCCTGTACAACAAAAACCCGAGCGACGGCGAAGATTTCAGCTGAGGGGGCAAGCGGGGCTTTGAGGATCCCAAGGAGCCCTTGGGTGGTCACTTCTCTCGGGTGACTCTTTTATACGTGGCTTAGCCGCCGGGCTGCCCCATCTCCGCTTGACCCCTTCCAGCAAGTCGCACACATCACGTGATATCAAATCCGTAAAAAAGCAACACTCACGTCTCTTTCACACCCGACTTCTTTTCAACCATCACCGTTCGATGCTGGTGAACACTTACTGATATGATCGGATTAGGAATGGAAGGCCAGGCTCAGCGCGCGAGAGGTCGCCCACATGCCATGGGATCCGAAGCCCGCACCGCCATTGCCCGTTCAGCAGCAGGCTCCTAACCCGGTCGCCTCACTTCCATCCGTTGCAACGAACGGACTGCCACCGTCGTATCCGCAATATCACCATCCTGTGCCCATCAACAATGCTGCGCGCGTTAAAGCCGAGCCTAACGCCCAGCCGCAGTATCACGGGCTACCTAGTGGCGGGTACCCACAAAGCGTGCCAGCTACCCAGGGTGGTGAAGCACGTGCGGCACAGCTCGCCCTGCAGTATGCGCAATCTCGCGGTCTAGCCGGCGGTCTCGCGTTGCCGGGACAGCGTCCTCCTGGGATGCAGCAATCTGGCCAAGCTCAGCAGCAGGCTCAGCAAATGTATATGCAGCAGCAACGCCAACAGCAGCAGCAGCAGCAGGCATTGCAACAACAGCAAAACCAGCCGCGCATCAAAGTGGAGAACCACAGCCCTCAGCTTCACCAAGGCTCCTTTCAGCAACAACCTCGTCCACCGAACCCTGCTTATGCGCAGACGGACGGTGCAGACGAGGGTCTGGAGGAGTGGCAGGCTTACATCGCCGGGAGACGCGCCGCCAGTGCCCAGGAGAACCAACGCGCCGACCGCATGATGCGCGACGCGGTGATGCAGGGAGCTGTGGATCTGCAAAGCGGGCTGATGATGACGCTCGACGAGCAGCCGAAAGGTCCTCGTCGCGGCAAGAAGCTCAGAAGCCAGGCTCCCACTCGCGACGCCTCGGTCGCCGTAGCCGGACCTCCCATCCCGCAACTCGACGGCGACTTCGACGACGACGAGAAACCGGTCAAAGACGAGGACGACGCGGATGCTATCAACTCCGATCTTGACTCTGACGAGGACCCGACCGGCGACTTGGACGACGACGACGACGATTTCGGGGACAGTATCCTGTGCACTTATGATAAAGTACAGCGGGTGAAGAACAAGTGGAAGTGCACGCTTAAGGACGGGGTTATGAGTATTAACAAGAAGGAGTGGGTGTTTTTGAAGGGGACGGGGGAGTTTGAGTGGTAATGGCTAGCTTGGCTGGCGCGGTGGACGATGGGACGATGTCTTGGGCGTTGACGCCCCGACGGTGCGGCATGGTCAGCCCTCCGGCCACCACTTGCTCTGTTTCTTACCACCTGTCCTTCTTGAATGTCTACAAGAACGGCTGGATAGAAGGCCTGCCGGCGCGCCTATTGTCCTGCTCTCCAGACTGCCGTACGCGCGAGGAGGGCGTCGGAGGAAGTGGCGAGACACAGACTGCGATTCTGTCATGCGCTTGGGCTGCGCCTGCCGCTCTACCTAGACTGATGCGGAGAACCATGGTGCTGACGGCCATTATGGAAGTATGTATTATGAAATCACAAGGAGTCATCTCAATGTGACTCGGAATTGGACATCCTCCCAAATTCCCGTGCAAGGCCATCGTTGGTGTCTCTGCACCTCCACACTCATTAAAGATGTAGTTATGTATATGTGGATGGAAACCCAGCTGCGCGCTGATCGCTGCACCGATGTACCTCGTCGGCGTCCGTCCCTGCGCTTCTGCTGCGCGCGGAATGGGCGCAAACCACCCAACCCGATGTGAGGTTCGTCGGCCCAGCGCTTGATTCCTACATACCGTGTCCTCGATCGTACGTCTCCCGTGGCGTAGACCGCTCCCCACATCTCGAGTAGGTAGAAACTTGAACCCAAAGAGCCATCGCGGCGCCAGCCTCCCGGCCCACCCTCAAGAAAAGAGCAAAGAAGCTCGACCTACACATTAATAGCGCCCCCCCTCCTCTCAGCATCCTCGATCCCGAACCCCAGCACCAACCGATACAAATCCCGCATCCAAGCCCACTGCTCCGCGGCCCCCAACCACTTAACACTCTTCGCCACCTCCACCGCTCCCAACCTCCGCGCAGGCAACGAATGAACCCCCATCATCGACCGATCGCCCAACACCAATTTCTTATACAGTTCCAAGACTTTCATTTGCCAGGGCAGGGATCCGAACGCGTTGGCGGGCAGCAGCGTGACGTGGGTGGGGAGCGGGGAGTGCGAGGTCCGGGTGTAGCCGACGTGCATGCCGGCTTTGAGGAGGAGGTAGCGGAGGCGGGCTAGGTGGGCTTCTTCGGTGCTAGCGGAGGCTGAGGCGGCGGCGGCTGCGGCCGCTTTGGCGGTCGAGGTGGAGCGTGAGGAGGAGGCGGCTGAGCCGGCGGATTCGGAGTAGCCGGAGAGGACGGAGGCGTTGCTTGACCAGCGCTCATGGTGTGGTGGCCCGCTGTTGTTGTTATTATTGGTGTTGTTCTTGCTGGAGCCGCCGCCGAGGCGTAGAGAGGAGGGGCCGCCGTTGGCGAGGGTGAGGCTGGAGGCGGCGGCGGGGCCGAGAACGAGGATATTGGGCACGTTGTCGACGGATTCCGGAGAGGACGTGGTGGAGTTGCCGTCGTCGAAGATGGTGGTGGGTGTTTCCGGGACGAGGGGCGCGACGGAGGGCGCGTCGTGGTACTGGCGGTTGCTGAGGCTGGAGGTGGAGCGGGCGGCGTCGGACTGGCTGGAGGTGGACTTGTGCGAGGTTTGGCGCGGGAAGGTGTTTTGGAAGATGATTTGGCTGGGGCGAGGGGTGCCGCGCTCGGGACGGATTTGGGTCCAGCCTTCGCGGAAGAGGTCGCAGAGTTCCCAGCAGGATTGCACGGCGGAGCCGAGGAGCTCTTCGTCGGACTGCTTGCCTTCACGTTTGTTTTGCCGGAGGTTGAAGAGCATTTCTGCTAATGACCAGCAGGCACGGAGCAGTGCATCTGTCTCTTGTGGTAACGATGTTCGCTGCTTCATTAGTCGGTGACACATCGTGATATAGAAGTCTAGCGTGCGCTCGTTGAACGCTTCGGGCAGACTGCGGTCTTTGGTGTTGTAAAGGTGATTGTTGAGCTCGAAGCTCACACGCAGCACAGAGTCGGAGGCCTCGTCGGTCTTCTGTCTCGCCTCGAATAACGATTGGCAGAAATCTCTGCATAGTTCTAGGGTGGGGAGAACCTGGGAGGCGTGGTCTTCGTCTCGGGAATCGTATAGCTGCTGGCACAAGCGCCAACAGCTACGCCACGCTGACTCCTGAATGTCCTGTTTGCCGGCAGACTTGAATGTGCGCTGTCGATGGGTTGACGAGAGGGCGGCGAGGGTATTGCACAAAGTCCAGCATTCGCTCAAGGCGGTACGAAGGGCTGCGATTTCCTCCTCGGCGTTGTGTAGCGAGGCTTGCATGGCCTGACCCAGCGTGCCATCGCCAACCAAGCCTGCAGTGTCAGGCCCATCAGCTTCTTCGTTGTCATTGTCGTTGTCGGCGGCTTCTGCAATGTCTACACGGACATATCAGCAGGAACATACCGTTTATGGCGTAGATTCCACCGACCTTCAAGAGACGATGTTCGCCAACTCCTACGTTTCCAGTCCTCCTCGACCTCTTGCCTCGTCTGTGCGTGTGGCGTCGGCCGATCATTCGCCCGAGGGACGTCGGTATTGACAGGCGACATGGCAGCCAACTTCTGCCGTTCATCTGTCAGCATTCGCGGTGGCCTTGACATGCTTCGGTCGTACCTTTTCCTTTGGGCTCCGCACCGCTTCCGGGGTGTCAGGTGACACCACGGTATTCTCTGAGCTTTCGGTCGGAGAGTGCGGTTCGGAGCCACCGTCTTTGAGCTTCTTGAAGCCAGATGGAGCGTGGATCACAGATGATGGCCCATCTTCGGAGCCGGAGCGAGAGAGTTTCGACACTTGGGTATCGATCATACGCAGACGATCCTGCGACCGTCAACATCAAAGTGACAGCGATGGCGCACGACGGCCCACCTACATTGTCGGTGCTCTCGGGACTGGTAATCTCGATGTCCGGCGAATGCACTTCTCCGTTTGTCGCCGAGCTTGGCGACTTCACTTTACCATCTTCTTGCGCTTCCTCTTCGATCTCCGTACTCTCCGTCCCGTTTGAGTCTACAGGAGATGGATCGGTCGTCTGAGGATATGGGCTGGGAGGCGGCGCGAGAGAGTCGGAGGGATCGGAGGATCTGCGAGGATCTCGCGTCAGTTCGCTGACGATTTGTGCGACTCCGGTCACCTTACCTGTTGGAGGTGGGCATGAAGTTGTGCTTGTACGGCGCGGGCGAGTTGGGCGAGTCGGTGTATGGGGAGAAGGCGGAGGACAGGCCGTTGGTGGGGGAAGGCATGATGCCGACTGCTGCCATGGCGCGGCTACGGGTTGTCCTTCTGGGGGGGGGGTTTGTGGGTACTCTGTCTAGACTTGTAGCGCTCGTCCAACAGTATTGCTCTCATGTGCGCCGCATGTTGGCGTTCGTCCAATATGATCGTGGGTGCTTTGCGACTGTGCCCCGCGGCTCGATTGTCGTCTGCGTTGAAGCTTGGGCTTACGGGCTGAGAGGGCTGAGGGACGTATTGGATGGTGCTCTTGCCTGGGGTTCGCCTGATGTGCTGATGCTGGTGAAGAATGGTGGACGAAGGGAACGAAGAGGGTGTCTAGCGTGAGATCGAAGTGGATGTCGGTCTTCAATCTATCTTCCGCATCACAGCCAAACGTTGTCGTTGAAGCTATGGCCTTCTGATAGCCGGACAGACGTGATCCGGCAGACGGGAGGACCCAGCACGGCGGCGTCAGTCGGCGGTGACAACGGGAGCAGCGTCCAGATGGCGGTGCTAGTTCACCGGTCGACGCGAACTCCTGCTCTAAGCTTCCTCCCCGCGACCATTCACGAGCAGCAATTGTGCCTAGGCCAACGCTCATATGTTCATCCCCCTCCACCACCAACCACATGCATCCGCGTCGAGAGGCGTCTTTCGACATTTAAGCGCCGGCGGCGTAGCGCTTGGCCTAAAGGGTGCTGGCACGGAAGAGCCTCCTTCGACCTCATGCATATATTCCCTGCCTTGACCAGGGACCGCATCCTCCACCAACACCGGTATGCTCGAGGACGGCGGCCACCTTGTAGGCAGCGGACAGTCTTGGTCCCTATCACACCACTTGCCGGCATCTCTCCAAGCGAGTTGTGATTGACCTGGCAAAGGAAGGATGACTCCACCGGCAAACTGATGCCCCATCCACTGTACTTTCTCCTGCAGCACCAACGACACGCAGCTGCACTCTGCACGCTGCTGCACTAGGAGGGCGATTCAGGCTGTAGCGCTCTCGGTCCAGCTGGAAAACTCCAGGGCCTGTGGTAGCGCTTGCCATCGCCAACATCGCCACCGGCGAAGGGGCACGGAGAGGGAGAGAGTAACTCGCTCCAACCCTCGATAACATTGGGCAGAGATCGCCCAACTACCACGCCGCAGCCGCGTGCGGGAGACGCGCTCCCGAAAGCCCCTTAGCTATCCATCCGCCACCAACAGGCGCGGTGCCGGCGTGGACATGCACTGGGTAGGCAATGATCGGCCATGTATCCTTCGCGGCTTGAGGGCATGGCTCAGTCGGCGGGCGCAGAAGGAAGGGTCTGACGTTATGACTATGTTACTTTCCCTGTATGGCCTTCGAGCTGCTCGATTCTGGACACCGAGGGCGTTCGTTCACTATACACGTTAATATCAACCATCTATGATCTATCAAATGCTACAACCGCCTCCTCCACCCATCCCCTATTACTTCGTCCCAGGCATATTCGTAATAACACTATAATTGCACGTCGGGCAATGCGTCATCGTATCCGGCGTCTCAGCATACAAATCCACCCCATACGTGGCATTCAACTCCACCCTCCCCACCACCTCGCCACTCTCCAACCTTATCCACGTCTCCACCTCCCCACCCCCCAACTTCCTCTGATCCACCAACACCTGCCTAGACCCCCTCACCCAATTCCCATACCCCCCATAACCCGAATGCTGCCCAAAACACAAATTCACTCCACTCCCCCTTACCTCCATCCCCGGCAACACCCCATCCCACCGATAACACCACGTATCCCCATGGTCGTGCCCGGAAAACACCGCCATCAACCCCTTCATGGCCGCCAGCGCGCGCATGAACGGCACGTCCTGGCCGCCGTACACGCATTCCGGGCCATTACTACCGTCCGCGCACCAGCCCTGGGCTTGCTGCGCGAGGTTGGCCGCGTCGTCGTTGATTCCCGGTTGCCGGCGGGGGTCGATACCGGAGGGAGACATTTGCGCGGCTTGCGAGGCGTTCGTGGGGATGTGCACGAAGGCTAGGGAGGGGAAGGAGGAGCGGTTGTATTGGGCTGCAAGGCGGGCATTGGTGGCTTCGAACCAGGTCACGACGCTCTGGTCGACCCAGTCGGGTTGCCCGATGTGAGCGCCGGACGAGGCGTTGCGGCGCTGGAACTGGAAGCCGCCTCTGCTGTCGAAGAACCAGAGGAGGAGGCAGGGCGCGTCTGAGCTGGAGCCGGTGGAGGAGGAGGGGTAGACGGGGAGGTAGTAGTTGGAGACGCCGGCGTCTGGGCCGTGCACCATCTGCTGCGTGCGGGCGTGGCGGGGCCAGCGGTGCTCGCGGGCCAGGATGGCGTGGCGGGAGAGGTTGTATTGGCTGTCGTGGTTGCCGTAGGTGGAGGCCCAGGCTAGGTCGCGGGCGAGGAGTGGGGCGACGATTTGGTCGATTTTCACAGTGGCGTTGTCCAGGTAGGCGTTCTCGCCTGTGATGAGGTCGCCGTTGAGGACGACGAGCTGTTGGGTTTCGGCGTCGAGGACTTCGTTCATGACTTTGACTGTGTTGAGGTCTTGTTGGGGGCCCCAGGTGTCCCACGCATTCTCGCCAAAGTGGAGGTCCTCGAAGATGGAGATCTGGAAGGTGCCGTTGCTGGTGAATCGAAGTGGTGGTGGGAGACTGCTGTCACCGGCAGCTCTTCTCAAAGGTGAGCTGAGAGCAAGGCCGGCGAAGAGAGTGGCGAAGAGAGTCAGACCCATTGTGGCGATGGAGAGACAAAAGCAATCGAGACGGTATGCTTGCGCTCGAATCCACGAACGGCGGCCAGGCGAGGTCCTTCCCTCATATGCATTCTGCGCAGCTTGGTATGATCCAGTGAAAGCGAGAAGGCGTGGTAGCATCGTGGCTGGATCAAGCATGCCGCCGTCTCGACAGCCATGATATCATGCAGCAGTCGCATGTAGACTTGGATAGTCCAGCTCCATGGCGTGGTGCACAGTGGCAGCGTGCGGACTAGCAAAGAAGCCAGTGGTGTTCGACTACTTCGGTATGTGGGGAGAGCTGGTAGTGGGATCCCGACCTGCGTCTTCGTGCAGCAGCCCTATCATTTCTGCCGCGAACAGAAACGTGCGTGCCTCTCCACACTGCTTGCTTCTCGTCCGAATAGCCTCAGTTATGCAGCCTTTGGTTAATGCAACTCAACACACGGCGACACCTTTCTGCGACGGGTATCACTGTAGCTGTGAGACAACAGGCCCACCAAAAAGTGCGGCGGTATCGTACAGCCGGACACTCGAGTCGGCCAACGAACCCGTTAATCTACCCGCTCTTAATAGCGTATTTGCTCTTCGCTCGAATAGCCGGCCCTGTATGCACGCACGCAGTCAGCAAACATCCGCTACACCCAGAGCGAACCCAGGACAGCCTCCACGCGCGATGGAAAACTTACCATACCGATAGAACACATACGGCACCGGCACCAACAAACAACTCAAACACGCCAAAATCGTCAACGTATAAGCAACCCCTTCATTCTGATAAAAGGGAATCCCCGCAATCGTCATCCCTCCCGCTGCGAAATACCTAATCAACGTGATACTCGCCAGCGCGCTCGCCGCATAAGTCTCATACGCATCAATAATATACTGATAGCACGTAATAAACACACACAAAATCCCGTACCCGAAGAGCACGGACGCGGCCAGCGGGGACCAGAGCGAGATGGAGGAGGATGTCGTCCAGGCCATCCAGAAGATCGAGATGGGGATCGCGAGGCTGCCGCCTAGCATGCTGTACCAGAGGCGGAACTCGGGGGGCAAGCGGGCGGAAGCCGGGTCGCGGCCGGCGGCGACGGCGCGGGATTGGAGGAGGGCGAGGTCGCGTTTGGCCCAGGAGTAGATCAAGGGGACCAGGGCGGAGGCGCCGCAGAGGCCCAGGATGATGCCGAGGAAGCAGAGGCCGGTGAGGCCTTGGGAGAGGTGGTGGGGGAGGGTGAAGATGTAGGTGTAGCCGTCGAGGAAGGTGAAGAGGATTATGTAGATGACGGTCAGGTAGAGGGCGACGAGGATGATGATGGGTTCGCGGGCGGTGAGGAGGAAAGGGCGGTAGAGGGCGCGTTTGAGGCGGTGGGCCAGGGATTCTTCGCGGACTTCGATTTCGGCGCGGTAGCGGGGGTCGCCCGTTAGTTCGCGGAGGTGGGCGGCTTTCCATTTGAGGAGGATCTAGTGGGTCGTCAGTGTGATGTATCTGCTGGTGTATTATCCATCTGCTTACCGGCGGATAGGTTTCCGGCTGGAAGAAGAAGACGAGTGCCAAGACCACGCCGGAGATTATCAATGTAATCCAATCCACCCAGTGCCAGTCAAGATACTCCGCGATGAAGCCTCCCATGACCGGTCCAAGCAATGGGCCGGTGAACGCTGCGTTAGCAAAGATTGCGAATGAGAAAACCCTTTCCAGGGGGGACCAAAGATCCGAGATCGAACCTCCGGCGCAAGTTAGAGGCGTAGAGCCAAACAATCCAGCGAAGAACCTCATCGTGAGCTGAGTCTCAATATTGGGCGCCAACGCTGAGCCGAGCACGAAGCACATGAAGATCGCAAGGGTGACAATATCTACCATAATCAGCACAGATCACAAAACTGCTGTCCCGCGGTTGCCGCCACTCACAAACCGGATTCCGCCCCACCGTCTCCGAAATCGGTCCAGCAAACAAGGCCCCCGCCCCGAACCCAACCAGAAACAACCCCGTCGCCATACTCTCTACCACCTCCGAAACCCCAAACTCCGCCGCCGCCTGCGGCAATGCACTACTGTCGATCGCGCTCGCGAGCCCGACCACACAGCCGATCGCGGCAATCAACAGCGTGCAGGGGATGCGCTGCCAGTAGCTCCAGTTGTGGGGATCGTTGGGGTCGTCGGGACCTTCGTAGCCGACGACGAAGACGTCGCCCGAGCCGCCTTCTTGGGTGCGGCGTTGGCGGATTTGGATGCCGGTTAGGGTTGCCGAGAGGGCGTGGCGGGCGGAGAGGGTGGAGTGGGTTGTCGGGACGCGGGAGAGGGTTGTGCGTTGGTGGGAGAGGTCTGCGTCGTCGTTTTCGTCTTCGTCGTCGTCGTCGTCGTCGTCGGGTTGGTGGGTGGGAGGGGGTTCTGTTTCTTCTGTGCGGTAGGCTTCGGGTCGTAGATTTGCGGCCATTGTGTCTCGCTCTTCGTGGGGGAGTGGTAGACCATTGTCTTGGACGAGCTCGCCTGGACTGACGCCGAGGGGGAGGCTTTGCTGGCCATGGCCTTTCTCCACATCCACCTTGTCGTCGTCGCTCCTGTCGGAACCGGGACTGTGCTCGTGTTGTTGTCCGAGACCTTGCGCTTTCGCTCTATCTCTTTCCAACTGCGCCTTCACAGCCGTGCGGAAACGGCGGTACTGGAGGAAGGACTGCATGCTGTCGCGGATGCCAAGAGGAAGGTGAGGTGGGTAGGAAAGTGAGAAGATGGAATGGGACGTTGATCTGGGAGTACACACTTACTGTCTAGCGAGCATGACTTAGTCATAGCATCTCCATCGGCAACTGCCTATCCAACGCAGCTCCGTTGTCAACTAAAAGTTCGCATTCGAGATGGCGAAGGGATGACGGTGACAGCTGCACCGAGAACGGAACCAGCGGCTTCGGACGGAATTATCCGGAACATGAAGATTATACCCGGTCCGGAGCGATATCGCATTGATCTTGGACATGAGCTTGAACAACCGCAAAGTCACAGCCGGAGTATCTTATGCATGGCGGACGTGAGGTTACATTGATGAGCTTGACGATCGCCATGTAGAAATGAGCGGCACTAGCGAGCCACGGTGCTGAATTTCGCCGTCTGCAGCAAGAGGCTGGTCGGCCGGCCAGAGCCCAGGCTGATACTGTCCGATCAGCGCAGTGAGTATGGGTCTAACAGAGCTCGCATCCTCCTCTGAGTGTCCGGCAATGCTGGCCTGGCCCGTCTACTTCCTTGACTCATCCAACTTATATTTTAATCTCCCCCGGCACACCGATCTCCATGATATCCACATCCTTCTCCAACTCACTCTTCTTCGGCATCTTTCCCCGTCGCATCAACTCGGCACTCTGTGTCATGTATGGGTCCTTCCTAAAAGTTGACAAAGTCAGCGCTCATATCTCTCTCGTCATCGCCCCGAGCGTGTGGTACGACTTACATCATACTAGCCACAGCCACCACCTCCTCTCCCTTGCAGTAATACGCAACAAAACTCTGCTTCCCCTCACTGACATCCGTCTCCCCCTTGATAACCACATCATCATACCCCCCCGCGCTCGTATTTCCACAATACCTCAACTGCGCCCCCAACGCCGACCAAAAGACCGGGATAAACGATTTGCCCTTACTCTTCGGGTGCAAAATCGACTGCGCAACACTCCGCCCCATGTTCATCGCGACATCCCAATGCTCGATCCGGACCGGCGCGCCGTTGCCTCCGGGGCCGTGGTAAGGGTACGTGGCGATATCCCCGATGGCGAAGACGTCCTGCAGACCCTTGACCGCGTACGAGTCGTCGACGATGATGCTCTTGTCTTTCTCGTGGAGCTGGATCTTGTCGTTGGACTGCAGGTACTGCGTCGCGGGCTTCACTCCCGTGCCCTCGACTACCAGATCTGCTTCCAACTCCGTGCCGTCCTTGAGCACGACTTTGCCGATCTTACTCTTGTCTGCTGACGAAGGCGAGCCATGGGAGACGGAGGCCGAGAGGTAAAATTTCACGCCGCTCTTTTCTAGCAGCGCACGGAAGATTTTGCCGACTTTGGGTCCCATGACGTTCTCGAGGGGCTCGCTTTCCATGCCGATGATGCTGACGTGGTGTTTTTGGCTTGCGAGGCAGTTGCCGACTTCCATGCCGATGAAGGAGGAGCCGATCACGACGATCTTCTTGCCGCCTTCGGATCCGGCGGCTTTCATGATGTCCTGTGCGTCGTTGAGTTGGCGGAGGAGGAAGACATTGCCTAAGTCGCCTTTCAGACCGTCGATGGGGAGGAAGCTGGGGACACCGCCAGAGGCGAGAATGAGTTTCGTGTAGGGGTACTCTTTTCCGCTTTCGGTGCTCACTTTCTTGGCGGAGAAGTCTACGGCCGTTACCTTGTCAGTGACGTTGGTAATGTCGGCTTCCTTATAGAAGTCTTCTGATCGGAAGGCGAGTTTGGAAAGGTCGGTGAGCAGGGCTTTGGAAAGCTTAGTACGGTCAATGGGTCGGTGATCTTCGGTGGCTATGGTGGTGATGGCGCCTGTGAAGCCGCCGGAGCGAAGAGCCTCCATGGCACCTAGCGAGCCGCTACCTCGGCCGACTATCACCACTTTCTCGTCGCCTTTGGATTGGCATTTGGGGCTCAGGGTGCGGCGGCCGGCTTTGATGTCGGCTTCCTGGCCTTTGATGTAGACTGCGCCGTCCTTTTCCGTAACGTCGAATTTGTGCAGAGGGTCGAGGGCGGGGGCATCTTCGACGTCACCAGTGGAGATCTTGAAGCAGGCACCGTGCCAGGGACAGGTGATGCGACCGTCTCCCGTCACGACTCCCTTCATGAGGGGGGCGCCGTAATGGGAGCAGTTGGGGTTAAGGGCGTGAACCTCGTCGTTATGCTTGACAAGGAGGACTTTGCCATTCTCAATGCCTTCTACTTCGGCTTCTTGCTTCTGCCCGTTCTTCAGGTCAAGGCTGGTCAGGCCTTTGAGCTTGAACTCCTGAGCCATGTCTGCGAGGGTCGTTGTAAAGGCGCGACGGTGTGTGGATTGTACGAGAGGTTGTCGAAGAAGGATAGAAGTGAAGGAGCGTCGTAGAAGGAACATGAACAGTAAGGTAGCGGCTGTAGTAGACTGGCAATGGGTGGCCTATGGCTGTAATGTCATCAATTACAGCTGCACTCGCGTCCATTCGCTGCTTCGCGATGACGTGGGGTGCCTTATCGATTGGCACGAGTCAGAACGGCTAAGCAGGCATGCTCTCCCCGACTCGAGCAAATATCATCTGTCCATCGGCCTCGATGTTGATGCGTCGACTGCGACCTTCGCAATGGTGAAAGCGCTCGCCTTCAAAGGCGACAAGAAGCCGATTAAGAAGCGAAAGCGCCTCCCAAACGACAACAAGACCGACGACGACCCCACCCCCACTTCCAACCAGCTCATCACCACGACCCCCGCAGCCCCCACCGAAGACCCCGACGACACTCACTGGGTCTCCGCCGACTCCCTCCCGGATATTACCGGCCCTATCCTCCTCGTCCTCTCAGCTACGCCCCCCACAACTCTCAGCTTCGACGCCCTTGGCGCCGTTTTCCCTCAAAAGATCGAGAACCTCGTCGAGGGACTCCCCGACTCTGCGGAACCGCACGATATCCGGCAAGTCTGGATCGCTACTCGTGTAGTGGGTAGTGAGGGTAGTTTCACGTTCAAGGGCCATCAGGGCAGGTATTTGGGCTGCGACAAGTATGGGGTGTGTTCGGCGAGCAGGGAGGCGGTGAGTGCGGAGGAGACGTTCGCTTTGCAGGCAGTTGAGGGGAATGGGAGGGCGGGGTGTTTCAGGGTGAAGACTGCGTGGGGGACGTTCTTGTCCGCCAAATCATCTGAGTCTCAGGGTGCCGTGCCTGTGGTTCGTGGGGACGCGACCGAGGCGGAGACAGAAGTGGAGGCGGACGAGAGCACATTCATACGCGTTCGCATGCAGGCGCGATTCAAGCCTATTCACAAGGTTGAGAAGGCGGAGAAGATGCGGGCCAAAATTTCGCGGAAAGAGTTGGAGGAAGAGGTGGGTAGAAGGTTGGAGGACGATGAGGTCAGGAGGTTGAAGAAGGCGAGGCGAGAGGGCGATTATCATGAGGTCATGTTGGATGTCAAGGTCAAGGGTAAGCACGACAAGTTTGCTTGAACAAGCTTGGGTAGTACCTTGGGATTGGTGGAGGCGATGGTGATGAGCATGATCACCAGTGATGGTCCCAATAGGGATTCCGCAGCATATCGAAAAGCTGCGTGACTGGGCTTCCGATTAGTCTGGCCCCGATCCTTCGCTCCCAGAGGCTGCCGCGGGCCGTCCGTTGTCCCTGTTCAGCAGCGCCGGTCGCCGGCTTTGTCGACGATGAGGCCTTCGCGGCCACCACGTCCGGAACAGCGCTGATATCGTCTACCACCCCAACATCTCCCTCAACTTCCGTCGGGCTGCTGCCACCCTCCTCCACGACTACCACACCAACTCCATCTTTGAAGGACCGACTGGAAACGCTCGCGTGCGTTACACTATACTCACTCGAAGTCCTCTCGCGTTCTTGGCCATCGACAGCAGCCAACACGATCTTTTGCGACGAGCTGCGGTATTCCATCCTCATCTCAGGAAGCTTGCTGATGGCGTCTTCCACCTCACAAGCATGGCGGGCCTTGATGCCGCGCGGATCATTGCCTTCGGGGTCTTCTGACTCTGAAGTGAATACTGGCCGGGTTGACCAGATGGCAACTAGGTCGTTCGATACGATTTCTAGGACTGGCTCGCCGGATTGGAGGAGTGTCTTGCGTGGTGCTTGGTCTTGGACGCTCTGGTGCTGGTCCGCGAGAACCAGGCTTTTAATCCGCTGCTTCACGCCTTCCGAATCTATTTTCGCTGGAGCACTCCGGCAACGTCGCAGACGCGGCAAAATGTCTCTTTCGGATGACGCTCTCGCTTGCGCAGTCCGTTCGTCGACATCGCATGCTTTGCCTGTGGCCGACTCTGAAGCTCCTACCGCACCTGGCAACCTGGTAGTCTCGGTCACCGCGTTACCGTTCTCAAAACTCCGCGCATCGTCCATCGAGCTGCCCTCTGCTCCCTCGTGGCTCTCAGTCTGAGGCCCACCCGACTGGTCTGCGTGAAAGTCCACTATTTGTCCTCGGTAACGATCCAAGACCGGGTCTGCAAGCGTCACTGGCTCCCGCACCATGACCGGTGGTGGCCGATACGGGATGTAGTTCTCCCGCTCTCGTGCCAACGCCTGGCTCTTTGCTATCCTTGCTTCCCGGCTCGCAGCTCGATCGTGTCTTTGCCATGCCGATGTGGCAGCGGGTCCTCGCTGATGAGGCAGATGATGTGGTGTAGACTGTCGTGTAGGCCCAGGATACCGCCGCTGATATCCCACCTCTGACTGCAGTTGCGGAATGGGAAATTCGTAGTATCGCGGTCCTTGGCCCGACGTACTCACGAGGAAGCGGGAGGACGGTCTGCCCGCCGCAAAACCGCCCAAAACTTCCTGGGGGTTACCACCTTCGGCACTGCCATAGTTTACTTGTCGCCAACCCTGTGCTGGTCGGTTGCCGGCTAAGCTATCGACTGCGCTGTGTCTCTGCGACGCAGTACCACTACTCTCGGCTTGCTGCTTCCCCCTCCGCGCGGCGCTCCGTCTCAGCTGCCCCAGATCTCCGCGCTCTGGTTCCTGTCTCGCCTGCAAACGCGCAAACAATGGCAGTGGGACATTGGGACCTGGCGATCGCTCGTCAGCACTGGTCCAGGGTTTCTGCCAGTTGCTGTTGTCGGCGCTTTCATCGATCTCAGGCAGGACGGGGATGAAGTCGCTGTCGCTCACCGCGGCTGAGTTTTGCATCCAGTGGTGCAGCGTCAGACTGGAACGGGAGGCTTGAGGTGTGGATACGCGTCTGAACTCCTCGGGTAAAGGGATTCGGTCGGGGCTCTGGGCGCGTGTATGGAGTGTTGATGGAGTCGGGTACAGATAGGGCTTATTTGGATCGTTGAGCATGATTCTAGGCTTTGGTTTGGGCACTGGAGCCTGCGACGACGCAGCTACTACAGTCTGGGAACCTTCATCTCTCTCGGCTGGCCCGCCTTTATCCACTGGTCCCGGTAACGTCGCTTCAGACGTCGTCTTCGTCGGATTACTGGCCACGGCATCGTTGGCATCCCTGGAACGGCGCCTGAAAGGACCGTGCAGCCAGCCAGACGGATATACTCCTGCGTTGCTTCTTGCGACTTGCAGTCGACCCATCCTCGACTGATGGCGATGGCGGTGGCGGTGGCGGTGGAGTATCAGGTGGCTTATCAGGTCTACGTTTCCGCAGCTTATTCGGCGAGCGGTCTGACGGCGTGGAGAAGGACCCAAAGGATCGACTCAGCCAGCTTGACCTTTTGGGCTCTTTCGCCTGGCCTGGGCCGCCCTCAGGAGTTGTGGGTCTCATTGGTTGATATGGGGACCCTGGTGCTCCGATTCTGGCGGTCGCAGTTGGTGCACTCGGTGGAGTGTACAAGGCTGTGGACGTGGAGGTAGCAGGCACTGCTGGAGATCTCGCGGTCGACTCTGCGAAGACAGTAAATGTGCGACGGTTCATGATACGCCGTTGATACGGGCCTTCCCTAGGCCATGTCTATACGGTGTCTACTACACCACGGAGGCATTGCCGATGAGGGATCGATCGGCTACTATTCCATCACTTTCTGCTCTCCTGGCCAGATGGGCGTGTTTGCTGCAATACCGATCGAAGACGTCGGACTGGCGCCGCATCTTTACCATGGGCCACCGCCTGAGATCCACCCACGTTTGACGCTGTGCCAAGACTCCTGCTTTCCCGCGATCGCTGCGCAAAAGATGTGCTCCATCAGTCATATGTCGATGTAAGATTTGTGGCACTGCTCCTCGCGCGTAGGCGATGAAGTGCGCATAAGTCAATCGTGGGGAGCAATGACTTCCAGCATCGTTGGTACGCGAGCTCATCCTGCCGTTTTATGCTCACGAAGCCAAGGTCTGGTGACCGACGACGTTAACATCATCGTCTCGATTACAGTGGACCGAGTCGTAGTACCATATAGGACACACACGAAGTGCTCGCGCAAGTCTTTCGCCAAGTTTCAAGATACGCATATGCAGTCCTCATCATGTCCTTGCAGGTCATATCGACCAACCCTCGTCTTCTACGGCCTATTGCGCGAAACCATAGCACGGCATAATTCATGGCCACATAGATGACCTCCAGTAACCTCTCAGTCACTGTCCCTCACCCCCAAAAACCTCTCATCCACCAAAAGCCTCCCCCCTCCCGAAACCCGTAAAGTTCAGCTCCGAAACAGCATTACTATGGCTCACATACCCCCTCATATCCGGCTCCAGCGCCTCCAACGGCACCTGCACGCCCTTCTCATACGTCGCTCCAAAATACCTCGCCGTCGTCTTCCCTTGCCCACTGCCTCCCTCCGAGCGAGACCGCAGGTCGCCGTTGTCGTGTCGCAGAAGCGTCTTGGACTCGTCGCCCGTGAACCACTCGCCGGCGAAACCGCCGCTCTTCTTGCCTTGGAGCTGGAGCCGGACGCCTTGCACGCTTTGCCGGCTGGGGTCGGAGTCGGCGAAGTTGTGGGGGACGAACATTACGCTGCTGGAGCTTGTGTGCCTGCTAACATGTTAGCCTTAATTTGTCTTTGTCAATTATTGTTAGTGGACGTACATCAAAGTATTGGGGATATCGCCGCTGTGTGGTACATGATGCGCTCCCAGATTGAAGTAAACCACCAGATCGCCATCGTACGAAGTATCCGGCGCACCATGCTCCAAGCTCTCGTGATTAGCCATCTTCGAGAACTCGATGATAGGGTCGTGCGGCGCGAGGTACATGAGAGGATCCGCAGACCTGGGCTCGGTGTCCTTACGCCTCAAAACCCACAAGTCATGCTCTGCGTATCGAGCGCTCTCGCCCAGTGTCGTCGAGTTGAGGATGGTAAGGTGTGGCGTTGAGCCCATGCCCGTGCCGGATGTGATGCGGTAGCCCTTGCGTTCACCCCAAGCGTTCTTCTCGTCGGAGCTGTAGACGATGTAGAACTCGCCGGAGTTTGCTGGCCAGTCGAGGCCGGTCTCTTCGGTGACGGGGTACTCGACAAGGTGCATGGTGTTGCGTGCTGGCTGCTCTGGTTGGTCCCATTCGTAGGTTTTCGTTATTGGCTCGATCGCCATCCGGACCATATCGTTTGTCGGGCCGGCGACGTCAAGGTCTGCTTTCCAGTTCAAGACGTGGTCGTGGATGCTGGAGCTGAGGGCATCGTGAACTAAGTGCGAAGGTTAGCTGATATCTTGAAGGAGCGCACAGTAGGACATCTCTCCCCGGGATACTGCTCGCTCCCCGTGACTACGGACTTATATGCAAGAACGCACGAGCGCTCAAGGACGCGGAGATGTAGCTTTCGTACGAAGGGAAACACTTACTGCGATGGCCGTACTCGTCTTCGCTCTTTGTATTGTTCGCCGTATAGAAAGCCGCGAAGATGAAACCGCTGGCCCGGACCTTCACCTCAAGCGTGCCGTCCATATAGAAGATGTAATCAATAGTGTAATCTGGCACTAACGTTAGTGAAAGTTCGCTGCGTCGAAGATATGCGGCGGTGAAAGGGCGAACAAGCGGCTGCTGTAGATGTGCTGGAGTTGGACAGGCAGGAAGAAATACCATAATTGCCGACAGTGCTCACGCTGCGGATCGTCAAGAACGTGTTCCGAGACGCGGTCACGGAGTACTGGGCAGTGTGCCTAGAGAGCAGATGGTCCGCAGTGTACTCGAAGATGCAGATGCTGTTGGGCGTATTGTGCGTCTTGTACGCTTGATGCCACTCTGAGTCGAGGTAGTCGGCGTAAGCTGGACAGTCGTAGCCGGGGACTAGCTCGAACATGTTCTTGCCCATGCCGAAGAAAGAGTCCATGAATTCGAGTCCGCCTTGCATGGGATCGTCGCCAGCCTACGACAGCGAACTCAGTCAGCGAGTACAGTAGAGAAAAGGATTATGTAACGACGAACGTAATGTGCCATAGCCTCCTGAAGACCAAGCTCGTACATTACGCGCTCGCCCTTGAACCGAATATCGAAAAAACTGATACCAGTAGCCTGCGCAGTCGTAACGTAGAATTCGAAGCCAAACCAGGACACAAACCTCTCCTTGCGATCGAGCTTGTAGCGAGGACCGTACGGCTGTACCGATACTGGAGGCGGCAGGTCGCGGTCGGGATAGTCGCCGAAATCTTCCGTATCGGTCCAAGACCCGTCGATGTTCGCAGGCGTGCGTACGAAGTCGGGGCCGTCCAGAGCTGCGCGAAACTCATGCTCGTTGGCGTAGATTACGCCGTTGTAGTACCATTCGCCGACGGTCCACTTGGCAATGTTCGCGCTTGTGGCGTCGACCTTGGCGTATATGCCTTGAGGAAGAAGTGTGCGAGCTCCGGATCCCATGCCCGGTCGATAGAATTGCATCCACAAGACCATGCCTCCCGTTTCGATTCGAGAGCCCCGAGGGAAGGCGAGCAAGCCGTGCGGATCACTCGGGTCTTGACGATTGACGGTGGCGCCGAGAAGCTCCTGGGTGATGTCCGACACGTTCTCGGCCATGCTCAGAGCGAAGTCCAGGATTATGTCGTAGCTCTGAATAGGGTTTGCAACGTAGTTGCGCCCTGAGTTGAACATCCATTCCAGAGGTAACAATCGGCTTTCCTTCGAGATGGGCAAAGGTCCAGCCATGTAGTAGACCATATACGGATCGCCCTCGAATGTCTGGGAGATGGTAACCTTGGCCCAGCGTTCAGGTATCGGAGCGTCATCGTATAGGTATGGCGCAGTATCGGTCTTGTTAGGCTTTAAGGTCTCGACCATGAAGATGAAGTTGTCCTGAACGCTCTTGGGGTGGAGAGTGAGATTGAGATCAGTCGCCTGCTTGATGATGAAGTCGTTGACTTCCGCAGCCTCATACTCGCTGAGCTCGGCCCATACATTGTGCTTGGGCGCTGCGAACGCCTTCCTCTGCCTCGAACCATACTCGACGCTGGACGCTTCAGGACGTAGGGAGAATATCAAGAACGCCACCACACCGATGAGTACGAACGCGGATGTGAGTAGGTTCACAGCCGCTCTGCCTTTGAACTCCATGTCAGAAGATGCTGGTGAGAAAGGAAACGCGATGCCAACGACAGGAATATAGCACTATCGTTATATCATGATGATACCGCTGTGGAGGAGCGATTCTCTATTGATGGCATGACCCAAGGCCAAGCTACAAGCCGACGTCGAGGAAGCGATAACGCAAGTACCTGCCAATTTGGGATGTTTAAGTGGAGGCTACGGCCAAAATCCAATGCGGCCTGTTGACGACCGGCCAGGACCTTTTGGTATAGCAAATCGAGAGCATGACATCCATTCAAGAATCTCCAACGCGTTTTCCACCAGGTCTGATCGTGTTCCTCCGATCGGAGGAGATGTGTCATGTTCACAATATAGTCGTCAGGCTCATCAAACGGCTTCGTCCAACAAGAGCGTCGGTGGGTTATGACTCGCCTGGACACCCGGCTCGGCCTTTCAAGAACGATGAGCGATCTCAACTCACGACACATACCGGCTTACGATGCTGTCTCGCTTCTAGCAACAGTCACACGACTTTGCACCAGAGGGTTCGGCCCAAGAGGTCATTCTACCAAAATCATAGCGCAGACACAATGTCGCTGATGGCAAGGGAAGTTCCAAGAACACAGACGATCGCGACCACGTAGTATCCTCGTCTGTGCACCTTGCTTGTCCAATGTTGCGACTTTCGGGGTTTATATATCGCTCATAGCTTGGCCTTCGTCTGCGCCTTCTTCAGGATCGGCTCCATCTTGGTCGCGTTCATGACGTTGCCGGTGATCTTGAGCTTGCCACTCATGAACAGCTTTTGAGCGTTCGCTTTGCCCGAGATGAGCTTTGCGAAGTCGAGATCCGAGAGCTTGAGGGTGACTGTACCACAGTCAGTCAGCGGTGATCTTGTCTAGACGTGTCCTTCCTCATTATCCTCGCAGACCGCTCCACTCATCTCTCCTTGCTCCCTTCACGTACCTCCTGCCTTCTTGCCTTGCGGCGCGGTGCCTTTGCCGACAGTACCCGTCTCCTTCAGGTCTATGTACCAGCTTTCCGTGTCCCCATTGTCATTCTTGAGTGTGAAAGCGAAGATGGAGCCGCCCTTCTTCACAGCGTCTTTCCGCTCGGCCTCATCGGAGAGTGCTGAGGAGATGAGGTCAAAAGCGGCCGACGAAGGCCACGCATCTGGAGGGCGGACAAGTCAGCGGAAGTGAGGAGGCCGAGGGTGCGTTCGCCTTTGGAAGTCTATTACCTTCTTTGAGAGACATTGTGTGATGTGAAACGGATAGATGTTGGCGAAGAGTATGATGCTACAGCTGAAGTGACCGAAGAACAAGAAACGCCTGAAGATGGACAGGGAATGGAGTGACCTCCTCGCAGGCAAATGCACTACATGTATTCACATGCTCGTACACCAGCAGCAAGCGCGTGCGATGCCGCGGCTGAGTCCCTAAAGAGGTAATCTGGGGAATGGGCGTTTTGGCATGTGAAAGTGGTCAATGCGGAGGTGATGTTTCGCGCCGTTTGGACGACGGGAACTCTTGACCTTCAGCTGGTGGATGATAAACAAAAAGGTACGCGCCGACCGCAGAGACTTCTCCTAGAAGTTTGCAAGAGGCCCGGCTCTACCTCGAAGATGCAGTGCGGGCACAGAACGATGGAGCTTCAAGAGATTTGGCCGCTGTCGGCACACTGGCCGAGAAATACCGAACACCAGAAGGAAAATCAGTAAGACGTACCTACTATCAACTCGTCAGCTCCTACCTCCCTCATCGTATCCAACGTGGTGTCATTTCAAGGCGGGGCATCCAGTCCGAAGTACTCAAGACTTACCGACAGAGACCTGCCTTTCAAACTTACGGCGGTTGCCCGAGGGACATCATCATGAACGGCCATAGTGGGCAACCTGTCTCTGGCGCCAGACGTCTGCGAGAGATGCTTGCCGACCCTTCCAAGACCGTGATCGCTCCAGGCGTCTACGATGGTATCACAGCCCGTCTGGCTCTCGCCCAAGGCTTCGATTGCCTATACATGGTGTGCCCAACCTGAATCAACTCGAGACACAGTACAGACCATCCATCACTGACGCCACCCAGACCGGCGCAGGAACAAGCATGTCCCGCCTGGGCATGGCAGATCTAGGCCTAACAACCTTCACGGACATGCACACGAACGCCGCAATGATCGCCAGTATCGACCCTTCCGTCCCCGTCATCGCGGACGCAGATACAGGCTACGGAGGGCCGATCAACGTCGCAAACACGGTGCGAGCCTACGCACGGTCTGGAGTCGCCGGCCTGCACATTGAAGACCAGATCCAAGAGAAACGCTGCGGCCACCTGAGTGGCAAGCAGCTAGTCTCTCGTGAGGTGTACTATAACCGACTCCGCGCAGCATGTAAAGCACGAGATGAGAGTGGGAGTGGTATCGTGATTATCGCTCGTACCGACGCAGCAGCCGGAAAGGACGCAGAGGGCAACGGCGGGTTTGACGAAGCTGTCGAACGATTGACCAAAGCCGCCGATATCGGGGTCGATGCCCTATTCTTCGAAGCTATTCAGAGTGAAGAGCAAAGCAAGGAAGTCATTGCTCGTTTGCCTAGGATTCCCGTCTTGCTCAATATGGTCGATGGAGGACGGACGCCTATCATTTGTAATGAGAGAGCGAACGAGATTGGCTTTAGGATCGTGATTTGGCCTACGGTAGCGCTCGAAGCAGTCATGGCTTCTGTTGGGAAGGCATTTCAGACGATGAAGAAGACTGGTAAAACGCCGGACGTGCCTAAGATGGGACCGGCTGGGCTGTTTGAGGTGTGCGGTCTGAAAGAGCTGATGGCTTTCGACGAAGCGGTGGGAGGGAAGGCGTATAGCAGTAGCTGAATTGACGGAACACGCAATTACCGAATATACGTCAATAATTCGATGCGCTCCAGCCGTAGTCCCAATATTTGAGCCCGCTCAACGACTCATTTCCGGACCACCAACCCAATTCTCCGCGTTGTATCGGATTCGCCTTGAAGTCAACACGTTCATTTCCACACGGTGTTGCATTAGTTCACGACAGAGGGCTCGCTCATGCAGACGTAAATTTCGTTCGGGAAAGAGACTATCGAGCAATACACGCATAACTCGTTCACCAACAAGTGGCGTACCCATTGCGGCCAAGAATGTAATAAAGTCTCGCCACCGTGCATCGGTCCGAAGAGATCTCATTACCTTGCTGGCGCACTGTCGATGCGATCTCGCATTCGTTGCTTACGGACGTCCATTGCCAATCGCACGTCACTGTCTATGTCTGCCGAACCCGAGCGGCTTCTGCCCCATTTGCTCGCTCATGATCGGCATGGTCACCAGAACGTGCCAAGCCTCGTCAGCAACTTGGTACACGTCCTGTTGGTCTTGTAGAGATGAATGAATGGGGCGGTGTGCTTGCTGCCAGGCAACGGGAGACTCCATATTAGGTACCAGGCCCTCGTATCCGGAATCGCTGTGTGCTCTACGAGAGTCGCTGCTGATGCTTCGGCAGATGGGCATCGTGACCGTTTGAACATGTAGTCAGTACGGCACCCTCCCATTTCCCAGCCGCTCACGGCTGCAACGAACTCATGAGTAAGGCTGTGAGGCGAAGGAGCAGCATCGTCATACCGCTTCCGCGATACCGAACGACATGCAGTAGGTCCATTGACGACGGAGAGCAGCCGGGAGTTGGAACTAGCAGTGCATGCATGTAGTCATGCTGCGATCGTCCATGATTCCCAGTGCAGCCGAGTCGCTACGAGATATCGGATTCGAGGTCATCCGGTGGTTGAATTTCGCAATCCGCACAAATCACGCTCGAGTCTCGCAGAGAGGACTGCTTGCAGTAGTAAGGCAATAATGTCTAGTGCAGGTCCAAACCGTTGCGGTGTACATATACGTACATGTAGTCGATACATGTCGTCAAGCCCTAAAGATAGGAAGGAGCTGCTGACTGGAGGTGAAAGGTGATGACTCCGCATTTCGGCGAATCAACCCAACACCAACCTCACGTCAATAATTCACCTCCTCCATCGAGACGGACTTCAGGGCTCCACTTTCGAGACAATAGCCGGTATCGTGGAAGGTAGGCTCTCGCATTCGCGCAACTCCCAGCAACCTACGGGAATAAGAAGGCATCTGCCGTCTGGATTACCTGGATCCCTTAGGCACTTGACTTTGATGTACTCGATGACGGCGAGGAGTGATGAGACCACGTATCCCGCAGATCTGTCTGTGGATCGATCGACTGCTATCTTACAAAGTCATCAGGCGAGCGGCCAGCAGCCCAGTACGATCGGCCATGCTTTCGCCTCTTCCCGCCAAGCCCTGGGCATATCGTACGTTGCTTCTGAGACGACGAGGCATGTCCAAACAATAAGAGTGGGGTGAACCCGAACTCTCATTGTCTGGAAGGCGCTCATCGTCGATGAAATTGTCATCGGTGAACAGGGCGTCGTCGTACTTTGCTCGTCTCTCGGATCCCAGACCGTCCCCTGATCCCTTCTGTCCACCCTCATGATGATGCGACGGATAGCGACTGTCCCGATATGCTACGTCTCTCCTCTTCGTCGGATCTTGCAAAGCTGCGTAAACGAAAGTTCTTGTGAGCTTCGTGTCGCACAAGACCCGATTCACTTGAAGCCGAACATCCTCGCCGCTCGTCGGAGCGACTCGCAATGGAATCGAAAGCTGCTAGTGATGGAGCCAAAGTGCCCTTTTGGCGGCCGTATGGTCGACAGGTAGACCCAGGCATCCGCATGGATCGATCTAAGTCTTCCAGCTCGAATACCCAGAGTCGGGTTGTGATTGCCGTTCAGACTTCCGATCGGGTTTGGCTCGTTGCCTCGAGTGTTGATCGCAAGCGTATCCTACGAGGACCGTCTTCTCCTGGACGCCGTGTCCTCGTTGTGCACGTGCAGCACATGGGTCGACAGCGTGTTTGTAGTATAGGCACCGGCAGACGGAGTATCGTTCGATGACTTGTAGACACATCTTGAGTGGTCCTTGGCTGGTTGGTGTAATGTCTCGATGGTCTCGGAAGCAGACAATTAGACTGAAGTTTAGAAGAATTGGATGTTGAAGGCCTCGAAATGGTAGGGCGTGCTTGAGGATGCGATGATCGACAAATGGAAGTAGATATAAGACTTGCGGGCTGAACATGCCACGGAACAGGTACCTACATGTTGGAACGATCAGTCAGAGAGTCCTAGCCGTGACCTACGCCCCTAGAGAGAGAGCGACCCTTTGGGCGACCGTCCGTTTCGAGCACGCTATAGGTCGAAGCAAGTACGTCCTGGTCGTAGTAGCGTAGCCATCGTCGGGACTTCACTCCCGATCGTATCGGGGCGTGCAGAGGCCCGAATAGCGGCCAGCGGGAGTAAGACGGAAGCAAGCGCAACCGTTGCCTAGAGGATGACAAGGTTGGCAGGCAGCATGGCGAACAACCCCGTAGGATCCTTGGGTGCGGTCGGCGTATGCTTGGCCTGTACGGCGCTATTGCCCGCAGCTGCGAACTCATGTTGGATTCGCCGAAGTGTCAAAAGCGGCTATGTTGTCTGATGATGACTGTACTTGATTAGATAGCCTGGGCTAGGTCGAGGACGGCACATGGTGTTGGCGACGAGCTGATTGGGGCTACATTCCACGGCTTCTCGTCAGTGGATGATCGAGGTTGACCGCTCGCGTGGTACCCTGGTCCCTGCCGGCCACAAGGCCCTGACCCTGCTCCGGCCGAGCCCTTCCGCTACGATGGCCACAAGGTGAGGGTTCAGCTGGCAGTAGCGATTAGTGAGGTGACGAATATGGTGACACCGTCGAAGGAGCGGTCTGGTATTGATGAGTGGCATGAGCCGGCCGCCCCATGACGTCGGCGTTTGAACAACATCTGTCATCCAAATCACATCACAGCACCAGTGACAATTGAGCAACCTGGCAATCGTGAACCCGACAACGGTCCCAGTATGGAAGCTCAAGGCGACACAATAGCCGCACGAGGGACATCTGCAAAGTCCCGGCACGCTCCGGTGCTTGACCGGATTAAGTCGTTGTAGACAGTAGTGGTCGACGGGTACCTTGTGGTGGTCGAGGCTGCGCCACGTTCACTGCAGCCATTATAGACCTCACCTCGGCACTTCAGAGAGATGTACGGGATGTCCGGTAGCCATTCTACGGTTGTTATTGGTTCGATACCGTGCCCTAGAATACTAGCACCGGCGAGGGAGCAATGCAGCGACCTGTACAACGAACCACGACCACCGGCCGCGTTATGCGCAAGGTAGAATCAGTGAATCTTACGACAAAGCCGCTGTGAAGGAAGCAGGATGCGTGAAATAAGGTCTGACAACCGCTATCACCGAGAGGTCGGTCTCTGGGCCGAACAGACCAATAAGGAACTGCCTACTGTGTCCTGCCGGCTCCGCGACCGCAGGTACCATTCTGGTCCCTCACGGTAAGATTCCAGCAATGTCCCTAAAGCGAAAGGGAGTGCAATCTTTGATGCCGAGCTGTGCGTCCTCTGCTCAGCTCATCGAAAGCCACGTTGCACAGGCATCTCTTCAGGTCTTCAACGCCCCTGATTGGACGACCTGGTATACATTTTAAACAGCTGGCGGCCAACTCATATGGACCTTGCTTTCAGCCTTCTTACCAACGCCAACCTGGATGACACCCGCCCTGCTGCCAATTTCGCGAATGCTACCTCGTTACGCAACACCTGTTGCCTTCCCGCTCTCTTCCTGCGGTGGAGGCTCCAGCGACTTCCTGGGGGCTGGGTTCAAGATGCCCGCTGCGTCTATTAGCGGCGCTGACGGGTTGATCTCCAAGCCGAAGCCAGGCTTATCCAGCTCGGTGATGTCGAGGTAACCTTTGCTCGGTATTGGCTCGTTGGTGAACAAGTTGCCAAACACCGGGAGCACACTCTTGCCATCGGGCGAATTCGCGAGGTATTCCTGGAACGGGCAGTTGCTCTGCGACACTACGAAATGGTAGCTGTATGGTCCGCTCGCATGCGGCACAACCGGGATGTCGTACGCGGCTGCCATGGCGGAGACCTTCAGCAGCTCGGTCATGCCACCAACCCACATGACGTCCGGCTGTATGATATCGATGTTGCGGCCTTCGATGAGCTTTCTGAAGCCATATCTGGAGTACTCGTGTTCGCCAGTCGTGAACTTGACGGTCGGATGCGCACGTTTTAGCAACGCCTGCCCGTCGAAATCGTCGGGCGACAAGCACTCCTCCCACCAGTCGATATCGAGATCCTTGCACTTCTCGACCAACTCGACTGTGTAGGGCACATTCAAGCTCATGTAGCAGTCGACGCGCAATGGGAAGTCGGGTCCGACCTCTGACCGCTTCTGCTTCAGATACTCGATATTCTTCCTCATGCCCTGAGGACCTTCGCCCGGACTGAAGGGTAAAGCCACTTTAGCTCCCGTGAAGCCAGCCTCCTTTGCCGATGCAGGCTCGGGTCCCGTGCAGTAGAACCACAGCCTCTCCCGGGTAGCACCACCGATCATCTTGTAGACCGGCTCGTTGCGGATTTTACCTAGTAGGTCCCATATCGCGAGATCGATTACTGATATGACTGCTACAGGGAGTCCTTTCCGCCCGTAGAACATGGAAGCGCGGTACATCATCTCGAATAGTTGATTAGTGTCCCTTGGATCTATCGCATATGTCAGCGGGCCAGCTATCTCAGCCCACTACACGTTCGGACCTACCGGCTCCTATCAAGAACCGCTTGAAGTGTTCGGCAACTAGCCAGCACGCCGGTGGTCCGCCGAACCCAGTCGCAAAACCTTTCGTCCCATCCGTGGCTTCGATCTCGACACAGAAGGAGCCTAGGACATTGATGCCCCAGCTTGTGCGCGACTTCCTGTAGTCCTCGTAGCCGGACATGGGGGTGGCGATCTTCGAGTCGATCAACCAATGGCCGCCTTTGACATTGTGGTAGTCGCCGCCTGAGCCTACGCCTTGGATGATGAAGGTTTTGATCTCCTTGATCTTGGGAAAAGCGGCTACCTTGGTCTTCGAAGCCATGTTGCGAGACGTTCTTGGCTGGGACGGTGATCTGCTGCTGGTGGCGGACAACGACGGGCAAGGATTCGCTTGTGAAGGGACTGGTAGGGGTGAACGAGAGATGATGACCGCAAGGGGATCTATAGTTTTGGAAGAAAGAGCGACAGCTGGAGGGGCAGCTAAGGAACCTACGTAGTTGACAGCGTTCGGTAGCGTTCTAGGACTATATCTTCGGCGTGTAGTTCGACCGGAGCGGTCGGCGGTCACTGACGCGGGCTGCTGTTGGAATCATATCATGAATGTCGCAAAGAACACGCCGAGACGGGTGAAGATGAGTTAGCTGCGGTGGAGCTGAGCGAGGGACCGAGGGATGTGAGGGAGGTGGAGCTCGAAGGTGCGGTGCTGCCAAGACTTCAACCCCACGTCGCTTCATCTTCAATGCCTCACCTCGCGCGCAATTCTCCCGAGCTCACCTCACATGCTCTCGCACCACCAGCCATCATGCAAGCAAGCCAACCACCGGACTTCTTGCCAAGGGTTGGAACGTCGCCGAGCAATGGGCCGGGAAGGACGGAGGAGGTGGAGGCGTGGAGCGGCGAGGAGGACGACGAAGAAGGTGACCCCATCGATGGCCCCAGCCGGAAGCGGCAGAGGACTGGTCGTCCCATCTCAGTGAGCTGTGAACGCTGCAAAGAGCGGAAGGTAAGTTGACTTCCGTATCTCTCATCTCTTTAGCCTTATAAGCCGACGGCGGGTTCGGCAATCTCAATAGCCCCGAGATCTCAGGTTTTGGTTGTGGGATGAACGTTCTAACAGCCTGCCAGGTCAAGTGTGATCGTGGGCAGCCTTACTGTGGGTGGTGCCTGCGGAACGAGCAAATATGCGATTACAAGGAACGCAAGAAACCGGGGCTACGCGCCGGGTACGGTCGAGAGTTGGAGTCTAGGTTGGGTGAGTTTGCCATTGTTGGTGTCAGTCGGCCTCTGGTGCTTGAACCGTCTTTGAACCAGTCATCTGAGGCCGCCACATGTTTATAACACCTCCGGGCTGACATTTTGCAAATCAGACAAGCTCGAAAGCGTCTTGCAGACACAGCAGCATGTAATCCAGCAACTGGCAAATGCCCTGCCCGGGCAGCAGCCTCTGTCTGGAGCAGCCCAGTCTGAAGCCGGCTTACCGTCTCAGCATGCAGCGGAGACCGTCCCATTCATGCAGACCTCGGACACGTATCAGAACGCGACAAGCGGAGCCCGATACGGTAGCCTGAACTCCCAGGGCAGCAGTGAAATTGCACCACAGAACCATCAACTATCGCACTCGCACCTTCCGGCTCTTCCGCCAAGCGATATGTACGCACCAACTAATCTTCCACTCGAATCACCAAGCTTGAACATTATGGCTGCAACAGACCCCAGCCTCACATCTGCAGACGCACCGACGATGAGTGCAGTGTCGCAAGACCAAGACTTCCCACCTTACGACCTACTGTACGCGCTCACGGACCTGTTCTTCAAATATATCAATACTTGGTGCCCCATTCTCCATCGGCGGACTACGCTGGACGCCTTGTTTGGCCCTTCCACTCTTGACGAAGCGGACCGAATCCTACTCCACGCCATCGTCGCCACAACATTGAGGTTCTCGACGGATGCACGATTGAGTGAGCACTCACGGGAGCGCTACCATGCAACCTCGAAGCAAAAGGTGCTCCTGTATGGGCTGGAGAATAGCTCAGTGAAGGCCTTACAAGCACTCGTCATCCTCACACTGGACATTGTAGGGAGCTCGAACGGTCCGCCAGGCTGGAACTTATTGGCACTCATTACCCGGAGCGTCGTGCAGCTTGGCTTGGCGGTTGAAGCCACATCTGCATCAGTGGCACCCTTGTACCCGTCCATCTATACACTGCGGGCAACGGTGTTACCGGAGCCCAAGTCGTTCATCGAAGACGAGAGTCGACGGCGTCTATTCTGGATGGTGTACCTGCTAGACCGTTACGCGACAATCTCTACTGCGTTCGAGTTCGCGCTAGATGACAAGGAGATCGACCGCAAGCTGCCGTGCCGAGATGATCTGTTCTCGCGCAATCAGCCGGTCGAGACTCGATGGTTCCCGACCGTTGAGCGCGCCGACTACTCGATCAACAAGCCGGAAAACCTCGGCTCTTTCAGCTACTATATCGAGATCATCGGCATTCTGTCGGAGATCCACCGATTCCTGAAGAAGCCCGTAGACATTGGTGCACTCTCCGACGTTGGAGAGTGGCAGCAGAGCTACCGACAACTGGACAGCAAGCTCAACATCTGGAAGTTTAGTCTCCCTAGCGAGTATGGGAATATGTCGCGAGTGTTCAATCCGAGCGGAGGCAACAAGATCGTGAACTGCATTTGGGTTATGCTGCATATCACGTATCACACGTAAGTCCCTCTCTTCCACGCTCCGAGCACGCGAGCTTCACGGCGTATGTGACGTGCACCTGCAGCACAGACAGCCGTCTTTACAACACCAAAACACAGACTAACGCTAGCGACACCGATGCATCCCAGTGCCGTCATACGCCTCCACTCCTCAGCCGCGTACCCAACCACGCGCTCCCCAATCTTCACACCCTCCTTCAGCGCCTCCCAGCGCTGCCACGCCGCCGTAGAAGACATCTGCGCCCTCTGCACCTACGTCCGCAACAACAGCCTCCTGGACAAACTCGGCCCGCCCTTCGCATTCAGCCTCTGGGTCGCGGCGCGCCTCCTCCTCGTACACGGCTCCACGATAGACCACCAGGTCAACGGTCCCGCCATCTACCCTCTAGTCGAGACGCTGCGGGATATGGGCTTCTACTGGAAGGTCGCGGAGCGCTACGCCACGTTACTTTCACGTGTGCTGGAGGAGTACGCGGAGTCCGAGCGAGCTCCCGTGGGCGCGAATGGGATCCGGGAGACCCCCTCGGGCGTGCGGATCTTGGCGGATATGCGTCGGAATGCTTACGATCTTGATTTTCTCATCTCGCGGCAACCGCGGCAGCAGTTCAGTGCCGGGAAGGCGGCGGTAGCCACGATGGGAAACTCGCATATCACGCCTACGCGGACGCCAGCGCCGAATGAGTTAGAGTATTTGGATGTCTTTGACTTCTTTAATATGCCGAGGTTGCCGTTTCCGCCGGCGGGAAGCATAGATCCGGCTTTGAGCGGCGGTGGCGAAGGTGCTAACGGGGAAGGCGGTGCTGATGGGACGCAGGGATTCTCGAGTGCGGAGGGCGCGAGCACAAACAATGAGTTCAATATCACGAACTTCATGTTTGATGCCAATTCCGACTGGTTCGTGAAGAATCAGTCGGGATAGGGTAGCCCGATGTGACTTCAAGTCGAGATACGTATACAGACACTGAGAAGGTCGAACGGCAAAGGACACGCCCATCCAGCGAGGACGGCCAACTATCGAGCGCCAATGAGCCGCTGCTCGTTCCATCATCTCCAACTCGCCACCTACGGGCTTGAACTCACATGCCCACATCTTCTCAAACGTCTACTTCGTGCATGTATGCCAAGCCACGTCGTTCACGAGTATCTGCATCCGCAATTTACAGCTTACTGATTTCCAGAACCGCCTTGCCGAAGTTCTTGCCCTCAAACATCCCCAGCAGACCCTCGGCGGCGTTGTCAATTCCATAGGTGACGCTCTGCTGCGCCTTAAAAGTCCCTTCGTGGATCCACTTCTGCACGTTCTTCTGGTGATCCGCCGCGTAAACCGGACCCATATCCGGATCCGAGACCTATAATATCACATTAGCTCCAATTCCACGAATCTATGGACATACCAAACGAGTGACGAGGAATAGGACTCACAATGAATCCCCGCATAGTAATCCGTTTAGCAACAACCTGCATCAAATTCTTCACCCCATACGCCTCCTCCGCCGGCTTGTTATACTGACTAATCATCCCACACGCCACGATCCTCCCCCATGGCTTCATCGCCCCAATCGCCGCTTCCAACTGCTCGCCCCCAACATTCTCATAGTAAATATCGATCCCCTCCGGCGCGAGCCTGGCCAGCGCTTCCGAGGGCTTCTCGGCCTTGTAGTTGAAGCCGCCATCGAATTTCAATTCCGAGGTGATGAAGTCGAGTTTCTTGGCGTCGCCCACGCTACCTATCACGGTGAGCCCTTCGTGCTTGGCTAGCTGGCCTACGAGCTGGCCGACGGCACCCGAGGCGGCGGAGATGAAGATGGTCTCGCCTTTTTTCGGTTTGCCGATGGCGTAGAACGAGGAGTAGGCTGTGAGGCCTGGCATGCCGAGGGCGCCGAGGAAGAGTTTCGGGTCGAGGTCGAAGGGGTTCTCGAGGATCTTGCAGGTGTCGGCTTCGGCTTTGGAGTAGACGCTATACTCTTCCGTGTTGCCGCGGCCGGCGAGGAGGAGCTGGCCGGGTTTGAAGCTGTCGTTGGAGGACTTGAGGACGGTGACATTGGCGCTGTTTGTGATGGGTTTTCCGACGGTGAAGGGCGGGGCGTAGGACTTGACGGTCGCGGGACGCATGCGGCCGCGCTGGTAGGGGTCGTAGGAGACGTCGTGGACTTTGACGGTGAGGCCGCCTTGGGGAGGGGTCTGTTCGGTGTCGAAGTCGGAGGTTTCGATTTTGATGTGTTTGCCTGGTTCCGGGAAGCCGGTGGGGTGGTCGGCGTAGATGAGGGACTTGTTTTGGACCATTTTGGAGGTGTCTGTGGGGGGGGGGGAGTGGGAGGACGAGGTATCAAGAAGGATTGGGTTGAGGAACAAGTGCTGTGGCAGGAGGAAAGGCAGTAGTGGGATATGTTGTGGCTACCTTACTATTATGCGATTGCGAAGGCTTACGTGCTTAAAATGCAGACTCTTCATCAGGGATGGTCGTGCGGTACTGCTTCGGAGAGCTCTCCAGTTAGTCTCCACCACGCAAGCTGATTGACCGAGGCACTTCACGCTGTTCACGTCGTTGATGACATATGCCTCGGTGGTGAGATTCCCACGAATTTACCGACGATACAATTTTGGGGCATAACGATGGCGGACTTCTTACGGCCGTGAGCGCAAAACTGTCGCCGCCTTCGGTGGTGATCTGTGTTGGTCTGGGTCGCCGTGAAGTTCACCACGACTCATGCACATTGTCATTCAATCTCAGACTGACTCAAGACATCGCCCGCCAAGTAAGGAAGGTCTCTGACTCGTCATCGACGGTACGATATATGCATTGGTGGTTTGTCTCAGGCTACATCTACACCATCAGCTAGCAATGGATCAAAAGGTACCCATTGAGCCTCCGCCGGCGTACGACGATGGCGCCAAACCCACCCCACCTGCTGCCAATGCGCCCACTCAGACACAGGCACCGCCCCGCCAACGAGGACCCCTCCCTCTCAACCTGCCCGCTCTGAACATGATCCGCGGCCGCCGAGTAATCCTCGCCTCCGCCTCACCCCGGCGCCGGCAACTACTCACCCAGGTATGCCACCGCTCATACCCGCACAGCACCGCACCAAGACAGCAAGCTGAGAGCGGCTCGAATAACCAGCCGACATGAACTCTAGATCGGCCTCACAGACCTCGAGATCATCCCCTCGACCGCCCCAGAAGATCTCCCCAAAACCCTCCCCCCCTTCGAATACGTCCTCCAAACCGCCGCGCAAAAGGCCCGCAACGTCTACGCCGCCACAATTGACTCTCCCAAAGGCGAACCTGCCCTAGTCATCGCGGCCGACACCGTCGTCTCCACGCACTCAGGCCAGATCCTCGAGAAGCCCCGCAGCGAGAAAGACCACATCGCCACGCTGAAAATGCTGCGCGACCAGAATTCCGGCTGGCATAAAGTCTACACCGCCGTCGTGTGCATGGCGCCGCTCGATTCGCTCGCGGACCCGGGGTACGCGATGGAGACGCACGTCGAGGAGACGGCCGTGAAGTTCGACCAGAACGTGACGGACGAGTTGATCTTGTCGTATGTGCGGACGCGGGAGGGCGCGGATAAAGCGGGGGGGTACGGGATTCAAGGGGTTGGGAGCGTGTTGGTGGAGAAGATTGATGGGACGTTTGATAATGTTGTTGGGTTGCCTTTGAGGGCTACGCTGCAGTTGATTGAGAAGGTTATTACGGAGCCGGCTGTGCCGGACGAGGTGGATGAGGCGCTGTAGGTGGGTGGTCGAGCTGGGTAACGGTGGGATAGAGGTAGCATTCTAAATACGGGTGATGTGCTTGCATCTCCCTCATTCGGCTACCAGGAGCCTATTCGCATGAAGTTATCTTCCAAGGCAAACTCTGTTCGCAAAGAGACGAGGCAGAACGCTCTCGATCGTGATCTAGTCTGCTGTCAAGTCCGTGAAATCTATACAGCAGCGTCTAGCGCTGCAACAATCCGAAAAGCGTGCGCCGACAGACCACTTCACACTGATCCCACAGATTATGTTACTTGCACTGGACGATCGTGCGGAGCCGTACAGCAGCACATCGACGGTGTCGTGGCGAGGAGATACTCCCACTCGCTCATACCGTTACGCCTTTCTCCAAAAGATCTCCGTCGGACTTCGCTGTCGTGAGTAACATTACTATACCTTCTAGACGCAGCGACATGACGGAGATGATCGCAAAAGCACTTCCAAAATTTCAATTTATCTACTCAAATAAACATTTCCATCCAGCCCGCCAAATTGCCAACCGGGAAGGCTATCGTCCGACCTCACGGTCAGACGACAACCTTCGCCACAATCACCACAACCAGCACCATCATCGCCCAAAACAGCGTGCCCAGCGGCACCGCCACCCACAACGCCCACACCCGGTCCTCCTCCTCCATCCCCTCCACCACCCGCCCCTCGCTCCACCACTCCGCCACGCCGTCCAGGTACCCCATCCCGAACAGCGCGGCGGACACCGGGCACAGCGCCGCCAAGCAGAAGGCGCGCTGGCTGATGCGCCGCCTCTCCTTGGCGTGCTCGCGCCCCTGCGCCTCCGCACCGCTCCGCAGGCGCGGGTCGAGCATCGCCGCGTCGGCGGGAGACAGCTCGAGGGCGGTGCGGGGGGCGGAGGCGGAGGGAGAGGCTGTGGTGGCGGAGGGGCCCATGCTCCAGCCCGGCTCGCGCCGCATGAGGTCCGCGTCCGTCATGCGGCGGCCGGGCACGAAGGAGGTGGTGCTGCTGGCGGCGGTGGTGGTGGTGGCGCCGAGCTGCATGGGGCGGAGGCTGGTCTGGCCGCTCATAGCGGGCCGGACTGCCCCGGCGCCGCTGCGAGGGCAGCGCGTGAGCTCGTGCAGCTCGTATTCTTCGACGCGCCCGGTGCGCAGGCTGTCGCTCAGGGTCTCGGCGGGGGAGCGGGCGAGAAGCTGCATGTTGAACGGCGTGGCGAGAGCACGGCCGCTCGCAGCCGAGGCGAGATGCAGCTTCTGCGGCGTTACTTGATCGGCGAGCCAAGAGTGCACACGCGGACTGGCGGGCTTGACGGTGCTGAACGAGGCGAACGTGTTGCTGTAGGCGAGGTCGGTGCTGCAACTTCCGGCGGGTTCCTCGAGCAGGCGTTGGACGGACTCTCCAAACCCACGGTAGGGCTTGCGCGGGCGCTTTGACAGCTTCGGTAGCTCGTGGGTGTCGGCAGTATCCAGGTTGAGTCTCTTCATGAGCGATTGGAAGCAGTCATGCAGGTCATATCCATTCGACCAAGCTCGGCCAAGGTCTGGCATCATGTTCGGCACGTCGAGAGCGACATGATCGGCTGCGTCTTGCACGGCGCGGAGATGCTCGTGCTTCATTTGGTGTAGCTTAACCTCCCACATTCTGTTCTCCCTGAGATCGCTGGCCAAGCTTCCCTCACCGCCGTAGACAGCATTAGCAGCCTTCTCTCGCATGACCTGCTTGATGAGCGCGATGGCTTCTTTGACGTACGACTCCTCACTCTCCTGCGGTTGGGGCTCGAGGTGCGCTTGTTCAATATGCTGTGGATGTCCGACGGTGCCATCTGGCAACCTGGTAGCCTGTAGTGAGCGTCGACCACGCTTCGGTACCGACGGCATGCAGCACATTGCGCCATGCTCCCACTGGTTGCAAACGTGCCCGGAATCGCTCGTGTTTGCGTAGCTTAGTTGAGTGTCGCGCTGCGCCGCCTGCATGTCCTCTTCCGGATCGTCAGCTGGGTCGATGTCAACCCAAACAGGATCATCGTCATCCTCAAGCGATCTCTTCTGCGGCGGAGGCTTCTTCTGACCGTAAGTCGGGACAGAGCCTCGGCGGCGTCTCGGTGCTTCGAGGCTCGCACGGTGACTCGGCGGAAGATCGGCGTTCGACCAGGTGGTAGGGATATCTGCATGTTGCTGAAAGTTTCCCGCGGAGTCGCTCGACGGCACGATCTCCTTGTTATCGTACGGGTTATATGGACCGTAGTAACTGTATCGCTGCTTGTGGCCGTCCTGCATTGGGTCGTACGACTCGTGGTGCTCGCTGCTCGGGATCGGCGGATAGTCGTGGTCGTGGCCTTCATTGTATGGCGCCATTGGGTATGGGTCGTACATGTAGCGGTCATCTTGAGGCACTGATGCATAGGTCTCGGCGATAGGGTATGGGTACGAGGAGCCGTAGCCTGCGGTGTTCGGCGGAGTGACTTGCAACAGCTCGCCGGTCGCTCCGTATGTCTGCTCGCTGGTCGGCAGATCCGTGCAATCGTAATAGAACGGCAGGTTACCCGGCGGCGGCGGCACTGGTAGCCCGGGAGGTGAATGACGCGCATATTGATACTGATACTGCCTGGTTTCGTACGCTGGCTGTTGCTGGTCATCTGTCGACATGTTGCCCATCGCCTCCTCAAGGTCTCTGTTACGACCATACTCGATAGACTCTCCATACTCGGCTTCATCTTGCGCAGGATAGGCGGTGTGATCATACGCGTCAACGATGTTGCCGATGGTCGACTCTCGTTCGCGCCAGTAGGCTTCCCTGTTGGAAACATCTCGTAAGTGCGCTCAAGAAACGGAAAGGGAAGGTCCGGGGCATGGACGGTACATACGCCTCATCTTCCGTAGGTTCGTGCTCCGTCAGCTCGCTGTCGTCTTCCCAGACTGGGGCGTCACCGTCCGTCTGCGCTTGATCGTCCAGTTCAGTGATCTCCTGCGGGCGCGGACCAACAATGCTGTCGATGTTGTTGCGTTGAGGACGTTCTTCATCATCATCGCTGAGGCACAGATCAAACGGGTCACTGTGGAGACTACTGGCATAGGCCGAACTGACACGCTGGGCCGAGGGTGATCCCGTCGTTGTCTCTTCATGGACGTGATGAGTGTTTCCGGAAACCAGTGTCTCGATGGGTGCCATGGCCGCCAGTGCGTGGGCCGAAGCGTGGCTTCTACCTGCGAGCGGTGACTCCTGTAATGGGCGCGGCTCGGTCAAGGGAGCACTAGGTAGTCGCATGATAGTGCGTCTCGCGCTCTCTGGATCCGCATAGAGCATTCGACCGCGCTTAGAGCCGTCCTGGCTGTTGCCTAGAGAGTGAGAGGACTCTTGGCCTCTGTTGCTCGCCATCTCGGTGAAATTTGTGAAGTAGTCGTCAAGGAGCCCGTCAATCTCCGCAGGCGTTTCGATTTCGTTCTTTCCCTGCCTTGAAGTCAGCTGCAAAACGTAAAGCGGTGACGAGTTTGTTGACTTACGAGCAGAAGAGACGCGTGCGGGTTGACCAGGTCAAATGATGCACCTCGATAGTGTAGCGTCGCTGGACTTGTCGGAGGAGTAGGCTCAATGGCGTGTCCTGGGAAAGCGTCAGTATACGGTGATGCGTGGGATGGGATGCGACTTTACCGAAGGTACCCGCCCAAGTATGTCCTGGCGGTTGTGGGAATTTGAACTTCGACAGCGTGTAAGTCGAACCCATTGTTCCGTCCTTCTCCTCGCCCGACGTGCTCTGCTCAGCGCCGCTCGAAGTCTCCTTCTCGATCTCTGCAAATCGCACTGACCTGCCCCTTCTGATCTCGATACGCTGTTCCTCCAAATCCCTCTCTGCCTCTGGTTCGCTCTCCACCGTGCTGTCGCTTACCTCAAGATCCTTCCCAACCCCCTGCTCAATGACCGCCGCGTAGACACACCACGCGCTGACCGCGCGTCTGGGAAGCCGTTTGGCTTGTGCAAAGGGGAACTTACGTTTGGAAGACACGGGCGTGGAGCCTGCACCTTGACACTGATCAAGTGGTCCACCGCCGGGAAGGACTGGCGAGTACGTCGGTGTCGATTGCAGTGTTGTGATGCTCGAAGACAGTGAAGGTGACTTTGGTGCTGGAAGCTGCTGTCGTTCTGGCGAGAAAGCTGGGAGAAGCGTGGGTGCAAAGTTTTGTTGTTGTTGTTGTCCCCGGATCGGTACTAGCCTTGATGACGCGAGCGTGACCACGTCTCCTCTAGACAGCTTTCCGTAGTCGGTGGCGGCGAGGTCGACGTGGGAAGGCTTACGTCTTAGGGGTGGTGAAGAGCTGTGAGGTATTTGCCAAGAGAAGAATGGGTGCTGCTCCAGATCACGAATTCCGTGCTCTGAGTGCGGTGTGGTTGGTGAACTAAGCGAGGTGAAGGGCTTTGAGAAGTTCCGTGGAGACCGTGTAGTGACGTTGTGGTCCGAATACTCCCCGTGGAGGGGCATTATCGGGGACGACATTGCAAGTGGCAACGTCAATCTGGACATATCTGAAGAGCTCTCGAGTGACGAAGATTCGGCTTCCTATACCAGAGCTCGTCAGGGAAGCAGAATGATCGTTTCCTGTCCGCCGTGGTAAGGTAGATCTGTCAGGGAGACCACGCCAGGCCAGCATCAGTTAACTTGGCCCCTTTCCCTCTCTGTTTGTTCAAGCTCCCTGAGGCGGCTGTTGTTGGCTAGGTGGCTGTTGGGGCTTCCGGTGTCTCGTATGTCTGCTTGAAGGCCACGAAGTCTTGGGGTCTATGAGTCCAAGGTGGAGGGCGGAATGCCGGCTTGCCTGGTATGGATTCACTGGATTCCGTATGACATTCGGGAGCTCAAGACCGCGTGTCCACGCTATCTGTAGCGAGTGCGTCGGCCGCGAGTGTAATGGCCGCAAGTGAGCTGACCGTTTAACTTCGCCGGGCCCGCTGGACACGAGGGGATCATATTCGCCGTCTGATATCCATCCTCCAGACGACAGTAGTTGCGCCCGCGGGATGTTTGCAAGACTTCAGGTTCGACTGGGGGAGCTGGGTTGAGACGGCAAGGAAAGTGATAACGAACGTGAGTTGTACTCCGAGGGAAGCGCAAGGACGCGCCACTCTCTGCTGCCACGGCGTGATGGCATCGTGAGCACACCTACTCCGGCGAGGGCATCTGACACGGTGAGCAACGACGTTCCGCGCCACTCTCAGATACCGTGACACCCCAGTATCGAAAGCGGCGCACGCTGTGGGGGAGAGCTCGACGACTGGAGGTGAAGTCGGGCGGAACGCAAACCCTTCCAAACTCGGCCGGCGAATCGGAGCACCTCCACCACCAGATCACACACAACACCATTGTGGAGAATGTGAGACGGGTGCGTGAGATCACCCGAGGCTCAAAGTCAATCCGATGCGTCTTCCTGGTCTGAAGGAAGGCCATGCAAGTCATTCGTACGTGCATGAACGATAGTCGATCACCATAGTCGACCAATTGCTGCGCACGCTCGCAGCCTTGCCACTGGACGCGCATAGAAAGACTTTGTCATCGCACATAGCTGCGCTCTGCGCTACGATAGGATCCCTTACCCGAGTGGCGAGTCCGTACTGTCCGCGTCATGAGCACCGGACATCGTCATCAGCCTGCGGCTAGGACTTGACTGCTAGGTACTACATGTATGTACCTTCACGTTCCGGTCGAGCGAAAATGATAACAGCGATGTGTGGGGGCATCGGATTCTCAAGTGCCAAGGCTCTTGTCGCGCAATAATAGCGCGGCTGCCAGAATATCGCGTGTCGCCCAGAGAATCGATTTGAGAGAGGGCATACACGTAAATAGCGCTGGCACTGTGACCCGGATGTGGAGTCAACGTAGCCAGCTTGCAGCCCTGTCTGAGCATTCGCAGTCGTACTACTGCCATCTCAATCGTTGGGCGAGTTGTGAGAGTCCAACCATCACGGCAACCCGCCAGCATACCACATTCCTCCCGCCGTCCCAGTGACGCCAACACCTACACATGGCGGGTATACTTGCTTACAGAAATCCCGTACCTAATTCGCCTGCTTGCCATCTATCCGGTGATATCCGCGTCGCAGCGACCGGTGGTCGACCACTCGCTTCCAAGTTCTTACTATCTGATCCTTCGATTGTGCAACTCATCAACAAGTGACACTCCAAGATGTCACCCCCGAAGACTCTGTGGGAAAGGACCGGTCGTCCACGTCAGGCAACATCCAACTCAGCCACCTTCGCAACACCATCCTGACAACAAGAACCTTCGCCGACCACCACCCAAACACCCTCGCCCCACCCAGCAACACACGACATGGCCTCAGCAACCGCCGAAATGTCGCAGCAGAACAGCGGCACCCCCAGCGTAATCAAAGAGAAGGAGGCGGGCTCGCCACACAAGGAGAGGCACGCGGCACACGGCGAGCTCGTCCGCGACGCCATCATCGGCTTCGCAGACGGTCTCACCGTGCCTTTCGCACTTACGGCCGGACTGTCTTCCCTCGGCTCAGCGAAGCTCGTCATCCTCGGCGGTCTGGCAGAGCTCTTCGCGGGCTCCCTGTCGATGGGCCTCGGCGCCTACCTCGCGGCGGTGACGGAGGCGAAGCACTACGAGGTTGAGGAGCTGCGGGAGAGGGCAGAAGTCAAGGAGAAGCCACTCGCGGAGGAGGACGAGGTCTACGAGATATTTGAGCAGTACGGCATCGAGAGGGCTCAGTCCAAGGGCGTCGTGGAGGGTTTGAAGGCGAATGAGGACATGTGGGTGCGGTTCATGATGGATTTTGAGCTTAAGCTGGAAAAGCCGCGCACGAAGATGGCGTGGATTGAGGGGATTGTAATGGCAGTGACCTACTTCTTCGGTGAGTACTGTGCCAACATCCCGACGAATCCGAAAACAAGCTGACATTTGACAACTTCAGGCGGACTGCTACCGATGATACCGTACTTCGCCTTCAAGAACGTCACGCACGCACTGTTCACATCCATCGGCATCACGGCTCTGATCCTGGTCGTGTTTGGCTACGTCAAGGCCTTGGTCACAGGATGCAGACATATTGATGCGGTCTGGAGTGCGGCACAGACACTCCTCGTGGGTGCGGTGGCGGCGGGTGCTTCGTACGGCATCGTTCGGGGCGTGAACAGCGCGGAGAACGTCTCTGCTATCACAGGCTGAGACAACAATGGAGGCTCGGGTGGAGTACGCATGGAGTACGCATGGAGTTGATCATGACATGTATATTTGAGACTTGCTTTTCACCTTTGAATTGGATATGGGCCGAGTCAGTTTTGTTAGCATACTTTAGCGAATTAAGTCTCCCTCTCGACGAATGTTGTGAGGCGGAGAGACAATTTATTGTAGGTTGATACATCCTCGTATTTTCGTGATGGCCACGTCCAAGCCTCGACAACTGGGCACAATTCCGACTGTGCTGGTAGGCCTTGCGGTGGATTTAACATCAAGAGCCCTAGTTATTACGGTATGCACAGCCCCTGCGAGGCTGCAATCCTGATGGATCCAACCACTATGATCATGGCCAATCGGGTCGACAATCTTCACCCTGAAACATATATTTAGCTTCCCGGTCTTCAATATATACGAACCTCCAACCCGTTGACATAGATGACTGATTGCGCCGTTCGTTGCTCTTCGTCCCAGAGCGACCGTCACATACGATGCCTTTACGGACGACCCTTCGAGTAGCTACGGTGCTTTCGCTCTGCCTCGGACACAGCTTCGCGGAATCTCAATGCTACTGGCCGAACCACAACGCGGCCGCTGGGAACTATACAGCCTGCAATGCTGCCGCGCCTTACAGTTCTTGTTGTCGAGCGAACGAGGTGTGCATGACGAACGGACTCTGTCTACAAACCCAAGCTTTAGCGAACCGATTATCTCGGGGTGCCTGTACGGACCAGACCTTCTCGAGCACCGCATGTCCAAAGGTCTGCGATGACAGTGAGTCGTGCTTCGAGATCTGGAAGACTCGCGCTGGGCATGTACTGATTCCGAGCGCAGTCATCACGGGCAATTCCTTGACCATCTTCCTCGCCTACGACGACGCGGCGAACAACGGAGCATTCTGCTGCGTCTACCCGTACAACAGCACCAGCCAACAGTGCCAGCTCCCCACGGGCGGCAGTTACGCACCCTTCGACATCGACTCTTTCCAGGTGATCTACGACCGCAGCACGGGAGCGACTATTCCATTGGACGGCTCGAATCCAACCACGACCAGCAACTCGAGCGGCGCAGCGGCGACATCGACGGTCACTACCACAGCCACGGCCACCGCGGCAGGTACAAGCAGTGTTGCGGCCGTCGCAGCAGGTGTCGCAGCGCCATTGGGCGTGCTACTACTGGCGTCGCTCATCGCATGCGGGATCTTGCTGTCTCGGCTGAAGAAGTTGCGGCGCGAACACCACAATGCAGCTGGAATCTCTCATCTGGGCGGAGGAGGAGGAGGTATGAGCCACCACGCAATGGCACCGGGGTCTATGCCGTACGACTACAAGAGCGTGCCGCAGGAGCAGCAGTCTGAGTACGGTTCGGGGTGGTCACAAGCGGGGATGTTACCCAGGCCTGTCGCCCCAGTCGAAGCACCTGGGATGGAGATTGGAGAGGCAGATAGCAGACCGGTAACGGGCAAAATACGATGAGGATGTGGTGGTTGTTGATGTGATAGCGTTGAGCGGTCCTTCACGCGCCGCAGATTTCTGAAGAGCTTTGTTGGTCCGACTAGGCGTCGACCTGGTCGCGCTCCTACCACTAGCTGTCATGCTTGCGTATTACCGACCTTTGCAATGCACGACAGTGTTTATTCTGTCCGTATCACTACTTTGCGCGTGCCTGGCAATGGTGGCTTACCTTAGCATGGAGTTGGAGGACCGCGCCATACTTCGAAGGCACGGCTTTGCTTCGTGGTCGAACTGCTGTATTCACTTGACTGAAGTAGTGGTTGGATGAGGTGTGCTTGCTTCAACTTTGCCCATCATCAATAACGCGACTTGACTCCCCTTTTGCTAGCGTGATGAATCCACTTTTCCATGCACGAACATCCGAGCATCCAACTTCGCGTTTGCAACCAACGGCTTTGACACTTCAACCTTACTTTTACCTGACACCCACACCACGACGGCCATGATCGAGTGTTCACGTCAGCACGATGTCGACCTTTGATGGTATCATCAAGGAGTTCCCAGACATCCGAATTGACCACTTCAGACCTTCCGCCGAGGCATCGCCTCCGCCACTCGCCTACTTCCTCTCTCACGTACATACAGATCATACAGCCGGGTTGGAGACATGCAAGTCACCATTCATCTACTGCTCGCCCGCGACGCGCGAGATCCTCCTGCGGCTACAGAAGTCATCGCATCGCATGAACTTTGCCCGGGGCATTGTCGAGAAGCACGAGCAACACTTCAAGCATCTCAAGAAACTGCTCAAGCCCATTCCCCTGGAGACACCGGCGACGATTGAGTTGTCGCCCGGGAAGACGATCCGCGTGACTCTGTTCGATGCCAATCACTGCGTAGGTGCCGTATGCTTCCTCATCGAAGGTGGCGGCAAGGCGGTGTTCTACACTGGAGACATCCGAGCCGAAAGCTGGTGGGTCAACACACTCTGTCGGCATCCTCTCCTTGTGCCGTATCTCCCGTCAACCGGGTTACTACGTGCGTCCCTCAAGCGTCTCGATTGCGTCTACCTCGACACTACCTTTGCGGGAAAGGAGGATGTTTACAAGCAGTTCCCTTCGAAGGCCAGCGGCATAGCAGAGTTGCTCCATTCGGTTTCCCTGTATCCGAAGGGTACGCTCTTCTACTTCGACTCGTGGACGTTCGGGTACGCAAGTTGATCTCGCCCTGTCTTTGGTTCTGATAGCTAACGCCCACGTCACTTGTGCTAGGTACGAAGATGTCTGGCAGGCACTATCTGCGCATCTCGGGTGCCAGATCCACGTGGATGACTATCGTTTCGGACTATACCGCGCCCTTGCTAATGGAGGAGAACCAAAGGCACCCGAGTCGACGAAGCTTGTAGGCTTCCATTGTGGCAATCACTATCAAGAGGGTTGCCTGACCTCCGAGCAAGCCCAATTGCACAGCTGCGAGAGGAATGCTGGTTGCGAGATCTGGACCAAAGGTAGGCTTACGTGATCCCTTGACTCTGCATTTGCTAAACAACGTAGATTTTGTCCGCATCACCCCCATCATCTCCCGCCACAATAGCACGGAAATCAGAGAAGTCGGAGCCGGTGGCGGACACGGTGATCTTGACACCCACAACGAGCTTGTTGTCGGCGACGCGGCTGCGCTCTGCCAGCTCATCGCTCTCTGTGCCCTCAGGCTCCAAAGTCAGCCTCAAGTTCTTGCCAGCGTTATCGAGCTCTTAACTGGCTTCATCAGTAAGCAGATCTCGTCAGTGTCGCTTGATGGCTCAGGTTTCGTCGAAGAGTGCTTCAAGGTTGTTAAAGGAGCCGACTTCGTCACTGCCGATGAGTTACCACTCGAGACGCTCGTTCCAGCGCTGGCGAAGCTTGTCTCTAAGGCAGAGCAGGAGAAAGCATCACCCTCTGTCAACATCCCGAAAAGGGTATTGAAGCGCCCAGATGGCTTGGCCAAGCAGATTGTAAGCCCAGGAACTGTGTGCATCGCAAGCCCAGCAATGCTGACACTACTCGCAGACGTTCCCGTACTCGCGCCACTCCAGTTATGAAGAGCTCTGCGATCTAATAGATGCCTTCAAGCCGAAAGACATCTACCCGTGCACTGTCGACGACGCAGCCTGGACGACGGATCACTCGATGTCGTTTTTGTTCGGCCACATCTACACGAGCGGCCACCAATTCACCCACGACCACGCAATGCTGTCGAAGATGACACGACGCGGGTGTCGCCCAAGCTCCAAGGACACTCACCGTGCACTTGCACCCGCAAGCAGTGAGCAAGCGCCTCAGAAAGTTCCACAGAACACACAACGCCGAAATGAAGACGAACACGAGCTTGCGCGCCAGTCGAGCGAAGCGACGGGTCACCGCGCAGATAAAGTTGTTATACAGGACCAAGGAAGCGGCAAGATCTGGCCGCAGCAAAGGCAGCCGGACCACGACTCACCCGATCCGAGACTGCGCGCGCGCCGGCAATCAAGACTTTCCTCACCAGACACTTCAGCCCTCGAAGCTCTACGCAGAGGCTCGCTATCGTCGGAAAGCACTGCTCTTGCGCCGCGCCACGCCCCAAAACGCCCATCCAGCGATGTGCCTACAGCCGAGCGCCCAGAGCAGCGCTCTAAGCGCCGGCGCGTCTCTGGTGTCAAGCCACTGAACGACGAAGTCATCCAATCTCCCATTGACGAAACGTCAAACCCGCCCACAGGTCCGCGTGCGGCCGTACGACTGAACGTGGCGGAAGACAGACGCTTACGGTTGTTCCTTCAAAACCTACCCCCCCGAACAACGTCCACCGAATTGATGAAATTCTTCTCGGAATGCCAAGTGTTAGTAACTGCTGCCATCCCATGCATGGCCATGACTGACAAAGTCGTAGCACGGACGCGCACGTCCCTCTCAAGTCCGGCAGGAACGGATCAAGCGGCTGCGCTTTCCTGACATTCGCCACCTCCGCCGCAATGAGGCGCGCGGAGTCGACGCTTCGAGGTGCGCTCTTCCATGGGCGCAGAATCCGCATCGAGGTTGCCCGCGAGGACGGGAAAAGGTCGTCCCGTCGAGAGGACTCTGGGAAGATCAGGATGTATGAGGACGAGCCGCCGAGTGTGGAGAAGGCCAGGATTACCTCCCGTCACGAAGCACACGCTGCCGCTCAGAGCGAGGATAGTACTCAGTGGTCGAAGCTCGGCCTGGTCTCCACTGGCGGCGGGCATCAAGACAGGGAAGAGGAGTTGTGAGCTTCCATGGAGGCGACCGAGAGCCATACCCATTTGAGTGACTGTTGCATTGCCATTTTGGAGGCTGGTGGATGGCGCTTTGCTCGTACGATACCCGGAAGCGGCAGCGATTGAAGGATTGGTGGAAGGCGCTTTGCCTGTACACATCGCGGCAATGATTGGGGAGTTGGTGGATGGCTCTTTGCCTGTGCGCATGATACCCCGGAAGCGGGAATTATTGCGGAACTTGGTGAAAGCGCCTTGCTTATGCAAATGATACCCTGCAGCGGCAACGAGTTTACGATGAGTGTACCTATTCATACGGGAGCATTGTGGACACCACTCAGGTGCTACTTCAAACACCAAGTGAGCCAGCCGAGTCACAGAACCCGCTCATGTAACATAATTGCCTTTCGGGGGGATACTCACCAACCCCTTCAGCTCCTTATTCTTCCACTGTATCGCCTGACAAAGATAGTACAGCACCCTCAGCGTCGGCATCGGCACCCCCATCCTCTTGCCCTCCCGCAACGGCTCCCCAAGAATATTTTCAAACTCGATGAAATTTGCCTTCCGCGTGTCCGACAGCATGCTAGGAGGCAGATACATATCCAACGGATCCATCTCAATCATATCGTCCACAACGGTAGCCGGGAGCTCGTGTCCCGCCGCTTTAGCCGCGGCGACAATCTCCAGCATAGCCGGCCGCACGAGTTGCGCCACCGCGTCGTCGACGAGGCGGATCCGGCCGGTGTCCAGGTCCGTTATGGCGCAGATGGAGTTGAGGCAGGAGTTATAGACTAATTTGCGCCAGCGCGTCCAGTCCACGCGGGTGTCGAGGGAACATTGTGTCTTACCGCCCGCAGAGTACCTTTGCACGAAGTCCTCTGCAGCGGCTTTCTGGACTTCGAGTGAGAGGTTGGGGTTGGCGAAGGCGCCGATGAAGAGGGTGTCCGGGAAGTCCTGGTCGATGTGGCCGGATAACGGCTCGTTGGCGCCTATGAGGGAGACGCCTGAGAGGACGATGTTTTGCGGGTAGGCAGCGATTAACGGCTTTTCGATATTGAGACCGTTTTGGATCAGGACTATGACGGTTTTTCCTGAGACGACGGCGGGTCGGATGAGATCGCTGAGGACTGGCGGGACGTCTGGGACGTTCTTTGTTACGCAGACTATGTAGTCGAATGTTGAACCCTCGGAGGAGGCTTCTGGGATTGTGTTCAGGACTTTCGTCGGTTTCCAATTGTTGATCTTGCCGTGGTCACACGATTTGATGTTGTAGCCACCCTGGCTGACGGCGTTGAAGTTCGAGCGGCAGACGATAGTGACGGCTGCTTGTTCACCAATTTCGAGGTTTAGAGCGGCAATTGCTCCCACACTGCCACCTCCGACTAAGAGGACGGAGGCTTTGCTCTTCACGTCTGCCATGGTGTTGTAGAGCGAGAGTCTCTTATCGCTGCGCCGGACGAGTGAATGGCAAGTTATGTGCCTGAGGCTTAAAAGTCGCAGACTGAACGTTCCGTCTCTTGCCCGGATGAACGCCTATCGTCCTCACCACTTACCACTCTCGAGACACGAATAGATCCACTCGTCGTCGCACTGGGAGCGAAACAGATGTTATGCCCTTCGGAGCGTACACTCCATGACTCTCACACGGTCGCTCGTAGAAATCGTGACGCATCACTACGGCTTCCGGCTGCTGGATCGTCTATCGCCAAGGTAGGCGGTCGGGAATCGAGCAAGCCGCGACAGGTATGACACTGATTAACCCCTGAGGAGCCTTCAATTTACGTCTCATGAATTCTCCGCCGTGCCACTCTCCAGCGGCGTCTGAGGAGCGAACAGAGTCGACGATTCGCGATGGCCTGCCGCAGTCCAAGACCTCTGCTTCTCGACTTCCATCGACGCCAATAGATAGCCGTTCGATCCAGGGTCAGAGATCTCACCTGATCGCGCTGGCTAGCGCGAACTCCGTAGTCTCGACAATGCGGAGGTACTCGCCTGTACCACTTGTCAGCATAAGAGCTCGATAACGCGCCTCACGCAACCCGCCACAAGCCCGCTCTACTCGCCCAATGAACCGCAAAGAAATGCAGGATACTGACCAGCAACTCTCCATCTCCCCTCACAAAGCCTCAACACCTCCTTCAACTCCCCCAATCGCTCTCCACACTGCGGATCCGAGCTCTCCCTTAAATACCAGGCGTAATTTGCCGCCGCCTGGTAGAAGCAATCAATAACCAGCGGACTCAGCCTACCCAGCCCGCTGGCGCCCTCGCCCTCAGCCTCAACAAAAGCCCGGATCCGTCGCGCGAGATGCAATGCCGCAGCGGAGAAATTCGAAAGCCCAGCTATAGCTTCCTTCTGCATAACCAACTGCGCTTCCGGACCATCAGGATTAGCGCGCTCAGTGCAGCTGTAGGTGTCGTAGAGAGTGAGAAGTGCGGAGTAGCAGATCGCCATGCTGGTACAGAGAGCGGGTGGATGCGCTGCGGAGGTATCATCCGTCTCTGCTTCTTCGGGCAGAGCGGCGGCCAGAGCGCAGAACGTGCGGTTCAGCTGCAGCGCTTCCTCGAATCTGAACTCGAGTGGGAGAGCGGTGTCGTTGATGTGCCGCACGACTTTGCCTAGTAAATGAGCGGCCTGGCATGTGCGAGCGAAAGGCGCGGCGCAGATGGTCTGGCTTGCGCTCAAGGCCAACGGGGCCGCGACGGACATCAGCCCTTTGTCCCACGCCACGTCGTCGGTCGGGAGGTGGGTATCCAGGGACGGGTCGGCGGAGGCGAAGAATTTCCCGCGATGGCCGATATTGACGAAGCGGTCGAGGAGGATGACGGCCCACCAGACGCGGCGTCGCTCTTCCTGCTCGGTCCAGGTGGTGGGGCGCGGGAGCATCTGCGGCACATCGCGGGCGTGGAGGCCGAGGGCGTGGCCGAGGCGGGCGGCGTGGCCTGTGGTGAGATAGGCGGCGGGGTAGATGGCGTGGCCGATTTCGTAGAGGGCGATGAGGAGGAGGGCTTGGATGGTTTGGAGGCTGAGGGCGTTTTGAGACTCGAGGTAGGCGTAGAGGGTTTTGACGTCTTGGTAGAGTTGGGTTTGAGGTGGTTGAGTCGAGGCGACGGTGGTGCTGGCTAGTTGCATGGCGAGGAAGAGGAGGGCGAGGTCTGCGCCGGGTTCATGCAGGGGGTTGGTCAGGTGTTGATAGAGTCGGATTTTGGAGATGATTGGAAAATGAGAATGGACGGTTAGGAAATAGTGCTCAATCATCTGTCTTAGCTCCTGCGAGCTTCCAAGGCTCGATAGTGCTCCTGGTGGTACCCGAACGTAGGGTGCCTGGATTTGGAAGCGCTCATACTCGAAGGCGTTGGAGTCCAGGAAGTACAGAGTAGGAAATGTAGATGCTCCGGGCCACGTCGTCGGCTGCTGTTGCCCTCCATATGACGACATGGTATTGGACGGGCTGTCGTCGTTACCGCACGAGCCATTACTACTACTCTGATGGCCACTGTGCCCGTTACCGCCGTGACCGTTGCTTGGTGGCGCACGACCAGCAAGCAAGTTCTTTAACTCAGCGACCTCCTGCCGCAACGCCGTGAACTCCTCCGGCGACGGTGCCTGGCCTCGTACATCCTCCGCATAGTCACAGGGTCTGCCCATTCGTACACAAAGGCCGCAAGAGGGGACTTGCTTGTCACACCTTCGCTTCTGCTTACGGCAGGAGGAACAAGCCTGAGGTGCGAGCTCGACTCCCGCATGGCTCGCCGGGAGGGCTGGCTGGTGCTGTTGATGCTGCTGGAAGGAGGGTTCGATGTTGCTGTCCATGCTGGGAGTCCTGGTACCCGTTGGTTGATGTTGATGCGGACGAGGCGGCCGTCGCTGGAAGGCCGCGTGCGCATGTATTCTACAGCGTCTGGCTTGTGGAACGAAGATGATCGGTCGATGCGTTCTGTATAATTTGTACCCAAACGGGCGGCGTCCAAACCTCTAGCCAGCAGCTTCGTATCTACCCCTTCGCATTCATCATGTCCATTCACACCCTCCTCGTGAAGCGCTGACTACCTACAAATCCGCGCCAAAGCGTGGTGTCACGTGAAAGGTGGAGCTTGGGAGGCTTGTGCATTTCCCTCGCTTCCGTCGTGTCCTTCGATCCATCTCGCCCGCCGTCTTTGCCAGCACCGGCGGCCACACAAGTTACGGCAGACGAAAACGTTCAAGATGCCCGGCGGACGAACACACAAGAACGACTACGACTGGGACGACAAGAAAGACGTCTGCTATCAGCTGTTCGTGGTCGAGAAGAAGTCGCTCAATGAGATCATCGCCCACTTTGCCAACCACTTTGGTGTCGCCGAGAATGAACTTCCGAGGTGAGTCGCAGACCTGGATACCCTTCACATGCGCCTATACCGTGGCTGACGACCGTTGTGTGTCTACAGCGCTCGCCTATTCAGGCGACAATTCACTGACAAATGGCACTTCCCACCGCGCAAAGAGAAGCGCAAACCCGAAGACGAAGCGGCCGTCGTCGAGCGCATGCGCCAGCTATGGGAGCAGAACATGCTTGTGGCAAAGATGCAGGAGACGCTAGATGAAGAAGGATGGGGGCTGGGCTTGAGTGAGTTCCAAAAGTTGCGCAGGGTCAACGGCTTCACGCGGAGGGTCACCGACGGCGCGCACGTTGGCGCTCCCGTCAGGAAGCGGAAGCGTGGCGAGGCTGAGGTGATGGAGGAACCCGGCGAGCAAGAGTGGACGGTTGCTGGCTCTTCGGCGGGTGCTACAATGTCCGCGTATCAAAAGCCAGGCATGTCGCAAGGAGAGGCCACGCGCCGAGCCAATCGCCTCGCGCAAATACAGTTCGACTCCGATAACGCCCTCTTGACTCGCAGGCGACGTCGACGGATCCGCAATTATGGTCATTTACCACCGGACGCACCAAACTTGGCTCCGCGCTACAACACTGAGACTACACTTGACGAATGCAAGGCTTTCCTACACCTCAACAATGACATGTACACCGGCATACGCCAGGACTACGAAGTCATTTGTCGCGACTTGGGAATCGAGCGCAAGAAGACCTTCCTGTCGAACGGCATGTGGCAAGCCTCGAAAGACCGGTTGGTGCGTGAGAATATGTATCTCAGCGGAGTCATGCACCCTTTACAACCCGATCTGGACCGGAAAGCAACCGCTGTCGACGTGATTTGCTCAGACGTGACGAAGCGCATGCGTGACCAGCCGAAGAGGCTCACCGTAGCGGATGCGAACAACGGCCTCGGTCTAAACCCCAGCGACAGCAAAGACCTCCGGAAGATGTTCTACGGCATCCTCGATGACGACCAATTTACCACGCGCTTGGCCTGTGGCGACGAGCACTGGAACGAGCTACGACAAGTATGGAACGCGAGCTCGCCTCTCCTCCAGCAAGTCATGGCCGAAGGCGACCCGCACAAGATCCGATGGGTCGACGTCCTGTGCCGAGATGCCACTAAGCGTCGTAACGACGACTACGTGCGCAAGGGTCCGAAGCCTCAGCAGAGAGTCTCCGGCCCAGGACCCGGAAGTGCACGAGCGCCAGCAGCGGCAAAGAAAGGGAACGCCGCAGTCACGCCCTCAAAACCAGCGCCCATGGTGGCGAAAGAATCGAAGAAGACTCCCACCAAGAAAGTCACCAAGATCCACGCCAAAACGTCCGCCGCCGCCTCCGCCCTTGGCACCCAAGCCCAACCCATCGACGCCGACCGTCTCGACCCCGCCCTCTCCACCATGACGAACCTCTACCCCGCCCCGCCCGCCGAGCCCCTCTCCATCCCCGTCTACTTCCGCCTCTCGCCGCAATCCCAGATCATAGGCCACCACCCGCGTCTCTGGCTCGGCAAGCTGACGGCGCGAACGGTCAGCGCGGTGCACCAGGCGGCTACGAGTAAGGCCGGGGCGGCGCAGGTGACGAAGGTGCATGGGCTGATTAAGAATGAGGATGAGAGTGAGGATAGCTATTTTATTGAGGGGGATGAGGAGTTGGATGTTTATTTGGGGGCGGCCGGGGAGAAGGCGAGTTTTCTGGTGGTGTTGGAGGGGGGGTATGCTTGAGGGGGGCGGTTCGCATGCGCTGCAAGTGGGTCGATGGTGTTGTGGGGTGGTGCCGGCTACGTGGCTTTGGATGAGGCGGCGATGCTGTGTCACGGAGGCGGAAGCTTGGTCGTCGGTGGCTTATGGAGGCGCCGCTTGGGGAGAGGTTGGCCTTCCTCCTGCTTTGTAATGCTCCCGCGGCGGAGGGAGGGCAAATGTGCAAATTGCTACAGTGCGACTTAGCCATGCAGAGAAGGGTACATGGAATGACACCGTCGGCTTGCGAATCTACTAATGCAATGTCAGAAGGTGCGTGCTTGGGAACTGGAATCGGCGGATCGCGTGCCTCGTGAGGCCACTGGCTCGCAAGCATAGCGCGTAAATGGGTTGCGGCGCAACAATAGTGAACGTACCCATAAACAAGAGCATACCTTACTGATCGTTTCTCAGCACGGAAGAAACTGGATAAAGTCAAGACAACAGCGGTTCAGATGGCAAAGGTATATCATATGTCACCGACTTGCCACCACATGAAAGGACAAGGCACCGACCATAAAAGGTGCGCACGACCGACAAGATCCTCGTTGGGACGAAGGTGTTTCTACGATTTATGGTTTCTACGATTGATGGCAGCGTGATTCCAGGTGAGATGGTCATCGCAGAACCTGCGAAGACATTGCTGTACTATCCACATTTCAACTCCACCCACCATGGCTTCCACCCCCTTCACTCTACCCTCTTGACCAACATTACTGGGCCGACGTAAATGTGTCTCGCCTTGACCAAATAGTGGATCGCAGCCACGAGCAGCACACCAAAGAAGAGAACACTGGACCAATTCCTGCAGACGAGCACACACGCAACTAGTCAGCGCATGTTTGAAAGTAAGAACGCAACTTGGTCAACAACACTTACATGTTCTGTGGCGTGACGGGAGTGGTGAGCGGCCAGACGTAGAAGAACAGCATCGGCGTCACGAAGACGAGCGCGGCGACGTTGACGACGAGGCCGTATCTTCCCATGGACCAGGGTCGCGGTGGAAGCGGCGCGCCGAAGAGTCGGCGCCAGACCAAGCAGCTGAGCGTGAGAAAGTAGGAGAAAAGGATCGAGGTCCCGCCGAGCGACGTGAAGGCATTCAAGGCCTCGGACGAACCGAGGTTGACGAGCGAAAGCAGGCTCGTAACCACGAAGGACACGACGACTGCCCGGAGCGGGATGTTCCATCCTGGCGACACCTTTGAGAGCCAGGTCGATCCTGGGAGACCCTAGACACAGTGCGCAGCGTCAGCAAGTCAACGTGTTGGGAGCTGTAAGTTTGGGCAACTTTACCTCATCTCGTGCAAAGGACCAAAGTTGGCGAGATGCAGTTGCCACCTCCCCTATAGCAGCCGAGGTGAGCATGACGATAATGATGACGACCATGATGGTCGTGCCAGCATTGCTCTGCGTGGCGTTGAAGAAGACTTGTATGAACGGCTGGCCGTATGCAGTGTTCATGACGCTGTCGAGGTCTCCGATGCAAAAGATGTAGGTGACGCCCATGACAAGGAACATAAGCGCGTTGGGGATGAAGGACCACAAGAGCGTTCTGGGAACAGTTCGGGATGCGTCCTTGACCTCCTCGGCTTTGAGCGACGCGCTGTGTCAGTCGCGGGTGCCAAGTCGAACTACAGAACGACGGTGAACTGCTTACACATGTGTACCGAGCAGTCATAACCGACCAGAGTGCCCACAATCGATGCCATCCCAATCAAAGCAGCAAGACCTGTGCTAGGCCACCCTCCGCTGTTGGTGAAGACAAGCAAGGTATCTCGGGCCTTGCCACGGGGAGCCATAACCCAGAGCGGAATGATGACTGCGAACAGGCCGGCGACGTGAAGGATCAAAACGGTGCCTTCGATGAGTGGCAGACGGACGGCGAGGACGGTGTTGAAGATAATAGCGAAGGCGACGACCGCTATCGCCAAGAGCGTGGCATGGTAGGGATGCGGCACGTAGCTCTCGACGTTCAGAGCGATCAGACCTTGGATCACGCCGCCGATCATGAAGCAGACACTGGCAAGGTATACTTGCCAGCCGAGTGCTACAAGCCAATCTGCATCTCGTCAGACAGAATATCCGCCTCGGCGAAACCCAGTTTAAGCTTCGTACCGACTGAGTAACTCAGGCCTTTCTGGAACCGCGGCGGCGCCAGCTCCGAAACCCAATGGTACTGGCCTATGTCGCCTCGATCAGTGCTCAGAGTGCGTTCTCAGGATTGGGTCTGGGTTTACCTCCAGCGGTGGGGAACCTGCGAACGGGCAAACAGTGAGCCTGGCATTTGCAAAAGGGTCTGGGTTCGCTGGATGCACTTACATGGACGCTACCTCGGCCAGACTGGCGTAGACGAGGGATAGACCGACTGTCCCCATGATTGCGGCCCAGAAGACGATGGGTAGTCCTCCATCTTCCAGTGCGAACACGGAGATGATGGGCAGGATCTCCCACGCGGTCATGACCGTGCTACTAAAGCCCAACATGGTCACAAAGTTGAAGTTGCGGCGCAGCACCTGTTTCTTGCCCAACACCAGCATGTCGTGCCGGTCCGTCGTCGTGCCTCTGAACCTCTCCGGCAAAGTTTGAGAAACGACCTTGTCGTCGTCATGTTCGCTGGGAGACTGAGCGTCTCCATATGGAGAGACTGCGACGACTTCCGTCTCCTTCCTGTCCATGGCTGTAACTGTAACCAAGAGGAAGATGGAGGTGATAGAGTAAGGAAAGGTGCAAGGACGGGTAAGAAGAGCTCTGACGATTTGTATACCTACCTAGGCACTGGCAAAGACCGGCAGCTGCCTCGTAGTTCATCACATGCGCTGATAAACGTGGTGGACGACTGTCCCGAGACGCTATCATGCCGTCTACAAAAGCATGTTCGGCAGCTACTGTAAAGTAGATTGCATCCGTCAGCGTCGGGGAGGGTTCCGGGGCTCGAGGACCGTCGTGGCTGGCACGGCTGGACCGCTGGATAGAGTGCGGGTTTGAGGGCCCGTCCCAAGCGCGAGGGCCGCCCGTGCCGCATCATATATCATCGTTCGACCCCCGACCGTCTCCCTAGTTGCAAGTCCAAAGGCTGGCGAATAACGTCCGCCGTCACTATCCAGCGGCATGCTTTGGGCCTATCGTAGAATGCAGACTTCCTGCACTAATACTCATAGTCAGAGAGGAGGAACGGAGCTCGGTTCCAGAGTACTCACTCAAGAATCATGATGAGTAATGATGGGCACCATCACAGTGAGCCTTCCACATATACCTGTGGGCTTGACAAGCTACCAAGGTCTCCCGCACAGAAGTGCCCTCCTCCAGCAAGACCCACCGCGCCTTCCACCCCACCTCCGACCCCGAAGCGGTGATGTCGACAACACAGCTTGTTGTCCCTCCCGGCCAGTATCCGCCCTTCGCAACGGTAACTGACACTGATCCCCGGGCTTGGATCATCGTCGCCACCGCATTAGGCCTTGCGATAAGTCTGCTCTCCTCAGCCATTCGAGTCTGCATCCGCCTGACTGTCAGTCCAGTCTGGGGTCTTGATGATGCTACTTTGGCGGTAGCAATTGTAAGCCCCGACAGCTTACAATCTTCCTGTGGAAAATGCCTGATCCAACGTCACAGGTCTGCTCGTTTGTACAATCGATACTGGTGTTGCTGGCTTGCAGCAAAAGCTTGGGTGTTACCCTCTCACTCATTCCAGTGGCATTGCAGGACAACGTGCAACAGGTGCGTGTCTTCAGTCGACCCTAATCGACAGCTCGTGCTGACGGAATGGTGCGTCTAGTTGTTGTACAGCAGCAATTTGCTGTTCGTGTTTGTACTCGGCTTCTCAAAAGCCGCCATGTTCCTCTTTCTCCTTCGAATAACGCCCGTCAAGCGCCAACGCCAAGTCATTCTCTTCGCCCTCGGATTATTAGCAGCTTGGACGTTTGCTGCGCTGATATCGATTGCGCTACAGTGCGGTACGTCCAAACCTTGGATTGTTGTTGGTCGGAAGTGTTCCGGTTGGGTAATGGCTCTCCAGAAGATCCCACCAGCTCACACTCTCAACCGTACTGACAGCATGGCAGCTATCTACCTGGGGAGCGCTGGAAGTCATCGGCAGCCTGTTCGAAGTCGCTATCGTGATCCTAGCGCTCTGGCTGGTTTGGTCCGTCCAACTCAGGTTCGACGACTAGTTCGTCACAGTGTCAGCCTTCAGTTTTAGGCTAGGGTTCGTGAGAAGGAATTTCGAATCCGACGGTCCAGTACTGACACGCGCTCCAGTCTACTCGTAGCTACTGGATTTCGGCTTGCGGGTTTTGACAAGTTCGGTTTCACCGTCGACCCAACGCTACTCAAAGCTAGCTACATCTGCTAGACCCAGACCGAAATGAATGATTCGGTCATACCCGCGACCATTCCCACTGCGACCAACTTCGTCAAAGAATTGAACACACATTACGGCGCTGCGCATGGGGTCCCAAGCAATCGTAATGCGTACGGCTCTGCCTAGGGCTCCGTCTCACACGTTAGATCCAACCACCGTCGAGGAACGATGCGGAGCGATGACGTGCCGTTGAGCACGCTCAAGCCGGGTAGGGAGAAGATCAGTGATGCTGCGGACAGCTGGGACCAGTCCCACTACTTGGGTTCCGAGGAGGACATGAGCCGCAGGAATGAGATTCGGGGGCACAGCACCTGCCTGACTCCAGCATTGAAGCCAGCGCACGCGGCACAGATCAGGCAAAGTCGCGGCCAGTCGACCCGACAAGTGCCGAAAGCGGTGAAAGCCAACGGATGATTATCAGGAAGAGCATGGCATGGCACGTCTGTCGTGACTGACCTTGAGTCGTTGTAACTCGAGGACATGGCGTTCCGTTCAAGTGGATACCTTGGAAGCATTCGATTGACCGCCCAGTCGTATCAGTCTCAGCACTGGAGTGAGACTCCAAGCCCACCGACACTCCACTGAGATATTGAACGTGCGGGACTACCCAACGTGTCGAGTTGCGTCCTGAACACCAGCCGCTGCACGACGGAAGGCATCTGAGGCCGACCGACGCAAATCACGCCTAGGTTTCGTGTAGTAACTACCCATATGGCGACACAGCACATGTATTTCCCCAGGACTACATGCTTGAAGGGTGGACTCGCAGTTTCGGTGGACGCCAAGCAAGACATCATATAAATTATAAGTTATGGTATCCCTTCACCTTACTCTAGATCTGCCTATCACATGTATCTAACTCTCGCACCATTTCAATTCCGCGGGAGGTGGCGCAAGAGAGTGAGGTGGCGTCCTGGATGCGGAGGCGCGTCGGCCGCGCATGTGATGGGACCAGTTTCCATTGTTTCTGCTCGCTCGCTCGCACGGGTGGGAAGGGCTAGACTGCACCTCATATGAGCGTACCACCCCATCGTGAGCTCGACGTGGAGAGGTGTGGCTAAATAAACTACCAAGCGGATCTGAAACATGACATCAACCGCCGCATTGTTCTCCCTCTGATCCCTCATCTCCTCCCACTCTCAACCACCGCAGCATCCCCTCGCGCGTGCGCTCATGAGCAACAAGGATAACAATCACAACAACATCAACACCAACTCCGGCAACTTCAGGCTGCCCTCGATCTTCACGCCCAGGGATAGCCTTGTGGTGAAGCAAGATCAGCCGCCGGCACTGCTGCGAGGCGGATCGTCGTTCAAGAGCAGCGCGGCGGCTGCTTCACCCTCTGAGAGTAGTAGTAGCAGGAGGCAGAGTACGCCGGATTGGTTGGAGAGGGGTGCTATAAGAGCGGCTGCTGTGGGAACTGAGGCTGGTGGAGTGTTGGTCGTTACTGAGGGTGTAGGCATACGGAGCGTGAGGGAGATTTCGGAGGAGGGCTTGAATTTGGAAAAGAGCGGTGGTGCTAGCGGAGGCGGCGCTTCTTCGAACAATAAAGGTCTGGCATGGGCGGTAGGTGCTGCCACGAGTGACCGCACGGACAACAGCGAGTCTCGGGGCAGGAGCACGAGCGTGAGCCAGGTCGCGAGTGCTGTGGGGACACCACCAGCCGAATTACCACCGCCGCTGCCTCCGGCAGTAAATAAGACACCCGGCTCGGCAGAGGCGGCAAAGCGAAAGAGGGACGTACCCGTAGTCACGACCCGGCAAGCACCCACCTCCGAGCCCGTGGCAAAGCGGCCGAGATTTGCCAAAACAAAGCACACCCTCGACGGCTTCACCTTCGGACCCGTCTTCAACCCTCCAACGCTCCAGCCGCAGAGCCCGCTCTTCTTCTCCAACTCTCCACGTCCGCGCCCCACACTCCCGCCACGATTCTCGTCCTCGGAAGCCGCGGCCAAAATGCTGAGTAAGGCGCGCACGGAAGACAGTCACGTCAAAACCGTGAGCTTGCCGCGCGGGAGCATAGCAGGGACGCCTGGGTTCCCGTCCGCGGGCGCTCCGAGGTCGGGGTCGGAGTTGAGTGTACAGCGGAGCTTGGACTGGAGGAGTGGGAGTGGAGGACGGAGTAGCAGTCCGGATGTGGGTGGGAGTTCTGGGGAGATCGGGTTGCTGAGTTCTATTGGGGTGATTGAGTTGCTGGAACAGGATGAACGACCCACTTTCATTGTTGATCTGGCGGAGAGTGGGAATTACGGGCCCGGGCAACTGCACACGCTATTTGCGAATTCGTCGTTACGAAGTTATACGGGTATGCTGGAGCTGGTCAACGGTGCGGCATCGGAGGAAGCGAGCCCAGGACCGAGAAGCTACTTGCAATTCAAGTCCTGGATGCTGAGTGCTGCGATCGATGGTGAGAGCTTGAATGTCTGCTTGCCGTCCTTCAAATTCGCCGGGATGACTTGGTCGTGCTCGACACTGAGGAAACGGCTACGCATCATCAGCGCAGCTGTCATCGCTGGTTCGCCTGTCTCGCCCGGGCACATTCGAGCGAGTGTGCCACGGTCGATGATCGCTGAGCCCGTGTCCGGGTCGATGCACACAGGTGAGCCAGCCCAAGAGCCAGCAGACTACTTCGCGGGGGCACTACCGCCGTCCACAGCACCCGCCGAGGAGCCCAGGTCGCCAGGAGGCAAAACGGACGTCATCCCCACCATCGAAGACACCGCCCCACTACCAAACGGCACGCTCGCCCCACCACACCTCTCCGACCCAATGAACCTAACGTCTCCCTCGCAAATGTACGCACGCGACTCTCCCTCGCGAGGACGCCGCGCACACGGCATCGAGGGCATCGGCTCGGGAGCCAACGGCACCGGCTCTCTCCTCCGCCGCACGCCCACAACCGACACCGCGGACTCGCGACCCAGCCACATCGACCTCGCGCCCTCGGACGCCCCCTGCTTCGACTGGACGCGGCTCCCCGTCTCCCCCAGCATGCCCTCGCACATCCAATTCGCGCGCAGCGTCGACTGGGCCGCCACGGCGCTCGGGCCCATCGAGTTCTGGTCCAGCGATCTCCGGCAGATGTGCAATCTCATCATGGCGAGTCCACACCCGGCGGCGATGTACTGGGGCGACGATCTGATCGCGATCTATAATGAGGCGTATATTCTGCTGGCCGGGCAGAAACATCCGATGTTGATGGGGCAGAGCTATCGCGAGGCGTGGGTCGAGATTTGGGACGAGGTGAAGGATGTTTTCGCTTCGGCGCGGGTGACTGGGGAGGCTACGATGAAGGACGACGATTGCTTGTTCATGAAGCGGAATGACTTTTTGGAGGAGACGTATTTTTCGTGGTCGATCATTCCGATGGTGGGGCAGGATGGGAGTGTGATGGGGTTGTATAATCCGGCCTTTGAGAAGACGAGGAGGAAGATTGCTGAGAGGCGGATGTTGACTTTGCGGGAGGTCGGGGAGCGCACGGCGAGCGCGAGAGATGTGAAGGGGTTCTGGGCGGCTGTTTTGGGGTCGTTTGAGTTCAATACGCATGACTCGCCGTTTTTGCTATTGTACTCTGTGGCGGACGAGTATGATTCGGACGCGAGTAGTGTGCATTCGAATTCGGTGATAGGAACGCGACAGTGTTGGCTGGAGGGTGCGCTGGGCGTGCCGGAAGGCCACATGAGTGCGCCGGACCAGGTCGACCTCAGGGCCGGCACGGAAGGGTTTGGGCCGGTGTTCAGAGAGGTGATGAGCACGGACAAGCCGATTCTGCTGGAGGTGGGCGGGAAGGAGCTTCCAGAGGAGCTGCTGCAAGGCCTGGAGTACAGAGGCTTCGGTGACCCCGTTCGGGCTGTGGTGATCTGTCCTATCCACCCCACGACGGGCGACGGAGGCAGTATCCTCGGCTTCGTAGTCCTGGGCGTGAACCCAAGGCGACCCTACGACGACGACTATAGCCTCTTCGTCCAGCTCCTCAGCCGCCAACTAGCTACGAGTCTAGCCTCAGTAGTCCTCTTCGAAGAAGAAATCCGCCGCGGCCAGAAAGCCGCCAAACTCGCCGCGCTGGACCGTATCGAGCTCTCCGAGCAGCTGGCGGCCCGCACTCAGGAGGCCATCGAGAGCGAGACGAAGTTCACCCGCATGGCGGAGTTCGCGCCGGTGGGGATGTTCATCGCAGATCATAGCGGGCGGATCACATTCGCAAACGACACCTGGTACGACATCTCGCGCGTGCCGCGGAGCGCGACGAATAGCGCGGAGAGCGGGCGGGATACGTGGATGGAGGCTATCAAGCCCGAGGACCAAGAGCTCGTGAAGCGCTTGTGGACGGATTTGGTGGCGGATGCCAAGGCTGTGTCGAGCGAGTTCAGGTTCAAGACGAAGTGGCGTAATCGGAATGGGGCGCCGGGGGACACGTGGGTGCTGTTTAGTGCGTATCCGGAGACGTATGAGAATGGCAGGCTGAAGAGCGTGTTTGGGTCCATTACGGATATTAGCCAGCAGAAGTGGGCGGAGGGGATTCAGACAAGGAAGATGGAGGAAGCGGTTGAGCTGAAGAGGCAGCAGATGAACTTTATTGATATCAGTGAGTACTACCTTGGAGTGCAGCTCTTGGGAGTGGTCTGAGCACACAGCTAACCTTGCACTTACCACCTTCAGCATCGCACGAAATGAGAAACCCGCTCTCGGCTATTCTTCAATGTGCAGACGAAATTGCCAACAGCTTGACAGCTTTCCGCCAGTCCGGCGACACCGAAATACCAGATGAGCTAGTCGCCAGCTGTCTCGACTCGGCGCAAATCATCAACCTCTGCTCGCAGCACCAAAAGCGCATCGTAGATGACATCCTGACCCTCAGCAAACTCGACTCGCAACTCCTCCTCGTAACGCCCGTGGACGCCCAGCCCCTGACCGTCGTGCAGCGCGCGTTGAAAATGCACGAGGGCGAATTGCAAGCCGCGGACATCCAGATGAAATTCGTCGTTGACCAGTCCTACCGGGACTTGGACCTGGACTGGGTGCGGTTGGATCCCTCGCGCGTGCTGCAGGTACTGATTAACCTCACGACCAACGCGATTAAATTCACGGGCACGGAGAGTAAGCGGACGATCACGGTGACCGTTGCGGCGAGCCGGGAGCGGCCGAGCGCGTTACAACGGGCGCCGGTGGAGTACTTTCCTACGCGAAGGAAGAGCATGGCGAGGATCAATGAGGCGGATTGGGGCGATGGCGAGGTGGTGTATATCCATTTCTCCGTCAAGGATACCGGCCGAGGGCTCAATCCGGAGGAGAAGAAGATGCTGTTCATGCGCTTCTCGCAGGCGTCGCCGCGGACACATGTCCAGTATGGCGGGTCTGGGCTCGGTCTGTTTATCAGCCGAGAGCTCACGGAGCTTCAGGGTGGCGAGGTGGGCGTGGCGAGTGAGTCGGGCAAAGGCAGCACGTTCGCCTTCTACGTCGCGGCGCGGCGGAGCACCGCACCCGTCGAGGAAGACGGAGGGGCTGCCGCGAAGAAGTCCACCAATAAGTACGCCAAGAGCCTGCAGTCTCTGGGCGCCGCCCACAAGCCCTCGCAGACGAAGGCCAATGGAGCACACCCGTCTCCCGCCTCGCAGCGGGAAGAGACCCCTCCCATACCGAACAAGGTCCTCATCGTCGAGGACAACCTCGTCAACCAGCGCGTCCTGCAGAAACAGCTCAAGAACCTCGGCACGGAAGTGCACCTCGCGAACCACGGCGGGGAAGCGCTGGAGAAGCTGCGGCAGTCGACGTACTGGGCGGCGGGCGGCGGGGAGCTGGAATTGGGAGTCGTCTTGATGGACCAAGAGATGCCGGTCATGGATGGATTGACGTGCACGCGGAAGATCCGGGAGCTGGAGGCTGAGGGGAAGTTGACGGGGCATGTGCCCATTATTGGCGTCACGGCCAATGCGCGGGCGGAGCAGATCCAGACTGCGCTTGAGGCTGGCATGGTACGTTGTTGCCCCCACCCCTTACCCCCTCGAGACCTCAGGGCGTGGATGTGGCGTTTGCTGACAGCAGTGGTTGCGTTCAGGACGATGTGGTCTCGAAGCCCTTCCGCATCCCAGAGTTGGTCCCGAAGATCGAGGAGCTGATGGAGAAGTACCCGATGCCCCGTGCTTCATCTGCGTCTTAGCGTTCTGCATTTGGTTGGAGTGGTGCACGGCGCACAGGAGTAGGATTAGACCTGGCTCATGGGTGGTGGTCTCTTCGAACGGAAATGGCGGATGCGTACGCAAGGCTCTGGGTTCGATATGATTGGATGTCTGTTCGTCGCACTGGGGTTGGATTAGAAACATGCACGACGTGGCGAAATTCTCCGTCGTGGAACGCATTGCGGCAGACACGCAGGAGTCGGGTAGCATGAGCGCCTATTGGATTGCTTCGCTTGACTAAAGTTATGGTCATATAGTCGCACGCAGAACAACGCAAGGATGTCCAAAGCTACGACCAGTCAAACGTGGCAGTCAGCACAGACTCTTCTGCCGCGCTGCCCACCTTCTGAGGATACCCTGTGGTCTGTGTCACGGGTACGTACTTGTACCTTTAGTACTGCCCAACAAGCTGGACCTTCCTTTGGGTCGCACGCCCGCATGAACGAAGTCCCATGCTCCCAGCTCATCGGTAGCGAGCCGATGCGGCAATGACTACATGTGGGTTGCTCGTCCGTCCTTCATCGCTCCCGTCGGCTCATCAAAAAACAAATTGAGGTGATGGAATGAGCAGGGCGACTTCGGCTTGCTTGACAGGTGTCGTACTTTGGCGCGTTGCGTCTGCGCTCCGCTAGCTGCCTGCACTCCATGCTACCTACTCACGGAGCTGAGAGCTCGAGCACCTCAGCACTACTCGGTCGTCACGTCGGCGTTTGGATTGTTTTCTTCCCAGCCGAAGGCTACCTTATCCTGCAGCACGGACGGCCGGCGCGAAAGCAAGGAGGGCAATCGTCGCATCGAAGCCCTTGCCTCGGTGGGAACCGGGTTCCGCCGCGGTGGGATCCGCGTACCGGGATACTGTTTTGAGTTCGTATCGTGGTACGGGCTACGGCACGATTGGGGAGATGCAGCTTCTGCTTCGGTACGGGCGGGTGGGATGTTCGCTTGACTCTGAGGTGGTCTAGGCCGACGCGATACTTGCCTTCCGCATTGCGGGATGATGGCGTGGAGCACGTAGTGGTGGCAACTGGCAAGGCGTGATATGCGTCCTGCCTTTGGTGATGGGACGTTGTTGGGGTACTGATCTGTTCCGTTGTGTTCGTGAACAGAACCTCCGGGCGACTCCAGTTGGGTGGGCTGATGAGGTTGTGGTGGGGTGGCGGGGTGAGGTGAGGTGAGGTGAGGTGGTGAGCTCGCCTGCGTTGGTCAATTTACAGTACATGTAGCTTGGTCCCGCCGAGGTTGAAGCGGCGTAAGACGGCAGACATGGGGGTCACTACTGTCGTTCATATCGTAAGACGGCCTCGTTGGTGGTCTCGTCGGCGAATCAGTCCCGCTACGGGTTTTCGGACTCTGGAGTCTCGACGGCGGAAAGGGCTGGAAGTAGAAGGCGGACACGCCGGACGGCTGAAGCGACCGCGCTACGTCCCCCGACAGCCAGTGGCCAGCGCATCGGAATCCCAAGGCCCGCAGTGTCGGGTCGACAGGGGAGGTGTGGCCGGGAGTTATAAAGATTAGTGCGCCGCTAAGGTCGAACTTCATGCACCAACTCCTCTCGCTTCCATCTCTTCCCTCGAGCTGTTTCACGAGCGGAAACCGGCGGGCACGGGCGTTGTCTTCGTCGCCACCCCTCCTAAAGGCTCGCTCCGAGGGGCACATATACTACGACGACATCCCCGAGCGATCGGAGGCAGCAGCGGGTAGCAGATCACTTGGACGCCGCGGGGCACGCTTGTCTGGCCCTGTGTAGGTGGGGATTTGTTTTACGGGTATTGATAGCGTTAGAGAAAGGGACCTGATACCGGGCGTGGTGAGCATGTCGAGGCAAGTCGATCAGATGCTAAAGCCGGGGCGCCAGTGTGGTCGACATGCGACTGACCAAGCTGCTCACAGCGTTCCAATATCATTCATACTGAACGGGCCACTCGATCAGGTCAAGATCAGGCAGAACGGGAGACTATATTACCAGAGATGGGTCCACACGTACCCATATCCGTGCGACGCAGTTCGTTGATGAACGTCCTCGCAGCACGAACCCGACACTGATAGCACGCAGGAGGAGCACGTCCGACTCGACACGATGCACAACGCCTGGTACAACGTAGCCCTCGACAATCGCCTGCATCTTGCCACTCTACGGCCTGGACGTTTGCGTATACTCGACATCGGCTACGGCACCGGTATCTGGGCGGTCGAGATGAAGAAACTCTATCCGGACTCGGAGATCACTGCGATTGATATCGGCAACGATCATCCCACAGTCGACGAGGACGGCTACCAAGTCCACCACGGTGTCGATTGGCGGCCCGGCGTCGACTTCATGCAGGATGATTGGGGTCTGAAAGACGGCTCGTTTGACTTCATTCATGCAGGAATGGTATGTTGACCGGCAGTAGAAACCTTCTGCCTCATCGCTGATGCTCAGCTTCACAGCTTTGTGGAAGCGTTGGAAACTGGGAAGACTTCATCCGCAGAGTCACTCGGTAAGCGCAGTACTCACTAGCCACAAAACAACACCCACTAACTTCCCCCTCGCCTGTTGAAACCAGTCTCCGGCCAAGCCGAGTTCTTAGAACTACACTGGACGCCTCGCTGCGACGTCGCCACCTCTCCCAGCAGCTCGGACGTCAGCCGCTGGTGGCACGCCATGCAAATCGCCAGCACCTCCATCGGAAAGCCGCTCGACTACCCCGCCGATATCGAAGCCATCATCCAGCGCGCGGGCTGCACTGTTCTCAACCATCGAGTCATCGACGTCCAAACTGCCGAGGACTTATTCAACCTGAACGCGGACGATCCCCAGATCTGCATCACGCACTGGTATCGGATCTTCATGTTCACGCCGGCGTACAAGACGCTCAATGGGATGAGCATGGCGCTGTTGACTCGGCAGCTGGGCTGGACCCCGGCGGACGTTGCGGCGCTCGTTGTGAGGGTTAATTACCAGCTCAATCTCACGCATTCGCCTTACTATCATAACTTGTAAGCTTTGCGACTCTCTACCTGGTAGTGGAAATGCACTGATGGCTTGGTAGACACGTCGTCACGTTTCGGCGACGCACACGATGAGTGCGCACGGGCAATACCCAAATCTGGTCGTCTGGGCTCCGCCCGGACCTCGATCGAATCCACCCCCCTCAGCGAGCGAGCTCAAATGCCGTACGATGATGTGGGAGGTAGCAAGCAGACTGGACAAGGCCGTTTCCACGTATCGTTCGGCCAGGCCGTCCGGGCCTATGATCGAATAGCCGAACAGCAACTAGAGGGTAGTACTCGTGCCCACGGTACCTCCCGCACTGCAGCACCTCATACGGCGGTCCTGAGATGCAGCTCGGCAGCAGGAGGCAGGTGCCGTTCTGACGAGACCTCGGCGCCTCCTCCTGGCACTCAAAGGTTCGAGTCCGCTGCGCAGTGCGCTAATGCGCGAGGCGGCAGTCGTGTCACCCGCACGCACTCGCGAAGAGCGGAAAGAACGGGCTTGGTGGTAGACCTTGACAAGGAATTCCGGCAGACGAGGGTTGGACGACATGTTGCGGCACCACAATACGATCGCCGTGGACGCTGATTCTGGCTGGTGTGCATCCGGAGTCTCTGGCCCAAGGCTCTTAAACGTTGAGCGTTGCGTTTTCGCAGGCTAGCGCCTCCTCACAAGTCAGTTGTGAGAGCTCGTGCTCCGTTATTAGAAATTTCATCTGCAGAGATGGTTTTGCTGGACGGATGGGAGGTACCTGTGACTGCCACCTGACAAGGGACCCTGCGCGACTACACAGCTGCGGCTGAGCTGCGTGAAGGGAGCCCAGCCGGCGCAACTCGATTGTCCGCGGCGAATGGATTGCTAAAACCGCGCAGTCGGAGAGCCCCTTACCACTGGAGACAAAGACAGCTGCGGGCATGGGGCGCAGTATTACGATACCCAGTACAGGTAGTGCACCGGAAGGTGATCGGCAATACCGACTGCCGGGAAGAAGAGGCAACGCCTCGATCTCGGCAGAGACGGTGCACCGGAGTGTGGCCGGCAATATGTCCAGCGTCGCGGAGATGCAAGACAAGGGCGTGTCGGGTCTCGCACTTCATGGGAGTCTGGGCCACAAGCCCTCGGGGTTGATGGAGGAACCGTGGCAGACTACCAGACACGGCTCTCTGTACCTCTTCACACCGGTCAGTCCCGACAACATGGATGTCTGGGTTCGGGCACCGGATGGCGTCAATCTCTCTTCATTCGGGAAATGATGAGCAGGAAGCAGCCACCGTGTATGCGAGGAGTAGATCCCGCGGAGGGCGCAGGCCAACTGGTAGTGAGGAAGCTGTTCCCAGCGGAAATTTGTGACAGGTCTCCTCGATCGTGAAGCCTTGTTGCTCTTTGGTGCCCTTCGAAACCCGAGAGCCTGGGAAGCAGACGCCAGGCTTGCATATGCCCTTGTCCGATCGTGCCAACCGGTCTCATCCCCGTTTCTTACGTCGTGAGAGATCGGGTCACTTATATCAGGCTTACTGCCTCCATCCTCTCGTCTCCTCACCCACGCTACCGTGCATTACTCCATCGCTGAGGCAAAGATTCGCCGTCGGCTGTGCAGGCCCCCAATGCATCCTCGGCGAAGAACTCGCAGAGCCATGTCCGACAGAAAGCCCTCCTCGGCCCTCCTCAAAGCACCCCTGCCCGCGCCGTTGACGACCCGCTCCTCACCAGTCCTCTCCCCACCCGTCCTGCGCATCCCATTCCACGGCCGCGAGCACTACGTCTGGCGCGGCCGCGTCTCCCTCCTCCCCGTCGACGCCGCCGAGTCCGCCCGCCTCGACGTACGCGCCAGCGCCCCCTCCCATCCCTCCCCATCCCGCAGCCCGCGCCCTACCCCGTCTCACATGCCAGTGCCCGACGAGCTGACTCGCCATCATCTCCCAGGTCCTGCACCGCACAATCTACATCTTCGCCCTGCGCTACAAACTCCACCTCTCCCCCCTCCTCCGCGCCATCCACGCAGGCCAATACCGCATCCTCAACGTCGCCTACGCGACCGCCCTCTGGGCAACGTGGATGATGGGAGCCTACCCGGACCAACTCCACATCATCGGCATCGATATCGAGCGCGTCCACCCGGCGTGGTTGCAGTCGCGGCATGCGAACCTCGAGCTCCTGTTCCCCGTGGACTACAACGACAGCGTCTGGGGCGGACTAACGCCGGCGTCGTTCGATTACCTGCACATGGATAATCTATCCGCGAGCGTGGCGGATTGGGAGCTGTTACTGTGTACTGCGTTCAGGTATCCCGCCGCCAGCGTGCTGAAACCACACGTTATCCACCAAAGAAGCCAAGCTGATCTCAGCCCGTCTGGGTTGGGCATAGGTACCTCAAGCCCTGCACCGGCCGCATCGAGCTCGTCCTGCTAGACTGGACGCCCCGCGCCCACAGCCACGCCGCAGATTTCCCGCGCTCCGCCCGCCGCATGCGAGACTGGTACGATGACCTCTGCACCGCTACTTCGCACCTGGGCTTCCCCGTCGCCTACCGCGCGGACACCGGCGCCCTCCTCGAATCCGCAGGGTTCGTCGACGTCTGCGAGGAGGTCGTCAGGATCCCGCTGTGCAAGGACCTGGCCACGCCGCACGAGCAGGAGATCGCGATGTGTTTCCGGGCCGGGATGAGCGATTCGGCGGCGCAGGCGTACCAGGGGATGGCGATGCAGCCTTTTACGCAGGTGCTGGGGTACACGCCGGAGAGGGTGTTTGAGGTGTGTGAGTTGGTTGCTAGGATTCCTTGGCATGGGGAGGTGCGGTTGTATCATGATTTGTGAGTGGGTTGCGGTAGTGTGTATTGCGGGGTGATGGTTTGCTGATCAGCTTCGTAGGCATATCTGGACGGCCCGGAAGCCTGCGCTGTGATTGACTTGTTCATGGCGCACTAGAACCCTGTCCTTTGCGTTTTGTACATCTCCGTGAGCGTTCGTTATTTCTGGGTATTTTTCCGATCGAGCGTTCGACTACTGGACGTCAAAAGCTGGTGCGGGCACGGGGGGTTAAGGTACACTTGGGGGATGGCATGTAAATTTACAGGATATCTGATAGCTCAACTCACCACTCCTGAACCTCCCCGGCTTTCGGTCTCTGAACGCGCACAATCTTGTCGCAATTAAGTAGACACAGAGGATCGAAGGCTTGTTTCATCTAGTAGAACATCGGTCAGCAAAGGTTCCATCACGAGTGCCCTCCAACCGCATCCGCCGCTGGAGCCCATGCTGCCCTACGATTCCCTGCTCAAACCCCACAAAATCACAAACTGTAAACAGGAAAGACTTACCTTCCTCATCAAATCCACCGCCCCATCCCCAACCTCATGCGGCAAATAATCCCTCTTCACCAGCCCGACCCCATGCTCTCCCGTCGCCGTCCCCTCCATCTCAATCGCCCGCTTAACCATCCGATGCACCACCGAATCCGCCAAATCATGCTCGCGATCATTATACAAAATGATAGCATGGAAATTCCCATCCCCCACATGTCCCACAATGGCCCCCATCAACCCGGACTTGGCGATATCGTCCTTCGTCTCCTCGATAATGTCCGCGAGCCGCGAGATGGGCACCGCGACGTCCGTCGTCCAGACGTGGTCCGTTTGGTCTTTCTTCTGCGCCATGACGGACCATAGCGCTTCTTTGCGCGCGGACCAGAGTTCGTCGCCTTCCTCTTTGTTGCGGGCGAATTCGAAAGTCTTGCTGTTGGCTTTTTTGGCGAGGGATTGGACCATGGAGATGTGCTCTTTGACTGAGGTGGGCGTGCCGCTGAATTTGAAGAAGAGCGTGGGAGCCTCTTTCCAGCTGCGCGAGGTGTTGCCCGCTTCGTTGATGCAGCGCATTTGGACGTCGTCGAGGATCTCGATGGCGGCGATGGGGACGCCGGCGCCGACGACGCTGAAGACGCAGTTGGCTGCTTCGCGGATGGTGGGGAAGGTGCACACGGCCACGCGGATGTTCTGCGGTAAGGGTGTGACTTTTAGTACTGCCTCAGTAACAAGACCGAGAGTACCTTCTGAGCCGATGAAGGTGCGGGTAAGGTCATAGCCGGCGCTGGATTTGCGCGGTCGTTGTTTCGTTTTAATAATTGTGCCGTCAGCCATGACGACCGTCAACGACAGCACCCAGTCTTTCATGGTGCCATAGCGGTAGGCGTTGGTGCCGGAACATCCAGTACCGACCATGCCCCCGATCATAGCGCCTGGTCCCGGGTCCGGCGGAAAGAAGAGCTGGTGTTCAGCCAGCTCCTCGTTCAATGTCTCCCATCCAACCGCAGGCTGGACAACAACGTCCAAGTCCTCCTTGTGCAGAGTGAGAATTTGATCCATGCGACTGAAATCAATACAAATCCCGCCTCGGGTCGCCGCGAAGTGGCCCTCTAATGCCGTCCCGCCACTGTAAGCCGTAACCGGAATGCGCCGTTTGTGGCAGACCTTCATGACCCCCGAAACTTCCTCCGTACTTCCAGGTCTGATAACAGCAAATGGCTGGTCTTCCGGTAACGAAGGATACGAGCTCCACTCGCTTCCCGAATGCGACTTCAGCTCATCCGCCTGGGTAGAGATATTCTCCTCCCCAACAACCGCCTTGAAGTCCGCCCACGCTGCTTGCAATGTCGCCGGCGCAGTATCATGCTGCGGTGGTATGGCTTGGGAAAGTGGTACGGTAGATGCTGTGGATGGTAAGCTAGTAGACCCTCGCTGGGCAGCGTACCATCCTCCCACTATGCCGACGGTGAGAACTGGAATTGCATCAACACTGTCTCTTCTCTATTTGCTCATTCGCACACTCCTACCGAAAGGGACGAGCCATGCCGGCGTCCCTCGCGCCCGCTTCTGCAGCTCCCGAATCTGCGCGTATCGAGCTTGCTGCTCACGCTCCCTCTCCACCCGCTCGTTCGTGCTCTGATACAGTTGCCCCTTGAAGCTCTCTCTTTCCGCCTTGTCTTCCGTGGCATACAACCTTCTGCTTAAGACTCCGCTTCTTGCGTAGACCCGGCGTTCGGCGAGCTCGAGACATCGGCTTCGCAGTAGTCCGCGTAGTATTAGGGATGGTGACATGGTGGGAAGACGTTGCGAACGGAGCTAGACCATGGTGGACAATCTGATACCGACAACTCCTCACGGGAAGAGAACGCTCTAAGATATGTGTGAGACTGGTAAGTCGAGGTAGTAGAGGGACCTCCGTACCATCTCCGCTTTGCGTGATGTTGGAGAAGCAGCTTGGAGCTTCACATGCCCGCACTATCTCCGTATACCCGGAACCGAAACACCACTTGGACACGGGAATACGGTTGTCTACACATCATCTGGACGATTCCAATACATACAGCGTCCAGCTGTCCTAACATAGCCTGCCACCCAAAGCATCCGTAGACGCTGCGCACTTTCCCATTAACGCCGAACACCCTTCTCGAGAATCAGCCTCTAGGCACCCCTCAACTCCCTCCCGTCATCGTCTGCGCAGGTAACCCAACCCCAGGAAGCATCGCCGCCTCCAGCTGGCCCATGGCAAGCATACCCACAGGACTACCCTCCCCCTTCCCCTCCTCGGGCCCACCTCTCTTCTTCTCCTTCTTCGCCCACCGCAGCCCGCAAGCATTACACAGCGTCTTCGGCCCCCGTGGCCCCTTGCGCCACTCGGGCGAGTCGAGCGTGCCGCAGATGGCGCACACGTACTCGTCCGCCACCTTGAGCTTCTTCTTCTCCTTCTTGCCGGCCTCGCGGTCGCGGTCGGCCAGGATGGCGATGCCGGCGTCGCCGCGGATGAGGGCGGGCGAGGCGTCCCCCGTGCTGATGCCGTGGGAGCGCTCGCCGTCGCGGTAGCGGAGGCCAGTCATGAGCTCGATGCTCTCGAGGTGCGTGGAGTTGGCTTCGTAGCGCGACATTTTGTCTGCCATGCTGTCTTGTTTCTGGGCGGACAGGACGTTGTCGAGGTTTTGCCGCGTGAGCCCCGTGTTCAGTGTAGGCGGCTTGGCTGGTGGTGGCATGCCCTGGTAATTGGTCGCCACTGCAGGTGACTCCGAGAGTGGGCCGTGGCCAGCTCTTGGTGATGATTCGGACGGTGATACCGAAATGGATTGGGCTGGATTCTCCTCCACCTCCTCCAGCTCCTCTCGCCTAAGCTCCTCGATCCGCTTCATCAATCGTTCGTTTTCCATCTTGTGCTCTAAAAATGAGTCCAACAACGCTGCATTCTTTGTCGGATACGGCCGTGCCATCATGAAGAAGCCTCTACACATGCCGCCAGCCTGCGACCCGTTCTGATGACTCGCATTGTAGCCTTGCGGCTCCGTAGGTCGCTCCACCGAGATATGAGGGTGGCCATCGCACTCTAGGATCATGTACGTCCCATCATCCTTCTTGAAACGGTAGAAGAATCGTAAGCTATTCCCACTCGCTATGCTCTCATTGAACTCCCGCATGAGGATGCCACTGTCGTCCGGATGTACGTACTCGCCAATGAACTTACCCACAAGCGTGTGCGCCTCGTAGCCAGTGATGGCCCTGCACGATGGCGAAACATACAATATCCGACCATCAGGCGTGAGGATGTGCAAGAAGTCCTTGAGCTCCTCGATGATCCGCTGCGACCAATTCCGCCGCTTCGTGAACTCCGTGAGCGTACTCCCATTTTGCGGCGCCGGCAACCCGTACCCAGCTGGCAGTGGCCCAGCACCCACAGCATTGGTGTCCGTGTCCTCTCGCGACGCCGACAGGAGCTCAACGCTACTATGCCCACTTCCGCCATGACCCAACGAGCCCCCCATGAGCTGCTCCGACGGCACCGACGTATCGATGCCCGACTGCTGGAGCCCCGCCGGCATCCCACCACCACCATACCCATCCGTGCCCGCGGACGAGAGGTCCATGTCCAGATCCATCGACAACCCCATGTCCATGCCCAACCCACCCATCCCACTCATGCCCCCCACATCCCCCAGCATCGACAGATCCCCAATCCCGATCCCAATGCCAGGCTCTCCTGCCATCGCCCCACCACCCAACCCAAACGCATCGCGATCGGCGTTGAGCTGGTTGTGCTGCGCCGCCTGATGGCTCTGCTGCTGCTGCAAGTACCCATTCTGCGGGAACCCGCCAGCAGCAGCAGAAGAGGAGGAAGCAAGCCCAAGTCCAGACCCAGCTCCCACAATCTGCTGCAAGCGGCCTCCTCGAGGGAATCTATTCGAGAACAGTAGTCCTCCGCCTCCGCCGCCGCGGGAATCCATGTCTCACATCCGGCGGGACCGGATTAATCGCCCGAAGCAGCAATCACGATCGCATCACCCACAACTTACAAGGGAGACGCGACCCTGGCGCGCGCGTGCTGGTGGGTCGGGGCTTGCGTGACGGTGCGGCTGCCTTGCTGGCGATCTGGGAACATCGAGGCGTGCGATCGAGCGATGGCGGTGGGTTTCCTGTTCGGGGATGCTTCTTAGCGGGCGAGGGAGATCGATGATGGCTGTGCGTGGTTTCGGAGACAGGCCGAGAGGCCGACGATCGGGGGCCGGGGTGCCGGGGTTCCGAGGGGACTTCAGGGCAATCAACACACTCACAGCCTTTTAAATAACCAGGTGGGATATGAGGATGGCTCCGTTGTACATATTACTGTGGTGGATGATTGTAATGATCAATGCTGCGTTGTTGTACACTGGTACCTATACAAGAAAAAGTCACAAAGCTCCTATGCTCATCTTCCAAGTCAAACATGGTAATCAACCAACACCCTCCAATGCTATGGGTATCACTCGCTCATGCGGCCAATCAATCCATCCTAAACAAGCCCTCACATACATACAAACACAACAAAAAGGACAAAGTCGCCTCCTTAACCCTGAACGCCATTAACCGGCAACTCCAATTGCGCTTCCGGCGCCACACCATCCTGCGCCTCCATCTTCTGCCCCATGGTCATGCTCTCCCTCGCCGGCCGCGGTCCCGAAGACCTCGTCGACGTAACGGAAAGCTTCCGATTGATGGCACTGAGCGCACCGGGCTTCGTTGCCTGCTGCTCGTCGTCGTTGACGGGTATGGAGACCCATCGCGGCACGCTGCCGTCCTTGTTCAGGATCTCGGCATCGTCGTCGCCTGCGACTTCTATGCCTGCTTCGCGCAGAACCTGCACCATGGCTCTTGTGTTGAGCTCTAGGATTGTGGCCGGGTCCTGTGCTTTTGAGACGCGGTAGGCGATCCAAGGGAACAGGATGCCGAAGTCGGATTGGTTGAAATGCTGGCTGGTCTCCACGTAAAACATGTGCGGACCTGGTGTTCGGTCGTTTGACAAGCGAGCGCTGAGCCCTGATGAGCCTGCGGAGGGTGTCGTCAATCCTGTGCTCATGCTGGATTGCCGTGTCAGCTGAGGCGTGCTGCGTGCAGCCGAGGATGATGCGTAGCCGGAGTCCGATGCCGGTGAAGGCGCTCGTAATCTCGCCCATTGTGGAAGTAGCTTGCCCCTCTCGCGTGTCAGTCGTGGTGCGATGGATGGCCGTCGAGAATGAGAAGGCTTGGCGATGGCAGCCTTGTTCAGGTTGAGGTTGTCTTTCCAGTTTTGGAAAGCTTCGGAAAGTACAGCAAGTACATTAGAGCCATTCGGTCCGCCCACGGCATACGAGGGCATTGGACGCTCCCACAAATATGTCTGCTCTGGCGACTTGAGTGCCAAACCCCACATGTCGAGTAGCAGCGCAGGCGATTCGGGAGCTATTTGTTGTATGATCGCAGCGTCTGCGTGAGGAATGATCAGAGGTCGGCCATCGGATGCGGTGCGGTCCTTGTAGTAGTATATGCTCTTGAGTAGCTGTACCGAGGTGGCGGCACCAAACGAGTGGCCAGCCCAAGTCACCCTGCCTGGCCGGTGTATATCGAGCACGTCGCTGAATTGCAGTAGAACCTCCGATCGCTCCTTGCGCAGCCGGGACGTATTGTCGTCAAGATTCTCGATTCTGTAGCCTTTGTCTATCTTGACCAGCGCCTCATATGCCAGCGACATCTCCCACAACCGTATCCGGAGCTGCTTATCCCGGGCGTCATACACCTCTTTCGTCACCGGCGAGTGCGAGATTCTGACCGGATTGACAATATGCGCTTCGGTCTTACTCGTCGCGCGCACATACTGAATTGGACTACTCCCGTCTCGATGATCGAGTGCAATGACCACCATGCCATTCGATGCCAAGTCGCCGCAGATTTGGCTGTAAGCGTTCCTGCTACCTGCCAAACCGTGCGAAAACACAGTGACCGGCCATTTCCCAATCGATGCCTGTGGTTCGCGCAACTTCGCATTTCTGTGCGCAGGCAACTTTATCCAGTACAGCTGCTGTGGTAGGTACGAAACTGCCGAGGCCACCTTTTCCTTAGCCCCTAGAAACTTGGCGAACGCAGCTATCGTCGCCCTTTGCGGCTGGGGAATCCATCGCACAGGGCGATCAGCATCGTATTTGGAGGGCTTGTCGCAAGGGTAGAATATGCGGAAGGCGACCGTGGGTTGCGCATCTTCCGGAGCATCCGCTGGCGAAGGCAGGTCGCTGACGGGTATCTCGACGTCGACGGTGCCAACATCGAAGGGTCCACAGTACTCAGGGAAGTACTTGATCGGGTTCCAGCCCGTGAAGAAAGATGCCATTGCCGCCTCGCCTCGCCTCTTGTTTGATAGTGTTGCGTCGTGCGGCCCCTGAAGCTGGCAATCAGGCAACAACGCCTTTGGGCGGGTTGAAGATGGAAATCTATCGGCCGCTTACAGCGAGAAAGTGCTGGAGGGGAAAGAGTATGTGCAAAAACGAATGCAGAGGAAGGAGGGGCAAAGAGCAGGAACAAGTAAAATGTCGCGTGCTCATCATCACGAAAAGGTCCGTTCCGAGAGAGTCGCAGGGTTTCATCTCAGATCTTTCACGCTGCCAAGACATGACGTTCGCAATGCATGCCCGTTGCCGAAAGGAGAAGTTGCTGCCAGAAATTCAACCTCGAAGCTCGCGTGACCCGTGAAGAAAACGTTCGCTCTCTCCATATGGTCCGCAAATTCGGGTGTGTCCCAATACACGTACTCGACACATGTGCTCGAACCTTGAATGGAATCTCGATACATTCCCCACTCGAGTGAGAGACGCTTGCCAAACCTGATGGTAGTCTTCGTCGTGGACTTCCAGCGTCACGCAGACACAGATGGCTTTGGCCAACGGAGTCGAGATCATCATGATCTGGCGACACTCTCGTGGGACGACGTTTCAAGAGCTTTCTAAACCTTGATACGAACACGGACTCTAATCCGCTACAAAGAAGACATTGCTTCCCCTCCTAGACACAATTGAGCAAAGCATGCACCCGGCATCATCCCAACTAAGCGCGAGCTGATTTCGCGGTGCCGTGAACCATGAAAATGTACACCGTCGACACGACGGCAAGCACTGACACCCACCTTGTGTGGATCGCTCTTACACAGCTGTCAGATGCCTGCCTAGCCAAGAAGTCGACGACTCGCATCTTCGCGACCGATCGCGTTAACGCTCGAAACTAGGTCGAAAGCCAGGGCGCCGCCCGCGGCGCGTCAACCAAGAGGTGCGACGTTTATTGAGATACAATGCAATTATTTGCCGGCGAAGGGGAGTGCGCTTCATTGCGGACAAATCCAGGCCCTCCCAGGCACTTGCACTTATGGAAAAAGTGGGCAACAAAGCAAACAGCTTTGAGAGTCGCAAGCGTGTGTAGGAGCCTTATTATTGATGATCCGGTCTTCGATCAGCGTCAGGACGACGGGCCAGCGTGACCGTGCAGAAGGAGGAGCGGCTGGAGCTCTACAGCAGAACGTGAGGGGCAGGGACGGGCTTTTGAGGTTCATAACGCGTTCCACAGACTATGGTGGTGGGAGCGTAGGTAGGGACGGGTCGCAAGCGGTGGCGGCATTGAGATGAGTGTTACGCCTGCTACTCACTGCGCAAGACGAACATTTCCGCTAGATAGTGAAAAGCGCACGCATGCGTTGTCGGCTCAACATGCCGACTTGTACGGTAACAGATCCATCTCAGAAGCTTCCATTGGGGAAATCAATGTTTAATTGTCTTGAGAAGATGCTGAGCTGCCGCCGGAAGATGAAGTGAGTGGACGATCGGCGACAGTCGGTCCGCATGCGCGCCAAGCCTCTGTCACATGCCAACCTCGCGTGCATCTCTCGCAGCGCTGCTCACAGCGACTGATAAGGCAGGAGCTCGATGTATGCAACATAAGTATCGAGGGCATCTAGGCCCGATATACCAGCTCTCCCGTGCAAAACACCACGGTCTTAAGATCCTCCAGGAAAGCTCTCTTCCTACCATGAGCAGCATCGATATCTCTCACGCATTCTCATTTATTTTCCGATTCGCGGCGCGATGCCACGCCAACGACGCCTCTCCGCGGCCTCCGACCGATCGAGCGCGCAAGATGCGCCGGCCGGCGGCCAGGAAATGGCATCAATGTACGACTACTTGGCCAAGGTGATACTGCTTGGTCCCTCTGGCTGCGGCAAGTCATGCTTATTACATCGTTTCGTCAAGAACGAATGGCGCATCCTCACGAGTCAGACGATAGGCGTTGAGTTCGCCAGCAAGATCGTGAAAGTAGGCACGCAAGGCAGGAGGAAGAGGGTCAAGCTGCAGTTGTGGGACACGGCGGGAACGGAGCGGTTTAGGAGTGTGAGTAGGAGCTATTACAGAGGTGCTGCTGGAGCGATATTGGTCTACGACATTGCAAATAGTGCCAGCTTCGCACAGCTGCCGACGTTCCTGAACGATGCGCAGACGCTGGCGAGTCCACATTTGACGACATTACTCGTTGGGAACAAAGCAGACTTGGCCGACGGGACTGTGCAACAGGACCTGCTGGAAGACTTGCCCAGCAGTCTGCCTTCGACCCTATCAGGCACGGCAGGCGTAGGTCTCGGCTCTCAGCTGCGAGCCACGACTACGCAATCTGGTCGAGCAGTCTCTCAGTCAACAGCGGCGAGCTGGGCGAGCCAGAGCAAGATAGCAGCCGCTGTTGAAGTGAGTGCGCTCTCGGGTGACGGTGTAGACGAGGTGTTCACCAGGCTAGCCAGCTCAATACTGACCAAGATCGAGCTCGGCGAAATCGACCCTTCCGATCCTATGAGCGGTATCCAGTATGGAGATGCGGACTATCGTCGATACGACGATGGTTCGAGTGTCAAGAGCGGACTCACAGCAGACGGCTATGGGTCGGCGAGAAGACGGCGTGGGAAGGGAGGGTGGAGTGATGTGTTCAGGGTTGGCAAGTCCAGCACAGGCGGCAGCAGCGGCAGCAAATGCTGCTGAATGGTTTACACGATGTACTGGGAAGCGAGGTGTTTGGGTGTTTGATGGTGTGTTCCAATTGGGAGGAGATAGATCGATATTGTCAGCTTGGATGTGTTGCTGGATTCCGGGCTCAATGCGTGTTGAAGAGGCCAGTAATTCTCATGCTAATAATGTGTGAAGATTTGTATCCGGCCACGAGGACGCCTCTTTCGCCTTTCACTCGCATGTTCTCTCTTCCCCGGTGCGCACAGCCGATCATAGGATATCAAGAAGCGAATCGTGGGTAGCAAGGACAACACTTTCCTGGTCGCGATGGAAACGGCGCTGGGTCGAGTGGCGCCTGTAAGTCTGGACAAGGTGCCAGGCTGGTGTAAATGTTGACCCAGGGTGGACACGGTGGAGCGATCCACATGTTGTCGAACCACGTTCTCCGGCGGCCGTCTTCCCAATGCACGACGCAATACAGCGCTCCGTCGGCGAGACGGTCCGTCCAAGCGTGACTTGTCGTCCGCATTGGGCTACACGTGACGCGGGAATCTCCGTCCGCCCGTTTCTGCCGCATTAGCTCTGACGCTTGGCAGATCCGTAGACGGCGAGTCGGGAACACTCTCCAACTACTCCACCACCACTCTACTCTTCACGCACTACTACGCATCCAGGCCGAGGTCTACAGGCGAGGGTTCGGCTGGCGGGTTGGGGCTCCACGATAGATGAAGCTGACTGCGCTGCACGTCACGGTGCACCACTCCGAGAGCCCCACCGACACGAGGCCAGCCTTCTCTGCAGGTACGGTGGTACGGCAGGAAAAGCGAGCAGGTGCCTGACCGACTAGGAAATGCGCTCGTGTTCGACGCCTTTCATTGCGGGGCATGGGCGCGCATGGTGTCGCTGACCGGAGGACGACGGGTTTCCAAATGCAACAGGTTATTCCGCTTGCTAATGCATCACGCACGGGCACACGGCGCGATGACCAGCATCATCACGCTGCCCCGTTGACGAGGTCTTATATGAAGCTCCTCGCCGTATGCCACGGTCTTCGCGTTCTCCACCCACTCTCACGCGCAATCTTTGGACATGGCGCCCTCATCAACAGTCAAGCTTGGAGGTGCAACGCTGCTCGCGGCATCTGCACTTGCTGCGAGCCCCTCTAGCTATGGTTACGGCCACAACTCTACCACCGCATCGCCTACTCCAACGATCACCTCCGATGCGAGTTACTCGTCAACCACGTCAGTGTAGCCCGGACATACAGTGATGACAACTGCTAACCCTGTTGAAGGTTCAACGCGTCCGCGGCGAGCACCTACCTACCTTTGACAGACTTTTCCAACGAGCAATTGGCGTTCCTGTGGGATCAAGTGGGATCGATCTCGACCGCCGCGATTCACACCACTGTCTCCCCGACACCGGAGCCTTCGGTATTCCCTAAGCCAAGCTACCTCCATCCGCTTGTTCCTGCCTACGTTTCGGAGGTTGAGAGCGCCAAGCTGCCGGAAGACTTCTTGTGGGGTGTGGCTTCCGCTGCCCTTCAGGTCGAGGGCGCTGTGGATGCGGAAGGCAAAGGCCCTTCCGTCGTAAGGACTCACTTTCTGATGTTCAAGTTTGATCGTTCACTGACCGAAGCGCAAGTGGGATTTCATCCCTCATCGTTGGGTCAATTCCATTGCCGACAACACTACTGCGGATGTTGCCGCCAACCAGTACTATCTGTACAAGCAGGACAATGCTCGTCTGAAGGCTTTGGGCATTCCAGCGTACAGCTTCACTATCAGCTGGCCCCGAGTCATTCCCTTTGGAAAGGGGCCGGTGAACGAGCAAGGCATTGCCCACTACGATGACTTTTTTGCGAACATGGAAGAGAACGGTATCAAGAGCGTGGTAACCCTGTTCCATTGGGACACACCACTGGCTTTGTTCAACAGTGCGTTCACACCCAGCCTGAACTATGAGGAGTTGCGCTGACAGTAAGTGAACCTGTAGGCTACGGTGCTTGGACAAGCCGCGACATTGTGGCTGACTACGTTCGTTATGCCAAGCTCATCATTGAGCGTTACGACAAATATGTCACCACCTGGTATACCTTCAACGAGCCGCAGTACTGCAACTGGGTGGGTTGGACCCCGGCGTCTGATGTCGCGCCCCTCGGCTAATCCCGTCTATAGCGCTTCTCCAACTACCCATACGGCACTCTCCTCCCTTCGTACAATGGCATTGGAACTGGCGGGATGAAGGCCGAGTACCTCTGCGGCCACTACACTCTCCTCGCCCATGCCGAGGTCTACCAATGGTACAAGAATGTGTACAAGGGCACCAAGCCGATGTCGTTCAAGAATTCCGCAAACTGGATCATCCCGAACACCACCTCGGCTGCCGACGCGGACGCCGTGACGCGTGTGAACGACTGGAACATGGGCTGGTTCGGTGGCCCATGGACTGATGGCGACTACCCTGCCTCCATGAGATCCACGCTCGGCGATCTCTTGCCGACTTTCACCCAGGCGGAGAAAGACATGATCAAGGGTTCTGCCGACTTCTACGCCCTTGATGGATACACCGCGTACGTACCCCTGCTCGCACTTCTCATGAAACATACAGCTGCCTAACATGCGCATCCAGTAACGTTGCCGCGGCACCACCGAACGGCATTGCTGCTTGTGCCGCAAACGCCTCCGATCCCAATTACCCTACGTGCGCTGTGACCGCCATAGTATACGCAGATGGCTTTCCCATTGGCCCCAACTCAGACCCCGGCGCGACCTGGCTTTGGAGCACACCAGGAGGTATCCGCCCGTACCTCAGCTTCATCGCCAACAAGTACTTCCCCAAGGTGGCCAGCAAGGGCATCGTCGTCTCCGAGTTCGGCTTTGCCGACCCCTACGAGTCGTCCTTCGACACTCTGGCACAGATTCTGTGGGATCTGCGCCGCGCCGATTACATGCAGGGATACCTTGACAACATCCTCGCCGCACGCGCTTTGGATGGCGTCAACATCACCGGTATTTTTGCCTGGGCGATCTATGACAACTTTGAATGGAATTCCGGGTTGGGGACCAAATTTGGGCTGCGTGAGTCCTTCCTCAAGCTTCCGAGGTTCATCGAGACAAGCGCTGACCCTTCGCTCGTTGTTTGTAGAGTACGTCAACTTGACAAGTCAGGAGAGGCACCCGAAGGCCAGCATGTTCCAGTTCCTGAACTGGTTCAAGCTTCACGGCCTGGACTCCACCGCGACCGCGAATATCACGGCCCCGATCGGACACAAGAGGATGTAAGGACAGTTGGAGTGCATCTAGTCACGGCTTTTGAGCTGCAATGTGCGAGAAAGGGCCAGTCAAAAATCTATAGTGAATGAATGCCTCGCGTCTGGCGTACAGTCAACTGCTCCCGGTCCCTTCTCCCTCCTTTGATCTTCTGTCCACCGCTCGACGATGCGATGGCTGTGACATTCAGCTATATGAGCACTCCCGGCGAATGCGTATCTCGTCCATGAAGCCTCATTTCGAGCACTTTTTTAAAACTCTCATTGGACGCCTGTAACACTGGTGGCATGACGTCGCTTCATGCGCACGTCGTTGGCGGTGTCTGGTAGTGCGCGGAGGCCGACACACTGGACTTGGAGGGTTTGTGAAGCGCATCGCCGCTGCTCTGATCGCCACTCGTCGTTGAAACCGTTCGGAACATGTACACACTCAAGCGATGCCAGGTGCCAAAGTCAGGAGTAATCGAGTAGCACGCTGGCGGAGCACACTCTTCTGAAATCCGTGTTACAGCTTTTCATGAGCTAGCCGGTCCAACTGTCTACACTGCATGTACCTGCTCTGTCCACGCGGCTTTTGGCACCCTCGACACCATTCCCTCAAGCATGCGCCGGCACACCCATGGCCTGCTTATCCGACTCCTCGCCCAACTCCTCCCGCCCACTCTCAAACACCTTATCAAAGTCATACTCGCCCCACCGAATATCCGGGTCCAAGCCCGCGAACTTCCACACCCCGTCAACCTTCTTATACCAATGCGTATTATAACTATGCGCGTGCCCCTTGACCACGACCTCCTTCCGACTCGCATCCTTGTACTTCTGGTGCGGCACGCGCAGCTGGTGGTAGCCCGTGATTTCCGTGTCGGAGACTTTCTCCCATTTCGTGCCGCCGATGAAGTGCTGCGTCATGAGCAGCGGGTCGCCGAGGACCTTTGGGTCGGACGCCATGGCTACGAATTCCTCGGCTGGCATGGCTTCCCAGAGCTTGTTGAGGAAGGAGCGGTAGTCGATGCGGAGGGTTGGGGCGATGCAGGTTTTGAGTTTCTGCCAGTCTTTGGTGTCGTAGGAGTGGGCCCATTCGTAGCAGGCGGCCATGCAGCCTTGGGCGTCTGGGAGGGGTGGGTCAGCGGTGCGTGTATGAGGGCTGTGGGAGGCTGTTCGTTTTTGGGGTTTCTGGGTCTGCGTCGAGACGTAGGGGGTGGCGAAGGCAAAGAAAGGGCGCCGTCTCGACGATGGGGTATTGCAGTTGGAGGACGATATGGGACGACTTACCCTCCCACGAGACCGTCTTCACGGGTTCGAGAACCATCTTGCTTGCCTTGGCGTCTTTTTCAAGGTCTTCGGAGAGTGTCTGTCGTCTCTTGCTCATACAGTGATCAGTAGATGCGATGTTGGTAGGGTCGGCACGGATGATTGAGAACAAGAGGATGATGTTTGACGAGGTTCATACGACCTCTAGCTTACCTACGCGGATCCAATCTACCACCTCGTCACCACCTTTCTGCTCCCCACCTCAAAGTCCGTTGAACGGACTTGCAATCGCGGGGCCGTTTCTAGACCCTCATCACCTCAGTCATTCTGGTCGGACTGATTTGGAGGTAGAGGCCGAGCATGAAGCATCCCCAGCAGAGACCTTGCTATAACCAAGTATCACACGACTGGACCTGACGGTTCCTGCGCAAGCGTACCTTATACTCGCTGCGACAGCCACAATCGCCGCGTTGTTCGTCGACATGTGAAGGAGTCGGGACGAAGCGGGGTTGCTTCGGAGAGATGTGGAGCTGGAAACTTCGTCCTCCGACGCTCGTCTTGGCATCTTCTGCTTGACTGCGAGAGGAGAAAAAAGGTATACGATGCTTTTCTAGCTGACTGGGAGATACGATCTCCATCGCCGAGAATGCTTCCCGCTGGGGCGAAAGCTAGCAGCCGACGACCGTCTGAAGAAGTAACTTGTCTTACCGAAAAATGATGGCCCTCACAACAAACCTCGCGTTTCCAAAGTCAGCGGCCCTGCGGCGATACCATTTTTTGTTGTAGTTGACATCGACCCATTGATGTACGCCAAGTCCGGAGTATTGATATACCTTTCCAGGTAAACAATTTGGATTGCAAACGGTCCTAGGCTACAAGGTTGGTTGCATCACCGAGCATCGGTGGATACATGTCCAGACCAGAAAGGTAGCATCGACTGAGAGACATGTTCTGCGGGCCATGGGAAGGGCCTCGGCAAATTCTGTCGCGTTCGAGGCCTAGTTCGCTGTATTCTCGTAAGAGAGGCTACGTGTACCAGTCGGTCCTGCTTTCTGTCGGCGTATGCAGGCTCGATACTCGGCCTACTACTGCTCGAGGCGTCCAGGTTCCAGAAAGATCGCCGGTGTACCATGGTACATTCCCAAGTTGCCGCTTCGCTTAGCAGCTCGTCTGCGTTAGGTGGCGACGGACGAGTGCTCTACTGCAGCAGGTCGAAGCCGCCGAGATGCTCGTGGCAGCAGGCAAGGCATGTTGTCAACTGCATCTCGCTGCACATAGGCGCCCCTATACCGACCCCATACCGCTATACGTTGCTCAGCAAGGTCTGTACAGTGTCGGCTCCCAATGCGGTAGGTACGTTGAGCTCGCAAGCCTCATCGGCGCCGATGCGGCAGGATGTGATGCACGTCATGGCACCGTCTTCTTCACAAGTCGATCAAGGAGCCTGGCCGGAGCGCGTGAAGTGTCCGTGATCCGACACCTCATTGGTTGACGGGCAATCCCGATGCAGGAAGTGGGGACCTTCCTTCTCGACCTCAGCGCTTCGACTTCCAATCAAAGACGTCGACTCTGCACCTCACACGTCGGACTCCACTGGAGCCAGCTCTCTTCGCGCGCCCTGCACCTTGCCAATAGTGGACATCACAGCATATCGGAAAACCACATGCCTGACCCCTGCCGTCGCACAGCGCACACCACCGACCCACGCTCGCTCACGAAACATAAAGATAGGTGCCTGTCATGGAGCCTCCCTCTTTCTCCCTCAGCGTGCTATCAAGTCTCGAGAGCTGTGTATTTAGTTTTACGTCTTCATTCTTCTGTTCTGTTCTTGTTTACAGGCCTGGTGCCTTCGATTGTTATACTCACTCACACACTAATACAACGCCCACCTCCAAATCACAACCAGTCTTTCAGCATTTTTCAGCATTCCCGTCGCCGGTCGACGTTCAACTAATACCAGCTCTTCTTGCTCGCTCGAACGACAATATCGAACTACGAAACCATATCGAATTTCCCGAACCTACAATACAGTCATAATCAACAGTGGAAATGGCCGCCGTTCAGCTTAACTTCACTCTCCGCACGTCCACCAACTGCAAGACCGTGCACTTGCTCGGCTCATGGGACGGCTACAAGGGTCAACTTCCCCTGTCCAAGGACTCCAGCAAGGCCGGAGGATGGAAGGGCACGTTCCGCTTCCAGGGCGCCACCCTGAAGCAAGGCCAGCGCTACTGGTACTACTACATCATTGACGGCTACCACGTCTCGCACGACCCAGCTCGCGAGTCCGTCACTGAGCCCACCACTGGCCGTAAGCTCAACGTCCTCGACATCCCGTCCGCAAAGACCACTGCCCAGCCCCCCACCGAGGCCGTAGCCCGCGCTTCCGCCAAGGCCGCCCGCCACGAGCGCCGCATCAGCTCCTCCACCGTACCCAAGGGCCGCTCGCTCTCGCCGTCTCAGATCAAGTCTCCCCGACCCACGCGCCCGACCGAGACCTCGACCATCCGCAGCGAGACCTACCACGCCAACGTCGAACAGCTCTCCCGTAAGATGGCCGCCGCGCACCTCTCCGAGCAGGAGTCCTCCGAAGAGGAAAGCAGCGAGGAAGACAGCGACGCCGAGTCCGCCGTCCCGTCCCTCAGCTCCTCGCGCAGCAGCAACAGCTCCTCGCCGTCCTCCGTCAGCTCCACGTCGTCGTGCTGCACCTGCGAGCGCTACGGCATCACCCGTGCCGGCAACCGCGTCAAGCTCGACTGCGGCGGCAACCGGTGCGGATACTCCGACGGTAGCGAGTGCTCCTCGGAGTCCGAGGAGGAGAGTGTGGCCCGCGCTACACGCCGCCAGGGTGTCGTCATCAAGAAGTGATGAGTCTCGCAGCATGGTCCGCACGATGTCATGTTTTCTCCGGAGAAATGAGGGTTCACGCACCCGCACGTTTCCAAATCGATGGACTGCCACGCTCTTTCGACCGTATTTGGTTTTCTTCGAGGGCCGTCCGCACGCCGCTTTCAGCTGGTCTGTTTGTGGCGGCGCTGGCGTGCTCTTCTGCTGCGTCCGCAGCGAATCCCGACAAGGTGTTGCACTCCGCGGTACGCGCGAAGCAAGCATGGGAGAGGGAGAGGAGGAGGGGAGGAGCAAAGGAGGGCACGGTGCAGATCGTTGATGCACGTCCAGCTCTGGCAACGTGGCAAGGCAGACTTCAGCGCGACATGGCACTGCAGTGCTCGTATGTGACCAAGCAATATACGCTGTGCCGTCTGAAGTCCACTCATTGATGTCCTGTCTCCTGTCTCCTGTCTTGTGCACTGAATGATGTGGTGTGTTCACCATCACTTGACAAACCTAACATGTCGTGCACTGGGGATTACACGAAGGTTGTTCCTGCCCGATTCGTCGACTGCCAAGCGCGCTATGCCCCGCAGGCGCCAAGAGTCGGCTTGGGTACATCATGTATCTCGTGCTGCATCAACTACACTTGCTCCCCAACATCCCCAACCTACACCTCCGTGTCCACTGGTAGACACCACATCCGCACGAAAGCGTGAGACATGCGCACCACTCCGAAGTACATGCACCGATACTGATGAGCCTTCTTACAGGCTGCTTGCACAGAACAACCAACATCATGGCGGAGAGCCGCGAGCTCGGCGCGGGGTCGACAGACTCCAATATCTACCGCGCTCAACCGCAACCCGGCTGCCGACTGCTCTCGCTGGCGCCCGAACTCCGCAATCGCATCTACGAACTTGCTTTCGACGAGTTGTCCGACGGCCCAGTAGACTTGCTGAACACGAAGCCGCCATCGAGACCTCTCCTGTTGACGTGCCGCGCCATCCATGCCGAAGCGGGTCCGATCTACAAGCATGCCTATCGGCAGTACTGGAGCACCAACCATTTCGAGCACACTTGGGAAAGTGATGATAGTGGTAGGGAAGCCATGGACAGCATCAAGGAGCTGACCGAACGGGACTGCGACCGCATGACCCACGTCAAGATCGTAAGAACTTCTGGAGAGGGGCCGATGGAAGAACACACATACCTGGGTGGTGGGATGTGGAAACTCGTCGCAATGGAGCATGGTAGCATAGCAGGTGGACCATGTTACGACTACCTTGAGGATTACAGGGAACGAGTCGAGGGCGTGCAGTTGCCGGAACTCAGCTTTCGAGACCTTTGCCAGGAATCGAGTGTGTCCCGGAATTACCGAGAGGATGACCTTGACGTTCTGATATCGCGTGTAAGCACGGTGAACTCCGTACCAATGAAGGCCATGCTACTGCTTCTCGTCTAAAGGGCGTTGTGCACACCAAGGAACGGTCGAGACTGTGATGGGAGGGTCAAAGCGGGCGCGAGCTGTTTTCATCTCGGTGGTTGCTAGGGTCTCTTACCCATAAACATCTGTAGCAAGCAGCAAGTGCAAAGCCATCAGCAATCTCATACTGCTAGATCCACAACGGGGAGCAGGACAAAGCGACTAGTCCTCCACCCTCCTCACGCCCACAAACCGACTCATCCTCTCCTCTATCCTTCGCACTATCTCCCCTATCTCCACAGACGTACTCCCATACTCATGCACCAGCACCGACAGCCCAGCCACCTGCCGCGCAATCCTCCTCGTCTGCACCCTCGTCAGAACCTCAAACAGCTGCTGCGCCGCCGGCTTCGTGACAATCCACAGCATCCTCTTCTTAAAACTATAATCCGCGTACTTGGTCCTCACAGCCCAATACGCATCCTCCTCGTTCATGGGCGGCTCATCCGCATAGCACGGCACCCTCGCCTCCTCAACCTCCCTCGCCGCCCGCTTGTGCGTCTTCTCCAGCGGCGAGTTATACGCCGAGTGTTCGTACGGACTCACCGACCCGCCACTACCCCGCCGCCTCTTCCTCTTCCGATGGTGCTGTGCCTCGCCCCCAATCCCCGGATCCCCCGGCTCCAAAAACGGCCTCTCAATCCCCTTGAAGCGCTTGATAAGCTGCCGCACAGAATCACTCATAGTCTTCAACGTCACCTCGTCCAGTTCAACCCCACTGTCCACCCTCCCGTCCCCGCGGTCTAGCATCCGGTGATGCCTCCGACAATTCCTCTTCATAACCTTGAGACTCGCTTGCTCTTCCAGAAGCTCGGTCCGGAGGTTCGTGAGGTACGAGTGCACTTCGTGCTGGGCCTCGCCGAGGGTCATGAAGTTCGCCCAAAGGACGCGCAGGAACGTCGCGACGGTGAAGGCGAAGGAGATGAAGCCTATGAGGATTGAGAGGAGGGAGAGCGGGGAGAGGGCGGTTTTGGAGATGGAGACCCCCATGATGGCGGTGGTTCTCCGTAAGAGAAATTATTAGGGCAGCGTAGACGACGACCCCATCATGTCCCAGTACTCTTACGCTAGCGACCGTGGATGCTGGGGTGGTAGTTGCCTCATCGTGAGGGTGTGATGATCCGCACCTTATTATCTAATGTTTTGGTAAATGCACAATCGGCTGTTGTCAACCCGTTGCAAAGTGACGGCGCCGGACTGCCGGCCGCTTTCGCTCCGGCGAAGAAAGTGCCGAACGACTCCAAGTGCAAACTGGAGCTCGGGATTCAAGGTACATGTACCTACGATACCGCGCTTGCTTTAACCACACATACTGTACTCATGAAGGCACTCAGGCCACTTTCGTTACAATTGACGGTCGGATCACTGGGGTTCGCCCCCAGACCATCAACGCCGTCGCTAAACTATCGATCCTTCTCCACCCACGGACAGGCAATACCATCTTCGGCCATCGCCTCGCCCGCCAAGAATTCGAGCTGTACGACCTACTCACTCCCGCCACCCCCGAGATGCAATCCCCAAGTGATGCACGAAGCCTCGAAGTACTCGCCCCCGTGCGGCTCCCCGTGCTTCTCACAGCGCCGCATAAGCGTTAGCATGTTGCTGCGACAGTGTGTCCAGTCGAAAATGCCCATGTCCGCCTCGCACAGGATGACGCCCATCTTAGCCGTGCCGGTGGTCTGGAGCACGGTTGTCATCCGGGGATCGTAGGCCATGGCGCAGAAGCTGTCGATTTCGCTGATGAGCTTGGCGAAGGAGGCACTGCCGCCTGTGGTCTCGCAATTGAATTCGGATTCACGGGACTGGAGAGTATCTTTCTCAGGCTCTGGGTTGTGAATTTTCGGCTCGTCTGTAGTAGCCTCGTCGCCGATCAAGAGTCGTGCCAAGCGCTTCGAGTCCGGCGGCGTGTTGCCGGGGACGTACGTGCCGTTGGGGTGAGTGCTGGGCGGCGGGTTGATCGAAAGGAGATAGTAGGTCAGGCCGTCACCCGTAAGGTAATTCCCGCCCTGCGTCATTTCGTCCGTTCGACCGCAGTCAGTGATCATGTAGCCGAACCTGGTTGTGCAGTTGATGACATCGTTCGTCTGGGTGGCAGGGCCGACGTAGACGATGTTGAGCTCGGCGAAACCGTTGTAACTCAGCGCGATGGTGTTCCTGCGACAGTCTTAGTGTGGAGTCTTCGAGTTCTCATGATATTGTCGTACCAGACAGCCGAGTCCTTGGGCATGATGGCATCGGCCCACAGGTCACAGAATTGATAGATGGCTCTCGCGACGTCCGCCTCGCGCTCAGTCGGGCCGAGGATGTAGCAAGCCAGCGATCCTACAGATGCTCGTCAGCTCAAGTCCAAGGTGTTGCTAAGGCGATCTCATCCATACCTGGCGGATAGTCCGTTCGGGTGACAACCTGTCCGAGAACGAGGCTGACAAGCGCGAGAGCGGAGTAGGCGAGCGAGAGCAAGAACTTCATGTTGTTTATTGTAAGATTGGTTGTGCGATGTGTGCTATGCTTGGCAGGTGTGGCGCTGGCGGCGGAGCTTAGAGTTGGAGATTGGGTGGAGAAGAGCGAGGAGGTGCGTGAGAATGTGAAGAGTTGGAAGATGAGTCGTAGGAAAGTGTTGAGGTCTTGAAACGTGTGTCGGAGAGACGAGAACAAACATGAACCGATCGGGAAGGAACGACCAACCTCTGCGCACCCACACCCGACACCTCACTCCCACGGTCTCAGGCTCCACGGCAACATATAATGAAAGCCGTCTTCAATCAGTTCTCCCTCGAGTGGAGGACCAGGCCGGACCGCTCCATTGATGCTGTCTATCCAGTGCAGCAGATGTAGTGATGCGAGCGAGAATGCCCACACCAGCAATCCTACGAACGCTCCAAGGGATTGTGCTCGACTCCGTCGCGCAACGCTCTCAATGGCGAGGCGAGGCGAGACTAGTCAACGGGGTGCCAGTACCAGAGCAGCATTGGATTCGAGTGGAGCGGAAGGGGGAGCCAAGTCAACTACACTCCTTCGAGATCGTGTCCAAGTTTGGGATGCAGAAATAGAGGCCAGCGTTGACGGACATCGTAGAGCGCCGCAAGATGTATAGGGTATGAGACCGTTATGGAGCCCGGGGGGCGTCCTAGAAGGCACCGATGTACAGGAATTCTTACCCACACTAGTTCTACCTACTACCATTGTGCGCCAAGGATGCGTCGATGCGCCAATGCATCCGAGGACGATCGCCATATCCTTCGTCCTTCCCCTGAAGCCGATGACTCGAGTCAAGTCGTAACCGACACCCAAGCGAAACCCAACGTCCAGGCGTAGCGACGCGCCAACCACCCAAACGCCCTCAAATCCAAACCGGGTATCCCATATGACAAAAATACCGCTACGCCGTCCTCCCATCATAACCACATAACACGCATCCCAGCCATCCACCATAAGCAGCCGTATGTCATCGTCCCCCGCAGCTCAAAAGCCGTGTCTGCCACCACGCGGAGAAGCGTACAAACCCCGTCCTCGCATTCGGGGGCGCGCGGTCCTGAGCGCGCGGGCTCTTTTCCGACAAACCCGCCTCGCGTCCCTGTCGCGGCAGCGAGGCCTCGTGGACGGGTCTGTACTCGTCGTAGCTTCGTGACGCGAAGTCCTCGTTATTTCTCGTTTCGTGCGGCTTGAGAATGGCGTCTCGGCCGTCTCCGCGCCGTCGCGACTTTTTAAGTTTCGACTGCGGCTCGAGAGCATCCGGCTTGCGCTCCTGATGCCGCTCGGATCGCGACTCCTCGGTCTCGCGGCGCTTGAGTCGTTCCTGCAGCAGTTTGCGGTCCTTGTTCGCTTCCTTCTCCTCGAATTTTCGGCGCGCGGCTCGGATCCGTTCGTCGCGGGTCTGCGAGTCTGGGTCCGATTTCCGGGAGACGAAGCTGAAGGCCCTGTCGAAGCTGGTGCGGGTGGATGCCGAGGTGCGGAGGTCGAAGGAGTGGTCTGTGTCTCGCCTGGACTTGCTGGGTCTTGACTTGGAGGACCTGCCGGATTTGATGGAGAGGTTTGTTTGCGAGGGACTGGTGAGCTTCGGTACTATACCTAGATCATCGGCCGTATGCGACTGCGATAGTGGGGTAAGTGCGGCGACTGGTACATTGGTGATGGACATGCTGCGCTTGGACCGGAAGCCGTGGCCGGGTCGAAAGTCATCGTCGATGACATCGTCGCTTTCGCTCGTTCCGTCGTCGTGCACGAACGATGCACTTGCACTCCCCGCTGGTGGCGTGTACGGCTTTGGAGTTTGCCGCATCGGGTGGACGAAAGGCTGATTCGGCTTGTACGAGCCAGACCCGGTCGACGCCTGCGACCCAACGCTAGTGGTCCGCCCATGCGTCCCTCGTCTGCCTGCATGTGCGAAGGAGACGTTCGAGGCCGATCTCGTGCCAAAGTCTTGTATGCCTAGGCCAGCTAACCGGTCGTTCTCCAACATCGATTTTGACAGGTCCAGCCGCCCGTCCTCCTGCTTCGTGGCAGACATCTTGCGCATGTAGGGCTTGATCCTAGGGGTTGAACTCGTCGGCGGGGTTGATGCTGCGTCTGGTAAAGGCTCTTCGTAAGTGGCGAAGGGCGTGGTGAACAGAGAGTGCGGTGACGGCGGCCCCGGTAGTGAAGAGTTGGCCGAGCCGCCTCGCTTGTGAAGCTTGCCATGGCTGGTTACTGAACGATGCGCGGAGGGTTGTGTGATGGTTGACGCGTATGAAGTCATGCTTGTATCGACATGCTGCAACTCCGTTCGGGAACGGTTGTTGTTGCGTTGGTAGGCGTAAGACGTAGACGATGACGAGTGGATGGCGCCCGCGCGGTCCTCTTCGTTGTTCAGTCTCGTCGCCAGAGATGTGCCGTGCGTGCTCTTGACCGTCAACCCTGGAGGACTGACGGGTCTGCTGTAGTTGTATGTCGAATACAAAGAACCCGGGTTGTGCTGCGTGCTACGGCCTGCGAGTGCCATGCTTGCTGCGGCTCATCACCAGGGAGACCTAATCATGGCCAGGTCACATCCTCTTGCAGCAGCACCCCAGTCCTGCTTGGAATAATGCAACCCTCCAAGCCAACACCTGCACAGTGCCGGAAAGCCGGCAGCCAACAGACGATCGGACGAGGACGAGGCACACGAAAGGCACAGCAGCGTCGTCAGGGCGTGCGAATCACTACACGTACTGCTGCTGCTGCTGCTGCTGCATCTTGTTTGCCCGCTCCACCCGGATCATCTGCATCATCATTGTAGTCGATGTGCCCGCCAATCATCCGCTTCGTACTCGGACCGGAACATGAGAGCGTAGGAGTATGTTCCTGGTAGGAATGCCGAATAATCCCTCAATGTTACGTTGCTTTTGGAAGTTCCAACATGTGAAATCTGAGGGGCACCCCGTCCCATCTGATGGTGCGGCCTGGCCCACCGGAAGGGCCCGGAAGCGTGATAGAAGTTTGCCGTCGCGATCACGGCGGGAGGAGATGGCGCCAACATCGGGCTGATGCATTGGATGTAGCCCAGACGAGAGGAAGACAACAGAAGCTGCAGCACATGCGGTGCTGACCGTCGTCGCCCTCCAGATGCACCGCCTCCCAACCTGCAACAATGACCAACAACGTCCTCTCCTCTGCTACAATGCGGTTGACATCGAACTGCACCGATTATCGCAATCAGCGATTCAGTCTACTAAACCGCCCTCGTTGGTTGGCTCCCGACTTCGATACCCTTTCACCATCGTGGGAGTCCGAGATGAGCATTCCATATCAATGTCTGCAGTACTACATGTAGTAAATACTCACCTGGGCAGTACATGTACGGGGTATAGCAAACGAGCTTCCGGTGAGTCCGTGGCAAGCCACGCGAGTACGAGCTGCTACGCACTGCTGTGGCCTCGGCGCTCCCATCTTGCAACTTCTCTGAATGGCAGATGCACGTTTCGGCGATAGATTATCCGCGTCTTGCCTGTGGTAGCTGACAGCCTTGTAAGCTCCAAGATTTCTTATGAGAGGTCTTTATGAGAGGTCTTTGTCTCGTAGCTTAACAGGTTTTGCGCTTAGCGCTCGGGATTCTCTGTCTACGCGGTCTAAACATATAGGCATCCAACATGCCCCGAATTCCGTCAGAGTCCGGCCTCTTGAGCTAGAAGAGATTGTTCTGAGCCGGTATTCGGCCCTCATCGTGAGACCAAAGAAGACTAGGGCAGTCTAGAAATAAAAGCGAGCTGGACCTCTCTGCAGATGTCCCTCGAAACAAGATCAAACAGCATGTGACTCGTTCATACGCAGCAGCACACTGTCCTCGATCATCGGGACTCAAGGGACGGCATCGCCTTGCCAAATAAATAGCCAAATGATAAGCCACGGATCGCGATGTAAGTGATGTGCACCACTGCGAGCACCACCACCATCTCCCGATCCCGGTTCCCGAACCGACGCTGCAGCTGCCGGGACTCGACTTCCAGGACTGCTCTTGGAGCCGGGAGCCTACCACCACACCGGTGACACCATCTGCTTCAGCCCCGCCAAGTGTCCCGAGATCATTGGCAGCAGGTCTTTCTGGAAGTACACACGGGATGCTTCATCCAGCTGTTGCGATAATGTCGTCCATCGCAAGGGATCCCAAAGGGTCCTCAAGGCACGAACAAGCTCGCGGCACGGGGGAGGGCGGCGAAGGCGAGGCTTCGATGAGCGCCGTCTCAGCTGTTAGCTCGTTGTTCTTTCATCGTTGCCGGAGGGTGTGATGATTCTGTAGTGATAACGAATATCAAACTCGTAGTCTTCGATCGTGTGAAAACGGGAAGGCACGTTTTGGACTGTCGTCATCGTAGCGGAACATCACCGCAGCCTGCACGACGCGTGAGCGCGACTTCCATCCGTACATGTACTCTTGAACACCTCTAGTGACACTCACGACTCTACCCAACCATGAGATTGCCAGTCCACCGTACAGCTCTGCGCCGGCGTGTTCCCACCCATGTCATCACCAGACCCAGACACACCGCCCTCTTCCACGCCACCGCGTACCGCCCAGAGCAACGACCTCAAGACCCCCGCCTCGAAGATGTTGAAGAGCTCTTAGGAGACCAATTCGCCCTTCTCCGCCCCGCCTACGAAGTCCCCAAGAACCCCATCATACTCGCCCATGGCCTCCTCGGCTTCGACGAATGGCATATCGCTGGCCAGAACCTCCCGGGGATCCATTATTGGCGTGGTATCACGGAGTCGCTGGCGGAGAAGGGCGTCGAGGTGATTACGGCGACGGTGCCACCGAGCGGGAGTATTGAGAAGCGGGCGGAGATGTTGGCGCAGAGTATTGAGCGGAAGGCGAAGGGGAAGGCGGTAAATATCATTGCGTAGGTCTCATCTTTTGGACGGCGAGGTGCGATGGGTGGTAGCGAGGATGTGTGCTGATTGGTGCTGTAGGCATAGCATGGTACGCTCTCAACAATGCGTGTGCTTGAGCAACGGCTAACATGATCACAGGGGTACGTCTAAGCGATCCAACAACATCAACTTCGCGTGACACCCAGCTAACCCCCCACATCCGCACCCCCAGAGGCCTCGACTCCCGCTACATGGTCTCCCGCCTCCAACCGCCCAACGTCCGCGTCCTCTCCCTCACCACGATCGCGACCCCGCACCGCGGCTCCGCCTTCGCCGACTACCTCTTCCGCCAGATCGGCCCTATGAACCTCCCGCACCTCTACAAAACCCTCGCCTACTTCGGTTTAGAAACAGGTGCCTTCGAACAACTCACGATGAAATACATGGCGGAGTCCTTCAACCCGCGGACACCTGACGTGGACTGGATAGCTTATTACAGCTATGGCGCGACGTTACGGCCTCGTATCACGAGTGTGTTCCGGAAGAGCCATAGTGTGATGCAGGAGGCGGAGGGGCCAAATGATGGGTTGGTGAGTGTGAAGAGTGCGAAGTGGGGGACTTATAAGGGGACGCTGGATGATGTCAGTCATTTGGATCTCATCAATTGGACGAATAAGCTGAGGTGGTGGATTTGGGAGTTGACGGGGCATCGGAAGCAGTACGTCTATGGCGTATGATGTTTTGCTGACAGGGACTCTGTGCTGACGAGAGACGCAGCTTCAATGCTATCGCATTCTATCTCGCCATCGCCGGTGGGTGCGCGTGGCTGACGAGCTTGTGGACGAATATACTGACTGCTGGTGCTAGACATGCTTGCCAAGGAAGGTCTGTGAAGAGACATGATGTTTCGGCTACTGCGATCTGTGGTGGCTATGGCCGTCATTCATGCCTTTCGCGAAGACATACCTCGGACTACGGTTGGCAAATCTACGACAGTCACGCACACGCAATGTGGTGTATATTCTAGCAGGTCCCAGAAGTGCCCGGCAGATCGATGTTAGGCCGGGACCCGCGTTTGAGTCAGCGCGACAAGCTGGAATTCAGTGGAAGCGTGAAGACTGGAAATAGTGGAGGCGATGGTGACCATACCGCCCTTATGGACGATGGAAAAGGAGCAATGCCAAAGCTATCGCTAGGGGAGGCGACGAGTATGTTAGCTGTGGCAGCTCACTCGGTCTAGCTGGCGAGACTGGGTAACAAGCTAAGCCTCATCTCGCGGTGGCATGCAAGCTAGCGTACAGCTCTCGCCAGGCAGGGCTCCGCTACCGAGGAGGAGTGCTCTTGACATTCTCACTATCGAAGATGGATGTGACATTGGAGGCAGACGTCACGAACGATTTTACGGAAATGCGGACGTATCTTCGGATGAGGGGCCAGCGCGTGGTAGTGACATTGCGGTGGAGATTCAAGGGTCTCTCAAGATTCGAGAAACGGTGGGTAAACGGTCCTCGCGTCAGCGGCTGTGGTCCTCAGAGCACTTTTGTGCTCTACAAGTCTCAGACTACTCGCATTTGCTGTACAGGATCTGGCCCAAATGCAAAACAGTAAGAAGCTCAAGCGTTAGAACTACCATGCTCATCTCCAGACCATGATGCTTGAACGCTTCCGGCTCTCCTCCGCGCCTGCGGTAACACACAAACACGTCCACCCACACCTACCTCCTCACTCCACCTCCCTCATCCCCACGCCACCTGTCGTTCGTTCCAATTCCCCAGACCTATACCTTCCGATCCGGCACTTTGGGCTCCACCGTCATCACCGCCTTGATCAAGTCCTGCACAACCTTCGGCCCCGTCTTCTCCCCAATCGCCTTGATCTCGTCGAGCTGCTTCTGCGTGTCCTTGTCCGCTTGCTCTTCGGCAGCTTTGTTGCCTGAGGTGTGCTATAGAACTCAGGTACATGTATGAGCGAGTCGATCGCTGCGATAGCCATGGTGGGTGTATGTGTGTGTGTGTGGGGAAGGGGGACGACCTACCTCCTTCTCAAACGACTGGAATTCGTCCTCCTTTTGCTTGCGGTAGTCTTCGATTTCTTTCTGGGCTTCGCTGCGGGCGTCTTTTACTCGTTTCGTTCGGTCTGTTCCTCGCAGGAGGCGTGTCAGTGCGATCTGTACGTGCGGCTGCGCGAGTGCGATAGCTCTCGTTTCCGCAGTGGTCGGCAAGTCTTGGACGTACATTCTCTCGCTTTCTGAACAATCTTCTGCGCTTCTCTTTCGGCCTATAATCGCGTCAATGGCTGGGAATCGTTGTGGAAAGGGAGGCGGAGTCGGGCGTACGTCGAGCAGTGTCTGGATACCGGCTGAGTTCTGGGCTGCCTGGGGAGCTGGTCAGTCGCAAAGGCGCGGAAGGGCACTGGGTAGCTGCTACACACCATCTTCGCAGCGTGGGTATGAACGAGTGTAGGAGGGTAGTGTATGTATGTACAGCCTATCAAGCTCTCGCAGAAGCAATGGAATAGGTAGATCGTTGGCAGCTGTCAAGCTCGACCTCGATCGTCCCGTCGGAAACCCAAACCCCGACCTCGTCAACCCCGGACCATTTGCGCTGCCACACTCGCATGAAACTATTATTTACTCCCACTTCAGACTCTCTGCCCTTGACACACCCACGATAATGTCAACAGCGGCCAAAACCACCCTCGCCACCACCGCCCTAGGCACCATCAGCATAATCCTCTTCGTGCACTTCCAACAAACCGCCGACAAAGCCGTGCGTCCCTTATTCCACCTTTCCCCTCACCACCTTATTTAGCTGACTTGGAGTGACCGTGAGCAGGCAATGCACCAAGGCGTCATCCGCGACATGGAACAACAGCGCATCAAACGGGAACGGCAGGCGGATTTCGAGATGCAGCGGCAATTGGAGGAGGAGTATAGGAAGGTGCAGACTGTTAGTGATGGAGGGAAGTGAACGATTACTGGAAGGTAGTCTGGCTTTGGAACGGCTTGATAGCGATTCGTGTGAGGTCATAAGATCTTGCGGTTCGCAAGCGAGGGAGTCGGGCGTGAGATCCAACTGGGATGGGAGGTTCCATCGGTTGTGGTGGTGGGTGGGTGGGTGGGAGGTAGGAACAGCTGTGGACGCTGTGGACGCTGTGGACGCTGTGGACGCTGAGGCAGATATTTCATGCCGACACGCCGCTCGAACGTGCGGTGCTCTCCTTGCCCTGGCATGCGCTTCAGGAGGGCATCGGGAGCGGCTCCGGGTGGCGAAAAAGCGAGTGGTGTCTCGAGCCGATTATGAAGGCAAGCACGAGTGCGGAAGGTCAAGGAGCGCCGTACCGATGGCTCGCAATATGGCGAATCGAGGTTAATCCGGAGCGGTGAAGTCTGGAGCATTGAGCAAGTGCCCAAGAGACTCTAGTTGTGAGTGTGATGTGGTGGAGTACGGCCGGGTGCACAGAACTGCAGGCAGAGAAGTGAAGGGACGTAGATACGAACTAAGAGGCTCGATGGGAGTCGTTGTTTCGCTACTTCTACACAGTCACAGGACAGCATGCCTGACGGCCGCTTCTACTCATACACATCATCATGCTCAGCCATAGCTGTAGCCTTGGCTTCGGTCTCGGCCACAGCCACGGTCACGGCCATCGTCCAGCCCAGCCCAGCCGCAAGCCAGCCAGCTCACTTCCTCTTCCGATGACTCGGATCCCTCCCGTGCTTGTCCACCCTCCTGACCGCCGGCGGCACAAACGGCACATCCTTGAGCATAGTCTCCATCAACTCCACCATATACCCATCCACATGCCCCCTACCATTTCCATCCCCATCCTCGCCTTCGAGGAAAACGCCTGGACCCGGTGTAGCAGGGGCCACGGAAGCACCCTTCTGCCCAGTAAAGTCCTCCGTATCCTGGTTCTCCTCCTTACGCGCCGCCTCCGCCGCAAGCACATCCTCGCGATCTTCCACGGACGCAATAGCCTGATTCGCAGCCTTCTCGCCCCCGCTGAAAAGCCGGTCAACAGCCGTTTCAATCTGCTTCCCGTCGTCGTCCAGGTCTTCCTCCTCAATATCAGCCCGACGAGCAGGAATCTCGTACTCCGTCGTGAAGTGCCCTTCCTGAATGACCGCCTGATCCAGCAGACTCTTCTGCGTCGCCCGTCGCAAGATATTCTCCTCCACCGTCTTCTCGCTAACCATCTTGTACACCTCCACATCCCGCACCTGCCCAATCCGATGCGCGCGATCCATGCACTGCCGATCCATCTGCGGATTCCAATCCAGATCGTAGAAGATCACCGACGAGGCGCCGGTCAGATTCAGGCCAACGCCGCCGGCGCGTGAGGAGAGAATCATGCACTGGTACTTTGAGTCCGGGCGGTTGAATTCCGAGGAGTAGATCATGCGGCGCTCGAGGGAGGTGGCGCCGTCGAGGCGCAGGTAGGGCAGGCCGAGGAGGTTGAGGAAGCGCTCAAGGATGTCGAGGGTGCAGATCATCTGGGAGAAGATGAGGCTGCGGGAGCCCTCGGCTTGGAGTTCGCGGAGGAGTTTGGCGAGGCGTTGGAGTTTGCCCGAGTCGTAGACGAGGAGGCGCGAGTCCGGGAAGACGATGCTGGTGCGGCTGCGGGCTTCGTGGGCGAAATCCGAGGTGGATGGGTATGCTGGGCTTGCGCGGAGGAGCTGCTGGGTTTGGGGAGTGATGGCTTGAGCGAGGATCGGGGCAGTAGCCACGGGGGTGCAGAAGGCGAAGCGCGTGATGGTGTCGTGGAGGTTCTTGGCGTATCGGTCGAGGTTTTGTACGTCCCGCTGCAGGCTTGACTCCTGCGAGATGTACCAATCAGACAGGTGTTCGTACTTGAAAGGACGCTGGCCGAGGGCCGGCCACGCGCGCATCTGCCCGCTAGGGTGATTGGGCTGCCGTGCACGCGGAGAGAATTGGTAGGAGCGGCCGGTCTTGACGGTCAGCATTGCTCGCAGATCTTGACCATACACTGGTCCATCGCATAAAGACGCTTCGGTGATCTGAATGCAGTCCCGAAGCTGCTGCATCTTCCGCCCCCGCCGACGCAGCCTCTGGAGTACCGTAGAAGCGGCCAGAGAGCCCAGGTCAAGTTCCGGTGTTGCGATCTGCTCTAGTTCTTGCAATTGCCGCCGAAGCAGGCTGGTGGCTGTAAGCTGCTTGCTCCTCCGAAGACCACCCTTCTTGCGCGTCTCGCGTAAAGTGATCATGAGTCCATGCGGCAGCTCATCATATCTGGCGCCCAGCATCTTTCGCACAAGACTCTCCTTGACAGCGAACGGCTCGACCGGCGAGATCTCCATAGCGTAGCTCGTCTGAATTGGTCGCGGATCAAACAAGTCAGGATGATTGCACACACGCCGCAAGCTCAGCAGCACCGTCCCGGCGCTGACAGCATTGCCCCTCGCCAGACTCTCGCGCGTGCTGGCCAAGCCCATGTACTCTTGATAAAGCTGTCTCTGCCGCTTACTAAGCTTGCACACGACCACGTACTCCGTCTTCTTAGGAAGGTCCTTCTCGACTTCAGACTTTAAACGTCTAAGCAAGAAAGGGCGTAGTGAGATGTGCAGATTATCGACGACTTTCTGCGCCTCCTTGGAAAGAGTACTGACACCGCGGTCGAAGATCTCCTTGACTGGCTCCTTCCAATGAGTTATAAAGTCCTGCAAGTCACCGTGGGCAGACTCCTCGCTGCCAGCGGCCAAGAACGTGAGCAAAGACCAGAGCTCCGTAAGCGAGTTCTGCAACGGTGTACCCGTGAGCAGCAATCTTGCCTTCGTCTTGAGACGGATCAGATTCCGCCAGCGCTGACTCTGGAAGTTCCGGATGTTGTGAGCCTCATCTAGCACCAGATAATGCCATTGGACGTTGCGGATAGCGCTGATGTCCATGGCAGCTATTTGGTAGCTGGTGATCACGACGTTGTAGCCACGCTTGTCCTTGATATCATGATGCGGATCATTGGTCCAGCCTTTGCGCTTGGCCGTTCGCTCCTCAGCCGAGCCGTAGTAGCCGAGCACGCGGAAGCCTGGCAGGAATTTGCGGAACTCGTTCACCCAGTTGAGGATGACCGATGTAGGGACAATGATCAAATGTGTCTCCCAGACGTCATACTGTTCGGCCAAGTGAGCGAGCAATGAAATCGTCTGGATGGTCTTGCCCAAGCCCATCTCGTCAGCGAGAATGCCGTTGATGATGGGCTTACTCCGGTACAGCGAGGCAAGCCAATCGAGCCCCGCATGCTGATACGAGCGTAAATCGCCACGAAGCAAGAATGGTACAGGCACCATCTGTTTGCCAGGCATGGAAAACAGCTCTGCTATAGGACTGCGAGCTGCGAAGTCCGGCGTAAGGCTGTCTACGGCTTGTGGAGAACCAGCGACCTCGGTATCGATAGGCGGCGTTGTCTCGGCAGCTTGCACATCTGGCTCGATGTCGGCCTCATGTTCCATCTCGAGCTTCGCGGTGCTGGCTTGCACATCAGCATTGTTGTCGAATACTGGCTCGGCCGTGTGGTCATGCTCATCGCCACCAGCACTGGTGGATGGCGTAGGCAGTACGAGTGCACTCTTGATCTCCTTCTTTTTCAGGAGGAAACCTAGCATTGAGCTTTGCGCTTCTTCCTCTTCATCATCATCGGACCGCTCGCTCCCCGAAGCTTCGTTGTCAGGTTCTTCGTCGTCATCTGAGCTGCTCATGTCTTCGTCAGAGTCAATCATGTCTTCGGATTCGTCATCGGACAGATCAACAGCGGGCTCGGCCGTGTCAAGATCACCGGCCAGCAAGTCGCGAGCTCGACTACGTGATACTGTGGTGTCCTGCCCAGCTTGCGAGTTGGTGTCGGTCACAACACTCCCATAAGACTCTTCGCCGTTTACGTCCGGTAAGTAGTCGTCCTGCTCTTCTTCACCGTCCTCGTCATCGGAACCAAGTCTTGCCGCAGTCTGCGACCGCACTTCATCCCGCTGTTGACGGTAGGATGTGGGCAGTGAATGATCATCAGCGGATCCATCCCGAATGGTAGTCAAGCGAGACTCTAAAGTGGCAGCGGCAGTGGCAGGCGTGGCGGGCGCATTCGGATGAGGACTAAGAGTAGCGTTGGCACTGCTCTTCCGCACACCTTGTAAATCGTCATCGGCAGCGGCGGCGGCGGCTGTCTGCTCTCCCAGATCCTCTGCAGCGCTATCTTCGTCCAGATCCAGAGTGACACTATAAAGAGGCTCAGCATCGCGCGCCAGGAGATATCCTGCCAGGTCATCTTCCAGCATATCTGTAGGCTCGTCATCCTCCAGTCCAGACCCAACCTCACTTCCAGAATCAATCATGTTCTCCTCCCCGCTTTCATCATCTCTATCCGAGCTCTCATTTCCAGACGAGTCTTCACCGATGCCAACGCCACTTCCATCGCCTCTGCGACGTTGTTTGGCTACCATATCCGCTGCCTGCTCGAGCTGTATCTCCAAGCGCTCCTGACGCCTCGCATCCTCTTCGGCTTCCCACCTAGCCTTCCGCAGCATCCCAACGTGCGCCGACACCATTTCCCACTTTCCACGCATATCGAGAACGACCTGCTTGTAGATCAAGCCGAACACACGATCTTCTTCCGCCTGAATTTCATCCTCAGTCGGTCCGCGCATCATCCTCCAGCGCTCGACAGCTTCTTTTGCCACTTTCTTCGCCAAGGCGCGATGCTGATCTTTCTCACGCTTCTGCAGCGTCCACAGATACTCCGCGTGAGCAGCTAGATGGTCACCATGCCCATACTGCTTCCACCTTTCCACCTGTGGCTCGATCTCTTCTTCGAGGGTAATACTCTTTCCTTCGCTAAGAACACCTCCGCGCTTCGCAGCTGTACGGATCTTCTTGCGCATGTCGGCTTCTTCCAGGGCTAGGCGTTGATCTTTAAGCCGAAAGTCGTTTGCGCTCGGTGGAGCGCGCTCATTCTCAATGTACGGAAGTTGCAGCTCCTGGAGCTCGTAGGACTCGAGGACTTGGTAGATGCTGAGGCTCGGTGGGTTTGTCGGTGGCGGAAACACCGAGTGCGGGTGCTGATCTGGAACGACAAGGCCTTTGCTCTTGCCACTGAAACGCAATTTGATCTTTGGCGAAGGTCGTGTGAGTGTTGGTGAGAGTGCGGTGGACATTACTTTGTTTGACTTGCGATTGAAAGTTGGCGATGCGGGCCGCTGTGAAATTGGTGGTGCGTCATCGCTGCGTTTGCGTTTGTGCATGTGGGCAGCTTTTGTTGGCTTCGGTTCGGCTTCTGGTGAATGGAATGATCTGGTGGGTTGCAGTGCAGCGATCTGGGCCTTCAACTCTGCAATCCTACTCACCGGGCTGAGTGACCTCTTCATGCTGGCACCTGCCTGTGGTCGAGCATCAGATGCTCCATCCACCTGCGCCACCTTACCGCGCGAAATCGGTCTCACGCTGACTTTGTTCTCCTCCTTCACTTTCTCAGTCTGCTTCTTTTGCCGGGGACTCGTGCGCTTCGGCGCGTCGGTCAACTCCTTGTTCATACGGCCGCTCTTACGCACGCCGTCGACTTGAAGTGACGTTGGGCCTTCCGCCTCGAATCTCTTCCAGGGTGGACTCGGCGGCCTCGACCGCACCATTGATTGACTCACGCTGCGACCCCGACCCTGACTCTCGCTCTCGCTCATAGCCGGAGTATTTGGGTTGAAGCGCGCCGATACCCGTCTTCCGTCCGCCGTCTTGATCGTTGTTGCCTCGACCGTGCCGAACTGCCATGGCGGGGACGCGACGCGCTTCCGCTTCTTGTTTGGTTTGTCCGTTGGCTCTTCTCCATCCACTGTCTCTGCTGCCTCCGACTCCCTTCTCCTGGTACTTGGATATGGGTCAGGCCGGAGCGTCGAGGCCGTCTCGCTCGACTCGTCATATTGAGGTGGGATGGAAGTGCTGCGGGATTCATCATGATCGTCATGTGATGTTTCCAGTAGGGGTTCGTCGTGCTGCGCCAGCGAGGTTGTCGTCGTGCTCCGCGAAGGTTCGTTATTGTTGTTCGGCCGCGGAGGTTGTTGCGCCGACTCAGGAGCTTGCGCGCTCATCCTCGCTTTGCAAATCTCTCACAACAGTGACCCCCTCGACCATTTCCATCCGGCATGCGGTATCCCTGAGAGTGGTATGCGAAGATAGCGAGTATCTCGGTGAGTCTCCTCCCGAAATCTGGGCGTCGGAGGAGGTCGTTGGAGATAGTTATGACGGTTCGAAGTTGGAGTTATGGTGCGGGCGCGAGGTGTCTAGCGAAAGCTCGCTGACGTTGTTTCTTCTCGCGGTCACGGGCTACGCTAATGCCTCAGGCAGTAACTGTAGGCATCTGGCCCAAGCTCGACCCAACTGCTCACTCCTCCTTCGCTAGCCATTGGCGACAGCGTCGTCTACTGTGAAGACAGAATATCCTCCCTCAGTCTACAGCTTCCCACATCATGGCCTCCGTTCGTTCGGTGTTTCGCTTGGCTCCAAGAGCGCAATTCCTTCGACCGACACCGACCTGCCGTATCCTCCCTATCGCGCAACGAAGCTATGCGAGCGCCCGCCGACGACCAGCGACGGATGACCAGTCCGCACAAGACGCCGAGCAGGGTCAGGAGGACCTGACGACGGTCACTGAGGACCCCAACCTGGTATGCCGCCCGATATGAAGAGACAGAGTTTCGCGCGAGCTTGTACTTGGGGAGGCCAAAGGCAGAGACGTGCTATGCACCTAGACGAGAAGAGAGCCAATCTACATGTGCACAATGTACTGATGCCGGGTGTCTCTAGAATGGCAACTACCCCGACCCATCTCTCACCTCGGCCTTACCGATCAAGAGGCAGTTTCGCGACCCGTATGGGGACTGGTGAGTTGTATTAACTCCTTTGGTTCTCGACTTTGAGCGTGAGCTGATGTGTGGCGTAGGTGGGACAAGCAAGAACGTCGCAACTACGGCGAGCCTCTGCACGAAGACAACGACATTCTCGGCATCTTCTCCCCGCATGAATACACCCACGTCACGCCCGGTTGGGGGCTAGTTCAGATCGTATGCTTCTCAAACTTTCAGCGCTGGCGTCATCATACAAGCTGACCGTTTCCCAGGGCTGCTTTGTCGCCGCATTCTGCTCGCTGTGCCTGGTAGTGAGGCAAATCTATCCGGACAGGGTACGCCTCTGGTGACGTTCATTCTGGCTGCTACAAGAAGGCTGACACTCTCCCTTTAGCCATCAGCACCTCGCACATTCCCTGATGGACTGGAGAAGGAGCTTGGCGGACCGCTCGCACCACGTGGAGCAATGACCGACGCTGGGTTCGATGATGCGTCGTACGTGGAGGGCGGGAGCCGTAGCAGCAAGACCGGTACGGCGATGTAGATAAGACGACTCGCCCTAAACGAAAATGCACCTTTCGCGTTTCTGCCTGTGGTCTCGCGTCCATTTGAGAAGACACATTAGCTTTGGTCCAACAGGCTCGACTGACATTATGCCCACTGGACAGTCTTCAGTGGCTGTACTATCAGAGAGCGACAATTCGCTACTCGGCCTGGAGACTGAAGTGTTCTTGCCGAGCTCCGTCTTGGAGGTGTAGCCATTGTTTTGGTCACGCGACAAATTGACAGTCAGCATCATTTCGTACGCTGTGCCCCAATGTCCAAAACCACGTGACTGCAACTCGAACCAACGCTTGCCCCGTTTTGAGTGACGGGTTACCTAACGGCCTCTATTCGCAGTGCCACCGCGCAAACCACATGAATTTGCCTTCGACTTTGACATCAAAAGCTAATGATGATCGGCTATGACAAGCCTTGGCCTTGTCATGAACACATGCCTTCTACGAGTATTCCATAAGAGCGAAATCCGCCTCACAGGTTTGTGCGAACATCCGTCTCCCATTCCTCTTCTACTCCCGAATCCGTCAAGTTGCGCCTCTTATATCTACACCGGTACGAAGCAACTGACTCCCCGCGAGAGCCCACCGTACAAGCGTAGCACAGTAACTCTATATATCAGCGATCCAGAGCAGCAGTCATCAATCTCGACCACACCACACGACCATGAAGATTCCACAGACGTTGCTACTCCTTCTCGGAATCGTCACGACTATTCACACGCTCACTTTACCGACATCCTTGGCAAGAATTGCAGACACCTCCAAATCCCTCTTCAAGCGCAAAGGCGGCGGAGGAGGCCGCGGAAGCAGCGGCAGCAGCATCAGCTCAGGCAGCAGTAGCTCTTCGGGCTCCTCCAGCTCCCGCTCAGGAATCTCCTCCACAACCTCCAACACCGGCGGCCGCACCTTCTCCGGCTCCGGCCTCGCTCCCTCGTACGGCAGCAGCGGCCGCTACTATGGAGGCGGTGCGTCATCCCCCTACTCCGCAGGAGCCCGCTCCCCAGGCGGCGTAGCGCCCTTCTTCCTCGCCGGCAGCGCGCTGGCTTTCTTCCCTGGCGTCTGGCTCTACGGCGCATACGCTTACCCTTACCATGGCGCGTATACGTACCACAACGACACGGGAAACCGGAATGAGACGAGGCCGGTGCAGTGTTTTTGCGCGCAGTACGCGGAGTGCGGGTGTGATAACAATACCGAGTCAGCGTATTTGAGCAGTGTGGCGAATAACGCGACAGTGTCGCGGGTGGTGGATGTTAATGGGACGAGTACGCTGCTGATCAATGGGACGCTGGAGAATGGGACGACGGCTTCGGGGGGGAGTGATAGTGGAGCTGGGAGTTTTAGGCTGGGTGTTGTGGAGAAGGGCAGTGGGGGGTGGTTGGTTATTGCTATGGCTGCGTATGCCTTGTGGGTCATATGAGCGAGCTGTGGGCTGACGGGCTCTAGTGCTGATAATGCATCTGCGATCGCGAGATTGAATGCGGTCAGTGGTGCGGCTGGGAGCTTCAGGCAAGGTATAGCAGAGATGAGTGGCTGGTGGGTCGTGATTGCTGGGATTGGGTGGACCGTGTGGTTCATGTGAGCGTGCTGTGGGCTGTAGTGCGCTGGGCAGTTTTGGCGTTGGTCGACGGGGACAGGATGGATATACCCCAGAATGCCTTGCGTTTGGAAATTGGCTGGAAGGCTTTTGTATACGGTATCAATAATCTTGACGAACACTGCTCCACCCTAGCCAAGTTTCTGAGGCTTCAGATGATGTCCTTTGCATAACTGCAAGGTCTACCACGCGCACGGTGGGCCGTAGGTTCCGCGTATTGACTTCGCGAAGCTTTCAGGTATATCTCCAAATTTGCGAATGTTGCTGCCCCATCGCATGGTCCGTGGCCTTACTCCTGCGTGCATATTAGAGAAAGCCGGGACTAAGTGCGACTGTGAAGTTACATACCTTACAGATCATATCGAGAGAGGAAAGACTTCTCTCGTACGCAGTGGACTCACGTCATGCGCTAGACGGTATAATGAGCCGATCGGTGTTCCGGCGCTCCAAGCGATTGATGTATCGGCAGGACAATCATGACCAGAGCCTCATTAGCTGCAGCTAGAGAGGTCGATTCGACAGTGCGACCGATTCGGCGCTCTTCGTCGTGAACCTGCGCATCATGACAAGCAGGAAGCTCGGAAGCCTCGTTTGTCTAGTCACGACTTTCATCTCCGAGGTGCCAGATCAGGTCCGGTGAGCCAGTCCCGCGTAGCGGTGATTTCATGGAGAAATGCTTTCCCGAAGTCGGAAATCGCAGGTCTTGGCAGCATAGCTGCTGCGCAAAGTCCACCTTAGGTAGAAAGCCGACACGGTACCGGAATCCAGCCAAATACCGTTCAAGATGTTATCCCGACCTCAATGAACTCGCTTCAATAGTTCCTGTAATCACAAACACACTCCGCGCTCCCCGCCTCGGGCGTAGTAGCCGTGGTAATCCTGTTCCCAACCCCGCCATTAACCATTTCATAGCAAGCCGGCACATCCGCACCTCCTCCACTAGACTGACTGATCTCGATAGCATATGGCCAAGGCGTATAGCCGCCGATGCCGGTTTCATTCGCTAGACTCTCGCCGGGAAAAGTGCTAGCGGCGTCAAGGTACAGTGTCCCGGTGAAGATTGTGGAGTTGAAGAAGCATTCTGCCGCTGCGCCGGAGGAGAGGAGGCTTGTGGAGGGGATGACGGATTTGGATTGGGTGAAGGAGAAGGTGTAGTGGCCGGAGGTTGCATTGGTTGAGGTGGCTGGGGTGTAGAGGAGGGATTGGTTGGTGAAGGATATACTGAAGGGGTTATTTGTTGAGCTGATGGTCAGGTTGGACGGAGTGTTTTGAGATGATGTGCTGGTGGTCAGGTTGGTGGCGTAGGTGGACGACGTATTGCTTATGATCCAGTTGAAACTCGCGAGACTGCTGGTGTTAGTGCTGCCATCGGAAGGGTCGTAGGTGGTGTAGGGGTAGCAGCGCCATGTTGAGGGGTTGGAGGTGCAGTTCGTCGCGACGGTTCGGAGAGCAGTGATCATACTGTACTCCCCGAGTGGGAATTGTTGGACCGGAGCAGCACTTGTGGTCGAGCCTGCTGGCTGGCTTGCTTGGTCACCGCCATTGCTGTTCGTCTGATGCTTTCTTGTCAAGCCGACGCCCAAGCCTACCGCCAGCGCAAGCAATGCTAGGAACAAGAGACCAATGATCAAGACTAGCCGACCCCATCCACCTCGTGACCGCCTCTTGCGCATGTACCCGCCATTTCTTCTCAGTTCCGCAAGCTTTTCGCCCTCTACCGGTGCGCGTAAGTCTTCATCGCCCGTATTTGGCTCAGGTACCCAGTCGTAAGCCGGGGGGGCCGATCTGGTCGTATCACGGCTTGTCCGCCCTGCGGCCTCCCTCGATGCTCGCCTTGATGGTGTGGTTCGTATAGTCGAAGCAGCCGTAGAGCTGGGCCTCCGCAATATCCCTCTTGGTTGTACGTCACTGGCGCCTGGGTTCAAGGCGTTGTTTCCTTCCGTGATCGTCGATAGACGTGCCGCTGCTGGAGTTGAAATGCGCTTCTTGGCTGGGAGACGGAGTTGGGACTCTGGGCGGCCTCCAATTGGAGTGGTATTGGCGAATGTGGGCATGGCGTGCCTGGTGTTCACCCGTGTTTCTCAATCGCTAGTGCCACCCCGTCGTCTCTTGCTACGGTATAGTCTGCCTTCGTTGTCCGGTCGCTTGGAATGCAGCTTGCTTCTCACAGACGAGAAGAGGGCCTGTTTAGTGTGGGAAAGGAGGAGAGAGAGAAGACCTAGGAGATGGATGCTACATGACCTACATTGATATCAAGTGGCACAGGATGATCTGCGCTTCGACCTCTTCACTTCCAGCTCTTAACGATGACCATTTGTCGCATCGTCACAGCACTCTCGCTCGCCCAATCGGAGCAAATTCACAGCAAGGGTCATGAGGCTTGCTGTACCCCAGGCTTCATGAGTCAAGAGCCTACATCACCCACGTGACCCGAAATCACGTTGAGCATTACCCCCTGCAGTGCAACAACGACTGGACCGTCCACTTCAGTTCTACATGCACTTCCGAACAACAAACAACAACTGTCAAACCGCGAAATTAGTCGCAATCCGTCATATCGCACGGCGACCGTTGCTCCACCCCCAAGGTGAAGACTGCCCAAACGCTCCGCACTAACCATCGCGTCCATGGCACGAGGATACCTGGATTGGCAGTCGGCCTGATGAAGTGAACTTTTCCAAGTGAAGGTCACATGAGTGAGGCGACAAGCTGCACCGCGACTACCAAGCTCTCTAGGCTGCCGACTTGAATGACCCTCGCTCACAGTAACATCAGTAGCATCGACCGCTTCTGCCGATACTTTTCGGCCTTCATGTGTCCTTGAGGGTGGACGACACGATGTCGGTAATCGTCCTTCCAATCAACAAGGGCTCCGACGGCGATGGTCGTCGACGTCCCAAAACCGAGGGCCCTACCCGGAATGACGAATACTGGCTCCAGCGCATGGGGGAAGAATGGGCCAAAGCTCTTGGGAAACCCAAGGCTAATTACCGCCTCAACGCACTGCCGGATGGCTACGGTGGGTGGGAAAAGGGTCGTGGCGGTGACAGCAAGCATGTCGACCGTTACCTCTTTGGCCACGTGAAGGGGCCGGCGCGGTCAATCCCCGATATCATGCCGCATTTCATCTACTTGATGGAGCACGGGAGCGCTTTCGGATGCAATTGTAAGATGTGTGTGGGCGGGAGTCGAGCCAGTGGGGTAGGTGCGGCGGGCGAGAAGGGCAGCTCGAAGGGCGACCGGCAGTCACCGCACTTCGCCCCGTCGACGGCGACAGCTTCGAGAGCGCAGTCATACGCACCGCTACCGCCACCGGGTCCGAAATTGATTGGGAGGCCGAAGAAGCAGCAGGATGTCGAGATGGCACCGCTCCCTCGCAGAAAACAGGTTGACGAAGAAGGAACGCCGGATGCATTACGAATGCTACTCGACAAGCTTAAGACTGCTGGAACGGAAGGTAAGATCGACGAACCCATCTTCGAGAGTCTCTCACCAGACTGGCGCACTGGCCACACCATGCTTATGGAGACGCTTCGAGAGTGGCCGAAGCTACCCAGCTACGTACCGCGTGTCGGCGAGCTCGTTCTATTTGTGCGTTCACTTGCATCAGACGAGTCGCTCGGCTGGGACAAAGACACGTGGCGCGTCTTGGCTGGCAGAGAATGGGCAGACAAGCCGAGATGGGAGGCGGGCGTGATCACACAGATGCCCACGGAAGCGATCACCGACGACGACTTGAAAGGTGTGCCTGTTGGAAAGGAGCACAACGTCGTCGGGGCAGGTTTTCGCGTTGAGCCCCTCCCGCAGCCGAACAGCGTCGACAAATCGCTTACGCGCAAGCACAAGTACGTGCCGCTACATGCAATTCGCCCGCTGGCGCTATGGAAAGAGTGCCTGAGTGGCGTAGAACAGCCCGAATGGCATCCGACGGTGAGCAATGCGTTGATCGTCGCTACCAGCTTCTGCGTGCTTGGCAAGTACCACTTCAAAGGCACCTGGCCGGAGGCGACCGTGTTTGCCCAAGCCGTCTACCTCGGACCGGAGATTGTAGCCGTCGGGGATGACGTGCGCCTACATAACAAGACTGGGGACATGGAGCCCGCATCAGTAACCGATATCATGGTCATCACCGCGATCAAGGTCCGCATCGTGAACCTGGACGATGCGAGCGACGACGATCTCGACAACGAGCCGCCTTACAATACTTGCACGCACATCAGCGGGCGCGTGTATACACAAGACCCAACCCGGAGTTTCGATGGCATCGGCAAACTCCCCATCTCAGCCGCCTCGCCACTGTTCCCCATCGACCTAGGCGGGCTCGGGACGTGGTATCACGTCACCGACCCCAAGAAACCAAAAGCACGCATCGAAGTCCCCTTCCACCGCGTCATAGGTCGGTGCTACGAAAGCGCAGCACTGGAAGCATGGTTCACACCCCCCTCTGACGTCTCCCCACCCTCTGGCTTCCAAGCCGTCAACAGCAAACCACCGACCATTCAAGTCAACGACCGCGCTCTGGACACCGCATCCTCCGTCAACATCTCCCGCGGCCTACAAGGGATCCTCGAAGCGCGCGCCTACAGCGTGAAGCGCGATATCCGCATCGCCAAGGACGAAGGCAAGACCTGGTTCTGGGCCGACACGCGGGTCGAGCAGCTCGATATCCAGGAAGTCAATAGTCGGTTTGTCGGGGCGCGGAACGAGATGCGGAGCAAAGACTGTTTGGCGCGATTGCGCAAGGCATTGGAGGCGCTGGATGGGAAGATTGGCGGGTTGGAGGGTTATAATGCGGCGAGGCGGGAGAGGGAGGAGAAGGTGGCGAGGAAGAGGGAGGCGTTGGAGGGTGGGGGGTCGGGGTTGGTGGCTGGGAGTGCGCGGGTGGGGGGTGGGGAGGCGAGGATGAGTACGGGGGAGGGGGAGAAGAGTTCGATGGAGGAGGAAGAGGGCGTGAGTCCAGAGGAGGAGGTGAGGGAGGATGAGAACGGAGGGCAGGAAGAGGAGGATGCGATGGAGGTGGATGAGCAGCTGAAGACTGATCTGAAGCACGCTGTTGCCCCGGATGTGATGAATATCGATGACGACGACGATGAAGACGTGGACGCCGGGGCGGCATTGGCGGCGTTCAAGATGGCGTCGACCGCGAAGAAGCCCGGGCAAGTGGTGGTGAACCTTGACAGCGATGACGAGATGACCTGAAGTGAAGGCTGCTGAAAGTGATCAACGCAGAGCATCACTGACTTACACTGTACAGCGCATGGTGCGTTGTGTGAGGGCACCAAGGCGAACTGGTGGCGTGGCGAAGCGCTTTAGTGAGGAGCCTAGACTGGCCTATGTGGTTACAGTCCGATACATGTAGTCTGACAATGACTTCCATGTACCCGAGCAAACGCTCTTCCTCCGTGTCTTCTTCGAGTGGGGTCGCAGCATATCCGAATCCCTAAATGAGGGTTTGGTCGCAAGTGGGCTCTATCTTCTATTGTGACTGCAACGATGCGGCTGTGATGTGGTGACGCTGTTTGGAATGAGGTAACGTTGAAAAGATAACTCGAGTGGGCAAACGCACACATGCATGTGAGGCGTCCGGGTGCATGTGCGACTCAGCCTGCTGCCTTGATGAGTCATGCAACAGGCATTCACATCATTTAATAATAATTGCTGCGGTATAAGAGGCCTTAAGGCCCAGTTCTAAGCGATTGGTTGTCTTCTTTCTATCATATAGCAACGCGGAACACAATCACAATGGAGACCCCGATTCCGCCCGAAAGCTTCCTGTCGGAACCCGCAGGAAACATCACAGTCCACCGCATCGACTTCCGCGAAACCGATCTCCCACAATACCACGGCCTCTACGCCGTCCTTCTCGACAACGTGCTCTCCGTGGCGGAATGCGCGACCCTCGTCCAAGTCGCCGAGGCCAGCACGAGCAAAGGCTGGGAGCGAGCCATGATCAATGTAGGCGGTGGACGACAGGTCCTAATGGAGGACGAGCGCTGCTGCGGCCGCATCATCTACGACTCCCCTGACATCGCCGGCAAAGTCTGGAAGCGCATCGAGCACCTCCCGGAAGTGCAGGAGATCGTTCGACTGGAAGGAGTACCGAGGATCTTCGGCAATGGGCCGAGTAAGCGAGGCGAGGTGTGGAAGTTCTCCAGACCGAATGAAAGGTTGAGGTTCTTGAAGTACGTGGGTGGAGAGTACTTCCGCCCGCACTGCGATGGGAGTTACGAGACGCCGGATCGAAAGGAGAGGACTTATTTCACGCTGCATCTTTATCTTAGCGATGCCGTGCCACAGTCGAGCGCGGATTTGGCGACCTTGACACCGGAGCAGCAGGCGAAAGCGGCGGAGTCCGATCTTATTGGTGGAGCGACGACGTTCCACTCCATGAACATGAAGCAGAAGTACGATGTGCTGCCGGTCAAGGGGCGAGTGTTGCTATTCCAGCACCGCGATTTGTTGCACAGTGGTGACGATGTGGTGCAGGGCGTGAAGTACACGATGCGGACGGACTTGCTGTATGCTCGCGAGGATGACACGGAGAAGTGAACTGGATCCGGGAGCGTCTTGCGGGTGATTGGAATTCGACAAGGCGAGGGAAGCAAGACCGGTGTCTTCGAGGTAGTACTCAGGCGCAGAGTTCGCTCGTAAGTAGTCAGTAGCATCCTTGCTCCTCTCGGGCGATCAGCATCGGTGAATTGGAACTGACCTGCAAAGAATGTGGTTGAAGCGCCGTCCTCATACAGGAATGATCAGAATTGAGTTATACCTGCACCTCCCCACCCTGTATCGCTACAGTAGCAGGGAGGCGCCGATACGCCGCGTATTGCACTAAAGTGATCGTGCAGCCCTGAAGCCGCACACACAATCTTCGCACCGACTCCCATAGCCAAGCACTCCGACCTCCGTCCTCACTCCGCCCGGAGACGGCGAGTCCGGCACCGAGATGCTGGCTGAGTTTCTGATGCCGGATGCAGCCATGGAGTCATGGTAGGCCCTTACGGGCAGTGGCCAGAGCCCACAACTTCTGTGAGCGGTTGCGAGGGTAGCGTGCAGTTGAAGATTACTCCGAATTTCCCATTTGCCAGGTGTGACTGAGCCCGAGGGCGGTGTCTGTTTGTGAGCAAAGAAACGCAGCGTTTGATGAGGACGGCGCTTAAAGAAAACAGTGTGAGGTGGATGTGGAAGTTCGAAAGATATAGAGTACATGAGTCATGCGGTGCTTTAGATCTGCCTGAGGCTACCATAAAGCGCGTGACCAGGCGAGTCTTTCGCGTCTGCCTTGACGGACAAACGCCTCTTCCCATGACTTCACCTCTGCATCGCCAGCACATGACGCAATTTGTGTTGGTTCTCCGCGAGAAACTCATGTCTACAATCTCTTAGCTCTGGTCGGTCCGGCTACAAGACCACAAGAACACAGAGCAGGACCTCGAGCGTCTCCCAAGACGGCACTCAGGAGTCTCGGGACTACTACTCTCACGGATTGCCCATCATGTCTTCCATAGATAAGCTCTCCATCTTGGGCGTCCGCTCTTTCGACAACACCCGCACCGAGGTCATCGCTTTCAACAAGCCGCTCACCCTAATCGTTGGCCCCAACGGCTGCGGCAAGACAACCATCATCGAGTGTCTCAAGTATGCCACGACCGGCGACCTGCCGCCGAATACCAAAGGTGGCGCGTTCGTTCATGATCCAGCCCTGTGCGGCGAGAAGGAGGTTCTCGCCCAGGTCAAGCTCTCCTTCAAATCCAAAACCGGGACGCCCATGGTCTGTACTAGGAGCCTTCAACTTACTGTCAAGAAGAACACCCGCACCGTGCATGCGCTGGAAGGCAACCTTTTCATGCGCAAGCTCGGCGAAAAAGTGTCGCTTAGCTCAAAGGTCATGGATCTGAATGCGTGTATGCCCGACTATCTTGGCGTCTCAAAGGCCGTTCTGAACAGTGTCATCTTCTGCCACCAAGAGGATTCTCTGTGGCCGCTAGCTCAACCCAAGGAGCTCAAGGAGCGCTTTGACGCTATCTTCGAGGCGGTGAAGTATACCAAGGCTATCGACAACATCAAAGTCATGCAAAAGACTCACAAGTACAAGCTCGACCTGATGAAGAAGGACGAGGATGTCGCGAAGCACAACAAGGCGCGCGGCAAGAAGCTCGAGAAGCAGGCTGCGGACTTGAACGATGAGTTGGACGTGCTGCGTGCCAGTCACAAGGACTACGACGGTCGAATCAAACAAGCTGCGCGCAACGTTGAAGCTGCTTGGAAGCAAGCAGAACAGGCCAACCTGATCGTAGGTGACCTGAACGGCAAGCGGATCGTCAAGCGAACTAAGGAGGAGAGTGTGCAAGGTCTGCGTGAGAGTCTTCAAGAGATGACTGACACCGATGACGAACTGCAACGTATGCTGGAGCAGTATGACGAGCGTGTGCAGCACTATGAAGCCGATCTCTCCGAGCAAAAGGAGGCTTACCACGAGATGACCGGAGAGGTGTCGCACGGGCGTAGCCGTGTCAGCGCGAAAGAACGCGAATGTGGGTCGTACGAAGCTCAGGCAGAGCAGTATGACCGGCAGGTTGCGACCCGTGAGAAGTTCATCAAGGAGAGTGCACGCAGCCACAAGATACATGGCTTCGACCTGGAGCTAGATGACGGTCTGGTCGTGGCCTTTATGGATCGCATCACGAAGATGGCCCGCGAGCAGAATGCTAAATTCGAAAGGGCCCGGCGTGAGACTGCGGAGGAGTTGCAGGTGGAGCAGAGCCAGCTCAACAGTCTCAACCAGGAGAAGACGACGGTCAATGGCCGGAAGGATGCCGCTCGACAAACCATTTCCACGAACGATCGCAAGATCAACTCCGTCCAGAACGAGCTAAATCGTATCAATGTCGACGAGGGTGCCAAAGCCGCCTTGGAGACGAAGCTGCGTGAGACGGAGGCGAGACTGACTCGTTTGAAGACGGAGAGTGAAAAGGCGGACTGGGAGCATCAAGCACACCAAGCCGATCTCAGACTTAGGGAGTTTGACGAACGGAAGGAGAAACTTGACGCGGAGATGGTCGAGGGCACGAGGCAAGCCGGCGAGTCTGCTCGCTTGGACTACGTGCGGAAGGAGCTGAAGGAGCGCGAGAGCCGTCTGGAGACGAATACTGGCGCATACAGCGAGAAACTCACCTCCCTCATCGGTAGCAGCTGGACGCCGGCGACCGTCGAAGATCAGTTCCAACGTACGCTTGAGCAGAAAGCCGAGCAAGTTGCCGAGGCGGAGAGACAGCGCGATGGCACCAGCCGCGAGAAAGAGCAGCTCGACTTCCAGCTCAACACGTGCCGCCGAGATCTCAGGGCCAAGCAGCAGGCAATGAAGAAAGCAGCCGATGTTGTTCGCAAAAGCTGCGACTGCGAGCCGGACGAATACATGCGCAATCTACGTGAGCTCGAGGAAGCGCGTGACACTTTGCGTTCCGATACAGAGTCTATGGAACGCCTCAACTCGTACTTCGACGCATGCATCAAGTCTGCCAAAGATCCACAACATCCGGGTTGTAGGACTTGTGGTCGTGGTTTCGGTAAAGATAGCGAGGCTATCAAACTGATCGAGATCCTCGCCAAGGAGAGAACCAAGCTCAAGTCGCAGCTCGGCAGTGCCCCACAGGACCTGAAGAAGTGCGAAGAGGACCTGGAGGCTGCAAAGGCAGCTGGTTCCGCCTTCGAGGCCTGGGAGAGACTCAAGGAGAAGGAGATACCGGCAGCGGAGAAAGAAGAGAAGAAGCTCGTGGAGAAGCGTGAGGCCCTCATCGAGCAGCTTGAGCAGCAGGACAGCGTTGTCAATGAGCGCCAAGCGGCGAAGCGTGACGTTGATGCTGTGTCTCGAACGGTCCAGAGCATTGCGAAGCTGAACAGTGAGATTGCTGAATTCAAAGCGCAGGTCGGGGAGCTCTCAGCGAAGCAAGAGTCGGCCGGCTTCTCTCGTGGTCTCGAACAGATTCAAGAAGAGCTCAAAGTGATCAACGAGGAAGCTCGCACCGCCAAGGCCAGTCTTGCGAAGGTCAACAGCGACCGCGAACGTGGACGTGTCGCTGTCAACAGATTGGAGCTGGAAGTTCGTGATGCCGAGAGAAAATTCAGCACTACAGAGTACCAGCTCAAGGAGAGAAGATCGATGGAGGCTCAGATCGACGAGCTCAAAGGTCTCAACACCGAGCAACGTGACAACATAGCGTTATACGACACGCAGCTGCAGGATCTTGGCCCCAAGCTGTCACAAGCCCAGGCGAAGTACGATGACACCGCTCGTCGCGGTGCGGATACAGACCGAGAGCTGCAAGCCCAGGCCCACAAGATCAATGCCAGCCTCAACCAGCTCAAGATGGCGAACCAGGAGATCGACTCCTACATCTCACGTGGCGGCCCCGAGCAGCTGAAACGCGGAAAGCGCGAGATAGAGGGTCTGAAGAAGGAAGTGAGTCGCTTGGAAGATGAGCAGATAGACATCACCCGGCAGGTGAAGCAACTGGAAGAGCACCTGCGCAGCCACTCCGACACCCGGCGCAGCATCTCCGACAACCAGCGATACCGTCGTGACCTGCGCCAGCTCGAGCAAGTCTGCACCGAGATAGCGGAGCTGGAGACGCACAACGCCGAGGAGGACAAGGCGCGCTTCGAGGCGGAAGGCAGCAGATGCCAGTTGGAGCGCAACAAGCTCGCAGCCGAGCAAGCCACCCTCACCGGCGCGATGAAATCCAAAGACGAAGCGCTCGTCATCGTCCTCGCCGACTACGACACCGAATACAAGGACTCGGCGCGAAAGTACAAGGAAGCCCACATCCGCGTCGAAACGACCAAAGCCTGCATCGAAGACCTCGGCCGCTTCGGCGGCGCCCTCGACAAGGCCATCATGAAGTACCACTCGGTCAAAATGGAGGAGATCAACCGCATCATCGACGAGCTGTGGCGCAAAACCTACCAGGGCACCGATGTGGACACGATCCGCATCCGCAGCGAGAGCGAGACGCAAAAGGCGAACAAATCCTACAACTACCGCGTCTGCATGGTGAAGCAGGAGGCGGAGATGGACATGCGAGGGCGGTGCTCGGCGGGGCAGAAAGTGCTGGCGTCGATTATCATCCGGTTGGCGCTGGCGGAGTGTTTCGGGATCAACTGCGGCTTGCTGGCGCTGGACGAGCCGACGACGAATCTGGATCGGGATAATATCCAGGCGTTGGCCAGGAGTCTGGCGGAGATTATTGAGAGCAGGAGACAGCAGAGAAATTTCCAGTTGATTGTTATTACGCACGATGAGGAGTTTTTGAAGTTTATGGATTGTGGGGATTTTGCGGATGTTTATTGGCGGGTGGGGAGGAGTGCAAACCAGACGAGTCGGATTGAGCGGTCGAATATCAATGAGGTGAGTTGACTGCGAAGTAAGTTCGTGGTGTTTCGTGAAGGAATGCTGACTATGGCGCAGGTGTTGTAGTCGGAGCTGTGGCTATATCGGTGGGGTCTGACTCATGTTCACGGATCCAGTTCAAAGTTCAAACCTGCCCTGGAAGAGAGGATGCGTGGGGTTGAGCGCTGACTGACTCATCATGAGCGATGTGGCTTGTTGGATGGATGCGGTGGAGGAGCGATATCGAGCGACTATAGCCGCGGTACCATATCATCCTCACCGCCTTGTGCCCGAGACCATGCACGGGCAGCAATAACAACGAACGATCACGTCGATAGCGAGTCCTTCCGATTGTACGTGTATCAACGTGAACAGCGGTGACCGGCATGAAGGAAGTGTAGGCCGAGCGCAGTAGTGATGATTCGGAATAAACCAGATGACGATGAGGTGCCCGACCGCAAACGCTCGCCCGAAGTCAAAGCCAGCCTCTCATGTCGGCCCAGCGTCGCCGAACAACCCGCACGTCCGCGATCATCAAACATCACGCTCAGAAAAAGGACATTGCCAATTAACCGGATCAAGTCTGAGCGCCCTCCCTCCGACGTTGCAGGTTCACCGCAGCTGCGATTAATTGCTCCGACTTTCTTTTGGCGTCTAGATTTCCTCCGCTCGCGCGCACCGAGGGCCTGAGCGAGAGCACACCGACCGAGGTGGATACTTTACTAATAAGGTACCCTACTTCTGTGCGGTGCGGTCAGGTATGAGGGCAGTGGCGGAGGCGGACTCTGGAAGCGGTATATGCAGGTCTGCAGACGGTGCCCCGCTTCTCTTATATAATAAGTCATGGACGCCAATGGCATATCACATGGTTGCTGTTTCGCGGGGTGCACGGGCACGTGTGCGTACGTGTTGCCGGTGTCGCCGTGGGGTGGCGGAGTGGGTGCTGGTGCGGATCCAAGAGCGTGGCGAGGACGTAACATCCGCGGCGGTATACCGTGTGCATACTGCTTCTTGGCATCATTGCAAGGGTTCGTGTTGGTCCACAACAGCGTGAAATGGTTCGCGTGTGTTCCGCGTTTGCTACTTGTGTACATGTACATGCGAAATACATGTACATGTACAGTAGCATGTCCCTGCTGGCCCGGCTCTCCGGCGATCGACGCAGGACGACGACCCAACCTGTGAAGCTGTGCTGTTCCTGGCGGGGTCATGCTAGACCGATTCAGCGGAACAGGCTTCGCTTAGTGGCGCCATCTGGAAGTAAAAAGCAGGTTAGTTGGTACTAAAGCGCGGGCGCCAGCCACCCGCTCCAGGCATCCGTTCGCTGCCAGCATCCAGCTTTCCGTCATCAGATAGCAACAACCTCCACCTGCACACCAGACGTTTGCTATAGCGTCGTCTCGTGATGCCTCGCTCACGCAAACCGGCCCACAACGCCTGCAGTCGCAACTAGCAACACGCGTTAGCTCATCCAGCATCATGGGCCTTATAGCTGCCAAGTACCTCGGTCACTCTCCCTGTCTCGCGCATCTTCTCTCCTCACACACACACGTCTTTCGCGTCTCCCTGGACCTAGCTTTGGCTTCACTCCCCAGCCTCAAGTATTGACTACCTCTCTCCCTCCCCAGCCAACACCGCCCCAGTAGCGCTCAACCACCCATATCGCTAGTGAGCTTCGCTTGGCTTATGTGAAGGACTGCAAATCCTCTCATCTCTCACGCATTGCATCCATCACGCCATCCGTCAATCATCTCTACCGACAGCAAACCACCTCTACCGAATTGCGTGCCAGAGCCGATTATTAGTTCTATTGCCGGGGTTCGTCGCAAGCAAGATTGCACGGAAGCTGGAACAACATTCCACGCAGCACCACATTCCAACATACCTACCTTAAGCGACCGCAGCTCTCCCCCGTCGATCTGTTGATCTATTGATTCGAACTTGAAAACCTTTGCCAACCTAACCTCACACTCTCCTCCGCCGACGACACGACGTTCTTGTGAGCTTGGGGCTGCCGTCACGACAAGCATACACGCCGCCTCTCCCATCATGCAGCTCAGACATGTTGCCGTGGCGTTGTGCGCCGCGGGTTTTGCAGCCGCCGCACCGTAGGTTGGATCTCTTGCGAGATGGGAAACAATTGACTGACTGAGTGTAACAGAACCAAACGCCAGAGCAGTAGTACTTCCGGCTTCAACTGGGGTGTAGGTCTCCCGCCAGTGTATTTAATCATTTCAATGCTGACTTCCACAACAGTCAGAGACGATGCGAGGTGTCAACCTCGGAGGCTGGCTGGTCCTGGAGCCGTGGATCACCCCATCCATCTTCCAGGCCTTCCCAATGTCCGATGGCATCGTAGACGAGTACACGCTCACCAGCGTTCTGGGTGCCGGCGTCGCATACGACACTGTGTTGAAGCCACACTGGGATTCATGGGTGCAGTATGGAGATATGCAGAAGATTGCGAACAGCGGCTTCAACCTTGTCAGAAGTAAGTCGACAGTACGCCACAACTTGTGAAGTAGCACCGGCTGACCCATCACTCTTCCCTCGCAGTACCCATCGGCTACTGGGCATACGACAACTCCAGCTCGCCCTACTCCAACGGCGCCGCGCCCTACATCGCCCAGGCAGTCACCTGGGCCCGGCAGCTCGGTCTCAAAGTCATCATCGATCTCCACGGCGCCCCGGGCTCGCAGAACGGCTTCGACAACAGCGGCCAACGCACCAACACCCTCCTCTGGCAAACCGGCAACAACGTGCAAAAGACCCTCGCCGTCCTCGACAACATCCAAACCCAATACGGCGCCTCGAGCTACGACGACGTCATCGCCGGCATCGAGCTCATCAACGAACCCCTCACCACCTCCCTCAACCTCGGCGAAGTCAAGCAGTACGAGCGCGACGGCTACAACCAACAGCGCGAAGTCTCCTCCACCCGCGTCGTCGTCCTCCAAGACGGTTTCCAGCCCCCCAGCTCCTACAACGGCTTCCTCTCCTCCTCGGACAACGGCTCCGAATGGGTCGCCATCGACCACCACGAATACCAAGTCTTCACCCCGGCCCTCGTCGAAATGGCCCCCTGGCAGCACCGCCAGTACGTCTGCAACAACGCGTACACGTACTCGGGCGCGGACAAGTGGACTTTCGTCGGCGAGTGGTCGGCCGCGATGACCGATTGCGCCGCGGCGCTGAATGGGTACGGGATCGGCTCGCGGTACGAGGGCTTGTACCCGGGGAGCCAGTACGTGGGGAGCTGCGCGAATGTGAATTTCATCGAGACGTGGGATCAGCAGATGAAGGACGACACGAGGGGGTATATTGAGGCGCAGATGGAGACGTTTGAGCGGTATACGCAGGGGTGGATTTTCTGGTACGTCATCATCACCACCGGCATTCCTCTTTGTTGATGTGTGGGAATGGTTGGACTGACTTTGTGATTGTGTGAGCAGGAATTTCAAAACCGAAGCCTCCCCCGAGTGGGACGCGTTCCGCCTCATCGACGCCGGGATTTTCCCGCAGCCGCTTAGTAGCCGCCAGTTCAGCTCCATCTGCTCTTAGGCATCCTTCATCATCGCCACTCGCGATTTCGCAAAGGGTTTGCATCAACGGCCTGAAAGAAGAGAGCATTTTCACGACAAATGCACGCGGGCATTTCACGAAGCGGGTGGGTGGGTTTGAGGCATCTGCGACGAACGACTAGCATGGACGACCGGGACGAGGACGAGGACGAGCAGAGTGGACGCATTTTTCTTAATGTTTGTCGATACCCGAGTCCTTTCGGCTCACTCGTTTAACGACCGTCTGAACGGAAGCGTAGTACGCGAGGCGGGATTTGAGTGCTTAGTTGCTTAGTGGGTATCTTAAGTTTTGCTGTAAATGCTTGCCTTCCAAGTCACTACCGACCAAAGTGTTCAACGATACCGTACGGACACGTAGAACGTGAGGAGAGCCTCGTGAGGGCTTGGGGCGATGTTGCGATGGGGCCTCGGTCGTGCCTGCCTCGCCCTGGTGCCTGCCTACATGTAGCCGTGAGGTAGTGAAGCGGACGTCGACCTCACTTCACTTTTCCAGCACGACAGTGGGAGCTAAGGTAGCTCATACCTAGGAGCTCCATGCCTGCAGTGCCCTCAGAGCTTGCGATCGACCGAGCTGAACTTTGGGATCGGCCACCTGCATTGCATGCACGGTCGGGGTGTGGTGCATGTGCAGATCATCTCATCATGCGACAAGTACCCGACATGTACTCTCAGAAGGGGATACCGAGGCAGCGGGTGTAGGTACTATAAGAGACGGGAAGTAGGGGAAGGTAGAGCGCATTGGTACATGTACCTAGGTACACAACCCATCCGCAAGCGGCGCTCCCGAGGCCATCAGGTCACCGGGCCCTTACCACCACCCTGTCTCACCGCGACAGCTAATCAAGGCCTGAACTCCCGCTCTCCCCTCGCCCCACCGAACTTCAGATTCCATGGCCATGAGGGTTATGTCGCCGTCGGCTATGCGGTGGAGAGTCTGCGGTGGGGGGTGGGTTTGGGGTTTCCAGAGGTGGTTTCTGGCGGCACCAGGTATGGGCGCGGGCGGCGGAGGACTTGGTTGTGTTTGCTTTCGGGCTTTTTTCGGAGTGGACGGGTGGGGCAGGGGGTAGGAGGGCGTTGTCTGGGATTGCTGGCCAGGGGTCGTAGGGTGGCGGGTCGGGTTCGCTTGGTGCGTGTGAGGGTGGTGGTCTGGGCAGTGGCGCGTAGTCTTAGCCTTTGGATGTGTGAGGCGGTGGAGGGCCGGTCGGTGTTCCCAAGTCGTCGTCATGTGCTATTCGGTTCTTCTGGCCGTCCCATGTTGGCGGTGGGCCGGTCGAGGCGTAATACGCTGGCGGCGCATCTGAACTAGATTGACGCTGGCCCTGTGAAGTAGACATGTGAGCATTGCGAAACGAATTGTTCGAATCTATCTCACTGGTTCCTGGTGGGCTTCCTGCGAACTGGACATGATGTTGGTTTGCAAGGCGATTCGGTGGCGATCCGGACGGGACAATGTGTTGATCGCTCATTGCAGGATCGATTGTTGCAGTGGGGCCAGTCCTGGTCGACTTCAGACTGGGCTTATACGCTTTCGGGAGCCTCGCGGTCGGTCCATCGGTGTGAATGCTGTGTCTTCGTTTGTCTATGAAGCCGGGTCGAGGCCTATTGGTGAGGCTGAAGGTGCTGTGGACACGTCTAGGGTTGATGGTATGCTGGGAATGGGAGAATGTGAAGTTGGGCCAGTGGAAGATGGTTCGGTCACGGGAGGCGTAGGAGCGGTCTTTGGAGAAGCACGAGCAGCCCATATGGCAGCTGTCGGGAAGCAGAGATAGGGTGGGTAGATGGAAGCGATTCACACTCACGCTCGTACGCTTTGATTATGGCATCCTTTGCCATTGTCAAGTGCTCAAGGAATTGCACAGCCACAATGCCTACATGTACTGTCATATGGCAAGATCGCTGGTGCAGTTGAAAAGGTCTGGTTGTTATTGCATGTGCACATCATCTCGGGTGGCGATGCTGTTGCCCGTTGCGGAAGAAAAGGTCCAGACGGTTGCCATAGCGACCGTGCCTCCCACCATTCATCCGCCATGGCACACTCTGGTGTCTCACGGAGGCCATGTCGAACAATGACCCGTCCGCCCAACTACACACCGAGCTCCGCGCTGCCGTGCAGGCCTCCCTAAGCAGTCGCCGACCCATACTCCACCATCTCAATGCCGATACCTCCTGGTTTCTCCAGATTCCACGCCCGGAAAGTGCAGTACGGCATGGAGGACGCTTCTACTACAACATCCTGATAGATCCTTGGTTCCGAGGCACGCAGAAGGACTTCGTAGTATGGTTCAGCCTGCAATGGCATGCCACGCCGAGCGCAGTGGGCAGTATTGCGGAGTTGGAGGAGTTGGCGACCGAGATGGAGATACTGACGTCTGGATTGCGGAGAGAGAGTGGCAAGAAGAGCAATGCAACGGCTGAGCACGATGGAGGGAGTCGTGGAACGTTGGTCGACGCCGTGGTCATAAGCCACGAGTTCACGGATCACTGCCACAAGGATACTTTGCTGGAGGTGTGCCCAGACGTACCCGTGTTCGCTACCGTGCACGCGGCGAAGCTGATCGCTAGCTGGGGTCACTTCCGCACCGTCACCACGATCGACGTGTTTAGCGTACACGGTGAGCCCGACTGGCGAGGCACGAGCATCCCACCACTGCCGGCCTGGATAGGGATCAGCAGGCTCTTGCAGAAGCACGACCTTGGGAAGCTCCACTCTGCTCTCATGATCACCTTCAACAATAGGCATGTGAGTGTCCGGTCGAAGGCGAGCAAGGCGAGCGCACCGGGCGGCGGACACTCGAGACATCTCGAGCCCGTCCCACCGCACGACGAGGATGAGACTGCGGAAGCCATAATCTATACCCCTCACGGCATCTCCAGCAGCGATGTAACCCTCATCCCGCAGGCCTTTCCGGCAATCCACGTACTCGCTCTCCTACATGGTCTGCACAACGTCCGGCTAGGAGGTATCGGAAGAGCTGCTATGCAGATCAATCTTGGAGCGCGAAACGGATTGGAAGCACAGCGCGTGCTGAATGCCGACTACTGGATTGGGACGCACGATGAGATCAAAGAGGGCCGTGGGCTCGTTGGGTGGTTGTTGAGACGGGATGATGTGAGCTATCAAGATGCGACGGCGAGGGGCTGGAAGACTAAGGGCGGGAAGGTTGGGAAGAAGAATGCACAGCTCAGTGAGGTTCTGAGTGATCTAGAGGGCACCAACTGGGTTGAGCTGCGAAATGGGGAGAGCAAGGTGTTGGTGTGACTGCGGGTCATGTACATTCCCATCGATGACCAGCCAAAGCCCACCTCAGCCGTATAGACCGCACCGGTATTCCATGCGACGAGGGACACAATACGGCCACTTGTGCTCGACGAACAACTTTCTCGACTTTTGGACTTCTATGCACCGCAAGAGGTACCTTGGTACCTTGGCCTATCTCCACCTTACGGCGGACGCAGCCGACGCCACCATCAAGAGATCGCTTCCTCTATTCGTCCTTTGTCAAGGCACTCTCGCCGTCCTCCTGACTTGATCCAAAGCTCGTCATGCCGTCCAACACTACCTTGCTAGAGCAGCCTACACACAGCACCATTAGTCTGCCTAGTGGACAGACCGTGAGAATCAGATCCGAGACTGCTCTCGCCGTCGATGAGATCCCCATCATTGACTTCAGTGCCATTTGGAGCGATGACATTGAAGCCAAGAAGGCCATAGCGGAACAAGTCCGGCAAGCTTCTCACCGGATCGGGTTCTTTTACTGTCAACATCCTGTGAGCAAACTACGTCCAGAATGGTACTTCTATGCCAGGACCTGATATGATGGGTAGGGCATCGACCCAAAATATGCCGCTGCAGCTTTCGAACAGGGCAAGCGCTTCTGTGCGCTTCCAATGGAGAAGAAGCTCGAGGTAGATACGGCGCGAGTGGCGAATGAGTACGTCGGGTACCACAAGATGAAAGGTTACAACCGTAACAAAAGGAAGCAGCAAGGTACGCTGTCTTCCAGAGGCATTTGGGTCTCAGCATCACTCACAAACCTCGGCAGATCTTAGCGAAGCTTTCAACTGGGCATACGATCCTTCTTACGACCCTCAGGCAGTCGGCAACAGCGAGCCCAGCATCAGCATCTGGCCCTCGGACTTCCCAGGTTTCAAAGAAGAGTTGTACGCCTACCACACCCAACTGCTCCAGTTCGCCCGGCGTATGACCCGAATCTTCGCACTCGCCCTGCACATGCCGGAAGACTACTTCGACGACTACGTGAAGCGCCCCGAAGCCGGAATGCGCATCATCCACTACCCCCAGCAAGAAGCCTCTGCAGTCGACCAGAACGGCATCGGTGCGCACACGGATTTCGAGTGCTTCACCATTGTGACGCAGGACGGCAACGACGGCCTGGAGGTGCTCAACAAGAACGGCTACTGGGTCAAGGCGAAACCTGTACCGGACGCTTTCGTCGTCAATATCGCGGACTGCTTTATGCGGCAGACGAATGATTACTTCGTTAGCACGGTGCATCGTGTGATTAATAAGAGTGGGCGGGAGAGGTACTCGCTCCCATTCTTCTTTGGGTAAGCTCATGGCCTGGAGGTGCTGCTGTTTGGAGGCCGTGGCTGATCTTGGCTCTTGCAGGTTCGATCGGAGTAAGAGACTTGAGGCCGTGCCCAGCTGCGTGAGCGAGGAGAACCCGATGAAGTATCCGGTCATGACGTCTGGGGAGTACTACCACTACCGGGCTACAAACGCGAAGGCTGGGTCATCTTGATCATTCAAGGTAGCCGTCTACCTTGTGCTCACCTTGGTCATTCGTTATGTGGGCGAGACGGCGAGGTGCTGGACGCGGTCGATGCTGGATGGTCTTGTACTGTCGTTGTCTCAGCGTCTCCGGGACAGTCAGTTGCGGGCGTGGCAAGAAGGCTGATCGAATTCGTCCTTAATGAGCGGGAGAGTGGCTGTACTCATATTGTACACCCATTACCTTGGCAATGTCGATGGGATCTGCATGATTTCGGGTTCTCAACTTGAATACTCCGTGTCCGTCTCCATCAGAGCCTCATACTACGTCATCACTGGTATTCGATGTCGTTTATTTACATTAGATGTACCTTGGTGGTCAACATCAATGAATACTCCATCTCGCTGCGCCTGACTGACATTGATGCTCTTCTCATTGCTGACGCTCTGCTTGACCTTCTTCTGCATCATAGAAGCCACCAGTGCATCGTCTCACAATCTCCTCAATCCCCACCACCACCATCAGCAGCAGCAGCCAGTCACGATGTCGAAGTCACTCAACCGTATGGACCCAGTCCCAGACGAACGCCAGCATCTAGAGGTCCAGCTGACAACACCGCAGTCTTCAAGCAGCCCCTCGCAATGCACAGCACAAGCCCAATGACCGGCTACCTCCGCACCGGCTACTGCGAGGTCCCAGCCAGCGACATGGGCAACCACGCCGTCGCTGCCGAAGTCACTGACGAGTTCCTCGAGTTCAGCGCCAGACAAGGCAATGACCTCCGCCCGATCCCGGGCATGAAGAGCGGGTGCAAGTGGTGCCTCTGCGCCAGCCGATGGCTGGAGGCGTTTGAGGCGAGAGGGAGCGAGCCGGCGGGCGACAAGATTGTGCCGAAGGTGTTCTTGAAGGCGACGAATGAGAAGGCGTTGAAGAAGATTGATTTGGAGGATTTGAAGAAGTTTGCGGTGGACACGGAGGGCTGAAGCAATGAAAGACATGAGGGGGGCAGGACAGCAAGACGTTCACATAACCCACCATACATCAGCTGCGATGAAGCAGTGGCAGCGCCATCTGTGTGTCGGTGTTGGGTCTCGGCGATAAGTGGAGCTCGAATGGTGCGACACAGCTGCGGTCTTGGAGCCTACTTGGTAAGTACGATCTCGTCTCACTACTCGATTCCTCCTTCGCAACAACACTCGTGCCTTACATTGCGTACTCCTTGCCATTCGCCGCTTCTACCTCAAGATGTTTCCCACGGATGCATACTCCGGCAAGCTTTCCCACTGTCTACACCGTTCCTCTCTCTCGGTCTACGGCGAAGCGCCTGCGCTCTTTTCTGGAATCCCTCCGTTGATTCGTATGCTTTCCACCCAATCATCACTCGTGATCCTGCGAGGATGTCGCAACTCGGCCGCTCCTTATCATCTGTCGAAAGTGTCGGCTCAAGCGCCACCGTAAGACGCCGGAAGATTCGCAGCTCATCCTCTTCGTCACTGTCGTCTACAGGGTCACTGCTGAGCCTGGGATCCCGCGTGAACACCTCGGAGCGAAGACACAGTCTTTCCGCCATCTTCGGCCGAGGGTCGCATCCTAGCCAACATGCCACGACGGATCAACCCATCATTCGCTTGAACGACGTGGACGAGGACGGAAGCGAGGCCTACTTCTCGGATGACGGCTCTACGCTCGGGATCAACACCGCACAGAATAGTACATGCGAGGATGATGCCTCGGACGCCCGCGAACGTTTGCCCGCTCTACCTGAGTCACCGGAGCCGAAAGCCTTTCAGAGGTGGGTGAGCACGCTGAGGCGGAAAAAGCTCCAAAAAGCGGTGCCGGTGACGCCTCGCTCTCAACGCTGGACTCTGGACGACTTCGACGCGAGGCACGTATCTCCGATCGAGCACCGACCTTCCCAGCATCACAAGTCAAACTCTATCGCATCTTCGGCTGCCTTCGTCACGGCTATCAAGTCCGCGAGCTCGACCATAGCGACCACAAGCATTGCGACCATGTCCCGGCGCAATAGCAGATGGCGACGGGGCCAACAGCACAGCAGCATCTTGTCGGGCTCGGAACCGAGGCCATCAGTGGACACTCAACGGTCCATCATGGATGCGGCGGCCATGCAGCGCTCTCGGCGTCGGCGGGAGAAGCTGGAAGAGCTCGTGCGGACTGAAGAAGGCTACCTTGCCGATCTCAAGGCTCTCTCCAGCGTACCTGCTTGGCGTCTCGTTGCGCTGACATGCCTGGCTAATGCTCATCTCGATAGGCTCTGTTTACACTGCTCGGTCGCCTTACGAATTTGCAAGGCTACGTGCGGAGCTGCGCTACCACTACCCTCTCGCGGATGATCGCCGTGCACCACAGCCTACTCTGTCGGCTACAACAAGTGATACCAGCGGCAGATTACGCTACCCTCATGCAGCGTGGCAAGGGTCACATGCGATGGTACAGCATCGACGGAGCGGTACCCACGCGGAAACGACTTGGCAGCCTTCGACAAGAAAGGCGTTCGCTCGACACTAGTCGGTCATCTTCGGGCAACGGAGGGCCACATTTGCTGTGCGACCCTAGCGTTGTGTTTGCCGTGACGACTATCTTTGACGAACACATCGCCAAGTTCTCAGCGTACGATGACTTTGGCGAGCAATACGAGCTAGTGCGCTTCGCTGTTGAGCAGGCCCAGCAGTCGAACGCTTGCTGGTAGGTATCTGACGGCTAAGATACCCACCGGCTGCTTGCTAAGAAAGTCATAGGCCCGAGTACGACACTGCTATTGAAACTCTTGCGTACACCCTCAACCCAGTGCAGAGTCGCGACGCCAATAGACGGAAAGCACTCTCGGTCAAGGACCTGCTCATCAAGCCCATCCAGAGACTGCCGAGATACATCCTGCTACTCAGCGATTTGCAAAAGCTGACGCCAGTCTGCGACGGGCCAAACGCTCACGAGGCCCTTGGACCGGTCATTGCGAAGCTTGAGGCATCCTGCGAGCAGGTCAACCGGAGTAGGAACAGCTTGGACAAGAAGCGCCTACTCGGGTCCACATGGCTAATCAGCGAGCGGCTCAGCTTTCACAACCAGCTTCCTCGTGCTGCGTTCGTCAAGCTGCTCGGTCCTGTGACCTTATGCGGGTGCTTGCATATTGCGTACCGCAGCAAGGACTCCGTCAAGGGGCGATATGTAATCTGCGTACTCTTCGACACGACTTTGTTGCTTGCCGGCGCGGACGGGGACGATTGCAAATACAACGTGCTCGCGGGCGTCGCTCTCGCAAATTCCACTATCGCAGAAGCCGACAATGGCAAAGGCATCCAGTGCCACACAGCACCGCACTCGTGGAAGATAGTCTACGAGCATCAGACCAAGATGTACGAGATCATGTTCACCGCCTGCTCCGCGGTAGAGGCGGACACATGGCGTCAACGGATCCTCGCCTGCGCTGCCCAGCAAGCCACCGCCGCACTCGACCGCACCCGCGGCGTCTTCGAGCTGTACTCCCCCTTAGTAGAAGACATGAAGACCGTCGGCAAAGCCCTCGGCAATGCCGGCAGCTTCATCCGCCGCATGTCGCAGGAATCCATCCGCCGCGCCGCCACCGTAGCCAGCACCACGAACCTGAGCCAAGTCATTATCAAAAACACCCAAGCCTGCAAAGAAGCCCTCGACAACTCCTCTCGCTCTACCCTCCAGCTCCCCCGCTCCCAGTCCGTCGCCACACCCTCCCACGTCCAAACCCTCGCCCCGCGCCGCGCCGACCGCGTCCGTCTCGAAGCCCTCCTGGCGGACGTCTGGACTAAATCCCTCCTGCCTTACCCGGGCATGGCTCCCCGGCGCTCCGACCCCCTCCGCGCGTCCGCCAACCACGTCATGCGCAAATTCAGCATGGCGAGCATCACCTCCAACTTCTCGACAGCCAAACGCAACGCGAGCTATACCAGCATAGCCACGAGTGTCGCCGCGCGCAGCAGAGAAGACCACCCCCAACCGCCGCCGCCGCCGCAACAGCAGAGACTCACCAAACCCAGTCTCCGAGAACGCGGCGCCGGCGCCGGCAACACCGCTACCGTCAACAAAGCCCCCGCGTCGTCCTCCAGACCGCCCCTCGTAGATTTCCACAATGCCCCCGAAGCCTTCCTACCAGAGGATTTCGACTTGGGAGGCAGCACAGCGAAACGAAAGCGCTCTGCTCTCCGGACGTTCACGCTGTCGATGGAGCGGCCGTTCAGTCCGCTGATGGGCGGGGGAGAGAATAAACCCACGGGATTGCTGCGACGGACGCAGAGTGTGAGGGGTGGCGGTGGTGGCGAGGGCGGGGGGGCGGGGACGACGGCGGCGCCGGTGTATAGTGTGGTGCAGCAGCAGGCGGGGACGCCGGGGCTGGGTGGGGTAGTGGGGGCTGGGGAGGGGGGTGAGGGGAAGACGGCGAGGAAGGTTGGGAGTCGGAATGTTTTGCGGAGAATGTTTGCTTGATGGGTTGTGCTTGGTTGATCGCTGGCTTGGCTATTGGGGATGTGGATTTGGCAATGGGTAAGGTATTATGGCTTCGTAAGACTCAGAGGGTGTAGCGATGTCACAGACATTGCCATGTTCTGCTGCTCCTCGACTTCCAGAACAGCCTTGGGAAGTATGTATGTCCTAAAGGAATGTCGCCGGGACAAAAGACTGCGTGGGGCATACACGGCAGTTCATGTCAAGTGCGTCAGGGCCCCATTGTGTGACAGGGAGGCAGGCAGCGATTCTTGCTACCGAGCCACGCTGCACATGAGAGGCTACTACAGCAAAAAATGCCAACCTTCACACCATCGTCAAACCAGTACCAAAGACAGGACCTTGATAGCCTTCCCGCAACGATTGCACCCGAGGTTGACCTACTACTACCAGGCGAAGAATGAAACTTGAAGTGACATTGTGAGCTTTTACAAGGAGCTCGGTCGAGCCGTACTGCTCTCTACACATCTCTCGACTCTGGTATGAGGAGCCTCCTACTAGCCGGAAAGGGGCCGCCAGGCCGTGATCAAACCGGACCATGATCCCCACGACCATGCCAAACTCCATCGCTTTGCAGACAAACAACAGGCAAGCAACCCTCAAACTCCCGAACTCGCACGCTTTCCCCATTAAACTCCCCCTCCCGCCGCCACTCAATCCAACTCAATAACCTCCACTGGCCCCTTTCCATCCTTACCCCTCTCCTCCCTCTCCAAACTTCCACTCCTGACCCCCTTCATCTCCTCAGCCTTAACCCTCCACTCCCCCTGCGCATCAACAACAATCGCCCGACAAAGCCCCGCCACCCCCCTCGCCTCCAAATCCCTCCTAACCCCCACCAAAAACCCGTCCACGACCAACATCTCCGGCCGCGCGTCCCTGCGACAGATAGGACACCGCCACGTATCGACCGCGCTGGGCGTTTCCGGACTGCGATTCCGCGGCTCGCGAGTGGAGAGGTAGATGTCGAGGTCGAAGGGGTCGCGGTGGAGGCAGAGAGCGCCGCGGACGGGGGTGGTGAAGATGCGGGTCCCGGAGAAGGGGTCGAGGAGTTTGATGGTGAGGGAGTTGGAGATGAGCTCTATGTCGTCGTCGTCGGCGGGGGCGTCGGTGGTGGTGGGGGTGGGGGTGGGGCCGCTGAGACTTTGTTTGAGGCTTGCGAGGCTTTCGGATTCGGGGATGGTGGGGATTTTGCTGAGGAGGGTCTCGTGGCTGCTGACGCCGACTCGTTCGACGGCTACGGCGTAGTCGAAGGGGGTCGTGTCTTTGCTCGTGCGGTTGACGGTGATTTGCAGCTCGTTGGAGCCGAGCCGAACGAGGTGCGTGAGGTCTATGGGTAGGTATCGTCCATGTTGCAGCTTCTTTCGCGCGTCCAGCGGAACGCCGTTCAAGTTGAACCACACCGTATCCGGCCATATGTTGTCCGTCTCCAACCAACTGCTGAGGGTCGGAAAGCCCGTGTCAGTATCGATCCTGCCGCAGCGCAGTCGGTATTGCTTGGTGGTCTCTGTAATCATCTCCCGCGATAGCGTACCTACGCCTCCGGGAGTTTGCTTCGGCACTGTAGTCGCGGGATCGTCATCGACTTTGAAAGTGAGTAATTGCGTAGGTCGATGGCGGTGGATGCGCGTCGGAGTCAGACATACGTGATCCACCTGTCTGTAGAGCTTCGGAGTCTTCTCTCCCACCTTCGCCGCAATCAGTATCGGGTCGCGCAAATGCGCCTGGTGCAGCGCCGAGCGCACACTGTCCGGATGAGTCGGCTGTGGGCGCGCCGGGTCCGTCGCACTGGGTAGCAGCCTCGACAATCGAGGCAACGGCAGCTTAGCGGACTGCTGGGGCTGCGTGGTGTGCGCGGGACCGCCCTGCATTGCGGGCCTTGGCAAGACCTGCTGCTGCTGCGCCAAAGCCGGCGTGTTGTGTTGTATTGCATGTGACTGCTGTGGCAACGTGAGGTTTACTGACTGCACGCTCGTACTGGCCTCTCTTTGTTGAACCGGATGACCATGCTGCTGCTGCGGGTGGTATTGCTGAGGCTGACCCGGAACCATATTTTGACCGGACAGCGTCTGGCTCGGAGGCATATTCTGGCTCGGCGGCACCTGCAGTCCGAATGCCGCGAGCGATTCCGCCGGAATCTGGAACGGTATAAGAGGCTGGTCCCGAAACTGATAATTCGGGTCGTTCTGTCGTTCAATATGTCGCTTCGCCCATGCGTCGTACCGTTTCCAGGTACTGAACAGCAGTCTGTATGCAAGATAAGCATTACTTTTCTGGACAGCTGTGCGTCGCATGCCTTGCGCATATTGCGTCTGATCGAGATGGTGCAGTCGCATGAGCGTCTCAATGCCGTCCTCGCTATTGCTCAACTCGGCGCGCGCAAAGTAGAATCGTGCGATGGCCCTGAAAACCGTGTTCTGCAGTATCGGGCTGTGCAGCGAGAGCCGTTCGGCCATGTCTTGTGCCAAGGGTGGTGCTTCACGTGCTATACTCTCCTCCGTCATCGCCTGCCATTGTTGCGGCAGCTTGATCAAGCACTCGGCCACAGCCCGGACCTGCGTTTCGTAGGCAGACTTGAATGCGGGGTGCTCTGAGGAGTAGATGGTCATGATAGGCGAAGGGAATGCAGCAAACCATGCGACGTTCGAAGGTAGGAGGCTCTCGTTTGGGCACAGTAGCGCCTCCAGCTGCTTCCAGCTGTCTTCGCGCACTATCATCTGGCTCACGGCTTGTGGTAGAGATGACGGCGATGTGGTGCGCAAGCAATAGAGCTGCGAGAGCACCACGTAGAAGGAGTCCTGTTGCTCAACGGCTTGCTTCAGTAGGTTAAGGCGTCCTTGATCACTGCGGTACAAGGTGCCGTCCGGGTCTGCGAGTGCGAGCTGATGTGACCGAAAATCAACTATTCCGAGGAGAGCAGGAACATTGAAAAGCTGCACGAAGTGCTTCTTTGCTTCGAGTGGATATTGGGTGATAAGTGGCACAAACACGGGGGGTTGACCTCCAGTCGCATAGTGAGCATTCGCGTTGGACGGACGCTGGATGATCGTTGGACGCCCAGTGAGCGCGGGCGACGGTGCGCCTGGCCGGAAAGGGTGACTCTGCGCGCTCTGTAATGGTGAAGGCGCGTTGGTCTGCGTCTGTAGTCTTGATGGATTCCGTACTGCCGGGCCAGAGCCTGAAGACACTCGACGGGAATGCGCGTTGTTCTGTGATTGGCCGTTTCGCGCGGGATCCGCCGGCAATATCTGTCGTACTGTTGGCGAACCACTTCTTCGCAGCGCTGTAGCAAACTCGTTCCGTGGGCGTTCCGGTCCGCGACGTGGAGCGGCCGTCGGTGCGGGCATAGATCCATCGATGGGGAGAGGGGACTGAATCGAGTCGCCTTCACTGGGTGCGGGCGAAGGCAGGCCCTGGCGTGCGGTGGCTGTACCCGCTTGGGGTTCCAACGACTTTCTACCGATTTGGGCAGTTGCACCTGCTGTTATGGGCGGTGCAACGTATGGAAAGGCAACATCAACCACTGGTGCGCTCCTGCCGTCGGCAGCCACCGCTGCGGTCAACACGCTTTCCCAGCGAGCAGCTTCTTGATTGCTCTCCTTTGTGGACGAGCCCTGTACGTTCATTCCTTGAGCAGATCCTCCTGGTCTGACACCATTGCTCGCAATGCCATTCGGGGCCGCTGCCGTTGCGTTTGTTTCACGCGCGCTGTTGCCAGCCGCGGCCGGTTGGATGACGGTTGACGCCATCCACCTGTTTTGCCTATTCCTCCTGAAGACCTGCAGAGCCAGATCACTCTGGGCTACAGCGTCTGCAGTCGCAGGTCCACCGTCGGTGCGGCGTCGCTTGGGTGATGTGATTGAATCCACCATGTCCGTTCCGTCGCTTCTTTAGACGTTGACCTTTGCACTTTTGCGAACATGATTTCGCGCTCGTGCGCATGTCTCTTCACACACAAACACAATAGGCGTCACTGAGGATACCTTGAGATGTATAAGGTTTGGTTAGTAGAGGCGTTTGACGTTGGTTTAGGGCGTGTGCAATAGGCCGTGAAGCTTCACGTGGGGCGCGCAGTGAGCCTGCCGACCCTTCACTTGCCTGCAATGGGATGGGTCTTACTGCTCACACCGTAGGTGAGTATCGCGCCGCTGGGCCTGAGTAGCAAATGTGCCTGAGTGAGTGTAGTAGTGAGCGAGACGGCCAAGTGAGGTGCGTGGTGCTGGATCAGGAAGCGGCGTTTGCATGATCGGCGTCCTGCAAGGAAGGCGCGATCCATGAACGCTAGGACCGCCATCCCACGCGACGGTCACATGTCACTACCTTGAAAAGATGTTACCTTATCAGATCTACGGCAAACCTAAGTCACCTTGGGATTAGCGCCGGTTGGACAAGATCGGATCGGATACGGGGAGTCGGGGACACATTCGTGGAAAGAAGGGCAGTCCCTCCTTCTACCCATTGATTGCCAGCAATAATGATGTGCCCGCGATGATACCTGTATCGCTTGTTCTTCCAACTTCCCGACCAAGATGCGCCCTTCGTCGGGTCGGTGGCCCTCGTCTCGAGCCCGCTTCGGGAAGCCCGGGAAGCTCGGGGAAGTGAGGTGCCGCGCTTGAGACCTGCTCCATTCCAAATGCGTCCGTGCTTCTATCAAATGTTGACGTGTCCAATGCGATAGTCAGCTGACTGATGATGAAGCCGTAACCCAATATCTAGCGAATATTGTACCTCACATGTACTGCTTGCCAGGCGCACGAGGGATCAGTGCCGGATAATAGCGCCCTATGATGAGATGCGGATGTAAAGTAATTATTGACTAGACTCCGCGAAGACGACCACCTGGACCTTGGAAGTGGGCTGCCGCTGCACGTAGCACTACACCATTACCAGCCACTTCCAGCACCTAGATCCCGACCAATTGCGCACGGAAAGCCCACACCATATCTCCCACATGTCACCGTGAGGTGCAAACGGACTGACAGCACAACTCTTCATGCCGAGCCGAAAGGGTACAGCGAACGCGCACACACCGACCCGTACAGGTAGCCGCTCCCAGCGCCGGGAGGCGATTCCGACATGGCTACCAGGAACGGCGTTCAAAACACGGCCACACCGGGCAGCCTACTCCTGGTCATCCACGACTTCATTGCTAGGAGCACAGACGAGTTGAGCTTGGCCAAGGGCGATCGCATTGAATTGATCGAAAGAGACGATGACTTTGGAGACGGATGGTTCTTGGGTCGGCACCTGGGCAACGGTGGCACCGGCCTGTTTCCGGAAGGTGCGATGGATACGTTGGAGTGAGTGAGTGGCAGGACATGGAATGCTGACATCCGCCAGTCTACACCACGCCCGCGCCCAAGGGAACACTCAACAGCGCGGCTCAGCCGCGGCGCATCAATGATGGCCCGGTCAAGAGTGCGGCCAGCGCCGGCACCAGCGTTAGCGATACTTCTACCACATCCCCTGCGCAACAGCGACATCTCTCCGGGTCTGCCGTGCAGACAAGCTCAGCCGGCGCGGCCAGCCAGCAATTCGCTCCTCCGCACACGGCATTACGCACCTCTCTACCCGCGACTATGCCGAGTATCAACACACGCGCACCGACCTTCAACGCCGACTCACCAGTAATGAACGAGACGCTTTCAGTGATCAACGAGCATATTACGGACATGAACACTCCAAGGTCATCACTCCACAATGGCAACAAGAGGGATACCATGGGTAGTGTGTACTCTCAAGTACTGACCCGCATGTCATACATACCCGGTCACGAAACAGACGAGGATGAAACACTGCATACTGAAGAGGAAGTCATGCTTTGGTCGCCGTTGCGTGTGGCGGAGTATCTCGAGGACCACTTGGTGGAGAAGCAGCATTGCGAAGTGTTCAAAGATCAGGAAATCAGTGGTGAGGTGTTGTTGGCGATGGACCAGAGCAGTCTGTTCATCAAGGAATTCGACCTTGGTTCGGTGGGACGGAGACTGAAGACTTGGCACAGGATCAAAGCGTTACAGGACGAAGTGCGCAGGAGCAGTCCGGAACCGAATACGAGTGTAGCAAGCGACGACCATTCTACAACCGCAGGTGCCGTGCCGGATGATGCGAGTGACGTGAGCGAACCGAATAGGAATCGTAGTTCGACGTTCGGTAGCCCATCATTCTTACCGCGGGGGCTGGAGCCGGGCAGACAGAGCATGGACGCTGGCAGGAGCAACACGTTGCATGCTTCCTCGTCTATGTCCTTCGTCCCGCAGCAGTCCACGCCGAGCCCGACTCTCACCCGAGCTGCATCAAGTGCCATGTCGCCATTGCAAAGCATGACGTCCTTGTCCCGACCTGAGAACACATACCGGCCTTCTGCGCAGACGATACGGCAAATGCAGAATGCACGACGACACTCCAGCATTGACTCCACGTCTTCGGCGGGCGCGACAAGAAGTACTGGCCATCGCAAACAACCAAGTATTGACAAGAAATGGCAGCCTGGTCAGCCCATGTCGCAGCTTGTCAACGGCAAGTCTGCACACTCCCATACCATGAGTGCCGAGTCGCCAGCCGTAGATCAACCTACACCATCAACAGAGCTTGACCGCGGCTACTTCTCGGACAACCAAGCCGCATCTCCAACTCGCAAAGGCAATCTGCTTACGAAGAAAGCAACAAGCGTGAGCGCGGCTGTGAGCCCAATGCAAAGCCGAACAAACAGTGGCATGTTCAGCAAAAATCGCAGCGGAGGGCAAACCTCCAGCATGTCTACTTCACCAAGAAAGGACGCCGTGGGTCCGCTGGTGAGTGCTGGGGCGAGCAGTCATATGGTCAACGCAATGACTGCGGTGCAGACTAAGTTCGGTGGAGCGCGAAGTGCGACGAGCCCGCCGTTGGGCAATGAACCTCCGACCACGCCATTACAGCCTCCAATGAGTCCGACGGTGACGAAGCTGGAGTACACGAATGGAACGAGCACTACTCTCAATGCTCTTGCCGGGGCTTCAGCTGGCACAAGCGATGCGTCCGGCAATGTCACGCCCAGTCCAAGCAGTACGCAACTCGGCTTCTTCGCAAGCCAGAGACAGAGAATACCAGGCTTGCGATCGTCAAGCGAAGCGGTTACAAAACCGGAACGGAACTCTGCAGACGTACGGCCTACAGTCGCCGGGGAGGTGAAAGCGCTCGCCAGTCCGACACGCACCGGTTCGACGACGCCAAGCACGGAGACTAGGAGCTTCGACATGCAGAAGTCGCTGGACGGGCAATCGCGGCGGACGTCCACGGCTTCCGGTGGCAAAAGCGCGCAGCCGCAGCAACAAGGCCTGGCCCCGCCTCCGACGAGCACGAAGCGGGCACGACCTAAGACGAAGAAACTGACAAGCGCGTACACGAAAGGATTGGAAAAGATCACGCCCGCGGAGCAGCTGAAGCGTGGCTGCGACTACAGCGGCTGGATGAAGAAGAAAAGCGGCAGCCTGATGAGCACCTGGAAGCGCCGCCTCTTCATCCTGAAAGGCAGACGACTCAGCTACTACTACAGCGAGACGGACACGGAGGAGAAGGGCCTAATCGACATCAGCTTCCACCGCGTCCTGCCCGCGCACAACGAAACCCTCACAGGCCTCCACGCCTCCCTCACCGGCGCCGCCGGCGCGAGCCCCACGTCACCCACGCACACCACGGCCACACAAGCGGAGATTGATCTCAAAAACAACCCTCCGAAACCCGGCGACAAATCTGGCGACAACGCGGGCTTGTTCATCTTCAAGCTCATCCCGCCGCGATCCGGGTTAGCGAAGGGGGTGAGTTTTACGAAACCGACGGTGCATTATTTCGCCGTCAGTAGTCGGCAGGAGGGCCGGCTGTGGATGGCGGCGTTGATGAAGGCGACGATTGATCGGGATGATGATGGGGTTGTTACGACGACGTATAGCCAGAAGACTATTAGTTTGGAGAAGGCGCGGGCGAGGCGGGAGAGGCCGCCGGCGTTGCAGGAGGAGGGGGCTGAGGGGAGGGCGGAGTTGGAGGGGCCGGAGAGGGAGGAGGGTGGGGCCGGTGTTGGGGAGGGGGAGGGGTTGGGAATGGGGTTGGGGATTGATGGGCTGGGTCCTGAGGAGGGTCCGGCGGTTGTGGCTGGGGCGGTGGCGGAGGACGAGGTCCCGGCAGCGAGCGAGAGGGAGGCGCCGGTGACGAAGGATAGCGGGGTGGCGCTGTTGGGTCCGGAAGCTGCTCCTGCGGCGGTTACGGAGAGGAGGGTCAGCGATGAGAAGGAAGTGGCGCCGGGTGCTAGCTAACACCGACTTGGCGCCCTCGATGACTGGAAAGTTCCAAACCCGCCCATTGCATTTCCTCCGAACTGCACTCCTCTTGGATGAGGCAAGGTACCACAGCCCATACACCTCGGCCTATAGTACAGGGAGGCTCGAGACCGAAGGTAATGTGTAGTGTCGAGTAGGAAGGGACCTGAGAGCGCAGCAGCCGCTACCGAGCAGAGTCGAAGATCGGGACTTGGGGTGCAGAGAAGCGATATTGACGAAATCGTTAGATATATCTAGCTAAATACCCAGCAGGCCACAGTACCCAGGCGAGCCAAGCCCAGCCTGTATACTCAAATCAAGACCGCGCAACCCACCTCATCCACCCAACCTCTCCCTCCCGTCTACCTCTGACGAACATCCGAGACCTCACTCTCCCCTCCTCACCCACCCACTATGGCCCCCACCCAACACTGCCCCCACCCAACACTGATCGAACCTCTCACTTCCCCCCCTGCTCCCTCATCAAATACCCCTTCCCCTTCCCATCACCACCCCCGCCCCTCCCTCCCTCGCTGTCACTCTCGGAGTAAGCCGGCGGATCGTCGTCCTTGTGCACGCCGTGCAGGTTGCTGGCGTGGGAGAGGCCGGAGGAATTGGAGCAATTGGAGCAATATTTGCCTGGATTAGCCACCGATGTCGTCAGGAAAAGGGTTGGGAGTGGGGAGAGGGGAAGGGGAAAGGGGGGAGAGGCGGAGACAGAGGGCAGGGAGGGGGGAGGGAGGGATGGATGGGGGGCCTTGCAGTCAATGCAGTCCGTCATATTGCTGCTTTGGTAGACGCGGACGCAGCGGGTGCCTATGAGTGAAGTGTTAGTTGTCGCGTAGGGTTTGTGTGGGCGTAAGTTGCGTGGCCGAGAGGGACGTTCAGTTTGAGGAGTAGGAGCAATCTTTGCAGTCTAGAAGAACTGTCAGTCGTGTTACGGAGGCTGGGAGGCAGGGGATAGTGCAAATACGTACCTTTCATGTTGCTGCAGTCCCTGTTGCCATCGGCGTCGGTCGGCATCGAGGCGGGACGTTGGAAAGGGTTGGTGTTTTGGGAAGTTGAGGTGGTCCAATACGCTGTACTGTCTGCCTTACTTGGAAAGATTGAGTTGAAGACTATCGTGATACTTATACTGGCGTCCAAACTACCTTATATCGTTGAGCTTCAGATGCATGCACCGTGACGCGGCAGCTTCGTAGCCGAGCGAGACAGATGAGTTGCCTCCGCTGCAGCGGGGGCCGCAAAGACGTCAGGTACGGAGTTGATCCTTCACCAACGCACGCTGTCAACACGCGGCTCGTTGCTTGCGTACACCGCTATGCAAGACGGTGTTGATATCGTCAACCGTAACCTGCCGAAGGCCTGCAGATGCATGGGCGGAGGACCGCGTTGCAGCTTGCGTACGTTCTTGAGTGTTTCTCATCCCCGCGATCAACAAAGACCTGAAGTGGACAATTCGAACTCCGTGAGACGGCTCATGAAGTAGACGATGAGTCAGGGATGAGGAGGAAGAGGACTGAAGAGGGCCGACGTAAGAGAGTCCTACGGGAGCACCCGAAGTCATGTGATGAGGCATCGTCGTTTATGGAGTCTCGAAGATGCCTACATCTTCACTGTGCCATTTACCGCGACGTCCTGGATGGAGCAATGAGAACTACGAGACTATAGCACCGCCTGTACATGAGTCTCTGGGCTCCAGCCTCGCTCGTTATGGACACGACCATGCTGGCAGACCAGGGAACCCGATGTCTGAGCAAGAGAGCTTCGTCTTCCTCTTCTGTTCCCATGCACGGCGAGTCTTGCCTCACACAGATGACAGAAACCACGGCCGTGGACTGGGGACTTTTGTTCACACACCCGAAGCGTTTAAACCCCTAGATGTCGTGGCTTCGGATCGCTCCCAGTCTGGCCGGCAGGCCGGCTTGCCTTGAGTGAGAAGACCCTCTTACCTGTCCACCCGGCCAGCGTAGGAATCTACCGTGGCGAAGCATAGGTTCAGTAGGAAGACGACGCTTACTGGCGGTCAGGCTCATACTTTAGTACCTCGTACAATCGTCGGCTTTGGCTTGGGCCGGAAGTCCGTCGGATTGCTGACGGGCTACAGGTCGCGGACAACGTCTGAACCGTACGCTGACGGTCGCATTGGAAGCTGTTGGATCGATTAAGCAAGCAGTCCCAGGCGTGCAGGTTCTCTAGGATGCCGTCTTAGCGCATGGGGCTGAGAGATGGGACCCACGGCACCAGAGAGATGCTGCTCTCCTTGAAATGCAGGCGACGCACTCGCGAGACCGGGACGCACCCTGGGCGTGGCCCATCTCCAGGACTGGACGCAGCAGCTGACGTCCATATGGTTGACGATATGGCTGACAAAACGCGAAAGCCCTCGTGCTGCGGGTCAAGTCCACGTCCGTTTGCTGGCTTATTCGCTGCTTACACCGCACCCGCAGTAAGAAAGTACGGTGTCAACTCGCGAACACCTATTTGCTCATCAAGGCTGATATCCTTACCGGTGACGGTCAGCCGGTCGAACGACAGGCCATGATCATTCCAATGCAGTATTCGGAATGACTCCAGCGAGGCTGCCCCGCATCTCCTTCACTTTCGAGCTCTCCACCTCACCGTACCCATCCACGGAGCTGTGCCTTGAGATGGCATTTGATACCGAGGTCCCAGCCCAGCTGATCCACCTAAGCGTTGGGCTACAAGAGTCAGATTCGTTATTAGACACTGCTGGGCCGGTAGCATTCAGGTATATCTGTAAGCTTCTGCTCCTTGATCTTCACAACTCTTCATCTCCGTTTCAGGGTCTCCAGCAGCAAAACGAGCAGTCTCCGCTCACATCAATACCATACATCACCTCCAGACGCACCACGCTACCGTCGTAATGGCTCATATCACAGACTGGATGGCGACTGCAAAGCCGGATCCAGAATGGGAAGAGGTAAGGAGTGTCGATGTTCTGTTCACCTCAGAACCCGACACAGAGGCTAACCGTAGGGCAGTGGGTTCAATCCATTGGAGGTCGGCACAAAGCCCTGATAATCCTCGAGGTCCGGTTGCTAACGTGCAGCGCGATGCAAAGGCCAGGCGCCGGACATAGGCCAGTTCCCGGACATCGCATCCCTACGAAAATGGATCACGCAATCAAAAGAAGATGGAGCCGCCGAGATGGGCGGCTCCATCTCCGGCGTTAAAGAGTCCGACCACCAGGTCGAGATGCGAGATGGCCACAAGATTACATGCCGCACGTATCACCCGGAGAGTTCCGGAGGCAGTCCACTGTTCGTCATGTACCACGGCGGCGGCTGGTGCATCGGCGGTCTCGAGAACGAGGAGCTCCTCTGTCGTCTGATGACGTCGAAGCTCGGCATGACCTGCGTCAACGTCGACTACCGCCTAGCCCCGGAGCACCAATTCCCCGTCCCAATACTCGACTGCTACGACGCGACGAAATGGGCTGCAGAGAACGCATCAACCCTCGGCGCCGACCCCTCAAAGGGCTTCATCGTCGGCGGAACTTCGGCCGGCGGAAATGTCAGCGCGGTCATCGCCCACATGTGGCGCGATGCGGGCGACAAACCGGGCCTCACAGGCTGCCATCTGATGATCCCCGCGATCTGCTACGGCGCCTTTCTCCCAGAGAAGTACCGCGGAGAGTGCAAGTCCTTCGAGCAGAACAAGAATGCCCCGATTCTCTCGGCGAAGGCGTGTGATCTCTTCACCGACAACTACATCCCGGAGATGGAGGACCGCAAGGATCCCATGTTCAGCCCTCTGCTGGTTCCCACGGGCCAGAAGGGCTTGCCGGCGTCGTACTTCCAGATTTGCGGGATGGACCCGCTGAGGGACGAGGCGTTGGTGTATGAGCGGATTTTGCGAAGAGACGAGGGGGTCCAGACGAAGGTAGACATGTACCCAGGCTTACCTCACGGCTACTGGAGTATTGCGCCTAAGCTGAAGGTTAGCGAGAAGTTTGTGCAGGACTCTGTCAAGGGGGCGGAGTGGCTGTTGCAGCAGAAGTGAGGTCGGTAGAGTCGGACTTATTGCGCCGAGGCTTTGGACCTCGCACGCTTTATCGCATGTTGTCACTCGTTGTCAAGGAAGTAGAGCGGATGAATATGGTCTTGACATTCGACAGAACAGTCTCGAGGTTCAGAGTAAGCGTAGCCGTTGGGGGTTCTTGCGGTGTAGACAGCACGAGAGCAACTAGCATCTCAGTAGCACAAGCCGTCCCTGCTAAGCCTTAGTGACAGCATACGACTGCCCAGCCTGTGTGCTAAGCTTCAGAAACACCCCACTGCCTGTTCCAGCAGCCTTCACAGCCGTGCCATTGCTCTGACCGATCGGGGTATCGCCCAGAGTCACATACGCCGTGCCCCCGATCAACGAGGTGATATTGGCAGATACCAAGCCGCCCTTGGCGTCCCAGATGATGCCCACTTCGAAACCACCACGGGCCCGAAGGCCAATGACATACCCACCTCCTCCGGCGGTGGCGAACGCCTCCGGTAGTGCCGGTAGGAGTCGTATGAGTGGCGCTTTGTTGACGTCACCTGTGAATGCAGCGGTGAGGGTTGAGTTGGCACTGCTTCCACCGTAGGACGCCGGCGAGTAATATCCAGACGGCGATCCAGCGGTCGAGATGGACTCGTGGCTTTGAACGAGAAGCTCCATCATGCCCGCGGGCATACCGTAGTTGGCGTCTGCCTGGAACTCGGAAGGTGCACCGTTGTTGAGCAGAGAGTCTGGCTGCAACTGAGTGCCGAGAAGGTGGGTGATACAGTGAGTAGCCCAGTCGGGCCGAAAGAAGCGACCTGAGAGGGCAGTACACCAAGCTGTGCCCCAGCCCCCGGATGCAGAGCCATGTCTTTGGGGCAGTCAGTGTTTGTTATGAGCATGTGGAAAGGGCACGCTTACTGGAGACGATGATTCAGAGTCTCTCGAGCCCAGTTGAACAGGGTCATGTTGTAGCTGGTGATCTGGTTGCCGGGGTATGCGGCCCAGAGCGGCGAGAGATGATCAATGCCTGGAATTGCCTGTCAAGGTGTCAGCTTGAGTTCGTGCCCGCTGTGCACCGGCGAGTCGTACTTCCTGGTAATCATGGATCCACTCCTGCAGCCCACCGAAGTAATTCTCGCGATACGGAGGTAGTTTGGCCTCGAGAGCCTCCAGCTGGGCCACGAATGCGTCATCACCCAAATGCAAGAGCTCATTCGCTTCCTTGATGGAGTTGAACAGCTCCCACAGCAACTCAGTATCCATCGTCGCACCGAGCGTGATAGCTACCGCCGTGGTATTGTCGCCGGGCGGGTAGTATGCATTCTCTGGCGAGATCGTCGGGTTGACGACCTTGTAGCCTTCAAAATCGGACAAGAAGCCAACAAAGAATTGAGCCGCTGACTTCAGGTTGGGGTACACGTTGCGGAGATACGTGGTATCACCAGTGAACCTGTACTTCTCCATCTGATGGGAGACCATCCACGGCGCAGCAGAGGCCCACCAGGTCGAGTAGATGTAGTTGTCTTGCGGCGCAGCGTCGCCCCACATGTCCGTGTTGTGGTGGAGCACCCAACCACCGTTTTCCACACCATACATGGCTGCTGATACGTTTTTACTTTTCTCCCGTGTTGCCGCGATCAGGTCGTCCAGTGGACCTTGGAGGTCAGCCAGATTCGTTACCAGTGCCGGCCAGTAGTTCATTTCAACGTTGATGTTGGTGGTGTACTTCGATCCCCAGAACGGGTCCATCTGCGAATTCCAGATGCCTGCAAGCCACAGCAGATCAGCATTCGTCGGCCGTGAGATAGCAGCACATTAGTCCCATCAATCAGACGTATGCGTACCCTGTAAGTTCGCTGCCAGTGTGCCGTTTCGTGAGCTTGCGATGAGCAGATACCTGCCAAATTGGAAAAAGAGGGACGTGAATCCAGGATCGAAAGTGCTGTTGGCGGCTGCTACACGCTGTGATGTTGTCATTTCGAGTTGCGCGGCGCTGGAATTGCCAAAGCTCAAATCGACACGATGAGCGTAAGACTGATAGTCAGTAACATGCTCTGCTCGGATCTCCGGGTATGTCCTCTCAATGGCGGCGAGGTCAGACAGAACAGCAGCTTCCGGATCGTCCTTGCGATAAGTTGTCCAGGACTGGAGGTACAGCCAGGCTTCGTCTGCGTGATCCACGACCACAGTATCACCAATGGCATACACACTCCCACCTTTCGCCACGACACGAGTACCGGCGGAGAATTGTATTCCAGGGTACGAAGCATCGTTGCCACCCATGACCATGGTGTCGTTCCCGACTCTTCGGCTGTAATCTTCAAAGCGATTCAGAGACCCGTCAGGAGCACGGCGTATATGTGCCTGCAAGGAGACTGCGCCCGTTGTGTTGCTCGCAATACGGACAGCGACAACACCTGCGGGTTGACTTGCAATGTACTCTCTGGAATAGGCAGTGCCGTTGATATCGTAAAAAACGCCAGAAGTCGCATCATCAATGTCCAGATACCTCTCGTAGGACCCGTTAGTAGCCTTCGAGCTATGGTTCATAGTGATCTCCCAGGTGGCAAGGGTGTCGTAGTGCCTCGCAGAGAGTGGGGTGCCCGTGTACGCAATGTCAGCCAAATTGGTCGCTTCTACAACACGGCCATCGCGGACCAACTGCTGCAGTTCAGGCAAATAGGATAGAGCGTCCTGATTGACGCGGTAGATGAACCCGCCAGACCAGAAGGAGTCCTCGTTGATGTACACCAGCTCCGAGGCAATGTTCCCGGGCACTGCGCCTCCGAGTCTCCCATTACCTATAAGGTAGCTGTTGTTCCAAGTGGCAGCAGAGCTGGTGGACCAAAGTCGAGAGCTTGAAGCCTTCGAGTTCGGCGGCGTGACTGTCTGGCCCAACACCTGGCCAAGCAGAAGAGCGCTAACTAGAGCAAATATCATGGCTAGGAGAAAGGATGGAAGGTGAGCAGAGGACTTGCCTGAGCATCTACGCAACGAGGATTATAAGGAATGTTGCGTAGGGATACGAGAGCGATTCACCGTCATGAGGGGCTGTTGCACCGCAGCATGAGGTCAACAGAGGTCGATGCAACGTCCTCCGGATATACTGGGTAAATGTCTGCTGGTCATGTTGATCCGACAAGAAAGAGTCCGGTGGACAAGGAGGCTAGGAGGCCAAGCCGCTGTAGAATAATTGTCGTCACGGGAGTAGTGTGGAGAGCGGGGTTCCTGCATGTTCAGAAGCTGACATGATGTTTCTTTGGCGTCGGCTCCAACAATTATCGCCAAGGCCGACTGATCGAGTCATGCACGGTTCTACATCGACGTGGCTGTCTGTCCAGAGGGCGCGGCTGACCGGCAGACGTTCACACTGCTCTTCCGCAGGAGTTCGGGAGAGCGTGCGGGAGAGCGTGCGGGAGAGCGACTTGAGTGGTGGTGAGCAGAGTTGGCATGGATCTCTTGCGCATGTCATCGGCGGTATGGGGCTTGCAAGTCTCTTCGTCTGCTTCGCCTGGACGGGATGTCTTCGAGAGCCGTCACGATGCTACGCCACTCTTCAAGCTCTGCCCTCGTTCCTCAGAGGGAAAGGCTCGTGTGAACGCTTCCCAGCGGCATCCTTGAAAGCTTCGTTATGCCCACGTTGGCTACACCACTGTGGGGATGAGGATGTTGGAGCAGACGCAGTCGCCGCGTCACAGTCGCTGCGCGCAGCGGCTATGGTGTCGTGGTATCCAGGGTCGATTTCGTGCTAACTTGCTACTGATGAGAAGAGAAGCACCTAGCAATCGGCAAAACTGAAGTGAAACTATCATACGCAAGAACTGCGATTTGTACGCAGCAAACGCGTTGGCACGTGACCTCAACAACCCCACCTCACCCTCTGCTTCCACGTCCACTCCCTTCGACACATGCATTCGTATGAGGCTGCCCGAGTCCTGTCGGAACAGACATGACTGCACCAGTAGTACGAGTACCCAGGCAACTCCGCACCATGCTTCGTCCCGAAACGTTCCCGAAGCGGCCGGACAAGGATGCTTCGTCTGCGGGCGTGTTCAGCTGAGGTCCCTACCTTGGGATGCCGCCAACAGTGTATGAATTGCGACTCTTCCCAAGGTCGTCATTCGCTGACGGACTGCCAGCGGTGGGCGATTTCACTCTAGCGCCTAACGGTCTGCCCAAGGCTACAAGCACTCGCGTACTGTTCTCCTCAATGGAGCGCAACCTGCTTAATGAAGCGACTCACATGATCGCGACGCAATCAATAGTAGCAACGTCTACTAGGAGCTTGGCCTGCCTCGAGCTTGCCAAGCATTGGCTTTTGACCTGTCTTGAGAGCCATCCTGAATGTAGAATACAAGATGAAGGCACGTGGTACCCGAGCCGATTGCTGCTTCTGGAGGGTGACACGGTGCGACTTGTGAGCACCAAACGCCAGCGTCCCAATAGCCCGTACGCTACGATGAGCCACTGCTGCGGTGTTCATCCGATCGACGTCCTGACGCCTATCAATCTCCCCAAGTTTCAGAAAGGCCGATCAGCGATAGATTTCGCTCCTTCCTTTCGAGACTGCTTCACGGCTCTCAGGCATCTCGGCATCTCTTATATCTGGATTGATACCTTATGCATCCTCCAGGGTGGCTCGGAAGAGAGCCGGCGGGACTGGGCGATCGAGTCGTTACTCATGGAAAAGGTGTATACGTATAGCGTGTTGAACATTGGCGCAGCTCACGGTGTAGACTCTAGAGCAGGATGTTTCCGGGAGCGCCCTATGACCGATCACCTACCTCAATCGCAGCCCATTTCCTGGCAGCAACTTCGGACTGGGACTTTCACTCTGCGCCGCACCGGCGAAATTCCGAGAGACATCTTCAATCGCCACCATTTATTCTCGCGCGCGTGGGTCATACAGGAGATGATTCTCTCTCCCAGGTTGCTCCACTATGGTGCTGAGCAGATGTGGTGGCAATGCCGCCACACTGCGCTCATGTCCGAGGATGGACTGGTCTGCCCAAATAGCGAATCGGCCAGCCACACTTCTGCACCTACGCTGAGGCCTGGTGTCCTGGACATTGACAAGGATCGGCTATACATGCTGTAGTATCGTTTGCTGGAAAAGTATACTTCATGCGGCCTTTCGCACCCCAACGAAGACAAGACGCGAGCTATTGAAGGTATCGCGAATCGCATCGCGAAGACGACCAATGATCAGTATATTGAAGGGTGCTTCTGGGACCAAATTCCGGCTTCTATCTGTTGGGCAACTTATGCAGGTACGCCAAGCCCAGTCTACCGTGCGCCAAGTTGGAGCTGGGCGTCGATGGACGGACCACTCTTCTTTGCTCAGCATGAACATGTGTCTCCACGGGACAGGTACAGTACACTAGCAGTCGCAGTGTGCACTTCGACTACGAACGACACTCGGTCTTCATCGGGATGCGCCATGCTCAAGCAAACGTCTTTGATATGTTTAGGAAGACCATTTCCGGTCCCTCAGCTGATCAGCTTCGGCAACCACAAGAAGCCACGTTTGATGACCTTCATGTTTTGGAACACCTACTTCAGGACACACCTCGACGACCCCATAGATCAAGCATATGTCACTGCGGCGCGATACGTATTCCTGCCTGTACTGTTTCACAGGCAGGTCAGGAAGGAAAAGATCTCGAGATCGCTTTTTGGTATAGTGCTGGAAGCAGACGTTAATGGCATGTACCATCGTCGAGGCAGTGTCCCCTATCCAGGTACGCCGGTGAGTGAAGCGTTGGTAAAACAGTTGAGCAGCTTGCGACCGAAGTTACTTCACCTGATATGAAAGCCGAAGGCGGATAACATTGACTCCTAGAATGACGAGGCCGCGGTGATCTGCTGCGCGATCAAGGAGCAGCCTTGAGTCGTCTTACTTGATCCGCTGCTCCGTGTTGCCGGCGAAGGGACGATACAACGCTGCTCGATGACGTCTCAATCCCTCCTACACACCTAGACGCGCTCTGCTCAATCAAAACGACCGTGCGTCACTTCACCGACAACGTGATCGCATCAGCCAGGTCCTCACAGTAAAGCTCGTCAACCATCTGGCCCTCCATGATGCCCGCCACGTAAGCAGCACCAACCAGCTTGTACGTGCGTCCGTCCTCGCATGCTCGCACGACAAAGGGTACAGGTCCGCCGAACCATATCGTCACCTGATCGCCGGCACGCACATCAGGCATCCCAACGCCAACGAGTCCATTCTGCGTGGTGAAGAATGTGCGGCGTGGTAGATGTTCCTGAAGAGCTTGTCGGTACTCACTCACTGGCAGCGCCGGGTCTTCATCTTCATCGCTCGGAAGGGTGTGCTCTCCTCCCTTGGCGCTCGATAACAGAGCGCGGAAGCCTGCTTCATACGAGACGGGAGCAACGTCGTAGCCGGAACTTCGTCTCTTGTCCGAAACCAAAGTGCGCCAGAGTGGCTCGCTGCGTCGGTAGTGTTCATAAAATGGCTGCTGTTCCTCGCCGATACTCGTTTCCCTTTCGATGGCTCGGGCTGCCATCGCTTCGACTTCTGGGAGCTGCCTTATGCATACGTCTATACTTTGATCAAAGAGCAACACATCCTGGACTATATCAACAGACAAGGCTCTGATTTCGAGCGTCTTCATATCTGCGTGAACGATCCCGTTAATGGCATCAGCGCCGGGCCCGGATACCGTCCTTGGATGTGGTGGACGGAATGCCAAGGGAATTGGGACGGTCGTCTTCTCCGCCGTCTGAGCAGAGAAGTCAGGCACCCATGACGGCAGGTCTGGAATCTGAGATCCTGGGTCGGGCAGCCACATGCCAGAGATGAAGTCAGGACCGCTCCCAGCCGAGAAGATGTGCGCCATTGCTTCAGCGTAGATGACGGAGACGGGCTTGCGGTAGTCGATGTCGATAGAGGCATGATCGTTTTTACTCAGCATAGCGAGCAGGGCATATATTCTGTCCTCGGCCCGCGAGGCTTCAGAGGTACGAGAAAATATCAGCAGCTGGCGTAGACTGCAGCCGTATTTCCCGCGCACCTGCCTTCGGAGATCGTCCAGCAGGTCGAGCTTAATCTTCGAAAGAACTTCAATGTTGTCAGTGCCCACCATGGTATCTAAGTAGCGGACTTGTCCCAATTCAGAGAACAGTCTCTTTGCAATCACCTTCCATGCTCCTACAAACGTTGACCAAGACACATTCTTGGACCCACAAATGACTACAGGATCGCTAGTAGCCAACGCCAGCTCCTGTCCATACACGACTGAACCAGGGCCTTCCGCTTAGTCCGAAGTAGAAGCCACCAGTCTCGCTGTGCGCATGGGGATCTACTGTTCCATCTACAATGCCAGGCATCAGATCAAAAGCCACGTCACTGGAGTCATCAGCCTCTCCGATCCAAACCAGCACCGAGGTGGCGGAGGCATAGATATTACCCATCATGGCCACTTGCTCGTTGCGCTCTACGACGTCGATTTGGTTGATGCAGACAGCGTCTACCCAGATAATGAGGTCTTCTGTTTCGCTGCGGAGGCTGCGGAGTGCAAGCCATAGCTTCTTGGTCACCTGGACGACAGCGCCCTCGATGGTGATCGGTGCTCGCTCATTTGGATTGCCCCAGACGTAGGAGAGGGCAAAGTATGTTGGGCGATCGATAAGCGATACGTTGGTAAGACCACAGTCGATGGGATCCTCTGCTGAGCCCGACCGCACTGTCAAGAGGCGGATCTCGCGCTTTGCGTAGTTCAGTGCGGTGTAATCCATTGCTGCCTGCTTTCAGATAAAGGTGACGTCTAGCAGCTGGCGATGATGTGTGGTGTCAAATCATGCAACTCTCGTCTCTATCAGGGCATACTGCCCTCATGGTGCCCAGCTTGAAGAGCTGCCTACTGCGGTCTGAAGTCCAGCCTGGTAGCCGGCTCGCCACATTGCGCGGCGTACAGTTGCGCCTGGTGGGCGGGACGCGTCCGGGCGTGATGTCGCAGCCCCAAGATGTCGGTTGCACTGCTCCCCGTCACTCGCGTATCGCGACGGCGATCTGATGGTGCCGTATGTTAGCTCAACGTGGAAGTCATCTCGACGGGAGGTTCACATTGGGCCGAGCCGCGGGAAGGAGCCGCGTCACATGCGAAATCACTTCAACTTCCTCTCGATTGCGCATTGAGATGATGATCGAGTGAAGGGGCGTGATGTTCGCAAGAACATCATCTGTACACCGCAACAACGAGGACCGAAATCGCTCAAACCCCGAACGCCGCGCTAGACCCTGACAGACTCCCAGTCAAAATGCCATGCTCTCATAATCCTTTCCCGCATCGTGTCAATATTTACAAGGCTCTCCGCACAAATGCAAGCCCCGCGCTACCTGCCGAGCCCAGGGAAGACACTTCTCAGCGCTTTCCGCCAGCGAGGCGTCGTCCGCGCCTCTTCCGCATCCGCATCAGCGGCTGCTGGTCGACCGAGCATGGCTATCGCACGTTGACGCGCCCATTCCCGTCGTCTAGGGTTCGAGGGAGGCTGCACCTGCCGCGGATGCGATCCCGTGCGTAAAGATGTCGTCGTATGCGATCGCATCAGAGCGGGTGTTGGTAAGGTGGATGTCATCTCCGTTGCGGTTTGCTGTCGCTGTACAGGCGCCGATGAGATGCGCCGCCCGGCTCTCAGCTGCGATATTCCCGAGAACGTCCGCGTGCGTAGCCTCTCTCCCAGACTTCGCGGCACTTGATCCTCGCTCTCCCGGAGCATACTATTCTCACGCGCAGGGGTTGGCGACCCGTCCGTGACCCTCTCCCTAAGCCTCCTCACCATCCTCTCGCGTCTCACCATCGCGTTGGTGACAGACTTGGGACAATAGCCTTTCGGCAATGCACTCTTCTTGCACATCGGGCATAATGAGCTGCTGTCCCTCAGGAAGGCGTCGACGCATTCAGGGTGAAAGATGTGATGGCATGGTAATTCGCGGACCACAGTACCCTCCGAGCCTTCACTGGCAGGAACAAAATCGTCGAGGCAGATGGCGCAGGTTGGTTGCTGAAGCGCCGTAGGGCGATAACTGGTAGAGCGGGTAGTAGGAGCCGGGCGTGTCACAGGTAAAGGCGAAGATGAGCGGCTGTTGGCGGATGAAAGCTTTTCAGATGATGATAAGGTTATCTCCTTGATCACAGCTGCTTGTCCTGCTGCTGGTTCTACTGCGGTTGGTGTGACCGGCGATCCGGTTCCGTAGGTGTACAATGGGAAAAAGTTGAGGATCTCTTGTGGCACCGTGAGACGCTTGATACCTAAGGCTTCCAGATCAACGTCACCGTTCACTATTCGTCGGCGCAAGACTTCCCGTCGTCGTCCTTGGAACCAGTGCATGACGAGAGATGTGACCCCGATGATGGCGAGCAGTATGCCGAGCACCACAAGCAAAAACACCCAAAGGGATGGCAGTGGACTGCCGGACCCAGCTAGACTTGATCAGTAGCGCTCTACTCGGTAACTCGATGCTTTCCTGACTGGACTCACCAGTACCGATATCCACCAACAACCTCACATAATCAGTCGAATTGTACTTCTCAACCAGGAGATTCCCGTACGGCAACTCCGATATGTTGCGACTATACAATGCGCTCGCTTCCATCAAGATGCCAGCGCTCGCTCCCGGGAGCGCATATACCGGATAGTTGTTGTCCCTCTTCCAGCTTCCACCATCACCCAGGCCCCAGACTTGGCTATTGACCTCTGGCGGCGTCTCGGTGCCGTTATCGCTCGGAAGATAAAACAGAAACCCTCGCACCAAACCCTCAACCTCCCGCGCCGAGCTCAAGTACTCCTGCACGCATTGCGGACTCACCCACGGCGCGATCGCTACCAAATCGTAATCTGTATTGGGAAGGTTCGCTAAACGGGTGGCATTGGCCGGGACGTAGGGCGCGCTGGCGTTGATGCATTCGGATGTGGGGAGCAAGTCCGGCGTGTAGAGGAGACCCGCTACATCATCCCCAGAGGCGATACCATTGGTGCTCAAGGTTCGGATGTCGAAGGTGGTGAGATACTCGAAGGCGAGCGAGGAGTTCACTCGGGCGTAGGAGGACGACTCGGGATTGGCGTAGTCAGGGTTGGGCAGATCCAACGTGATGACTGGGTGATGTTATCAGGACTGCTATCCTGGGTCTGCTGGAGGACTGCTGGTACCTTGAAGGGAAGTCGCAGACATGGCGGAGGCCGGCGGTAATGGCCCTGACTTGCCTTGGGGTGGCGGAGCGGGGGGTTGCGTTTAACGATATCCAAGATACATGATGATTAGGCCATGTACACGCCCCTAGACAATCAGCGCATGCTTCGTACAAGAGGTGATCAGAGCGAGTAGCATGAGTGGAAGAATGGAAGATGAGAGATATATAGTGGCGGGTGACGAATGCTCCCACTCTCTCCGCGGATGGAACGCCACAGCCGACTGGAGGGCGCGCAACGAGAAAGCTTGGCTGAGCTTAATCAAGCTTGGCACCGCGGGGTCTCTGCGGAACCGGCCTCGGCGTCGGGCACCGTACACTAGGTCGACTCTACGTGAGTACATGATGGATCAGAGAGAGTGAACACAATTTGTGCCTATTCCAAGGGAGCTATTCGTAACGAGTCTAACGACGCGCTGGCCCGGCCTAGCAGCACGATGCCTCCGACATCCAAGAAGAACGCGGCGGCCAAAGCCAGTAAGCCGTCGTCCAGGCACAGCACACCACTCACCGAGACCGCCTCGACCACGCCGCCGACACCGTTGATGGGCACGCCCACACCCACGACCCCGGTCCCAAAAGAGACTGCATATCTGCGAACCCCGACAACCACGCTTGTATCCAGTGACACCAGTATCGAACAGTTGACCACTGGTACGACTGCCAAAGCCAACGACCCTCCAAGTGCTCGTGAACTCTTCCGCCTTCATAACACTATACGCGACTCGATTCGTACGATAATCGCTAAGCGCGGTGAGACGTGTGACCGCTCAATGCGGCAGTTGGTCCAGAAACGGAAGGAGCGACTACAAGCCGAACGGGAGGCAGAGGCGGAGAGGGAAGCGCAGGAGCTGATCATCAAGAAAGAGCAGGAGGACTCCGAGCGACGGAAAGTGAAGAAAGAGAAGGCGTTGAGTAAGAAGCGGACACGCGATGAAGTGGAGGTTGATGCAGAGGAGGAGCAGGCGATGCGGAGAGAGAGCTTGCCGAGTACAGGCGCGCATGGGCTTGCCAGGCAGGATGGATTGGATCTCCACCAAGGTGTGTATTGCCATATGATGGATGTTACCTTATTCACGGCCTTGCATTCACTGCGCTACTACGCCACTATCACGTGCACTCTACACTTGCATTCACACTCCTGCATGATCTGTTTGCGCATTTATCGGCAATATGATCACAAGATCCAAGCGTGGACGCCATGTCAATGGATCCGTACCCGCTCGTTCCACTACCTTCGCGATCTGTCATGGCTATACCGAGACTGATACTGGATACAGGCACATCGCCACCTGCATCTCCACCCATTCCGTCCGGTACGGCGGTCATCGACCCTATGGACATCGCCGTCTCGCCCACAGACTCTGAAGATGCGCGCGCCGATCCACCGTCCATCATCCCTCTTTACGAGCGTGCATTCGGTCAAGACCCAACGAAATTCGACGACCCGACGGTGTACGATATTCGAGAAGTGACGACTGATATGACGAATGACGAGAAGCGCGAGATTTTCAATGTTTTGTACTGGCCCGAGATCGATCTAAGTGATCTTACGGCCGGCGAGCGACCGGACAAGGACTTGAGCAATAACAAGCCAAGCAATCAGATCAACTTCTTCACATTCCAGACTTATGTCGAGCCTTATATACGGCCCTTCACCGAGGAGGATGTAGCGTTTCTCAAGGAGCGTGGCGATCGCGTCACCCCGTACCTCATACCGAATCGTGGTGCGAAGTCTTATAAGGATGTCTGGGCGGCAGAAGATGGCTTGACGGGGATAGAGCCTCCGGCAAAGCTTGAGCTGAATCCCAATGAGCCGCGTGGTAGTATGGAGGAAATGGACGACGCTACGGCGGAGACCGACGAAGTCAGCCTCGGACCATCTGCCGAGAGGCTTCAGGCACTCCTCCGAGCAGCGCCTAATCTGGTCACGAAAAAGGACGATACCAACGATGTAGATGCCAGCGGTGATACGTCCATGTTCAATGCCGACGATGACCCAGCGACGCAGCCTGGCGCCGCGGAGGACCACCACACTTTCCGACCGGCGACCTACCTCCCTCCCGACGCACCTAGGCCAGCTAACCTCCCCACGCTGGACTACGGCACCATGGAACAGCGTGCATTACAAGAACTCCGGTACATCGGCTTCCTCGGCCCAACCGAAACGCCAGACTACGCAGCCCACAACGACGACGAGGTCGCCGCGCGGCTGCGAACACTACAACACGAGCTCCGCCGCGTGAGCCGCGCGAACAACATCCGCAAAGCCCGGATCCTCGAGCTGACGGAAGAGCGCATGGCAATGCAGGAGTACTCCAACATTGCCGACGACCTCGACAACCAGGTCAATGCCGCGTATCTGAAGCGGAACCGGAGTTTGTCGGCCAAGCCGCCAAAGAAAGGCGCCTCGGCGGCGGCGCAGGCGGCGAGGAAAGGGGTGGGTGTCGCGACGGGTGCGGCGGGCGGGCGGATTGTGAGTGAGGGCGTCAGGGCGCTGATGCAGAAGAGGAAGGATTGGATTGATATGGTTGGGCCTGTTGTGGGGCATGGGAGGCCGAAGATTCTGAAGGATACCGAGACGGTGTTTGATGAGGAGAGTTTGAGGGTATGGGGGAGGGTGGAGATGGAGGCAGAGGCTGGGGAGGGGGGGCTGGAGGGGGAGTGAGTGGTGGAGCAAGGCGAGATGGCTTTGACGAACAACTCCCTATCATTAGACGGTCACCGCACTTGCCAAGTGGTGCATCTCTGGCTGAAAGCTAGTTGGGCATATGGCGCGGACAATAGGGTGTGGCAGCTCCACTGGAGCCATGATCTGTGTCAAGCGGCGAGTAGCTTGGGCTTGAATACTATGGAGGTCGGTGCTACTGCGGACGCTCGGCCAAGAACCACGAATATGCACCGGATGACGATCGCAGAGCAAGGCCGATGTGAAGGCAGCGCCTGAGAGCCATCATGCATAATCGGACATCCAACTGCCAAGACTAGCGGTCAGAAGCATGGTGAAGGGTGGCTCAATGTTGTGTAACGTACCACACGCAATCTGCCAGTACTCGCGTGCCTGCACGTCGTCACTAGCGCAAGTTGCACAGCCGCTATTTTGACAGCTGCAAGCTTCCGTGTGATTGCTGTGCAAGGTGCCGAAGCGTTTTGTGCTACGTGACTGAAATATTGCTGTGCATCGACGCAAAGATGAAGCCTGGGCCCTTGACGCATGGCACCTCCGTATCGCGTCGTTTCCAGCTATGGCCCGACGTGTGCTGTGACTACTCTTTTGAGAATAGCATCTCAACGCACGCATCATCTTCGAACTTGAACTGCGAGGTCTCGCGGGAAGACGCCGGCGATGCCTTCAGTAGCCGAGTGTACAGCTCCAAGATCGAAGTGACATCTCATGACATGCCCGCGTAAGTCGGGGCCTGTCGGGCGCCACATGATGTGTGCATCATGCGCGGTGGCCCGACACCGTCGTTGTGCACCGCTCAGTGGCGAGAAGTAATCGCAGCTTACGGAACACCCTCGTCGACGTCTTGACGGATGAGAGCAGAAGTTGTGACTGTGTGTATCAGACCAAGAACGTCAGATAGCTTGGGTAGACGAACTCGTCCTCGAAGATACGCTGCACCTGCTCCAGCACAAACTTCTCAATCTTGCCCACATTCTTCAACACCTGCCTCCCGCTGTCCGCCCCACCCATCTCGGTCTCGATCTTGATGTCTTCCAAAAGTGCACCGACCCTCTCCGGCCTCTCACCGCTTGTCCCAGGTGACCCCAGTAAAGTCTCGCCCCCAATCAATGCCTCTGCATCATCTGGCGCCAGGAAGCACAGGTGGGCTTTCTTCTTGATGTAGGCAACGATCCCGACGCCATCAAACGTCATGCCTGTGATGTTGAGTTTCAAGGGGATGCCGACGAAGCTTGGCATGGGGTAGTCCAGGAAGACTTCGGCGGTGAGTGACAGCTTCACGTCCCCACTGTATGTCGCGTGGAATACAACCTGCAGATCTTCCGGGCTGACTTCGTGGTCGCTGGCGGCTATTGTTCGCGATCCAGGGCCATCCGAGACCGCCGACGCGTGTGGTTGGCGGTCGAAGTAGCTGCTGTGATCACGAGATGTGGGACGCGAAGGTGGCGTGGCTGAAGGTGGTGGTGATATAGAGCTGAATGACTCCGCATGGTGGCGAGCCATGTTACTGTGAGTGACCTGGGAGCCATACTGGAACTGCGCGCCAGCCACAGCGGCGAGTGGCGTGCTTGTTCCCGATAATCCTGAAAGCGGAAGCTGAAAGTAGCCCAAGTTGGAGGTACCTCCGAGTATGCCAGGCGTCGTGGCTCCACGAGACAGAGGGCCAAGCGATGCTATAGCCGGAGCTTGCCGTAGGCCTCCAACAGCGCCACGGAGATGCTCCGTCACTTTCTCCGCCGGAGTGCCACGGTCATGGTCGCGCTCTGATGAGTGCTCATCATCTGGCTCTTCATCATCCTCGTAGAAGTCCGGTAGTGGATCACAGATATCTTTCAGGACGATCTGTGGTGCTACCGTACCGAAATCGAAGGATTGGCATTTCACGGATCGGATGAGTCGCGGTAGAGGGATGTGTTGGAATCTCTCGTGTACGAAGTCTCTGATGGTCTCCGCGAGACGTATGCCATCGGGACCTTGTGTCAGCGTTTCCCAGTCAATGTCGACAGACATGTCTTGGATAGAGTCATGGCAAGGCGAGGTCCGTGCTGCTGAGTGAAGTTGGACGGTTCCTTCCTAAGTGGTCTAGCGGCTTGGCAATCGTCGCTTGACATCGGAATTCCATGTGAGGATTCCATCTTTGCTTCGAAGACCGTGCTTCCAAGCACATAGCGGCATACTAAAAATCACGACCGTGCTGATCATACTGACATGAGACCATGAGACATTCGATAGCTGTTGCGTACTGTGAACCGACTAATTGCCATGCTACTTGAGATACCATCCGTAGGTTTCAACGAGCGTCCGATCGGATTCCATAAGACTGCCAACCACCATGCGTCGCGAGAGCGCTACCTTTCCTCTCAGCCAACGCGCCGGAAAACAGCCTGGCCCACTGCCACTACCATGACCCACCCGGCTGTCAATACTCCCACTCTTCTCGGATTGTCAGCAATTTGAGCGAGTAATGCTGGTGGCCTGCAGACTTACAGGTCATCTCTTCTTCCTTTGGCAATCACCACAGGCCTGGCCACTATGGACCTGCCGCTTGTTCCAGACGCCACACTTGGCTACCTTCGAAGTGGCGCACTCCGCTACGTCCTTCTTGACGTGTGTACAGGTATACACGTGCGAGATTTCTGTGCACATGTTTTTGGCTGGTGGGGAGGCTATCGCGAGTAGTCTGAACGATGGTCAGCACGTTGTACCATATCAAGTATGGTCAAAGACTTTCACTTGCATTTGTGGGAAAAGTGGCGGATTGATACCAAGTCGCAGGTCAAGATCTGTAGCTCGGAGTGTGACGAGTGGGAAAGACCATTACAGCATGAGGCAAGTATTGGGGCTTTATACACCACCAGGTAGCCTTTGCGCTGCGCTCAGCAACCATTGTCCGCGACACAGCGTTTGGGAAGCACAGTGGAATGCAAGTTGAGCATCCGAACGCAAGGGTTAGCCTCGCACGTCAACGTCGGTGAAGGAGACATTCGGGATCTCGGCCGCATCATTGCTCGATGCCGGGGGTGGGTGTCCAGGGATGCCACAGAACGGACCTGCCTCTTCGCCCAAAGGCGGTATTTGGAAGACTGCACGCGGTCGCACCCAAACAGCTCAGACGGCCCTGGTGTACGAGGGCATGGGGCACTCCCAACCTGCCCACCGTCATTGTACTCAGTGAGACTGCGCTCTGATGGTGTTTCGATGAAGGGATGGGCGACGTGAGGTGCAGTGGATCGCTTGTCGGCTTGGCAACCCGAAGTCCCCGGGCGGGAGTTTCTAGCGTCTCGCTTACCAGCAGCTGCCAGTGTGAATTAGCCATCTCTCACCTCCGATAACAACTTGCAAGCCAGCAGCCTCAAGGGCCTCCTGAACCCTGAGGACTGTTGTCCCGCCTCCCATGACGAGCATGTTGATTCCGAGCGTCGTCGAGAGTCAGCGCAGGATGAGCGCTGCACAACGAAAGCATGCCACACCATTTTGTAGAATGGCATCACGATTGCCCATCCAAAATCATTCATGAGAAGCACAAGTCGTCGCGGTCCATCGCTACACACCATGATCGCCGGAAGCAAGCCCCAGAGCATAGCACAATAACGGTCTTGCATACAACGCCAGCAGCCGCCGCCCGTCCTCCAACGCATATTCGCAAGCATTGCATGGTCGCACCAGAGCTGCCAATAATACTGCGGTGCAACGGCGCATAGAACGTCTGCGACTCCTGTCTCCACACAGCGGTGTGCAAAGTATGTCCTCCGGAGAGCAACGGCAGCGACCGTCCAACAGCGTGAAAGCAACTACTGGCGAGAGGGTGTCCCAGCACCTCTGGAACGCCCCTTGACCAGAGTGTTGTTCGCGAGGTATGCCAGGACTCAGTTGCAATTGGAACAAGGTACGACACACAGCTGGGGCGTGCTTCAGCGTAGCTTCTCGTCGTCAGCCAGGCTTGTCGCAAGGTAGACACGACCCGGGCCAACAAACAGCATTGCCCGGTGTCGCGCAAGACTCGCAACAGAGAGCCTGCAAGCACAGGTTGTTGCGTACGACGCAGTCCCTCACGAAGGCCATTTCTATCTACCGTTCGAAGGCCTCGGCCAACGTTGATGGGCCTCGTGTCTCGACTGTGTCTCTGTCCAGTGAGACTTCGCTGTGGCATACTATTACCTCACAGGAATCTTGCCCCACTGCATCCGTTGCTCACGTCAAGGTAGGTCACGATGTACATCAATCTTTAGAATCTTCCCGTTCTCATCACGGCAGCATTCGGATCACAGCCAGCGTGATCCAAAGCTTTGTGCAGCAAAGTCATTCATTTACCTCATCACATACTTTCTCCAACAGTCCATCACATGCCGTCTGCAATAACTTTCACCCCCGACGGACTCCCTTCTCCGCAAAAGCCACGCGCTCAGCCGAGGCGTACATCTAGCTCCTCCCACTTCTGGATTCTGGAGCTTGCGAAAACACAGCAAGCACAGCTCGTATTTCTCAGGTGCTCTCTGATTGGCCACTCGCAACCCCATGGGGAGCTCGAGTTCCGGCTCGTTTTCGCGGTCTGGACCAAGGGAGGGCTGCCACAAGACTGTCATTGACAGCTTATAGGTCGACACGCAGGGCGTATAGTCGCCGTGATCATTCACTGTCGTGGTACATCAGTCGACACGTCTGCGAGAGCTCCCTACGATCAATAGCCCGCATATGCCCGCAAGACTCTGCGTGTAGATCGCAGCGAGGAACCAGCACATACAATACTGGCTCAAGACCGGACAGCACCAATGCATTACCAAACACTCAAGCTTATCTGGCAATTCAACCAGCCGAAGCCACAACAACAACAACCGACCAAGTCGCAGAAGCCTTCAAGTCCCTCACTCTCATCAAGTCGACCTTCCTCGGTCCGCTCCTCAGGCTCGCAACGTTGAAGTCACAACGAAACTTCTTCCTCACCGCGCGCCAACGATTTCCATCGCAATGGACGCTACCCGATCCGAGAAAAGCGACGCCGCGTCTCAGCGCCGCGATTCAGCCTTCCTAAGCCTCTTGCCCGTCGCATCCACAGCACCATCGTCGTCTACGTCAGCGAACGCCGTGGCGTCTCCAGTCGAAGGCGTTTCATCAAGCATTTCTCAGATCGTCGAACCGCTGAAGAAAGCGCAGCGCTCGAGCAGCGACAGCAGCACCGGGTCGGCATCCGGGACGTTCCTGAGACTTGCGCCGGTCGAGCAGGACGAGTAGGCTGGAAAAGGCCGAAGTATGTGCCAGAGAGCAGCTTAGGGCCTACGATGTCTGGGGGTTGCAGGGCTGCGCTGGGGAGACGGAGCGGGGATACGACGTTACGGCTGATGACCGAAATGGACTTGTTCGAGTAACAATGGGGTTGTATCGATTGTATTTCTGGGAATTCTACGATGGACTGAGTGAGCAATAGTTGCAGTGTACTTACTACGGGCGTTTGGCTTGCACACCACATGTAAATATCAGTATTGCATTCACACCGGCTAGTTTCCGTATCCTCCTGGACTCCCACCCAAGTCGGCGTCGCCATGTTTTTGATAGGATTCAACTTGTCGAATCTTCGTTGGCCAGTATCGTACCGCTTTTTCTCTTCGGTCAAGCCTGTACCATAGCTTAGTGGCGGCTTCGACCGGGTGACTTCACCCGCCAGAGCGATGAATCTCGTCGGACCTTCAATACCCGTGCGTGGGTCGGATTGCTTGACCGGTATGACACGAGATCAATCGAGGGAGCCGACATGTGCTCTACGGCGGCATATATTGTGCGTGAGCTGTCCGCGTCACAGCGGTAACAAGTGGCAGCCGAGTAGCCCTCGACCACCCCAGTCGCGGCGCGGAGTGAGCTGTAGCTCGAGTGTCGCCGATCCAGTGAGCGGCCCTCTCTCGCGGAGAACCTTGACGAGGATGAGTTGCTGCATGCCACTATCAGCGACGAAGCTCGTTTTCCCGATCTAAGAACAACGGCCACTTACATTCTCATTTTGCTGCACGACCTGGGCCACCTTGCTCAACCTCTCATGGTTCGTCCAGTTGGCGCCACCGAACCTCGTGATCTTATCGCCTGCCCTCAAGCCAGCTTCTTCTGCCGGACTGTTCGGCACGACCGAGTTGACCTTCGCGAACGGTGGTTCGATCACGGCGCCTCGTGATGAGCCTGATTCTGCATTTGCTCCGTTGGTGCTTGCTTGCGATCTTGCTGGTTGCGCGACGTCGAGCGCCTTGCCTGACGCAAATTGTTCCTGCACCGCAACCTCCAGCTTCGACATGGCGCTCTTGTAGTCATTCTTGAGCCGTATGATTCGTGCGCGGGTCGTTCTTATCTGTGCGACGTCGATGTCTGCACGTGGGAAGCCGTCTGGAGTGAGGAGTGGTGTGGTCATGGTTACTTTGTGCTGCCGCCTTCTCATCAGCTGATGCGCCACAGCAGGTCCCGTCTACGGTATCCTGTCACATACCGAGTCGAGCACTGAGCCCAGGGCGGACAACTCTGCCTCGAGATCCTCCTTCTTGGCCATGAGCTGTGGCAGCGTGAGCTTCCTTTCGGTACCGCTTGCGGCGTTTTGCGATGTGGGCCCCGAGGCGACGGTGGGCGCATGGAGGTCCGGCATCCTGAGACCCATTGGCTGTATCAATGCGTAGTGTATGATACGACGTGATGTGGTCACGATCTGAAATGTCGAAGTGGATTTGTTTGGAGGCAGCTGCAGCTTCGTAACGCGGGGCAAGACATGCCAAGATTTTGCCAAGACTGGTGTCGAGGAAGGTGAAGTCGATCAAGGCAGAACTGACAGTGTGATGATTCAGGGGAGACTGTCTTCGAGTTATTAATGTCTTCGGCTAGGGGGACACGACGCTTCTCAGAGATGGTGGCTCACTGGGATTCTACGGCATCGATCAGCCAAGTGGGTGGTGGTCAAGATGACTACTACCTTAGCGAGTATGTGAGAATGAGCATGTTCCTGCTGGTCATTCCCTACTGCACTCCTTACATGTACGTCACGAGACGCTGACGATGTTGTCTTGCTCTACTGAATCGAAGCGATTTCCATGTAAATGCCCGTCCATGATATTGACGGTTGCGACCCGGCGAGTACCTCTTCGACCCGCCATGCTTTCGTGTCTCATATGGTACTGCGTTCCGGAATGAACGACGAACCAAGTGAATCTATTGGGACATAGCAGTGAGTAGTGTTTGGCACATGTAACAGTGGAGGTTTGCGACTGGGTGACGTTGGGTGAAGGTGAGGTGTCTCAGGCAGAAGTGCAAGGCAACCGAGACTGGTCCGTGCACAGAAAAACACCCCACCGCTTCTAGCAATCCAAACACTTCTTCAATACACCAACTCACCCCACCCCAGCACTACCAACTTCCATCCCACACCCACAACACCAGGGCAGCGACAACAGCGCATCCTCTGGTCAAAAACAAGACCAACCAGCGACAACCACCTTCCACGACTGCGCAGTCAAGCGAGCAATCACCTCAGCACACGATAGCACGATGGCGGAAGGCCAACAGACCCCGACGTTCAAGCTCGTCCTCGTCGGTGATGGCGGTACCGGAAAGGTGAGTGAGCGAGACCAAGCGATTAATACGACTTCTACAATTCGCACCTGGCCGTATCAGGAAGACCACGAACGCTGACCGCGTGCTCATCGCGCAGACTACCTTCGTGAAGCGCCATTTGACGGGCGAGTTCGAGAAGAAGTACATCGCAACTCTCGGCGTTGAAGTCCACCCTCTCGGCTTCACCACCAACCTCGGCCAGATCCAGTTCGACGTGTGGGACACGGCGGGGCAAGAGAAGTTCGGCGGGCTGCGCGACGGCTACTACATCAACGGTCAGTGCGGCATCATCATGTTCGACGTCACCTCCCGCATCACCTACAAGAACGTGCCGAACTGGCACCGCGATCTGGTCCGGGTGTGCGAGAACATCCCGATTGTGCTGGTGGGCAACAAGGTCGATGTGAAGGAGCGCAAGGTCAAGGCGAAGACGATCACGTTCCACCGGAAGAAGAACTTGCAGTACTATGACATCTCGGCGAAGAGCAACTACAACTTCGAGAAGCCGTTCTTGTGGCTTGCGAGGAAGTTGGTAGGCAACCAGAGCCTGGTGAGTACAATGTGGAAAGGTCTGATGTTGGCCGTGAAGTGCGCATGCTGACGTACGAACAGGAATTCGTTGCCGCGCCCGCTCTTGCACCGCCGGAGGTCCAGGTCGACCAGGCGGCCATGGAGGCTTACCAGAAGGAAATCGCCGAGGCATCGAATATGCCGCTGCCTGACGAGGGGGATGCTGACTTGTGAGCGGGTGGTCACGGACGAGCCGCAATCGGCCAGGAGTACACACAGCAAGAGACGGGATAGGCGTGCGGCTTTCGGCCACGGCTCGGAAGACCAGGGAGGATGCATTGACTAGTGGTCACACGAACCCGGCCATGGACAAGGCGGAAGACGATGAGCGGTTTGTGTGCGTTTGCAATAGCTCTCATCAGCGACATGACGATCGATTGCTTCAGTTCTATGAGCGTCCAAAAGGCTGCTCGCCATGCAAAGCGATGGTGTTCGTATCGAAGCCACCGAGGCTAGTTTAGATAGACGACATGTATTCACTGAAAAGTTGGAGCGGCGCCCAGTCGACTTTGACCAGGCACCTTTACCGACGGCACTGACCTGGCTGAGCTGGGCGGTCGAAGTAAGCATGCTGACACGCAACGGCAAGTTGTGCACCCACAGAATAGTACTACGCAGAGGTCCCCTTTCTTCGCAGTCTGCGGCGGTGGAGTACACACTGCTGATGTTGGACGAACCCTCAGACGACTTGCTCCCTGCTCTGCTTCCTCGTCACCCGAACTTAGGGCTACATTGTTATTGGGACGATGATCACTAATTACAGCCTTCTCACCTCCTACGCATACGAGCTGCGCACTTTGGAACCACCTGTGCATCTGTTCACCAATCCCGACCTTTCATCAGCTTGGCGACATACTGGTGCTAGCGAAGGTTCGATCCTCCGAATATGTTTGCCGTTCCGCTTGGGCCACGACGATGTCTGCTCGGCAGCTCCTACGAGCCCATCAGCCGCATGGAACTGGAAATTTAGCTGACAATAATAATCTGTAGCGTACATGGCATGCGAGCGGAGTGCAAGAAGGGTCTCGGATTTAAGAGAGCGCTGCCTCGAACAGGATGGTGAAGAGCTGATGGGTTTGAAATTACTAGCCCGGATGCTCCTCGTAGCCCTGTCATCGGCGTGGTAGGAAGGGAGTCTTCGTTGTTGCAGCAATAATCTGACAGCCAAGAGCACGCCCTGGTTCAGGTTCTAGTTCGACTTTCTTCGCAGCAAAAAGACCCCGCAGTCGAAGCCCCACCAAGGCCACGACCCACCACATACTGCACCCTGAGACGGCTGGCCCCTCATCACATCTTGGGCTGTCCTCGGCATTGATCAGAACCGAATGGCAGTGGAGATATCCAGCCGGGTATAATAAGAGCTGTCCCGCGTGTGAGCAACTTGCGCCGTTTGCATTTTCCTCTCAACCCCCATACACCCCATCTACACTCCCACCATGTCTCCCTCCAAAGTATCCACCATCGCCTGGGACTCGTTCCACAACACCGTGGACGGCCAGCCGCGCAACAGCAAGTCGAAGCATCGGGGTATCAACCCCGCCACTGGCGAGGAACTTTGGGAGGTGCCCATTGGCACGCAACAGGACGTCGACGATGCTGTCAAATCTGCACAGAAGGCCTTCGAGACATGGAGCGAGACGCCGTTGGCGAAGAGGAAGGAGACGCTCACCAAGTTCCGGGACCACTACATGACGTTTGCGGACGAATTGATCGACCTCATGTGCCAGGAGACCGGCAAGCCCGTGCGTGGACGAAACCGATTGTGATCTCGATGGTGCTGTGAGGCTGACGTGTTTCCAGAGGCAATTCGCCGAGTTCGAGGTCAAGGGTGCCAGCATGTTCTTCGACCACCACCTGAATCTGGACATCCCGGAGGAGCGTAGTGAGGACGACGAGAAGGTCATGCTCACCCGTTACACCCCGCTCGGCGTTGTGGGCGCCATCTGCCCTTGGAACTTCCCTATCATTCTCAGTCTCGGCAAGGTCATTCCGGCATTGCTTACCGGCAATACTATCATCGTGAAGCCGTCGCCATACACCCCCTACACCACCCTCAAGATCGTCGAGCTCGCGCAGGAGATCCTCGCACCTGGTATTCTGCAAGCAGTCGGTGGCGATGATAAGCTCGGTCCCATGCTCACCACGCACGCTGGGATTGCCAAGATCTCCTTCACAGGTTCCATTGCGACGGGCAAGAAGGTCATGGCTGCGGCGGCCGGCACGTTGAAGCGTGTCACCCTCGAGCTCGGCGGCAATGATGCCTCGATTGTCCTACCCGATGTCGATATCAAGAAGATCGCTCCGGAGCTCGTCATGGGCGCCTTCCAGAACTCTGGCCAGGTCTGCGTCGCCACAAAGCGTATTTACATCCACGAGGACATCTACGAGGAGATGTTGAAGGAGATGGTTGCGTTCACCAAGTCGATCAAGACTGGAGACCCGAGCTCTGGCGCGCTCCTTGGACCGATCCAGAACAAGATGTAAGGCGTCCTCACTCGCGTCTCGGTTTTGTCTGCTAATGGTACATCAGGCAATACGAGAAGGTCAAGACATTCTTCGAGGACTCCAAGAGCCATGGCTACAAGTTCGCCGTGGGCGAGCCTGAGGTTGGCGCCGGCAAGGGCTACTTCGTGCAACCCACGATCATCGACAACCCGCCCAACGATTCGCGCATCATCCAGGAAGAGCCGTTCGGTGAGTATCCTGTCTATCATTCGAGGCATGGGTAAGGAAGTGGCTAACGCTCTTGTCCTCTTCAGGCCCAATCGTGCCGACCCAGCCCTGGAGCGACGAGGAGGAGGTCATCAAGCGCGCCAACAACACCAACGCCGGTCTCGGTGCCTGCGTGTGGGGCAAGGACATCGAGCGCGCCGAGCGCATCGGCAAGAGGCTGCAAGCGGGTTCCGTCTTCATCAACTCGTGGGAGAAGCCGACGCCGCAGGCGTTCTTCGGCGGACACAAGGAGTCGGGTATTGGAGGCGAGTGGGGCACGGAGGGCCTCAAGTCCTACTGCAACGCGCATGTCTTGCACACTTACAAGTCCAAGTAAGTGCCGTGTATTGTACGGAGGTGTCGGCTTAGCAGTGTACGAATCATGATGGCTGGCCTCACAACCTCACTGAGATGCCATCTTCGCTCGCCACCTGTACCTGCTGGGCTTGGTCCTGACACTTGCGGCCAGGCAGCGCAGGTCGAAGTTGTGATGCCGCGGCAAGGAAGGTGCAGTTGTTGGGCATGAAGATGGAACAAGCCAGGAAGGCGACAAGTATACTCCCGTGCACAGACCGTGTGCTGTTCCCGCCATGCCGTCAGACGTTAAACTCCACTTCACCTTTGAAACAGCAATCCGTCCAGTCGCCCTTGGCAGTAACGCACCGCATCTACCCATCTGGTATCGGTCTCCTCATATGACGATAGGGTGGCAGTCTTTGATGCGTGACAGGTCACTAAAACCCCATCCTTGATCAGCATCATCCGCCCTCGCTTGCCGCTGTTAGCTAATGGCGTAATCGCAATGATGCCCATCGAGATGCTCATGGTATTGCTCAACATCCAGGCGTTACGTCCTTTGACACCCCCATTAAAGTGCATTCTCTCTCCGCCGTGACAATGGTGGCCCCTAGCAGCAACATCTACATCAGTGCCACCCAACCTCATCCTCGCAGGGCCGGTGGCGAAAGCGACAATGGAAACCCTCAGCCAACGCCGTGTATTTGGATGATATCCGTCGAGCCGCACAAGAGTCATATGCCTTTCATGCCGAAGCACAAGATCGAACCAGTGCATTACTATGCCAGCCGGGAGGGAGAGGAAGACGTGTATCAACTCCATACGCATGGCACTGACGGCATCATCGGGACGATTTTGATCGCAGAGGGCGCGCATGGTGATGCGGAACAAGTCTTGCAAGCTTTGCAAGCAGGCTTGAACTCTACCTCTGCTGCTCAGTCTTCGGGACAAGCACTGCACGGCGAAGGTGAACGCTGGATCAGGAGTGTCTTGCAAACGTTGCAGACGCACAAGTTCACCGATGCGTTTGATATTGGCGAGCTCATGACATTCGCCAAAGATTACTTGTGCGTGATCTTTCCGCCCACCAAGATGTGATGCTTGAAGCTGACAAGTGCCAGTGCGAAACGCCTTGATGGTAGCGGCCTCGCCAGGACAGCATATCCAGGACTGCACGAAAACCACAGAGAGAAGTCTTCCAAGCACCACCTTTGGCTCACATACCCGACGAAGTCGCCGAGGATCGGAGATCAGGAGAGTCGTATCTATGGCGGGCTCATGTGAAACTGGTCGCGAAGACCTACAGCCAACAATGTTCGGTAGGTTTGGAATGGATCAAGATGATCGCGGCGAGGACCATGGCTGCAACGTCTTACAAGCAGATCGCTGGCAGATGCGGTAAATTGGGCGAGGAAATAGTCGAAGATCTTGGCCATGAATGCACGGTAGCGTCTCACTCGCTAAGTACTCCAGACGGATCGATTTGCTCTCAACATCACAGTCAGCGCATTGCGTCTTGGAGAAAGGTTCGGTTCGCTCCAATATAACGAAAGGTAGATACATGGACCGATAGTCTGACGGGGTATCATGCGCCATCAGAATCAAGTGCACTTCGCAGTCCGAAAACTTGACATCGTTCCCTCATCCATCCGCGGATGCCTTCACATTCACATCTTTCCTCCAACGGGAACCTCTGGTGGCGTATCAACGCCCTTCTTCTCGTCAATCTTGTCCTCAACATCCGCCGTCTCAGCAATCGTAGCCCTCCCATGCATGATAGGCTTCCGCTTCCCAGTAATATCAAGAAAGATAGCCTTGATCGTCCGGCTGCTCGTGTGTCTGCCTTCCCACAGCGGATAGACACCAACACAAAGACTAGAGCAGAATAACCACAGAATCCCCACGGAGACCCAGCCGGTAAAGAACTTCTTGCTGAAGATGTATCCGGATCCGTACATGGGAAACGGCCAGAGCACTAGCAACGCCAGAGTAAGGAAGAGCGTCATGTAGCGCGCGATTTTGGCGGCGCGCTGCAGCTGGTGCTGCTCCATCTGTTCTTCGTGGTCGCTTTGGGTGGATTGGCCGGGTACGAGTTCGAGGTCCAAGTGGGCAGCCGCGGCCATATCCGAGTCGTCTCCTTTGCGGATGAGCTTCATGGAGAGCCAGTCGTACTTTGGCTTGCGCAGGCCGGGAGCGAATGAGAGGATGGGGATGAAGATGCAGGGCGCCAGGAGAGCTACAACGTTTCCGGCCAGCATTGGGTTGTTGGCTCCAGTGTTGGTGACGGATAGACTACCACCTTCTTTGCTTGCAGTGACCAGCCATGCGATCAGCGAGCAGAGAAGTGCGAGAGGAGGCGAGAATGTTGCGGCGGCCCAGGACTGTCGGTCCCATAATAGCGTTAAGGAAGCTGGCAGGACTGCGCCGCTTATGATCACGCCCATCATGAGGTAGAGGTAGCCCATCGAGATCCCCGCGTAGTATAGTCCGGTGGAGAAGCTTGCCATGATCACGGCGTATACAACACAGCTAGTGTGGGACATGTAGATCAACCGACGTCCGCTAGCATCCGGTTTGATGTACTATGAACATGTCAGCGGTCAGCTTCTCGCGGACCCGTAACACTCTCCTATACTGACGGTCTGGTAGATATCGTAAGTGAAGATGGAGCTGACGGCAATGAGCTCGGCAGACATGGCGCTTGTGACGGCCATGAATATGAGCAAGAGTGTTGCAGCGGCACCGCCTGTGCCCAGCAATGCTACCGCGGCTTGAGGTAAGACTAGACCTGCCGTGACATCTGCAGTCGCCATGCGGTTGGGATACGTCGGGAATACGGGGTTGTCCTCCAGTGCCAGGGCGGACAAGCCCATCGTGGTGGCCTAGATGATAGCAATGGTGGAGTCAGTAAATGCCTCAAAAACTGTTCGTCGCTTGTGTATATGTGTATACATACCGCCAACCACGGAATAGCAAACCAGGAGAGGCCGCCGGAGATGTAGCCTGGTAGAGCATGCACGGGTGAGGCGGCTATGGCTTTGTTGCTGCGGAAGTTGATGGTCAGTCAATGCTTCATGTAGCGTGCTTTCGGCCGACGGACACGACGGGAGACGCCTGAAGCGAAGAGGGAAATCTCGCCATAGCACATACTAGTATCCGTTATCGCAGAACACCGTTCCGAAGTTGCCAACCAGATTGATGACGAAGAAGACAACACCTTCCTGCGAGCGCATCGTGAGATAGCTGCCTTGAGCGTTGCCCGCGACCTGTGACAAAGTGAGTCTCTAATATCACCTTGGCGCTTGACGCTGCTCAGTGTGCGTACCGGATGGCGTTCGGCAGCCGCAACCAGTTTATCATAGACAACGCCGGGCGAGCCAAGCACGCTGCTTGTCGCGTATGCGGTGAAAGCGAAGAGGAATATGATGATGAGGATCATGACGGTATGCACGTAGTCCTGATTCACCCGCAATCAGCTTAGCAAGAAGGTCGCTATAAGATGGGAGTGCTTACCGTGAGGAACGTCGCCTTGATTCCGCCGAACATTGTGTACAGTACCACTCCAATTGGCAGCAGGAAACATGCAGCTGCTGTCGGCACACCGGTGAGAGAGGTGACGACGGCCGACCCGCCGGTGAGTAGCATTGCGGTGACCAGAACGTTGGTCATCAGACCAAAGACTATGTATACTCCGTGCGTCGCAGGCCCGTAGCGTGCTCGGATGGCCTTGCATGCTGTTTCAGCTAAGCCGCTTGAATTCAGGAGGCCATTTCTCACCTCGAGGAATGTATGTGCATTAGGAGCCTTGCGTTTGAGCTCGATTGCAAGCGTGGCGAAGAGAATGACTTGTACCTGGAACACAATCAATGGTCCCATCGCTCGAGCGATGACGGTTCTGGCACACTCACAGTCGCTCCAGACGCGTACCAGAAGGGGCCGCTCACGCCGTACTTGTACGCGACGCTAGAAGACTGAAGCAACGTCGCCGCCCAAGTCCAGGAGCTAACGACAGCCGAGGATACGAGACCTGACTTCACGGTCCTGCCGGCAGTACTGAAGGCTTCGGACGTCTGCAGCTCGTTGTTGTATCGTCTCAGGACGAAAGTGCTGCGAGGGCGTCAGCGGGAAGCAATGCCTCTAGTATTGGTAGCGCTAACGTCAGCATCATGCCGAAGGCGAACAAGAAGCCCAAGCCAACGACCTATCGATCTGTCAGCCGAAGCCTTAGGTTAACACTCCTTTGGATGACTTACAACGCCATAGCCAGTCTGTATCCCATGGGTGGCAACATTAGCGGGTGTCTCAGACAGCAACGTGTGGTACGCCTACGGCTTTGCTCAACGGAGGTGTTGCCGACATATCGGCGTCGTATTTGCCGTTGGTCTACCTCACAAACCGAGAAGAGTAGTGGCTCTTCGATCTTGCGCCGTCGTTGAAAAGGATGTCTGCAACCGCCTACTTGAAGGAGAGAGCGGCTTCTATCGCGCACCGTCGAGATATCACACCTTCCTTGTGTCACATACTATAAGCTGTACCTGCATCGGAATATGATAAGGCAAGTTGCTAGGCGAAGGTGTCGCGCCGACGGCGAAAGTGCAGGGCGACTCCACCCTCGCGCTGATAAGGTCGATCCATAGCCAGTCAGATCTGGTCATTGGCAAAGCGGTGGTGCTCGCCGTCGGTCCAACCTCGTCCTTGGCGAACACTCCCAGCGACGCAGATCGGCGATGGGCGAGGTGAGGTGTTTTGCGCTTTATGTTATGAGCGTCCGACTGCTGTTGAAGGAGCCGAATTGAGGACCTGCAATCGAGGTTGCGGTTTGGGGCCTGCTGCATCCGATGAGTGCAACATGGCGTTGTCGCCAACACACTTGGCAATTGCTGAACGCTACCTCAAGGTTTACTGGTCCGAGCCATTGATCTCATATTCAGAAGGGCCGAGTCTGCGCACCCTTTCGGAGACGGCGGAGTGTTGTTTGAAACCAGGACCTCATCTGGTTGACGATGTCGGAGAGTCTGCATTAGGCAGCCCGCTGTACGGGACGGAACGTGCCTAAAGTCGCAGCAATTCTTCCGTTTCCACGAATCTGCGTCAGAGCTTGTCACGGAACCAATGGGTTTTGGTTGTTATTATTATTTTAGAGCATCCACAGTGAGGCTCAACAGCAGTATACGCTAGGTACGTGTAAGTCGTCGGTCAACGTAAGGACGAAACTCTTTCCTATCCATCTCCCACATCCTCAAACGCAACTATGGGACGAGAAGTAGGTCCTCCGTCCTCCAGCACCCTCAAACCTTCCCCCGCTACCCCACCACAGGCCACTGAACGAGACGTGAATGGGATACTGACTGCAAGGCAGAATCTTTCCTTCGTCCTCGAGAAGCAGGGCATCGTCAAGTTCGAGGACCGTCCGATCCCCAAACTCGCGTCACCCTACGATGTCCTCGTCAACGTCAAGTTCACCGGCATCTGCGGCAGCGATGTCCACTACTGGCAGCACGGCGCCATCGGTTCCTTCATCGTCAAGGCCCCCATGGTCCTGGGCCACGAGTCCAGCGGCATCATCACCGAGGTCGGGGACAAAGTGACGAGCGTCAAAGTCGGAGACAGAGTAGCCATGGAGCCCGGTATCCCTTGCAGGCGGTGCGTGCGATGCAAAGACGGCAAATACAACCTCTGCATCGACATGCGCTTCGCAGCCACCCCTCCCATCGACGGAACGCTAGCAAAATACTACACTCTCCCCGAAGACTTCTGCTACAAACTCCCGGACTCCGTGTCTCTCGAAGAGGGAGCCCTCATGGAACCTCTAGCAGTCGGCGTGCACATCACCCGCCAAGCGAACATCCAACCCGGCCAGAACGTCGTCGTCTTCGGCTCCGGGCCCGTCGGTCTGCTGTGCTGTGCGGTAGCCAAAGCGTACGGCGCGAATAAAATCGTAGCGGTGGATATCAACGAAGAGCGCCTGAAATTCGCCAAATCCTACGCCGCGACCGACGTCGTCGTCTCGCAGCGCGAGTCTGCGCCGGATTCCGCCGCGCGTATCATCAGGGACTGCGATCTGGGTCACGGCGCGGACGTGGCGATTGATGCCTCGGGGGCTGAGCCGTGCATCCAGGCTGGGATCCATGTGCTCCGGACTGGAGGCACTTACGTGCAGGCCGGGATGGGCAAGTCGGATATCATGTTCCCGATTGGCGCGATGGGGGCCAAGGAGCTGAATGTCAAGGGCAGTTTCCGGTATAGCAGTGGGGACTACGCGACGGCTGTTGGGCTTGTGACGAGCGGGAGGGTGAACGTGAAGGAGCTGATTAGCAACAAGGTCAAGTTTACGGATGCGGAGACGGCGTTCAATGATGTCAAGGCTGCCAAGGGCATCAAGACGCTTATTGAAGGCGTGGAGGATAGCGCGTGACTTGCAGTGGACAGGCCTCAGTCGAAACTGTGAGCAGTCGAAATGCAGATCAAAGTTGTATATACCTTGTCCAGGCGCACATCGAGAGGTGAAAAGGGGACGGTGTGAACGAGAAAGATCGTGTCATTCATGTTACTTGGCACTACGTACGCTCTCTCTCAAGAAAAGCTCTCAACATGCAAGTAACACCCCTGCGCACCCGAGCCCTTGTGTATCGCCCTCTCATCGCTGAGCTTGACGACATGCCGCCTCACTTCCGCGCCCATACTGACAGGACCGCAGACACCAACCGCAGACTCACCGTCAGCGTCCTCGAGCAGCTCAATAAGTATCTCGCGAAGCATGGGGCGGCCAGAACAGAAGTCCGCGCAAGGCAGCCAGGACCGCTTGATTCTGACTTCGTTCTGCGACGACAGGATAGGTCTTGTAGACGCTGCGAGACTTGGATCTTTCTCCGCGATCACCACGGCAGTGCTCCTCGCCTCCGCGGCCGAGGAAGCAGGCTTCTCCATTGCTGTTTTCTCCATACCCGCTTTCTCCGCCCCGTCGTCCTCGTCAGGCGGCGCAGCACAGCAGCAAGGTCCTTGAGACTTGTCGCACGCACAGCCGCACACCATCGGCTCCGCGTTCTGCTCCGTGAGCGACTCGTCGCAAGTAGCGCGAATCATGATCGCGACATCGATATCGGCTCGCTCGAGCTTCGCCACGGCCGCAGTGAGCTCGTTGCTGATCCACTTCGCCCGATCGTGTTCTTTCACGCACCACACGAACCTGACGCGACGCAGGGGCAGCTTCTTGCCGCCGTTTGCTGCCCGCTCGGCAAGGTCCTGGAGGATTGCGAGCGTGAAGGTGATACCGGTCGAGCCTGCGATTAGGCAGACGGAGTCGAAAGCCGCGAAGTCCTGGTGGTGCCCACCGTAGGGCCCGTTGAGAACGGCGCGGTAGACCTTCGTCTGCGCTTGGGTTTGCGCTCGCTCCGGATCCGTCGATGGCAATAATGCTTCCGTCGATCCGTTGGCCGACTCCATGATGCGCTTCGTGAAGCCTTTGTGGCCCTTCAGTATGAACACCAAGTCGCCGCCGTGGGATGTAGGGGTGGACAAGATGGTAGCCGGGTGCGTCTGAGCCCAACCGAAGCCGCCTAGGCCCGGAAGCGAAAGGTGGACCCATGATCCCGGCCGCCAGCGCTTGAGCGCGGTGTCACGCAGCACAATCTTCGTCGCATCGCCGTTCAGCTTGGTCATCGTCGCCCGACAACGCCTCTTATTGCTGAATACCAACCACGCCCACCTGAGCAGTCGATCAATGATGTACAAAGCGATGGGAATGTAGATGTAGATGCGCGACCAAAGTGCGGTCGACGGTAGGTGGAACATGACAGCGACGATGAACCCGAAGAACGTGATCAAATGCTGCCAGACGAAGAATTCGTATGACCAGAAGCGAAAGGGCGCCAGCGTGCTCAAGTTCATCCAAAGCAGGAACGCGAAAGCCGCAATGCCCGTCGGCGGGCAGGTATCGGTGGACCACTCGAGCTTCATGAGGCCGTAGGTCGACCATCCTTTGCTTTGGAAGCTGAAGTGAAAGACCACGAGCAGTAGCATAATGCGTGCGGACCAGCGGTGCAAGACGTTCAAGCGCTCGTACGAGACGCCCGTCGTGAGGGTGAAGAGATTGTTGCGGCCCACCAACAGGATGATGAGCGGTACCTGTGCTACAGCAAGCCAGCCAGCGCGTACACCGCGAGCCTGCCAGAATTGTGCGCCAGGCACGCTGTTGTTGGTGAACTCCAGCGCCAGCACGAAGACCAGGTAAGCCAGCAATAACGCAATCGTACCGACCGGCGGGATCCTGAACCACCGGAGCTTGCTTGGGAGACGGTATGGCGTGATGTCAAAGTATGTGACCTCCCTCGCGATTGCTGTGACAGTTGCGAACCCTTGCGCCATAATACCCTTCGGCCGTGCGGGTGCTTCCTCTCGTCTTGCCGCAGCACGGAGCCGCATGTGCAGTGTCAGAACCCTGGTCCAGTGGAAGACTGCCGCGATAGCAACTACCACCGCGATTCCGTACCAGAAGTATCTTGCGTATGCATTACCGATGACCTTCAGCTCGCTGTCGTTGAGCAGCGCACTCAGGAAAGCGCTGGCTTGATCAGGGTCCGAAAAGTCGACGCCGTCGGGGCTCAAGGGTTCGAGGATCCCACTGTCGCTGGCCGCGCCACTGCTGCCCATACTCATGTCCATGATGGATGTTTAACGAAGCGCTCCAAAACGATCAACAGCCGTCCGGATATTTGATGTCTCCAAGCAATCTAGATCTCCAGGTCAGATCTGGAATGTGCGCCAGGCATGCAAGATCCAGCTACCGATGTTCTCACTCCCGATCCAGTCACTGCCCGTGGTCCGTCTCACGCCACCAGGCTCAATCCGTAATCCGGTGAGATGCGATGTAGTGAGATGATATGACCTTTTGGACGATGGAGTAGCGACGGGATGTGGAAGGCGACTTCCAGCAGTGCGAGGTCGAGAAAGGCGAACCGGACAGACGAGCCCTGGTGTTATGACAATCTGAGGAGAGGAAGAAAAAACATATCGCCGACTTAGCTTGGGTTGCAGGTGACTTTCTGCGTATTTCGCACACATCTTCGCCGCCGATGATGATGGGCAGTTTGAGAAGCTTTGAGCATGTTTTGGTGAATGAGCATGTTTTCGGCTGACTTCCGGCGCGGCTGAAGCGGGAAGACAAAGTGGCGACAAACCCGACAGAGGGCTCTTGATCACGTGCAACAATCAAGTCGGAACAGCATTTCAGCACATGTGTTGAAAGCATTCTGTGGTAGGCATGGAGAGACACTGTCAATATACTAGCTGAACGGGAACACGGCGTGAGCAGACCACCTCGCACAAAATACGCAGCGGGCCGCCACTCATCGCGGACCCCAAACACTCCACCAGCAGATCACCTCCGCCAACCCTCCTCCGTTGTCCCTACCACCACTAGTGCCCCAGTCATCGTAGCCCGCTTCCTCCCCCTCACTCACTAGCACGAGTTCCAGCCCTAGCATCCGCGTCCGGAACTCCTCGCGTTCCGCGGCGTCTGCCTCGCGAACGGGCATCTCGACCACCACCTGTGCGTCATTGCTTTGGCACAAGTGATATCCAATAGCTTGCTCAAGCAGAGCAGGGTGGGTGGGAGAGTAAACGCAGTCCGTGGCTAGAATCAAACGGAAAGCATGAGGCAGGCAATGCTGCTGCTCACCACTCGTTGATGGAAGGATGAAGGCTTCCGGCTCCGACCAGTCCAGCACCGCTGTTTCCGCTCTCGCGTCGTACCTAGCGAGCAGGGCGGCGTTGTCGCGGACGTTGCGGTCGAGGTTCGGAACAATATCCGGTAGGTCTGTGAGGATGACAGTGCGTTTCAGTAGGATGGCAGCCGTTAGGCCTACCAGACCGGTGCCCGCGCCTAGCTCTAAGATCTGTCCGTCAGGCGGGAGACTGGGCAGCGTGTCGCGCAGATGTGTCAGGCGTTTTGCTAGAAGGTACGACGAAGCCCATGTCTTCAGCCCCATACTGTCCGAAGTCATGGCCGGCTCGTGTAGGGTAATCTCAAACATCTGATCCGCATTCACGTCCGCTGTCTCTTGTGTGCTCAGTCTTGCTGTGTGCAAAGGGATTGTGAAGGTCCGGCGCATATCACCCATGGCCACTCTGCCACTCCGCTCACTCAGCCGCTGCGACGCTGCCTCCCGTATCGCTTCTTTCTCCGCATCATCATCTATCCATGCTAGCGAGCTCGCTATGATCTTCGTAAGGTAGTGCGGCACTCCCTCGCTCTTTATCTTGCGCTTCCGTCGCCGGGGTATCGAGGTACCGCCAAGATCGCGGGGCGTGCCGGATCGCGGCGTCACCTCCCACGAGCATGGCTGTGAAGTCAGATCATCGAGTGTCGCGAGCAGGACGTCTCCCGGAGGCTTGGTGTAAAGCTGTGGTAGGTCAAGGACTGTGAGGGAGGGCAATCAGCAAAGGTGACTGCGGCCGACGTTGAGGATTCTGCATACCATCAAGCGCTTCGTCATCCTCGTTGTCGAAATCGAGATCGTGTGAAGTGGGTGAAGGTTGACTGCGCGCCATTTGCGACATTGGTCAACCACGATCGACTTTCTGATCGTGGACGATCCCGAATCTGTCCAGACATAAAGCCGAGCTATCTCCGTCACCAGAACAATGCCAATGTACATCGCTCACTCCAACGCCCCTTTGAACCCATCGTAAGCGGCATTCAGATCGAACTGCACCTCTCTTGCCATCTCTGGCGTCAGCTCCTCAGCCGCACGCATTTGATTCAGCGTAATCAACCACTGCACTATCTTGCCCTTGTTCTCGAAGTCCCGATCTGTGACCTTGTTCACCGCCTGTATGATCTCCACTAAGATGGGATGCAGAGTATCTTTGGACAGCATGTTCATGCGGATGGCGTCGAAGAGGGTGATGAAGTTCTCAGAGGCGGAGACGATGTGTGTGGCATTGACGTGTGGGGCGTTGTTGGAGGATGGAGCCGATGCCGAGGCGGTGGAGAGGTTGGAGCGATGGTGCGAGTTGGATGGTGCGGTCTCGACGGTGGCGGGAAGACCAATGCGCAGGCGCTCGGTGGCTTTGGGGACTTCGAGCTGGATCTTTTCATCAGCACCACCGTTTCCTAGTCCCTTCGCTTTTGACGTTGATCGTATCTACCCACATCCCACTCCAACTTGAAGCTTTCCAGGTTACCAAAGGCAGTAGAGACTGTATCGTCGGCCAAGTTGCGCTTGTACTGTCTCAGCAGCCGGTCACAGGTTTCGGTATACTCGCCCTCCCGGATCGAGTCGCGCATGTAGGCTTTTTCCAGCGCATCGAGCGTGATGATGATGCTGTAGATTTCGGCAAGGGACTCGTGTAGGTCACGTTCGGCGGCATTGTCGGCAAGCTTGACTTCCTGTAGAGTATAAGCTGCTGACGATATGCGGATGGGCTACAGGCAGTGCTTGTCTGTACCTGGTCGAGGTTGATCGTCGCAGTCAGGCTGCTGGATGGCGTATAGCTGTACGGCGTGGGCGCGTATGCCAGCTGGTTCTGCGCATACATACCACCGCTTTGCTGATGTATCAAGTATACAACGGCGTAAGGTCAAACAACATGGCTTGTTCGTGTCACATTTCTGCGACGATGAAGGAGCTCTCTCCGCAATGCGCCGGGAGGTTCCGTGCTTTGAGCTGCCAGAAATTTTGCGAGCTCCTAAACTCGAGATCGAATTCGGATTTCCTATTCCATTTCAGCAATACCCCTCGACATGGCGCAATCCAAAGCGACGAAGAAGTTTGAGAAGCACCACCTAAAGGATGTTCTCGAGCGGCGCAAAGGACTGAAGAAGACGAAGCAGCAACAGCAGCTCAAGGCCAGGAAGCAGGCAAGACGGGTTGAAGAAAATGGCGGCGCGGCAGCAGTGGAAGCGAATGCAGCATTGGCAAAGGATGGAGCGAAAAAGTCAGGCAAAGATGCATTTCAGGACATGAGCGTCGACGACTTCTTCCAGGGTGGATTCGAGGTGCCTGAGTTACCGAAGCAGAAGGGTGCGAAGCGGAAGCGTCAGGACGATGTGCAAGATGACGAGTCCGAGGCATCATTCGAGGAGCAGCCTGTAGTTCCTGACGAGGGCTCCTCGGGTTCGGAGTCTGAGGACGATATCGACCACAAGGAACAATTGGACGCTTTGGCCGAGAACGACCCGGACTTCCACAAGTACTTGCAGGACAACGAGCCTGGACTGCTTGGTGGAGAGCTTGCAGATATCGGAGAGCTGAGCGATGCAAGCGTAGAGCCAGAGAGGAAGAAGCAAAAGAAGAGTAAGGCGGACGATTCGGACGATGAGTCAAAGGGCGGAGGGAAGAATGAGCTTGACACGGTAACAGTCAAGCGATGGCAGCAGGCTCTGACGGAGCAACACTCCCTGCGTGTGGCGAAGGAAGTCGTGTTGGCCTTTCGGGTGGCTGCGCACATCTCGGAAGACGAGGAGAAGGACTTCAAGTACTCCATCTCCGACCCGGACGTCTACCACCAGCTCCTCACGACCGCGCTGAAACATATTCCGACCGTCTTCGAACATCACTTGCCGGTGCAGGAGAGCAAGTCACGAAAGGTGCATGTACCCACCGAGTCGAAGAAGTTCAAGACACTGGTCCCGCTGTTGAAGTCGCAAATCAGCAGCATCATCCACCTCCTGGACAACCTCTCCGATGCCGCGACGCTTCGCCTGACCCTCTCATCTACATTGCCACTACTTCCGTACCTTCTCTCGTTCAAGAAGCTAGTCCGCGACATCGCGCGCGCGGCTGCAGCCGTCTGGTCCACGAGCAGCTCTCCGGAAAGCACCCGTATCGCTGCTTTCCTTGTCTTGCGCCGCCTGGTTGTCATTGGCGACTCCGGCATTCGCGAGAACGTGCTCAAAGCTGCCTACCAGGCCCTTGTCAAAGGCAGCCGAAACACCACTACGCACACCATGCCCGGTGTAAATCTTATGAAGAACTCCGCCGCCGAGCTCTGGGGTCTCTGCAGTGATTCTGGCGATGGAGTAGCCTACACCACGGCATTCACATTCATCCGCCAGCTCGCCATCCACTTGCGGGGCAGTATCACAAACAACAGCAACGAGAGCTACAAAACGGTATACAATTGGCAATACGTCCACAGTCTGGACTTCTGGTCACGCGTTATCGCCTCGCACGCCACTGCAGCCACATCACCCCTCCGACCACTCATCTACCCACTCGTGCAGGTCACGCTCGGTGCTCTGAGGCTGATACCGACGGCGACGTACTTCCCGCTCCGCTTCCAGCTCGTACGAGCATTGCTTCGCATCAGCCTCACGACTGGCACGTACATTCCTCTCGCGCCGGCCCTGCACGAAGTGCTCAATTCCGCCGAGATGCGCAGGCCGCCCAAGGCCGCCACTCTCAAGCCCTTGGACTTTGCCACCGCGATCAGAGCCCCGAAGGCCTACCTCAGGACCCGTGTGTATCAGGACGGCGTTGGCGAGCAGATCGTTGAGCTATTGAGCGAGTTCTTTGCGCTCTGGACGAAGAACATCGCGTTTCCTGAGCTCGCATTACCCGTCATCATTATGCTGAAGCGGTGGTTGAAGGAGGTCAATAATCGTGCGAAGGGAAAAGGGAATCAAAATCAGAAGATCAATACTTCGATTCAGCTACTGGTCCAGAAGCTGGAGGCGAATACGAAGTACGTTGAGGAGAAAAGGGCGAAGGTCGACTTTGCGCCGAACAACCGGCGGGGCGTTGAGGGCTTTTTGCAGGACGTGGAGTGGACGAAGTCGCCGCTGGGAGCTTTCGTCGTGGGGCAGAGGAAGACGAGGGAGGAGAAGACGAGGCTGGTTGAAGAGGGGAGGCAGGAAGAGGAGAGGAGGGAGCAGAGTCAGAAGGGCAAAGACAAGGGGAAGATGGTGGGAAACGGGAAGAGTGGACGTGGTGCGGTGGAGGTGGAGAGTGATGTTAGCGACGACGAAGACGAAATGGAGGATTTCAGCGAATAGACGGGCTGTGTATGAAGAAAGGCGTCAATCGCGTGATGAGGAACACACACATTTTGCCTGATCTTGTGTCCCCGTCAAGTATATGTACTACCAGTGTGTATCACCAAAAGCAGTGCCAAATTCATGTCGTACAAGGTCACGTGTGCTATAGGAGTTTGACGCCACTTCACTCCACGTTCGCTACCCCACCTGCAACAGACTTCCGGCTCCCAGATCGTCGACGTTGAGTCTGCTCACGACGATGGAGCCGACCTTCGCGGCTGCGTTGTCTGCATTTCTCATCCCCGAGCTCGAGGCGCTAGCATAGTGCAGTCGAGGAAACGGTCGACGAACAGCCAACTGGTGAGCCGGAAGCGATTCCCCAGGTGTGCTTCATCTCGAGGTGCCAGCCATGGCTTTCACCACTATTCCAGTCCTCGACCTCTCGGAAGCACTTTCTGAGAATACGAAGCCAGCATTCCTTAAGGAGCTCCGTCATGCTTTGCTTACCGTGGGTTTCCTGTACATCAAGGGCACGGGCATCGAGCAGGACCTGTACGATAGGGTCTGCAAGGAAGGCATTCGATTCTTCGGCTTGCCGGACGAGGAGAAGCTGAGCATTGAGATGAAGAACGAGCCCAGCTTCCTCGGGTACTCGAGAGTATGTCCGCTATCCGTGTATCCTCCTACCAATCCGGCAGCATCAGACTGATTAGGCAGGCAGCTAGGCAACGAAATCACAGCCCAAAAAGCCGACTGGCGAGAGCAGCTTGACTTGAGCACACCACATCCCGTCCGCAATCCCTCAGATCCGCTCTACCACAACCTCCTAGCCCCAAACCAATGGCCCAGCCCACAGAGCCTCCCAGACTTCCGCCCTGCCTTCGAAGAGTACATCCGCCAAATGTCCGCCGTCAGCACGCTCTTCACCTCCCTCATCGCCGAGTCCCTAGATCTGCCCCCCACAGCTTTTACTCGCTTCTTCGACGCCGACCAGCAGCACAAACTCAAAATCGTCAAGTACCCCGACACCGGCTCCGGCGTCGGCCAGGGAGTCGGGCCACACAAAGACAGCATGCTGACGTCGTACCTGCTGCAAGCTAGCCCGCATAAAGGCCTGCAAGCGCAGAATACGAAAGGCGAGTGGATCGACTGTCCACCGATACGCGGTACCCTCGTTGTGGCTATTGGTCAGGGATTGGAGGCGCTGACTGGAGGCGTTTGCGCGAGTACGACGCACCGCGTGCTTTCGCCTGCTGCTGGCGCGGGGGCAAGGTACAGTATTCCGTTTTTTCAGGGGGTGAGTTACGATGCGCAGTTTGAGAGTATGGAGGTGCCGGAGCATGTGCGGGCGCTGAGGGAGGATGTTCTGAAGAATCAGGGAGGGAGGAGGGATGATGTGGAGTTTACCTTTGTGAGTCTTTGATTTATCGGAGGCGAGACTAAAGGCACCGCTGATGTATCCGCAGGTCAAAGGACGCTGGAACCATCTGGGCGAGGCTACGCTTATGAACAGGATCAAGAGTCATCCCGATGTCGGTGAGGCGTGGTATCCAGACCTTCTGGAGAAGATCAGAGCGCAGCAAGTCGCTGAAGGAGCTGCTAAGACTAGGGTTGAAGGTGATGCTACGAGTGTTCGCGAACGGGCACAGCCCACAGAACGGTCGCAGATCGCCGTTGAAGCTCACTGAGTCTGCCAAATACTCAAGGACGACTTCCGTCACGCTACTCTACGCGTAGCCTACTTTCCACCATCGTGATCTTCCCGCGCAATGTCGACACCTTTCTCTGAACCAAGGTTGTGTCGCTACTTGACTGTGTGCGTGCCACGCTTGGGACACAAAGTACGGTAGCGAGTACTTCTCACTCAGTTCCTCGGGTCGCCTCATGACTCCAGAGCACGGCTTCCTTTGCAGCTATCGAAAGTTTGCGCGAATCACGCGCGCCGGTGGCACAACCTAAAGCAAGCTCAAACAACATCCGGGTTCCATAGTTGCCATGCATCGACGCCAGTGGTGCTTGGACTGAAGTCGAAGGAGACTTTCCTGGACATGGAGCCGGATGGCGAAGTCCGACTTTAGAAGGTCCGAGATCTCGAGTATTGCTAGGTTCCGATAATCCAGGAGACTTGAGCGTGTACCTGTATCGTCCTGGCGACGCGCGGGGGTGCTGCTGCGGCGATATCAGAGCAAGTGACGTTGCCGCCTGGAAGGATCAGACGACCCATCATCACTCCCAGGTTCTGCTCCGCAACAATCGCGCTGCTCAACGTCGCAAGCGTCTGGTTCGCCACATCGTGCAACAGTGCCATTGCCGTCCCACGAATATGACCCTAGCCAGATTCCAAATTTTCTTTTCACAACTCCTCGTAGCAGCAGTCTTCACCCAGCGGGATAATGCGCCATCGTATAAGAGCGCCCGGTCGCCTCATCCTGGTATTGCAGTGGAGATTGCATCGGTTGCGGAGCATAATGTGTTTGCTCTGCCGGCGGCGGCTGGTACTGCGATGTAGGCACTGGTGGTGGCTGCATGCTGCCATGAGGTGAAGCGTAGTCTACTGCGTTGGGTGGTCCGCCTCGCATCGGACCAACTTGCACCTGACTTGGTTGCTGATAGAGTTGCGGCTGCTGCTGGGGTGGTGGATACGCCGGCTGTGGAGGCGCATGTTGGTAGGCGTTCTGGTGCTGGACGTGGTATGCAGGGCCGCTGACAGTGTCGTGCTGGTATCCGGCTTGTGGCATTTGTGGTAGGCTTTGAGTGTGTTGCTGAGGCGCTGGAGACAGGGCGGGCGCAGGCGCATATGGTTGACCAAGAGGTTGCGCGTAATGATGCGGGTTGGCCGAGATAGGTCCGGGCGAAGCTTGTTGCGTCTCGTAGAGGTGTGCTCGTTGCGAGTCGGGATTCACAGCATACTGGTAGTGCTGAGGCGCACCAGCCCATGCCGGCCTCTCTTGCTGGGGCACCATGTGATATGCGGGAGGGTGGTGGGGTAGCAGCGGGCCCGGAGCTTGAGATGGCGGTGTTTGCACCGGATGGAGACTGCTCGTCCCGTCATGTGATCTCCAGGTCGTCAGGGGCAGAGTACCCGCCATCGAACTCTGGTCGGATATTGTCACAGCAGAGCTAGGAGCGGTTGGTAGGAAGCTGCCCTGCTGGAGTGAGCCATGGCGGGAACTGGTTGGTGCTGTTGTAACCGAAAGACTGCGCGATATAGAGCTCGGCCGTTGGATGCTGGAGCCTGACACAGGCGAAAGGGCGGCTAAAGATGGTGAGTGGCCAGACATCATGCCGGAGTCTGACCGTGGATGGCCCACTAATGTTGTCAGTGGAGGCAATTTGACGAGACAAACGTTGCACATACTCTCTGACGAAGGCGCATCCGAAGCGTAGCCGCCATCGTTTAGTCTGCTCCTCAGATAGACGATCTCATCTGTCAACTCCTGGTTGCGCTGTCGAGTAACTGCTACGGCCTTGTCACTCGATTCTTGAGAGCCTCGGAGGTCGTTGATCGTCTTCTCTAAGCTGTCGATGTGATCTTTGTTCCGCTGGCGAATGGCACGCTGGGCTTCGCGATCATTGGCGCGTTTGCGCTCCAGTTGCGCAGCCGAAAGAGATGTGACACTCCGTGTTCCAGCTCGCGAAGCCCGCTTCTTGCCGGAGCTGCCTCCAGGTCGTATGGACTCGGATTCGGACGAGGCATAGCCATGGGAGAGCTGTCGCTCGAGGTCACTTGTCGTGGCTGTTGCATCCGGATTCATAGGTGACCATGGAGAGGGGTTGCCGAAAGACTGCCACGCTGACGTTGACACACAAGTCATAGGTTGGCGCTGGTGGTCGGTTCGAACAGGGTAGGTAGCAGCCGAGACGGAGCTTACCGCCTTTGTGGTGCGCGTGATGCAGTAGTTGGCGTAGAAGAGCGAAGTATGGCTGTATATCGCGAACGTCGCGAACGAGAGGGTTTGCGGGTTGGGCTTGCTGTTATATGGGAACAGCGAAATTGTGCTGCGAAGCCAGAGTCTATCGCAGAGCGGGAAGAGCAAAGGCAGGACAGTGAACGTAGCTTGAGGTTGCCCGTGCGGACGTGCTAACAGATTAGCTCGGGTCAGGGCCAGCGATGGGGGTTGCCCGGGCACCCCCTCAACTCCATGATGAGCCTCAAGAACCGCGATGGTGTCACAGACAGGCCCGTAGTCTGCGGTGCTAGCGCGGTACCCGATGGTTGATGATCGGATTTCTGCTCGCGCGAGGCGTACTGCTTGGATCTCTAGCAGGGCTTTGTTGCCGTCCTTGCAAACTCACAAGACCATCCCGCCTGAGATGATCCTGCGCTCTGCCATCATCATCATCGCCAGCAGGCTGTGACAGTGGGAGAACTTGCAAGTGGGCATCATCTCAGCGGATTCGAGTCCTGTTATTAGAACTAGCCTGAAGCTAGAACTACTTTCATAGAGTGCACAACCTGCCAAGTTGACTTGCCGGAACACACTAGAGGCTATTAGCCTCCACATAAGCTTCTACCGTAATCCGGACCACGTGTGAGACAAGGGTTAGTCTCACGTGTCGTACAAGGATTGATAATAAATGGGTTCCCGTAACTGATCTGCAGGAGCAGGAGTAAAACCTGCCCACTCATCTGTCTTTCCACCTTCGCTCGGGCCAAGACGATGCGAGGTCGCAAGCTGCCCCCCGCCTCGCGCAACCCTTCTCGGTGACCCCAGTTTGAGACTTGAGATTTGCAAGCAGATCTGAGACCTCGTCCTGAGTCGTCCAGCGTCGCGGGAGAGATTGTCGAACCCGCCAAAGACCTATGGCTATTGAGATCCCAGCTACTGTTCCGCCAAGGGTTTATTACGTGTGCCCCGAATTGAGCCGGTGAGGTATACATGCACGAGCCTGCATTCAAACTCCGCTCCCTACCGTACATGTAGGTTTCGCCTTGACCTCGGAAATCATCGTCTTGAGCACCGGCAGGACGCCAGTGGCGGAAATAACGGCTGGACTCGATATTCGATGTTCTACTATTGATTGCAAGAAGAAGCTGTAGCTCCGCTGGCGACGGTTGATCTTCTCGAAATTGGATAGAAGTAATGAGCAACAGGCTAGCGACCGTTTGTCGCCGGACGATCGAGTCCTGGCAAGTGGCAACGTCTGGTTGTTCTGGTGGTTATGATTTCCACATCAAGGTCCGTCCTTTGCTCGCGTGCACACGGTGCCTTACTAATTGTGTCTGTTTCACTGGCCGCATGCCTATAAGGTCACGTTCCGTGGAAGGTTCCGAACTGAGGTACCGAGGCTGTCCGCGAGGCACACTGCACCTTACATGTATCGAGTCACGACTCACGAACGAGTGCGCAATTCACATGCAAATGTGGGTATTCAAAAGAGAAGATCTAGTAAGCTACAAACATCCATCGTCCGAACTGCCCTCGTGGTGCACTGCTGCTAGTGCTGGGCACCTTCAATTACACCATCCATTGCTTTGCGCGACCCTTGATATCTCATGACCAACCGATCGTGTCAAACAGATGCGCGTGCTGGGAATAACACTCACGCTTTACACAGCGTGCCAAACAGCTCCGCGACCACCTTCGCGCTCTCCTTCGGCATCCGTTGTTGACCACCCGCGTAGTCGACGTACGTCACGCCAAACCTGGTCTCATAGCCCTCAGCCCATTCGAAATTACTATCGCGCATGTCAGCTATTCGTGTCCGATCACGACGGTGCGTACGCTCTACTCACTCCATCAAACTCCAAGCCATGTAGCCTTTGCAGTCGACATTATCGTGTGTGACAGCCTCGGCGAGCGCATTGACGTACCCCCTGAAGTACTCTGCCCGGAAGTCGTCCTTCAGGATCTGATCTTTGCTGAGATCGTTCTCGCCTTTCAGGCTGGTGCCGTTCTCTGTCACGTAGATCATCGGCCGGTCAAAGCGGTCCGATATCCACTTGATCAGTTTGCGGAAACCTTGCGGGTTGGGCTGCAGCCATGGCGATTGCGTCTCAGGGCCGACAGGGGTGCCGTTTTTATCCTCCAGCAGGATCTCCACGTTGCCGCTGAAGTCTTCGTGTGCTGGAGGCTCTGGCTTGTGCTTGATGTAGTTGGCGCAGTACGTGTTCATGCCGTAGAAGTCGTTGGAGCCCTGGACGAGCTTGCGTTCCTCTTCGGTGAATTCGGGCAGACGTTGGCCGAGTTGTTTTCGCATGCTGGCAGGGTAGGTCCCTTTGTAGATTGGATCACCAAACCACGCGATCGAGAATTCCAGCTTGCGCTGGCAGGCTTCGATGTCTTTCGGGTCATCTGCATCCCATGGCATTGCCCAGTCGCCGTTCAAGGTGATACCGATCATTCCGCCATCTTTGGCCTTGAACTCGTCCCGGTACAGCTTCACAGCCGCGCCATGAGACACTAGTATGTTGTGCCCAGCCAGGAATGGCTCAGTCGAACTATCGCCCACGGAGCTCTTTGCTCGGTCACTGGTATGACCCGGAGCGAATTGACCGATGCTGTATCCAAGAACAGTACTACACCATGGCTCGTTGTAAGTAATCCAGTATTTGACTTTGGACCCCATGGCCTCGAACAGCACTCTGGCGTAACGCACATAGTCCTGCACGTACTCCGTTTGGTTCAAGAATCCGCCATAACGGTCGTACAGGGCTTGGGGTAAGTCCCAGTGGAAGATGGTGACCATGGGAATAATACCATTGGCATGCAGCTCGTCGATCAGGTCAAGGTAGTACTGGAGGCCAGCTTTGTTTACAGGGTCCTTGCGGCCTCCGAGCGGGATGACCCTGGACCACGAAACGCTGAAGCGATACGCCATGGCTCCCAGTTGCTTGAGGAGGGCTACATCTTCCTTGTAACGATGGTACGAATCACAAGCGACGTCTCCGTTCGTCCCGTCTGCGATCTTGCCGGGAATACGGCAGAACGTGTCCCAGATGGAGTCTGCCCTTCCGTCCTCGTGCGGAGCACCTTCGATCTGGTAGCTGGAGTCACGTCAGAGTCAGGCCGGCGGATTATCTAGATATCAATTCACCTTGCCGTGGCATAACCCCACAGGAAGTCTTTCGGGAGCTGGGGCTTGGCCATGATGCGTGAAGAGATAGGTGCTAATGGGAGAATAGATCTATACCTACATGCAAGCAAAACCGGGTTTCCTGGGGAAGGAGAGGTCTCATATGTGCTTATCAGGCATGGAAATCTACGATCTAGCACGGAGTGTTTCTCGCGTGGCCAGCGCCCTTGTGGGTGTCGTTCCGTTCCATGTTATGCCCGTTCCATAGGCTGATGTCTGTAGTGGAGCATTTCCGGAGAAACGTCGGACGGGCACCGGGCCGGGAAACCCTTCCTCGTCGGCAAGTTCTAAAGGGGAAATCCCTCCGCCCATGCCATTTGACCGCACTCACTTAGGTTCTGCTCCGCACATCACCGCTTCAGGGAGGGCCGTCTCTTCGGGGCGGTTTCACCAGGGACTCAAACCTCCACGGTGAATTGTTGAAAGGCTGCCCAATTGGAAGACTCGCGCCTCCGCAATGAGTGATCACTCAAAGTAGGGTTCGCCTGGTACACACACGAGAGGTTACCTAGGTATGGTGGACTCGCGTCTGCGGTGATCTGGAATCGTTCTTGACACGGCGAGAGCATTCGCCTCGAGCACAGTGACACTTGAGAAGGTCTTCGCCTCAAAGATGTCTTTCAGCGTCCCACGAAGCTTTCAAACTGGCAGATCAATTGCCAAATTGCTGCCTCAAGGTTCAGCATGGCGAAGAATGGCAACAGCTGTGCCATCTCAGAGACCAGAGGGCGACATCTCAGGTTCGCTAGCCCCGCTGTTTCTCTTGAAAACACTTTGTCCCTAACGCATCGCAGATGCCTTCGCCTCGCTCTCCGGCATGGACTTCAAGCCTCTGGAGCCACGCTTCGCAGAGATCAAACGTCAGCTCATCTCTGGGAAAGGGGAAGCCTTGTACAGCTCGTGGGTCCGATTGCTGGCTTCGTTGCGAGAAGAGATACCTTTGATTGCCAGACTCGGCTCCAAGGTAATTCCTGTGATTGACTTCAAAGACATTGATAATGCCAGTCCGAAATTTCGGGCGGAGCACAAGAAGCGCGGCGTCGCAGTCATTCGTAACGTAATTTCTCGGCATGAGGCTCTGGACATGAAGCAGGAGTTGCGAGGATACATCGCCGCAAACCCTCATACGAAGGCATTTCCGAAGGATAGCCCGCAGGTATTTGAGCTATACTGGAGTCCGGCGCAGATTAAGGCGAGGTCACATCCGAACCTGATCAAGGCGCAGCGATTTCTGATGGAGTTTTGGCATTCGAAGGACCCTAATGCACTCATCTCCAGTAGCCATCCCTTGATATACGCAGACAGACTCAGGATGAGGTGAGAGCGAGAAATCTACTCCGAGTCCGAGACACCGAGAGCTGAGAACTCGACCCTATAGACTACCAGGAGACTCCAAATTCGCTCTTGGTCCACACGTGGACAGCGGCAGCTGCGAGCGATGGGAGGCAGATGGTTACGGTCGAGGCCATGTCTTCGACTCGATCTGGGAGGGTAAGTGGGAGGACTACGATCCTTGGGAGTCAAGTTGCAGACTCCGCGCGCAACCAGACCTGTACCAGGGTGTTGGCGCGTGCTCAGCTTCCCGCATGTTCCAAGGGTGGCTCAGTATGTCCGAGACGGCGCCATACGAGGGCACGCTACTTGTCAACCCTCTGTTGAGTCGAGCCACGGCATACTACCTACTGCGGCCATTCTTCACGCCGAAGATTGCGGCTCGGGATCCAACGGCGGAGACATACGACGAGGCATTCCTGACGCCCGAGAATTGGCAGCTGGAGCCCGAGCCGACATCCTGGCTGCATGGAGCCTCTCCGGGTCATTGTCAGGAGCTTAGAGCGGCCCTCCACCCGCATCTGAATCTGCCATCTTCCATGGTGCACGTGCCGAAGGTTCAGCCGGGCGACTACGTCAGTTGGCATTGCGATACAATTCACGGCGTCGACAGTGTGCATACCGGCAGCACGGATAGCTCTGTGCTGTATATCCCGTCGTGTCCGCTGACAGTGGCGAATGCGCAGTTCGTTGCTCGACAGCGTGAAGCTGTACGTATGCCTTTGAGATTGTCACATTGTGAGCTTGCGCTGATTCAGTCCGACAAATTTAGTTCCTCAACGGCTGGCCATCCCCTGACTTTGGCGGAGGCGTCGGCGAGAGCCAACATGTAGGCAGGCCCGGCGTAGAGGACGTCGAGAGGGTCAATTCTGGAGACGGGCTGCAAGCGTTCGGTCTGAAGGCGTTTGATGGTGAAGCGGAGGGCTTGACGAGTGGGCAGAGAGAAGTCATCGACCGAGCGAATAAGATATTGGGGTTCTACCATTGACTTGGATGTCGAAGGATGGTTGTACGATGATCTGGCTCCACGCAGTAAGCGGCGTTGACGACTTGGTTACTGACTCATGATGGAAGCGGAATGCTCCCTAGCTAGCCTCACAAAAGCATTCAAGTTCATGTTGTCAGGGACACGCACCTTGTTCATGGTACCCTGTTATTGTTCACCTCCCATTTCGTGTGCGGACTCACATTCTGTTCCCGTGCTTGGCTGTCGCCGGCCTACCATCGCTTTCAGACGCATCGAGCGTTATTTTCCGTACAGTTCAGTCCCACGCATCTGCACATACACCAGACGTCGTGGACTTGCAGCGAGTGATCTGCTATGCGACGGTGGTCACGGGCGAAGACGAAGTGCGCCCTTGTCGGTGACTCTTCGGGCCCACCAATCCACCACGACGACTGAGCGCCATCCCACACCTTACCTAGCGAACATGGCCAACACTGAATATGGATACGTTCGCAGTTTCGAAGGAAACGACGCTTTGCCGCCATCAAACTGGATCGTGGTGCGGATCGACGGCCGTGGCTTTTCAAAGCTGTGCAAGAAGTACAATTTCGACAAGCCAAACGACCGCCGTGCCCTCGACCTAATGAACGCAGCAGCGACGGAAGTGGTGCGCTCGTTCGTCGACATTGCCCTAGCCTACGGCCAGAGCGATGAGTACAGCTTCGTCTTCCACGAGTCTACCGGACTCTTCGAGCGGCGTGCCGCTAAGCTAGCGACATCCGTTGCCACAGCCTTCACGGCCGAGTATTGTATGCAATGGCCTACCTTCTTCCCGGACGCGACACTTACGAGACCCTATCCCGCGTTCGATGGACGGTGTGTTTGTTACCCGAAGCGCAGGATCTTGCGCGATTATCTTAGCTGGCGGCAGGCAGACTGCCATATCAATAACCTCTACAACACGACGTTCTGGAGTATGGTGCTCAAAGGGGGTATGAGCACGACAGAGGCTGAGCTGGCTCTGAAGGGTACCGTGTCAAGCGACAAGAATGAGATACTGTTCTCGCGCTTTGGCATCAATTACAATGGCGAGCCGGAAGCATACAGGAAAGGCACGGTGGTGTATCGCTCGTACTCGGAGGATGAATGTGTGAATGGCAGTCTGACAGTGGAGAGTATAAGCGACAGAGTGACAGATTCTGCGAGCAAGACGCAAATGGAGAAGGACCGCAAGCGCAAGCAGAAAGCTCAAATTGTCATTGATCATCCCGACATCATCGGAGACACATTCTGGACTGCGCATCCCTACATTCTTGCCAGCAAGCGTGGGCAAGATTACGGCGAGTGACTAATCCACTCCTCGACTCGTAAAACTACGCCACTGCAAGATGCGACCAATTCGATCGCTTGATATGATCCACGATCTTGCTCCTCGGCACCTTGTACCCACGCTCCTCAAGCTCGTCCGCCGTCACGACCTCCGAATCTCCGCCATCGTACCCGAACTCATTGACGAAGGCGTAGACTTGAGCGAGTTCCAGCTTGAACCCCGTTGGATCGTCCGACACTATGCTGTCAAACGGCACCTCGGTGTAGGTTCCTTTTGCGCCAAGGTGATCGCAAAGCAGCTTGAAGTACTCCGAGCCGTTGAGGTACTCGCTCGCGCCGACGACCTGTGTGCCGCCAGGTGCTTCGAGCAGGGCGTTGACGAAGGCGCCCGTGTCGCGCTCGACGTCGATCCAAGGCGTCTTGATTGAACCGCTGATTGGGTATGCCCACCGGAGTTGGCCGTCAGCCTGGTGAATCTTCCGGTCAGCCTCCGAGAGCATCGATGTCAGGCTCACGACCTGGAAATTGGACTCACCTTTGTCAGACCGAAGCGATCCGGCATGTTGACCATGTTGTCCGCAAAGGCTCCCATTTGCAGGCAGCTAACCTTGCCCTTCAGCGGCTCCAGGGAGTTCATGTACTCTCTAACCACCTCCTTGGAGTCGAAGTGGAACCCCTGGGTATACTTCCCTTTGCTCCACTTCTTCACACCGCTCAGCGAACTCCACACCAGCCGCTCAAGACCCGGTACCGTCGCAGCAGCATCCGCTATGTTCTTGCCCTGCTGCACCTCGACCTCGAAAGCGTACTGGCCCACGGGCGGCGGCAGCTTACCTGCCATGACCTTACCCATGATCTCCGGGGTCTGGAGGATCCCGCTGAAGGTTGTATAGGCGAACACAGCATCGACGCCCTGGAGAGCTGCCTTCAATGAGTCGACATCGTTCGCGTCTGCCTTCACAACTTCGACTCCGGACTTGGTAAGGGCCACTGCGGCGTCGGAGCTCGGATTGCGGGTTGTGCCTCGAAGTTTGTACAAGGGCACATGCTGCTGGAAGTACTTGATGACGGCGGCGCCTTGGTTGCCTGTGGCGCTGACGACAACGAGCAGTTTGGACATGGTCGGTAAGGATACTCGTGGGGATCAAGAGTGGCTGAGAGATGAGTAAAGGAAGAGAGATATCAGGGGTGGTCTGCCCTCATGGGCTCGTGGGCTCACGGAAGAGCATCCTTTTGTATGCGCCCACTTGCAACGTGAAGGATGGGATCGTAAAAGCTTGCTAAGAGTGCTGTGCATAACTTACATACAGTCCTGCACAAAGACTTTGTGCGGTGCTTGCAGAACAACCACCTCATCGCAGTCGTACTGGCAAGGTCACGCGGTGGTCTGTAGGCCAGCTTAGGTAGTACGGCACAACGTGAAGTTGCCTCTTGATGGGCGAGTAGACCAGCCAAGTCCTCCGCAGAATTACTGATCAAGCCAGATTTTCTGTTACTGATCAGGATTGAGGCCGAACAGGTGTCCATGGCTGCTCGTAGTGCATTCGGAGGACATTCGGTGTGTCTGTTGCTCCATACATGCCCTTGATGTTTAAGCGGATTTGGTTTACGAGGCGGGTTTATCATTCGGCGAAGACATTGCAGCCGATTCGGCTCCGATAACGCCGGTCGATCAGGTACGTCGGTACCGAAGTTGACATCGCTCCCGAACACGCTTGTCTTGGTCTGAGAATTTGCATCGCGCAACATGAGGAAGCTTGAGATGAGTAGAGATGCATCTCGATCCCGTATGGTGACGTTCAAGCGAGTGCGTCTATGAGTACCATCTAATCAGGTGCGCCGCGCACTCAGCGCAGCCTTGATCTATCATCACTCTCTTAGCCGAAGCTTCAACTCGAGTGTGTGATTCACAGCTACTGGATCGTAGGCACAGAGAAATCGTGATCTCGTTATGCTACGATTATCGTCGATCGCAATAGCCGAGAATCGCCATCGGAGCGTCGTCCATCACTGCCGTAGCGATCGCTCATGCGCGTCAGGAGTCATCCAGACGATCCGATTCTCAGGCGGGTAGCTTCGCCACGCCGCTTGCAAAATCCTGCTGTACTCCTCTCGACTCGGGTAAGTACGCACTTGCGCTGACTGCAAGTCGTCGAAAGTGGGCCATCGCGAACTGGCAGTTGTGTAGTGTGTTGACAACTAGAGTGCCAATTTGTGAGCTACTGCGCAAGTCCTGTAAAGTACTGGTAGTTGAAGCCGATCTGGGACGCTCGTCTCCAGTACTCTCGTCGTACCAACATCACCTCGTCTCGCTTGCCAGTAAGGTCGCTTTCAACTCCTCATTCCTTTGAGCCACTTCAGCAACGACTGCCGGATCAGAACTGGTTGTCTCGAAGGCGAAGACCTCAAGAAAGTTCAGATTGGGCAAAATCTCCGCGACATCCTTCCAGTTATCGCTCGAATTGCCACGTACATGAAGCAGTCGAACGTGGTAGGCTGGGAGATCGCGAACCCGATGATCGTCATAGAGCAAGCGAACTGTCCGAAGTCCTGTGAACGCACTGAGAACTCCTAGCGTCGACATCAGTGTAGAGTAGTCGTAGAGCCGTATGGTGATGGTGCGAAGCGAGTGAAGCTGGATCGTACTCGGCGATCTGCTACGGCCAAGGACTCCACGAACGCCGACAGCATAGCAATCAAGCTCGAAATGGTTGATGTGAAAGAAGATGCACTCCGCTTCGTTCAGAACCTGGCGGCAGGTCTGTAGCAGGACGAGTACGCTTGGTGAAGTGAGGTTGGCAGGGTGGCTGTGGCGAGTGATGGGGTTCCGGATGGAGCAGAGCTTCACTGAGTCGTCGCCCGTTGCAATGGTGAACAGGAGATCGTAAACCTGATTCCGGATCTCGGGAGCGATTGTAAGCAGCCGACATTGGGGTTGCGGATGGTAGACTCCGGAGGTAGCAATGTTAGCCATGTCGTGTCTTGTTCAGAATCTCAGGCGAATGCTCTGCACGTATCGATTTCCCCTCGTGCCCGTGGTTCGTTCGAACGTTGACTGAGCTGGCCAGCTGAGGTCGTGTGCACCTCATCGAACACCACCGTAGCGAGGTTTTGTTTACGAGAAGTGAGTGTGTCGCGGAGGAAGTGTGGTCGGGGGTTTGAAGAGGACGCGGTCTGATGCCTGAGGCACCAACACGCGACAGCATATCGATTTTCTACGTCTCTCGATTTGCATATGAAAGTTTGCTCCGGAACCTCCTACAAAATGGCGGCGACGATGTGTCTAACGGATGTACTGTCCAGCTTCACGACTGCCACTGATGCCGCCGTCAAAGGCCTACCAGATCTTGCCTTGCTCCAACCACCCGAGAACGGCATCACACTGCTAGATACCAAGAATGAAATCTTCCTGGCTTACCTGCAAGCGCTCGCACTGCGCAACTTGAACGTCATCCGAAGCATCAAGCGTGACGACGATGCAAACACGACACAGATTCTCAGCGAAAGCCTCACGAAGAAGCTGGTCGAGCACCGCGTCTACCTCGAGAGAGGCGTGAAGTCGCTGGAGGCGAAGATCAAGTATCAAGTAGACAAAGTAGTGAAGGCCGCTGATGACGAGGAACGGTCCTCTTCTCAAAAAGCAAAGATAGCTGCTGCGACCAGCGAGCGGGCCGCGGCGACCGACAAGGATGGCGAGTCCGAGGCCGAAGGCTCAGACGACGACAGCGACGCTTCCGCCGACTCGGACATCGATGCCCTCACCTACCGCCCAAGCCGCGCAGCCTTCAGCAAACCAATACCCGACGCCAACACAGCCCGCCGCGGCCAAAGCAAACAAGACGGCGTCTACCGTCCTCCCCGCATCTCCGCAACAGCCATGCCCACGCCCGAGCAACGCAAAGGCAAAGACCGCCGACCGGGTCGCTCCGCGACGGTAGACGAGTACATCTCCACCGAGCTCTCCACCGCCCCGCTCGCCGAACCGAGCATAGGCAGTACCATCGCGGAAGGAGGCCGGCGCACGAAGGATACGCGACAGCTTGCCAAGGAGGCCGAGAAGCGGAACTACGAGGAGAGCAATCTGGTGCGGTTGCCGAAGGAGTCGAAGAAAGACCGGTTGAAGAAGGATGGGAGGGATAAAGGCGGTGGGTTTGGTGGGGAGGAGTGGCGGGGCTTGGGCGAGAGTGCGGATCGCATTGGCGATCTGACGAGGAGGAAGGGAGGAAGGGATAGTGCGCTGGATAAGAGTAGGAAGCGGAGGCCTGTGGAGGATCGGCCGAGGGACAGTGGGGTTGGGGATGCGTTTGATGTGAAGCGGAGGCGGCTGGAGAAGAAGACACATCGGTGAGGGTGTATTACTTGGCATTGTTGGGGCGTCGAAGCTATGCAAGGCAGTTGAAGAGGTAGCAACAGCTCACTTATTCTCCTGATGTATCGTGGCTTCCAACACGCATCGCATGCTCAGTGATCATTTTGATTGGTACGGTCAGCACAGCTGCCGTCTTACACCGCAGTCTGATGACACTCACGGCTTCCAGCGTAGCTCACACTTTCGTCGAGCCTAGCGCTGTCGTATTCGCTGCGGTTGCCTTCGCCTTCTTCGGCCTATCTTTCTTCGGCAGTATCTTCTTACTTGGCGACTTCTTCTCCTTCTGCAGCTTCTTCTCTCTCGCCCGCTTCTGTTCCTTTAGCAGCTTTCTTTCCTTCGGTAGCATCGTCTCCTTCTTCCCCTTTCTTGCTTTCGTCTTTCGCTTCTCAACCTTCACCATCTGGGTCGCCACCGCCCTCGTCGACGCGACCTCGCCTTCCCCGGAAGTCGCCACCGTCCCCAGCAGCAAATCCGTCGCCTCTTGGGCGTCCGTGCGCACCTCACTCGGTTGCGGCCTAGCCACAGTCTTTTTCGCCTTCGGCTGCTTCGGCTGCTTGTTCTGATTTCCCATCTTCGCTTTCGTCTCCAGCATTTCCATCCCCAATATGTGGGCGGCCACCGTTCTCGCCGACATAATCTCTCTCTTGCTGAAAGTTTCCGCAGGCGTTATCGCTACTAGTGGCACATTCTCAAGCCACTCAACGTCCGGCCGCACCTCACCGGGCGTCTCTCCGCCTTGTCCTGCTTCCTCCACAACCAGCTGACTCTTCAACAGAATTCTCCACGTGAGATCTTCGCGGATACCGATCATTCTTGCCCTCTCGGACTCCTCTTGCCCAGCCCTCAAGTGACCTTCGAGTTTTCTCTCCGCTCGTTGGACAGCCATCCAGTCTTTCCGGGCTTTGCGCACAAGCTTCGGGAGCTGCTTGACTATGACGCCTTGCCATAGCCGAAGATCATGAGGCACAGGCATGGAGGGATCCCAGCGAAACGTCTCCGTGCCGTCGGGTCCGGTGATGAGGACGGGCTCGTTGTTGGCGATCTTGGTGAGGGCATTGGCGAAGTCGGGGAGCTGGGGTGGCTCCGTAGCTTTTGTCCTCTCTATCAGGAGGTCGGTGGCGAGTGCATAGTTGTTAGCGGTGTCGATTGTGGAGTCGAGAAGCTGAAGCAGATCGTTGTCCTTGTTTCTCTTTGCCGGTGGATCAGCGGCAAGTGTGTCGTCGCCTGCTGTGTCCACTACGAAGCCCAAGTCATTGGCCGCCAGAGCTGCTGGATCCGGGTACAGCTTCCCTCCCTGCTTCACCGCGTACTTTTCTTCTCGCCGCTTCATATACTCCTCGATACTGACACCCTTTGCATGTGCCCGCTTCGTATACTCCTTCAGCTTCTCGATTGACAAAGCGTTCTTCTTCGCCACAATACTCGAGTCCTGCAGCTCACCGGCGGCAACAGCTCGTCTGTAGCGAACTAAGCTCATCTCCAGCTTCGCCGCCCGGTAGCGATCGATCTTTTCCTGTTCGTCACGCTGCCGCAGCAACCTCTCGGCAACAGTCAAGGGTCGAGTCCGGATACCAAACAGTGGAGCTTTGACAAGCCCTTTGTCTATTGCAGGGCCTGCTCTAGCGCGCTCCGACTTCCGCTGCTTACGCTCTACCCGCTGCTCATCTCTGAATGCCTGCCGCTCCTCAGGATTCATCCCATGTCGCAGTTTCTTGGCGATTCGAGCCTGCCGGTTGCGCTCCAGCGCTCTTCCTCTACCAGTCGAGAGGTCTGCTGTGATGACCACCTCTGATTGTCCTGCCTGCGGCTCAGGTGTCGATGAATTGGCGGTAGAACGAGGTTGCTGCCCAATCTTCTGCGCCGCCTTTTCTAGTTTGCGTCGCGCCCGCTTCTCGGCCCTCTCCACTTCCTTGTCGTCACGCTTTCGTTTCTTACTCGTTCCCTCAGCCATGTACGCTGGCGCCTCAGTCTCGAGCATAACCATGTCCTCTTGGAGCTCCTCCACCCTCTCGACAGGTGTCATGATGCCGGTCGGCGTACTACCCAGACTCGTCCCAATCGTTCCCGGCACAGCATCACCCTTCACAAACCGCCCGTATAGTCCACCTCGACTGACGCCGTGCTTTTGCACCTGCCCTAGCAAATTCTTCTTTCCAGTGCCAAAGTCCTTCAGGCCCTGGTCATAGGCGCGCAACCACCACTGATCGGATACCGCAGCGTGCTTGTTCAAGCCCACGCCGAGTACGTCGACTTTCTTGCTGACGAGAAGCGGCTTTTTGATGCCTTTGCCGGTATGGTCAAGTGGATGACCGTCGCCGAGCCAACCTTGCTTGCGCAGGTAATCGTTGGCGTCCATGCAGCAAAGCGCGCTGCTCGTATGTATTGCATATGCTTCAACGGCGAATAAATGCAATTGATGTTTTTTGCGTCGGCAAAAGGTTTCGCCGCAGACCGAGGCGTGGGGCCGGGCATGGCACGGTGCACGCCGCGAGTGCCGCACCAAGAAAGTTGAGTAGAAATTGTCTTTACACTTCTAGTCATCAACAAGCTTGCATCTCAGGCACAGGAGGGACACGGAGCACATCACTTTGGAACAACTGGAACTGGACCAGGCGCCTCTTACGTCGTCAAGCTTCACGATCAGCGCACCGCGGTTGAATTCTTTGGGTAGCCGATATCACTCAGGCGCTCGGCAGGGACACTGGACCTACGATGCCCAAGTCGAGGTAACCTCACGACACATGGCATTGCATCCACGCCATGCCTTCGGCCCAGAAAACACGTAGTTGAGGTGGAGCAGATGATGAGCTGTGGTCCTGAAGCCCGTTGCTACCTGATTCCGGAGTAAGTTTTGGGGGTTAATCGACAACGATCGCGCCATGGACATTCTACTTCACGCACTGCCTTGCAGGAAGCTGGATCGCGTCTCCGGGTTTGATATGTTCTTCCAGCTCTGGCTAGTTCTTTGAGTCACTTGCTTGTCCGAGTCTGACGGCAGTTCATGACCCGAGCCATACCTTTCCATCGAAGGCTACACTGCTTGAGCGAAGAAGTTCCTGGTTCATGACCAGGAAGAGACGAGCCTTGGCCGCAGGATGGCGTCGTTAGACGACATTACCATCGATTCGTCCCGGACTCGCATTGTTCGCAAATTGCGCCGCGAAGTCTACTGCGCTCGGTCAGTCACACAGTCATTATTGAATGGATGGAAGCGAATGCGCACATCAGGCAAGGTGATAAGGTGCCAGTGGACAGCGTCGGAGGACAGGAGATTGAGGAAGCTTCGGCTATTGCTTGGAATAAGTCCACTCTTACATTTGGACTTTATAAACGCTATTTCGGCGAGTTTTTGTGGGGCAGCAGAGGACGCGATGGTGTAGGTCGTATGCATGGCAACGGCGCACACGTGATCAGACTGGCCCTGGAAGCGACGGACAGGTCCAGGTTCGACGACCCAACGGGCGTGAATTCCGGACCTGGTCGCCTGGCAGACTGTACTGGCAGTCGGACGTGTTGACGTCAAAAACTCTACAGGAGTTACCTTTTGGTTTTCCTCTGGAAACCGCACAGCAATTCTAACGAGAGTGTTCCTCCAATAATGCTCCGTCGGTGGGCCACGATCAAGAAATTGATCGTTTTTTCCAATTCTGCACCTGTCCCACTTAAATCCTCCACCCTCGTCTCTCTTGGTATACAGTGATCTTCACGCTCGTCATGACCTACAGTACAATCATCCCGACCTACATCGTGTACCCGGAAGTCGAGGACTGGACGTGGTTCATCGTGCGAACAGGAAGCACATGCAGTGACATATTCGGTCTCCGAGGCATTGAGGTGATCCTGAAAGCAAAGCCGACGCTAGCCCGGAAGGGAAACAAGCCTTTACCTCTGCGGCGACTCACAGGCTACTTGCCATTGGCTGTCCTCCGCTTTGCACACAACATATAGGACGAGATGATCCCGATCTTGGTTGAGAGCAGTAGGCATCTAGACCATCAGAACGACGAAGTATGAATACAATCGAGCCAGGAGTTGCGGAAGATACTGGTCCGGATGCTGGGCTGGGGCGTGTCAACAGTAGCGAACTGTCGCGGGTGAAGGGTGGCAAATCAGTCGACGACGACATTGAGTTGGGTCAGGTCGATGCGGAAGGCAGGAAGAACGACGAGAATGGTACGTTCGTCTCAACAAGACCTGGACGAAAGTGGGCTGCATTTACAGGTAAACGACCGCTAAGACTACTCCCAGGCACGCAAAACAACGACGAGCCGACCACCCCTCCCCCCTTCAAAGCCCTCTCATTCCTCGACCGCCTCCTCGTCCTCTGGATCATCTTCTCCATGGCCATCGGCATTATCCTCGGCAACCTCATCCCCTCCGTCGGCCCCGCCCTACAACGCGGCACCTTCGTCGGCGTCAGCGGCCCCATCGCCGCCGGCCTGCTCGTAATGATGTACCCGATCCTCTGCAAAGTCCGCTACGAGACCCTGCACCTCCTGCTCCGCACCAAGAAACTCTGGATCCAAATCGGCATCTCCTTCGTCATCAACTGGATCATCGCGCCCTTCTTCATGACGGCTCTCGCCTGGGCCTTCCTCCCCGACCGCCAGGACCTCCGCGACGGCCTCATCTTCGTCGGCGTCGCCCGCTGCATCGCCATGGTGCTCATCTGGACGGCCCTCGCGGGCGGCGACGCGGATTACTGCGCCGTCCTCGTGGCTTTCAACAGCATCCTGCAGATCGTGCTCTTCGCGCCCATGGCCGTGCTGCTCGTGAGCAAAGTGTCTGGCGACCCGGCGAGTCACGGCAAGGATCTGTACCAGGACGCCGCGACCTCCGTCGCCGTCTTCCTGGGCATCCCACTAGCAGCCGCCGTGATCACGCGGCTTAGCTTGCGTTGGCTGTTGGGCGAGCACAAGTACCAGCACTACTTCATCCGCTTCGTCGCGCCCTTTTCCCTGATCGGCCTACTGTACACCATCGTCGTCCTGTTCGCCTCGCAGGGCGCGCACGTGGTGCAGCAGATCACCTCGGTGCTGCGTGTGTGCGCGCCGCTGGTGGTCTACTTTCTCGTCATCTTCCCGGCTACGGCGTGGATGATGTATCGAGCGGGATTCGGGTACAAGATCAGCGCCACGCAGTCCTTCACCGCGGCCTCGAACAATTTCGAACTCGCGATTGCGGTCGTGGTCGCGACGTATGGGCCGGGGAGCGAGCAGGCGCTTGCGGCGACAGTGGGACCCCTGATAGAGGTGCCGGTGCTGGTCGGATTGGTGTATGTCATACGCTACTTCAAGCATCGTTGGGGCTGGAAGGAGCCTAGCTAGATGAGTGGGTAGCAGCCAAATAGGTCCAGTCTCATGCACCCCCTTCCTCATTCTGCCACATAGCCCACAGCTTCGTTGGGCTTTCAAACGCAGCGAAGTCCATATCATCCGCATGGTAGCCGATATGATGGTCGTCGGAAGTCCCATTGGTCATCTCGGAGTCCGGCTCAGGCAGCAGAACACGCTCTGCGTAGTCTACTGTCACCTGTTTCGAAGCAGACCCAGTCCGCAGTTGGTCGAGGAACGCATCGCACGCCGCCTTATGAATGCCTGCTGCCGGAGACCTCTCACTCGGCTCCAAGACGAGCAACATGTCGCTCTCCGCCGCACCACTCTCCTGCAATCGAGGAATAATCGCCGTCGCAACAGAATGCAGGCACCCAACGCTCTGCCGCCACGACTTACCCATCTCCGCTTCCTCTACTTTCAAAACATCCTCCTCCACCCTCGAAGAATTCCCGTAAGAGATACAGCACAACACACCGCGAACATCCCTCTTCGGCGCCGAACCCGATGGTAGCATATCCAACGTCGCCCCAATCTCCCTGCTATTCCACTCCGCCTGCAGATGTGTGTGTACGCCGACCTCCCACCCGAGCTTGCCCGTCAACCCGTAGATCTCCATCTTAAGCTGCTTGATCCCCACCTCGTGCTTCGGCGTCCCAATAACGGTTATGGCTTCGAACGGCCATCGCTTGAGCCAAGTGCGGATAAACTGGATCGTTTGCGGATGGATCTCGGCTACGATCAGGACGAGCAGTGTGCCATGGTGTCTCGCGGGAGGAGCGCTGATCTGTGTATCGACCACTATCTCTGTTCGTTTGCTCGACGCGGGAGAGGTGTCCTGGTAGTTCATGTACGAAGGCCTTGAGCTGGGTTTCGAGGACGCGGATGAGATGGAAGGGGCCGTTGGAGTAGCTCGGGACGTAGTGGAGCTGAGGGATTCAACGTAGTCTCTCGCTGCCCTCACGGAGCCGGGACGGCTGCCAGTGTCGGCGCTGGAGCGGTAGTCGAGCAAGGTCGGCTTCCGGCTGGAGTCGTTGGAGTAGATGCTGCTTGCTCGGCTGAGGTCCATCGTAAAGGTAAGTGCTATGGTATCGCTGTTCGTCTAAGGGGTAAGGGTACTGGAAGAGGAGAGGAGAATTAAGAGCAGACGAAAGAAACAGTACCGGAATAGAAATACCTGACAAACAACCTCGTGCACGCGTGAATGTGCGGGCTCTGGACCGGAGAGAAACAAGGCGGAGAAGGTGAACTCATGCAGGTACGAAGTCTGTCCGGCGTCGTCATATGCTGTAGGAATAACGTGGAGGCGCAAAGGCAGTCCGCGTTGATGATGTGGAGCTCCGGCATTGGGTGGGAAGGTGTAATATCAAGAAGCAGTGAAGCAGCATACGCCGCATCTGCATTCGTTTGCACCGCTACCTCACTACTAGTCTTCCCCTAGCACAGTATCCACCCAGGGTATCATCCGTCTGCCGTCACCATCCACCAACGCACGTCCACCCAACTGCCTCGCAGCGCCCCCTCCTCTAACCGCTTTTCGCTCGAAGGATGAAACGCCCTCGCATAGCACGCTCAATGTAGCAGTCTGTGGGAGCGCATGCCCGAGGTAGGCAACCGCTCGCCTCGCTTCCAAACGCAGTGGAACTCCACCGCAGAAGCAATCTTTTTTCTCGGGTTTCGAAGGATCTTGTATCGTCCGTCCCCCAAAGATCTTTCGGAAGAAACGCCGGCCCCAATGCATGGTGTTGCTGACTAGAACGCTGAACGATGTAAAGCACAATGTTTTTGGAAGATAGTGGGTGGTGTTGTACAGTGGGAAAGGAATGTCGACCGTCTTCAAGAGGTAGCGCGAGCAAGTTGAGCGAACGTGGGCTCAGCTAAGAGTACGCTTTGCCGGTTCTTGTCTGCGCCTCTTCCCTCTTCGCGGTCGTGTGTGTGTTTCGAGGATGAATTCATGAGTCATCGCGCGGAGAGCTAACGGCCACAGGTCAGTACATTTCACGTTACGACTGTCACTCCTGTACGACTTACTTTGGAGAGAACTGCGGGCTGGCAGGCGAGAATTTGGGGCTGCTCGGCCCGTTCCCATTCACGCCGTTCGTCTGCGGGCCCGGGCTGGTCGGTGAGTAGTTGTCTTGCGCCGGACTGGTAGGACTGTACACCGGGCTCGTGGGACTGTAAGTCGGACTCGTAGGGCTTGTAGCTAGGCTGCCCGCACCACCGCTGCCACCGCCACCGTACTTCGGACTCGTGGGCGAGTAGGTCGGAGACGTGGGACTGTACTGCGGCGATGTCGGGCTGTACTGCGGCGAGGTAGGCGAGTACTTCGGGCTCGTGGCTGAGCCAGGCATGGTGGCGCGATGAGCCGGCGAAGTCGGGGAATAGTTCGGTGAGGTCGGGCTGTAGCTTGGTGAGGTAGGTGAGTACGAGGGCGATGTGGGCGAGTATGAAGGCGAGGTGGGCGAGACCTTGTTCCCACCGCTGTATGCTGGTGACGTGGGCGAGTACGTCGGCGATGTAGGCGTGTACGCCGGACTAGCAGGTGATCCGAAGCGCGGACTGGTGACTTGGTACGCCGGGCTCGTGACGCCGTCGAAAGTCGGCGACGATGGTGAGTAGTGCGCCGGCGAGGTGGGCGAATGAGCGTTGTAGCCCGGCGACATCGGGCTCATACCCTGATTGAACGGGCTCATGCCTCCTGGCGCGAAACCTGGGCTCATGCCACCGTTGTAAGGGCTGGCGCCACCAAACCCGCCGTAGGCCGTAAGCCCACCTGTGTCCGCCTGTCCAGCATCGATGATGGGCGAAAAGCTGGCGCTGTAATCTGGGTTCCCAGCGTACCCACCCTCCGCCAATGGACTGCCCATATCGTATGGCGTGGCCGCACCACCCATCGCACTCGCCGCTCCGGCCAGCAAGCCCAGAGGCCGCTGCGCGCTCACAACGGTCTTGAGCATCTCCTGGTCGAGAAGCATATCGAACTCGCCCGTCCCGCTCGGCGCCAGCTGTCCCAAGATGATGTTCTCGCTGATGCCACGGCAGTTATCCAACTCTCCTGAACTCGCTGCGTCGAACAGAATCTCTACCGTCTCCTCGAACGAACACCGCATCAGCGCGCCAGTGTCAGATCGGTTCATGCCGTGACGTGTGACGGCCATCAACTGCCCGCGCGCGCACATGACATCGCACAAGATGGCCATATGGCGGTAGTTGACGTACGAGCCGTCGCCAGTGAGCACAGCGCTGAGCTCACTCATGAGCGATGCGCGCGTGGCCTCGATACCGAAGCAGCGGAAGATCTCACCGAAGTGATTGCACGTCGTACGGTAGGGATCCACGCCTTCGACTGCGAGCGTTTTCTTCAGGTTGAAGCCGTCGGTGTCCAGGAACCACTCCTGGCATAGATCATCCTTCTTGCTCTTGACGATCGACCCGTCCTCCTTGAAACGCATCACCGTCTCCGAGCTGACGAACGCGCGCCGCACGCCGGTAACACCGCGCAACGAGACCTTGTCGAGCATATGACCTTCAAGCTTCCTGATGATGTCTTCTTGCGCATCTTCCTCCCCATCCCCATCCACGTTCTTTGGTGCGTCGAGCAGCCGCACGCGCACGACCTGCTCATCTGCGTTGTCATCAGAGAATATCACGGCCACATAGCCCGGAAACGCATTCTTGATGGCGTGGCCAACCTCCGATACCGAAAGCCCCTTATCCAGCATCTGCCGCCTGCCCAGGATGATTCGCATCACCCACCTACTCTGGCTCTCCGTCGGCTCTGCCGCCTCATCGGGGATGATGTAGTACGACTCTACCATATCCCTGTCCGCATCGATGACGGTGCTCTGGATGTCTGGATCGTAGTAGATCTCGGTCTCTTCAGTCACGTTCCTCAGACTCGTAAACTCAATGCTCGACCGCAGCTCCTTGCACTTCTGCTGGCTCAATTTGTTCTCCGCCAATTGATACACCTTCATCTGCGGAGTCTTGAGATTCTCCGCCACGTTCAGGATCTCCTTCAAGCGCGGAACACCCTTGGTCGTCGTCTTGGCGGTGACACCGGCCAAATGGAAGGTATTGAGAGTCATCTGCGTCGCCGGCTCACCGATCGACTGTGCAGCAAGAACGCCTACCATCTCGCCCGGACTGGCCAGCGAGCGTGAGAAGCGGCTCTCAAGGTCACCGATGATGTTGTCGAAAGCGTCCTTCGACAGCGAGTCGTCTTTAACGATCCGCTTGAAGGCCAGTCGGGATCGGAAGTTCGCCTTAGCGAGCAGGGTCGCGTTGAGATCGGCCTCAATCGACAGCGAGTCGTCGCCACGGACGATGGCCAAGCGGTCCAACATCTCCTTCACCCTCGGAATCGCGTCCCTCGGGTCCAGGTTGCTGCGCGCTCCCTCTTTGATCTTGAACCTATCCTTTGCGTTTCGAATCATGCGATCGATGTTCAGCGGCAGCTGCCTGGTCTGGTCCGCCTCGTCTGATCCTAGACCCTTTCGGATCTTCTCACGGTCCAAGCTGATCTGCTCGAATTCCTGATCGAACAGCTCCTGCACCTCGACATCGCCACGAATCTCATCGGCCGTCTCCAGCATCTCACTCGTGAGCATTAAACTCTTGGACTCCGGGTTGATGACGTCTAACTTATACTTCTTCTCGAACGCCGCAGTTGAAGCCGTGATAATGTCCAGTGGCTGAGGCTCAATGCACATGGCATCTAGACCGTCCTCGCCGTAGATGAACTGCAGGATATCGCCGAGCGAGTTGCGAATAGTGCCGTCATACTTGACCATGACTTCTTCAAGCGCCTTGACAAGCCTGCGCTGGATGTACCCGGTTTCGGCTGTCTTGACGGCAGTGTCGATGAGACCCTCGCGGCCTCCCATAGCATGAAAGAAGAACTCCTGCGGCGTCAAGCCACGGAGGTAGGAGTTCTCAACGAAACCCCTCGATGCAGGGCTGTAGTCGTCCTTCGGGAAGTGCGGAAGCGTGCGATATTTGAAGCCGAACGGCAACCGCTTGCCCTCCAGCGACTGCTGCCCGACCGCGCCTGTCATTTGCGAGACGTTGGTCGACGACCCCTTGGAGCCAGACTGCACCATGACACCCACGTTGTTGCACTGCTTCATGCCATTGAAAGCAATATCACCGGCATTGTTTCGGGCGTTGTCGAGGAACGACTTGGCCTTCGATTCGAATGTCTCGCGGATCGTCATACCGGGCAGTGTGTCCAGCTCGTTGTTCTCCACTTGCTTCACTAGCTCGCCAAGCTGATCTTTCTCCTTCTGGATAGCGACTTCGATCTCGAGGGCCATCTCAGGCCCAGGTACCGTGTCGCCGATACCAACACTGAAGCCGTGGTGCAAGAGCCAGTAGCACACGATACGCTGCGCCGCGTTGAAGAACGTGACTGCCGCCGCCGGACCTTCGGGTCCGTTGTCATTGAAGATGTAGTGCACCACACCACCTTGCGAAGCGCCCACAATCTTCTTCACAAACCTGCCCATGACGAGCTCACCGTTCTGTACCAACAAACCCTTCTTCTCGTGAAGGGGAATGAAAGGCGTGGCCTCGTCGTCAGAGCGCTGCAGATTCAAGCCGGCTGGGAGACCGAGCGATATTATCTGCTTGCCGGTCCACAGTGGCTTGGGCTTGTAGATGGCGGGTGGTGGGATGACGCCGTCCCAGTTCGGTACCCACATGAGGATGTTCATCATCTGGTCGTAGTCGACCATGACATCGCGACGTGTGAGCATGTAAATGCCGGCCATGGTGTCTTGAACGATGCCCATGAGCGGACCGTTCTTCTGCGGTGAGACTATGTTCTTGGGTACGGCGCAAAGCTCCATGACCTCGGCGCGCGTCTCGTGGCTCTGGGGGACGTGCAGGTTCATCTCGTCGCCGTCAAAGTCGGCGTTGTATGGCGAGGTGACGGACAGGTTGAGCCGGAAGGTAGAGTAGGGCATGACCTTGACCCTGTGACCCATCATGGACTCCTTGTGAAGCGAGGGCTGCCGATTGAAGATGATGTAGTCGCCGTCGACGATGTGACGCTCCACCTTCCACCCGTATTGGAGCTGAATATCGACCTTTGCGCGTCGCAAGTCGATGCGCTCGCCTTCACCGCGGATGACATATCGTGCACCAGGGTGCTCGTTCGGTCCATTACGAACAAGCTCCTGCAGCTTGTGGATGTTGTACGCATTCACCGTTTCCGGGAACGTTAACGTCCGAGCGATAGAGCGAGGCACGCCGACTTGATCAAGATCCAAATTCGGGTCGCCGGTGATGACAGTTCGTGCCGAGAAGTCGACACGCTTACCCATGAGGTTCCCGCGCAGACGGCCCTCCTTCGACTTCAGCCGAGCGCGAATGCTCTTGACGGGCCTGCCACTCTTCTGCAACGCCTTCGGTATACCAGCGATGTCATTGTCCATGTAAGTGGCAACGTGGAACTGTAAGAGCTGCACGAACTCCTCGGTAACGTGGGGCGGCGAGCCTTCCTGCTCGCAGCGACGCACGTTTGAGTTGGCACGGATGATATCGGAGAGCTTGTACGTCAAGTCGTCCTCGGACCGCATGCCCTGACTGGTGCCGTCGACCGAGATCGAAGGCCGCACCGCTGGAGGCGGCACCGGCAGCACGGTAAGCACCATCCACTCTGGCCTTGCGTAATCGGCGTTCAAGCCTAGGCGGGCCAGATCGAGGTCGGAGATGTTGCGGAAGACGTCGAGCGCATACTGCGGCGAGATCGGAAACTTCTCGTCCTGCGCCTTGCCCTCGTCCTCATCAGACTTGGGCGCCTTGTTTGTGCCATTCAAACGCAGCTGCTCTTTCCGAATGATAGGCTGCTGATTACCGCAACCCCCGTGACCGCCCTTCTTCAGCGCGGCCTTCGGATCAGGGCCGTAGCCGCCTTCGTCTTCGATCGGAGCGTCGACCTCGCAGTTGTTGATGGGCTTGCAGATCTTGTGCACGGCTTCGAAGCGGCGTTTAGGATCGCGGAGACGGAGGGCTTGCGCAAATTGCAGGTTGCGCTACAGAGACTTGCATGAGTACTAGAACAATACAAAGAAAACTTACCTCGTGCAAAAAAATGCTTGACCTACCTCATCTGTCTTGATCCTGCCGCAGTTGTGGCAGACTGACTCCAGAACCTTCTTGATCTTGGTAATGAAGCCTGGTCACGTGATGTCAGTAGGCTGCAGGACAGGTGCATCGGTGCGCGAGGCCGCACTTACCAACGTGGAAGACAGGCCGCGCAAGCTCGATATGACCGAAGTGGCCAGGACAGTTGTCGGGAATCTCTTTGCACGTGGCGCACTGGGTACCGCGATCGATCGAGCCCAGTTTCGGATCGTTCAGGCCCTTTTCGCGCGGCCTGTGTCTCTGCTCATCCATCGTCTCTGGGTACTCAATGTGACACACACTCATGTTCTTGATCTCTTCGGGTGAGAACAAGCCGAACTGGATCTCCTGTATTGTCTTCAAAGGCGCTTCCGAATACGGAAAGTTGAAGTTTGACATCTTGGCAAATGTCGAGTGCGCGCGCGCACTGCAGGTTTGCGTGTATGCGTGCGGCTTCTTCGCCTTTCAATTCTGATGTCGCGCCGGTCTATTCGTCCAAGCTTTGGCGCGTTCTCACTGCTACCTCACTCGGTCATGAACCGCCACCCGCTCACTCGCGCCCCCTATCGCACCCACGCGACCTCGACGAGGACCGCCGCCTCTCCACAAACACCCTCACTGCCTTCGCTCACCTTTTTCACTCGTTGTGATCTATGCTTGGTGATGCTCGGCGATGGTCGTGATGCGCGCCTTTGCGCGGTCGCGATCTTAACAATAGGAATTCTTCACTGGGCGCCCGAGGGCAGTCGCGCGCCGGCGGGCGACTGGAAAGGACCGTGGGTGTCTTCCCGATGCGTGATGGATCGGTACTGGCAGATATCGCGAGTAGCCGGTCGATATGTGATGGATTGGTCGGGAGGAGAGTGTCGATGTCTTGTGCAGGTTCGTGGAGGAGCCGGCTGACACTTGAGTGCCAAGCCGAGCGGGTAAGGCCGCGGGAGGGCTGAGTCATGCGCGCTAGCAAAAGAGCCGCATGCTTTTGTGCATGTGAGGTTCATGATGTGCTCTGATCTCAGCACATACGTCACGCTCATCCCTCAGCGCCTTTCAGTGAGTAGTCAGAAAAGGGTGTCGGCAAGTGAACAGACACACCCCTCACCATGCCCTCTCTGGCAATGCGGTCGACTCGGCTACGACCTTGTCCATGACACTCCAGACGACGTGGAAAAGTGACCGCCCTTCAGCACCATGAACCTTCCCCTAACCGACCCGCTCTTACTGGCGCAAGACATCCCCGAGTCCCTCGTCGCCCGCCTTCGCTCCGGCGGACAAGCAGTCTGCCTGCGGTTTAGCTGGAAAGGCGACCTCCTCGCTTCGGGGACTGCAAAAGGCACCATTGCCATATTCGACCTCGAGACGAACGGCGTCGCACGCAAGCTCAAGGGTCATACCAGTGGTCGTACGGTGCAGTCGCTGTCATGGGAGAAGAGCGGGCGCTACCTCCTCAGCTCCAGCATTGACTGGAAAGTCATCCTCTGGGACCTGAAAGACGGCTCGCGCGTCCGGGTGGTCAGCCTCGGCGCGCCCGTCTACATCGCTGAGCTGCACCCGCAGAACTATCTCCATTGCGTGGCAGCTCTCTACGAGTACCGGCCCGTACTTGCCGATCTCAGCTCTGCGATCCCGAAACAACACGCCCTGCCCAATCTCCCCAAACGCGCCCCGCACGAACTCGACGCAAACCCAGAGAAAGCAGATGCTAAGCACTTCACTACCGTCGCCGCCTTCACCCCGACTGGCTCCCACATCATCACCGGCACGACCAAAGGCTGGCTCAACGTCATCAGCACCACCACCCACCAAACCATCTACTCCACCCGCCTCTGCAGCAAACCCATCCTCCTCATACGACTCTCAGCTTCCGGCCGCGACTTACTCGTCAACGCCTCAGACACCATCATCCGCACAATCAAGCTCCCCGATCTCTCCTCCCCGACCCTGGCTCCCGACCAGATCCGCCTAGACGTCGAGCACAAATTCCAAGACGTCGTCAACCGCCTCTCCTGGAACCATGTCGCTTTCTCGTCCTCCGCGGACTACGTCATGGCATCCACGCTCATGAACCACGACATCTACATTTGGGAGCGTGGACACGGATCCTTAGTCAAGATCCTGGAAGGACCGAAAGAAGAGCTAGGAGCCGTGGAGTGGCATCCCCATCGTCCCTTTGTGGCTGCAACAGGTGTGGAAAGCGGAAGGGTGTATCTATGGAGCATCAACACTCCACAGCGATGGTCTGCACTCGCACCAGATTTCCTGGAGGTCGAGGAGAACGAGGAGTATATTGAAAAAGAGGACGAGTTCGACATGCAGCCGGTGGAGGAGCTGCAGAAGCGACGGCTGGATATGGAGGATGAGGAGGTGGATGTGTTGACGGTGGATCCGATGCAGCTGGAGCGGGAGGGTGTGAACAAGGTTGGACAGGGTGGCGAGTTCTTTCGCATGCCGGTATTGTTGGATATGAACGAGAGTGATAGTGAAGAGGAGATGGTGGCGATTGGGACTGGGCAGTTTCGGCGGAAGAGTACGGCGAGGGAGGAGAGAGATTTCGTGGATGGGGATGATGATGCAGAGGGGCTTGGCGACGGTGGGATGGCGGTCCTGGCCGACGATGTACCGGAGGATGCGGCGACGGTCGGGAGGAAGAGGCGTAGGGGTTGACGAGAGTTGCAAGGTGTCTCCGATCAGACACCGGAGCTTTGCATTGAGGGAAGTGCATTTGCTTACTGTCCGGGACAGCATAGCGTACGGAGTTGCGGAGTTTACAAAGGGCAAAGGGGTGGGAGGAAGCTGACGATACCCGAGATCGATGTTCACCTGCAGAATGACTTGAACCACCTAGCTGGCCTCACATCCGCGTGCGAACGAAGCCTCTAGCTTCATCAGCAGTCTCGCGTCACCAAGATCGCTCAATCGTGGCGTGCGTGACCTTCACACTCTTCAGCATCCTTTACTGAGCCCGGCAGGTGTCGGTATCGACGACCGAGGACTCCCGCGGCCGTGCATTGCGTTAACACGATCGTGCAGTGTACGCGCTCGGATCAATTACGAAAGGTCATGACACGCCAAACTGATATCAGCCCGACCGGCTTCATGACAACGTGGACGACCGGCATCTTTCTCTCCCATCAGTGAACAGCAAATTCTTCAATCACGCTCCTCCGCCAAACATGCTCGCCGAGAGCCTGATGTGCCACACCTCCGTTGCCCAAAGCTCCGAGGCCGCCCGTGGCCAAAAGAGCATCCGTTTCGGTGAGTCGCGGCGAGCACGCTAAGGTGTTTCATGAACCGCAACGCAGAAGCCCTACTACCACTCTGGCACGCCGAGCGAGCGTCACGAGCCCATGTCAAGGATGGCGATGAGGTCGGAGGCAGAAGCTAGGATTGACTCAGTCCCGTCTTCGGCCTTGTGCTCAGCGTGGATAGTATCGTTCGGGAAGGGGATGGTCATGCTGCCACCTTAGCCTACGGCGGATATTGCGCTGTGTGAACCAGAGTCTGAGGGTCTTTGTGTCGAGCTGTCCCAGGAAAGCCGTCAGGATAGTGTCGGTCACAGAATTATAGCAGCTGCTCCATCTGGGTACGACATCTCTCGTGCTGTTGCATCTTTTTGGTCCGTGCAGGAGAAGCGCGATAGGCAGCGTAGCCTATGAAGTATTCACTGGCGCCAGACTCGCACTTGTCCATCCTCTCCGCAACTGTAAGCTCTGTCCTCGGTGAGCAGCACATCGCGCACCACCTCCTCGCCATGAGCGCCGAGCAACTGCACAGCTTGACCGAACCCCCACGGCTCAGGACCCGTAAGCTGCACGAGAGAAAGGGTCTGCTGCCCAGTATGCCCGCACGTTATGATCGGCTGGCCATCAGGCTGTCGCATCAAGCCGACGGCGTACATGCAATTCAGCTTAGGTCGCAGATCGCCAAAGTCTACTGCTGGCGCAGGCTCCACACCTTCTGCGGGTTCCTGAAGAGGGTAGATGAGGAATTGCTCATCTGTCGTCAACACGTAGGCTTGGTCGGTGGTGAGGAAGCCGGCGCAATGGACCGCTGATCGTGGGTTGAGCACTTGTTGCAAGGCATCTTCTTCCTCGCCTTGGTTGACGTCGAAGATTGATACTAGGCCGTCGGTACTGCCGGAAAGTAAGACGTTGGGTTGAGAGGGGTGGAAGGCGAGCTGGGTGATTGTGTCTGTGTGCGACTCGGCATAGTCTCTCAGTGGCACGGCAGAATTCCTAGTATCGTAGAGTAGGATGCTAACGTCTCCGAGGCCTTCTTTGTTGCTCTCCGTGCCTGCCGCAATCAAATGCTCATGGCACGCCAGCGCGGATATCGATCTGCCCTGCGGCTCGGCAAGCTGGGTCGCTTGCTTTGCACGGGTGTCCCACAGCCGAATGATCCCATCTCGGCCGGCTGTGGCGAATGTGTTGGTAGAAAATGCTTCCAGACAGGATAATCCTGCGTTCCTTGGCTGTGCAGTCGCTATTGGCTTCAGCGCCGGATCGAACAGGCGGAGCGCATCGTCCGAGCCAATCGTGGCCAAACAGCCACCAGCTCGGGCCAGAGCGTACAGATACGTGTCTGGAGGTGTTCCAAGGCTGGAAGCTCCCGCTTGCTTGGCCATGACGGTAGGGTGCAGATGTAACGAGAAGGGTCAAAGCTGAAGATGTGCTGGCAGGACGTGACAGGATGGCGTGAAACCTCGCTCAACTTAGCCTTGCGTAATTGCCACCGCTCTCGACCATAGGACTGCTCCAATCTCAAGAACTCGCCCGTTGCTCATATGCGTGAAGTGCTGGCGACGTAGGAGGTACGCGACAGGGCAACATGAAGCCAAGACCTGAAGTCTCGCAAGCAGAGCACATGTACTTGCCTGAGGCGACCACTGAATTTTATATTTACGATAGCGTCGCGTCACTTTAAGCTATGGAGCTATGTACGAATCCGGTTCAAGCGCACTATGGGGCCTCCCGCACTGCGAAGATGCATCCATCCAGTCCATCCTGATGAGCATGATTGTTTCGCCTACGGCTTGCTTTTTGATGCTGACGAATGGGTCCGCACAGCCGGCGGAGACCCCAATTCGTACAACACGGCGGTACATGCAAGTACATGCATACGGAGAACCAACGGTGCAGACGGGGGTCAGCGCAGGATGATGACGGACACGATCGCAACGGCAAAAGGCAGGAGTCGCCGCAGGGCCGGAGGGCGGTGTGAGCCCAAGTTTTGCCGTCGAACCTACAGTACTCCATACCACTACATATAGCCATGAGGCTACCACGAATCAAAGAACGGCAACCACAGAGCGCGCTGCTGTACCATCGCGTGTCCACTCTGGTATGGTTTCTGTTGCCTTGCTTCGCACACGGGCGAGGCTGGCGTGCAGTGTCATCGTCTCGTGACTCTCGTCTCTGTAGAGCTGACCTTAGTACACCCAAGGTACATTGTACATGTATGCAGTGACAGACCGGAACTGCCTAGTTAGACGCCGCGGTACCATTCGATTATTGTCTGCCGAGACCGATACCCTACTTGTACACTCATCCGAGTCATCCAGGGTCATCAGTGATACTGCCCCCATTCTTTTCGCTTGTAAGCTTTTCTGTTCTACCGGCAACCGTGGTCCCTCTCCCCGCGTGCACAGGTGAGGCGCGCCTGAAGGCTTGGACACACTCGACTTGCGTGCCGCCCGCGTCTGACTTGCCAAACGACGGACCGTCGACACATCCTGCACCCACCAAACGGTGCTAAGCAACCCCCAGTAGACTGTGGTCAGGTCGAAATACATGTAAGGAGCGTGGAGTCTTGTGGAAACAAACGCCTTGCCCGCACGCGGATGCCATCAGTATCACCCACCATCACGGACCCTCGAAACCCTGCAGAGTCAGACACGACGCACATCCACGCTTGGTTTGACGTCCGTGTGCCCAAATCATTCCTTCTCCCGTCTTCCACCTTCCTCCTCCCGCTTCCAACTCCAACAACTCTCCCCTCCTCACCTCGCCCTCTCCCGCTCCCCCCCCACCACACTCCCGACTGCTAAACTTTGATCACGCCAAGTCGCTTACTCCGCCCCTTGCGGAACCGCACTCCTCACGAAGTGGACTAAGTGGCACCTGACCTCACCGGCGGTAGATCTCACAAAGACACTCGCACACCACTACGTTCGGTAAAGGCGGTCACACAGCACCTCTACCGACACGAGACTCGCCAACGTCAAAATCGAATGTTCGCCTAACTGGGCTTCTCACGTATAGAACACCATCTCTTCGCAACGCTCACAACACCGCCGAGATGCGTCGGCAAGTGCCCATCCCTCACGTCCTCTACGCCCACCTCTTCCCGCACCCAACACCCAACGACCCGCCATCCTTCGCCGCACACCTAGCCCGCAACCTCGTGCCGGAGGTGCGTATCGAAGTAGCCACCTTCTACGGCGACCTAAACAGCGTCGAAGCACGCTACCCGGGTCTCAACTACTGCTACCCCGCCCACCGCATGCGACTCGGCCGCTTCAAGCACCACAGACGCCTGTTCGACGCCTTTGACAATATCGGCTTCACATACAACGAGATCCAGGAATTCTGCTGCTGGGAGGGGACAAAGTGGGCGAGAGAGAGGTACGAGGCGGATGAGGGCATTATTGTGGAGGACACGACTGGCAATGAGATCATGCCGTGGGTGGACAGGAGGGCGATGAGGCAGGACGCTCTGCTCCGGAGACAGTGCAATCAGAGGCAGACGGACATCTCCGTCATCGTGGAGGAGGCGGACGGCGCGCTCAGCAGCCATGTAGCGGGAGACGGGGAGGAGGAGGAGGAGGAGGAGATGAGCGACGCAGACTCGGAGGCAGAGGAGGACAGCACAGCAGCCGAGATCGAAACACACGTGGAAGCGGTGGCAGCGGAACAGCACATCGCGGAGCTGGAGCGCCGCCGCGACCAAGCCGTCACCCAGCGCATCATAGCGGCGTGGGAGCAGGGCCAGAGCCTCCCGCTGGAAATCGAGCAGTACCTCAAAGAGCAGAGCGATCGCGGGACACTCCGGAGCGGCGGCATCAACTTGCGGGCGCTGTTCGACACAAGCCGCGCGCATCACGGGTATGCCATGCTGCCGCCGCGATTGACGGAGTCGCCAGCGACGGTAGCCGCGGCAGCAAGCTCGGCTGTGGGCGCTAGAGCCAGGGCGTGATCGACCCATACGTCAACTGTGTCCTTATACTCTCGGAGGATCCGGGAAGAGCGGGAACGAAGAGTCAGCACAGCGCGTGTTGAGGCTGCCATACAGCCACGGCTATGAAGTGGTACGGTGTCTCCAGCGTGGGCGTACGCATACGAGACTCGAGCCGTTGCTTTTATTTTCGAACGGTTGGGTTGTTTAGCAAGGTGTAACGGTACATGGGAGGGTTCCATCGGGCGAGCATGTAGCGGGCATTCGCAGCCCGTACGTACTTTGCGGGTATCGCAGAGCATGTATTGACTGCTGTGAGCATGAGCAGATATGAATGCTGCAAAATTCTACGCAGGAACAGCTTTGTTCTCACCACCATACCTGATCTGACTTCCTGCCGCCGTCAGCCAAGGGATCAGCACATGTCGCTGGCCGCACCCGTTCTCCTCTCTCACACATCATGTAAGTTTCGCTCATGATCCTGAACAGATGCACACAGCACCCCTGTACTACCTCTTTCCTCTCCCTGTCAAACAAACTCACCGACCCTCTGCTCCTGCCCGCTCCCCAAACCAGATCTGAAACCGGGATAAAGGTCACCCGCTGCGCAGCTGGAGCGTCCTGCCCGCATCACATATCCCGGCTCCAGGAAAGCGACACGGTCCCGTTCCTGCACCCGGATCACGAGTCCTGCGCGTCTGCGTGTCAGCCAGCGTGGGCACTCCACGCATTCTCCGGAAGCAGAACATTCATCTCAATCTCGGCCCTGGTACTCGGGCAAGATGACCGGGTACCTCCTCATTTCGCGGGCATCCTCTTCGTACGAGCGGCAGCTTTGGGGTCATGACAACGGCCAGCGGTGTGCTGCGGCGGCAAGACCACGAACACGCTCCGTGACTGGCGGGTCCATTGAGGACCGGGGGGGGGGGGGGTAGGCGCTCTCACGTGGCCTGCTAGTACTTGCTGCACAACTGTCTCCGCGGCCTCCGACCAAATCTCGCCTGGAAGTAATGGTGACTGGACGTTGATTGGGAGTGACCAGCAGCTCGTCTCGCAGTCCGATGAGGTGGGTGCGCAGTAGATCGGAGTCAGCAGTGCTCTCTCCCTGAAGGTCTTGTGCGTGACTCCCGGGGTGGGCGGTTGACATGGTGGTCAGCTCGCGAGTCTATCGTGAGAGTGGTGTTACGCACAGTAAAGCACCACAATGCAGCGCGAGGCCTCTGGACCATCGGTTCACCCGACGCCAGTACGTCGAGGGTCAAGCCCGTCAGGTAGGGTTGATCACACCGTCGGAGCTCCAACCGACTCGCTCGCGGAGCAATCGCTGCCATTGCCCTGTCAGGTAGTATGCTTGACAAGGCCATGGATATGGCGGCTGTGTAGGCAGCGCATCCGCGAAAGCGCTGGAGCCGACGACCTGCGGCGGAGAGCGCGGGATCCAAGTGCGAGAGTGGCTATTCGGCGTGGTAAGTGGCAGCTTACATCCGATGTGACTGCTAATGAGGACTGGGCTGATGACTGCAGTCGAAGGTGATGGAGGCCGGCAGGAGGATGGACTCCACGACGCGAGTCCTGTACCGTATCGTCCGTCGCCTTGGGAGTGGCGGCCCTGGTATGGTAAGTAGGTATCATGACTTTGCCTCCTACACCTCATGTCGAACGGGCTCGGCGTGAGGAACAGCTTGCAAGTGACATCTTCTTTTGTTACTATGTGCCCATCAACCCTCGCAGCAGCTAAGGTACATGTATGTCTACCTGATACCGACCAAGCTCACAAAAACAACAACAGCAACAAGGACCCCCCCAAAGCCCGACCAGCCACTACCAGCATCCCACCCCTCCCTCACTCATCTCCATCTCACGTAGCAGCCGGGCAGACCTCAGCAGGAAAGAAACGGCCAATCTATGTATTTGCAAGGGGGCGGGGTATCGTCGGAGCAAAGGCACAATCGGAGCAGCCAAGGTAATCCTCTCACCTTGCGCCGACAAAGCAATGCGTGAGGAAATCCTCCCAAGTGACTCCCGAACACCTCGCTAAAAAACACCAAGCACCAAGCATCCCCCGGGTGATGATGATGATAAGAACGACGACGACCAAAAGTGGTCGAGCAAGCGAGCAACAACGCCTTCCTTCTTTCCTTTTGTGGATAGAGGGCGTTTTTTCTGTGATTAGTGTATGACGCGCAAACAGCAGGGCGTAGCGAGGATACCGTATTGTGCAGTGTGATGAGGTGGTGTGAATCGCGGAGGCTTTTTCGTCGGACCCCGGAGCTGCGTCCGGCCAAGTAGACTTTCTCGAGCCATGAATCGCAACTTACCAGTAGTGACGTGCGGAGCAGGGGTGAGCTACGCCTTGGCAAAACCATCTGGCCGAAGGGAGCAGAGCCGGCATATGCGGTCAGCTCAGTAGCCGCTCATGCCATCGGCCATGCTCATGAGGCCACCGCCGGCGACGTTGGCGTTCATGCCTTGGGCGTTGTTGGCCATGCCTTGCAGGCTTGCGGCGTTCAGCTTGAGCTCGGGGTTGCAGGGCGGGCTGTGCTGGCGGTGGTATTTGAGGCCATTGAGGTTCTTGTAGCGTTTGCCGCAGACTTCGCAGCGGTAGGGCTTCTCCTTCTCCATACCGATGGTGCCGGGGTAGGGAATACTCGTTGTTGGGTCCACGATCGAGAAAGTGCCGTCCGGGTTCTCTTTGAGCTGCTGGTTCTGGTGCCCGTGCTGCTTGTGGTACTTGAGCCCGTTCTGGTTCTTGTATGCCTTCTCGCAGCCAATGACGGGGCACTTGAAGGGCTTGATCTCCTCGCCGACGAAGCCGCCGACTCCCGACAGGCCGTTGAGGAGTGAGCTCTCTCTGAATTTCTTGGTGAGCTCGCTGTTGCTGCTGTTCATGAGCGCAGAGTTTGCTGCGCCTTTGTTGCCATAGCCTTGTTTGCTTAGCAAGCGTTTTGCGGGATCGTCAATAGTGCCGGACCCACCATTGTAGTTGCCACCACCCATGCCGTTCATGTCATAGCTGGGATACTGCAGGAGCTGGCTGTAGTCGGTGTTGCTCATTGTGAGATTGCCGAAGTGGCTGTAGTCGAGCTCTGTAGATTCTGCAGGAGTGCCGGGCATGGAAGAGTCTGGCGTAGCGGTCTGTTGTGATGCCGTTGCTGTGCTGAGAGTTGGTGTGTTGACTGATGAGACGGTGGGGTTGTGTGCCACGCCCATGCCTTGCTGTCCGGGACGAGGTGTCGTTGGTGTCTGCAGACCTTGACCTTGGAATGCATTCGCGATATCGACATTGACGGAGGGACCCCGCGGTTGCTGGCGGCCGAACTGCGGTTGAGGCTGGAATTGCGGAGATTGCATTCGCGACGCGAGGCTGTCAGTATCCATGTCCATGCCATCCAGACTCTCGAACTCCATCTGCTCGCCAGATTGACCACTGAAGAGTGGAGAGGTCTGCAAGGTGGGGTTGTGCTGCATGCGATTCTGTGGTGGCGGGAAGTTGGGTGCCTGGACCTGTGCTTGTTGTTGGACTGCCTGTGCAGTGCTGGTGGCGTTGGCCGCGCGACTGCTGGGGTACTGCTGTTCCTTCGGCGTCTTACCCATGGTCTGCGTTGGCTGCGAAGCGTGCGCCTCTTCGTAGTGCTGTAGTAATTCGTGCATCGAGTCGAGGCGGATGTTGCAGCACTCGTAGTCTTTCATGTAGTTCGCTTCCATCTTTGGCAGATATGAAGAAGAATGAAAAGACGGGGACTGGAAGTTGTACGGCGACGTGCCCGCCATCACAAAGCTGCCTGCGTCAGTATCGGGCGCACACATCCTCGGGCTTGATAAGTGACCTACTCGTCGCGAATGAAGCTGCCCACGGAGATACCACCCCAACTCATGCCGTTCATTAGACTGCCCGATAACCCATTTCCATCACTCCTGTACCCATCCTTACTCGGTATCGACCGCGCTCCATATGGCGTCGTCCCCAACATCCCCACCGACTCCTGCCTGCCACGATACTCTTGCTTACCTGAGTTGTCCATTTCACCTTCTCCACTGATGTCGATCCTGGGCTGCTGCAGTCGCGAGACTGGATGCGCCTGTTGCGCTCGTGGCGAATTCGAGCTCGTTCGTATGTCGATCGGTGACGCCGAGTCGCCGGCCGCCATCGGCTGACGTAGTGAGTCGGACCGAGATGACACGGAGAACAGTGGGAGCGTACGCTCGTCGTCGGAGAAGAAGAGGTCGTCGCTGGTCAACTCAGTGGTCGCGTGAGCGCGCTTTGGGTAGTAGTGGTGCAGGTGCAGGAGATCGCGGTCGTGCGACTGGCGTCCGGGAAAGGTGTAGCCGAGTGAGGTTGGCGTGCTCACACTCGGTGTCGAGTCCACACTTCCCTCACGTGTGCTGGGGAAATGTAGGCCGGGAGGAGATTGTGAGGTCGCCACTTTCGCGGTTGGTGGTATTTGGAAAGGGAGGCAAGTTGACGCCGATGCTGAGAACAAGCGGGTCTTGGAGACTGAGGCGGTCAATTGATAATCATGCAATGACGTCGCACGTGGTATTGCGAGGGTCTGGTGAAAGTGGGATCAGGAAGGTATTGGATGCGCTCGAGGGTTGCGAATGGCACGACAAGGCTCATCTAACGAAGCACAGCGGGGATACCTGGATGGCGACGGAGATGGATGGGCTCGAGTAATAAGGTAATAATAACATGAGTGAGCACCCAAAGTATACATGTCGGGTACGGGCTTCGGCGTCGACATGATGTGACATGCCTCGACGACAAGCACCATCCCTGCAGCCGTTCTGAGACTCTGCTGGGCCAATCGGGCTGGGCTCAATTCAGTAGGTTCGTCGCTGCCCCCTTCTTTCTTCTCTCCAAATGGTTGTGTGCAATCTTGCCGACGAGACAGACCAGATCGACCGCCTGTCCATGTTCACTCGTCTGACTGAACGTTGGGCATCCGCCGCTGCCGCCACGCTTCAGCAGTCGCCGTCTCAGTGTCACACGAATAAACGCGGCGAGCCGGGCAGTTCTACCAGTCGCCATGGCGGCCTGGCCAGCCACCAAACGGTGCAGGCCACGGCGATGACTCCACCCAATGAAACTGCCGGTAGGCACTGGCCGCACGCTGGGTCGCGCGACTCGCGCCCCCCACATGTGCCCTTCTGGAAGACTGGAAGGAAGCGTGGAACGATGGAAGCGTGGCGAACGTCCCCGTTTTGTGCCGAGGCGTGGGACGGTGGGACAGAAGGCAAACCAGTCAAGCCATCTGTGCACCAGTAGTGACCACCAAGTCTTGATATGCCTCCCAGCTGAACAACCTCTCGGTGTTCATGTACATGTAGTATTTCACATAATTAGTCACTACTGGCATGTCAAGTTAGGCTGAATATAGGTCTCCGACCTGCGAAAGATGGCCGCCACGGTTAAGGTACATCTTGCGCCTACCCGAAAGGGATGGTGCGCATCTTTAGGCACATCCAGAGGGTGTGTGGCTTACCGAGTTTATGACGGAGCTACGCCCATTCACACTCACATGAGGTGCGGTGTGTGTGCGCGGATGAAGTGGACGACGAGTCTGTCGCACAGCCATTCGAACACTCGACGTGCTTGCCGGTGTTGATCCGGGAGAGTTCTGCACATCACTTCCCGGGACACCCTTCTTCTTGCTCGAGGAAGAAGCATGATGGGTGGAGACGTAACTGCATACCCAACCCCCTACATGTAGGTTGTCGCCAGCGGAGCGGCACCGTAATGACACCGCTGGCACCTGCCGTCGGCGCGTCACCGCCTGGGTTTCGCGAGGCATTCACGCCGTCCCTCTGCCCAGTCCAAGCGAATCGGAAATACTTAGGTTAAGTGCGAGCTGTCGTCCACATGCAGCCTTGGCGTCCCTCGGTCAACCTCTCACGTGCCGCGCGCGCAAACTCTCGTCGACGAGGGCACGCAACGCTGCAACGGCAGTAGTGACGTGAACCTTGTCGGCGGTATCCCGGCGTCCAACATCATCTTCTCCAAACCTTTGAGAGACGAATTGGAATACTCAGAGATTCGAACCTTGATCCTCCGACTGCAAAAAGTAACGTGGAGGCTGTACGGCTGGCGCCGTGGAATTGACGACGCGCAACCTCGGTCGCCTCACAGGGTCGCGGCGACGCCCGTCCCAACGGACTCCAAGGCCCATACATGTAAGGCTGCCACCGAGGTCGCTCGAGCGTGAATAATAAGGTGGGCCAGGACCACCCTTCCACCACCTCACCTCTCAAAAATCCCGACCCTTTACCGCCTTTGGCCCGTATCGACCTCATGTTCGCGGCCGTAGTGCTCGCGCCAGCGTGGCTCTCGGACCTGCGCTCCACAAACGAGACCCACCGTGTACCCGACTTCACACGTTGGATTCGTAGACTATCCTCACGTACGGCCGGGAGGATGCAAGGCCCTGGAGCGTATACCCACGGACGTGTACCTTCTTTCTAACCTCGCCGAGTAGGAATATTTCACGGCAGGACTCCGCTATGCCATGTGGGTTTGATATTTTGCAGTGGTGTCACTCTGGAGTCGCAGTAAGCGGACTCGAATCAAATCAGCCCTCGCGCGCTCACATGAAACGAGTCGGCGCCTGTCTAGAAGTGTTGGCTTCCAGCTTTGCCATGGTCTTGTCCGGCGCGGATACTCACTCGATCCGGGACAGTAGTGATACCGCGGATCACTGTGGCAGGCATTGAAGACCTAGACGTTGAACGTCACATGTGTTCGCGTATATGAGAGGGTCTCGAGGTAAATCATGGAACTGCATTGCTTGAGACGAATACTCGGTCACTTTTGTATGCTTCCTATCTATCGAGCTACTTCCACCCAACCCAACTTTTCTCTACGCCGGGATGACACCCGCCGGCGAAGCCAGCACGTGGTAAAGGTTCACAACCGTAATCGAGAATGGCTCCTGCACGCCCGCAGCAGACTGATCGTACGTGTTACCCCCGTAAATAGCAAGGTGATCCGGCCTGTGCTTGAAAATCTCAATCGCGCGACTATACACCGCCCCAGCCGGAGTAGCGTGCAACTGCCACTCGTTAGGATCCGCGCCGCACTGGTTCGTGAACACCTGCGTGCGGTCCGCGTCGGAGACGAGGATCGTGCCGTACTCGCCGCCCAGCGGGCTCCACGCCACATACGGGGAAGCGTTCGGGGCGGTCTGGTTGTTGACGACGAGTGGGATGTCCGGGTTGTCGCCGAAGGTGAGCGGGGTGTCGGCCAGGACGTAGTGGACGGGGTAGTTGACGCCGTAGGAGGAGGAGTTGCCGATAGGGGTTTCGTGGACGAGGATCCACTTGTTGATTGGGGGGATGTATTGGATGTTGGTCATTCCTGGGCGGGCTTCGTAAAGGGGCAGGGCGACGTCGTTGACGACGGGGCCCCAGTTGTGGAGGTCGGTGGAGACTTGGTGGGAGAGCTTTTGGCCGTGGGCGGGGTCGCGCTGGTCGGAGTAGTAGGCGATGACTTGGCCTTCGTACTCGCTGTGGGACTGTTAGCATCTGTGCTTCGAGGCGTCAGTGGGTTCGTCCAGGGACTTACAGCAGTCTCGGCTCCCAAATGGGGTGAGCGCCGTTGGTAGTGTTTGGTGCGGTACCGTTGGCGATGTGCGAGACAAAGTGCCAAGTCCTCGCTACATCCGTGCTGGCATAGAGATCAATCCGGGTGCCGTTCTCGCTCCAGCTGTTGCCAGTGCCGAGAATGGTGCCGGCCGGATAGCCCGCGAGCGGCGTCGAAAGTACCTCAAGGGCGGGCTGTGCGTTCATGCCCCAGCCGTTGACCTGGTCCGTGAGGTTCGAGATGTATTCCCAATGGGCACCGCCATCCTTGCTCTCGAAGACGGGGAAGTAGCCGGGATAGACGCCGCTGAGGGCAGTCGTGGCTAGGATGGAGCCATCAGCCAGCTCGACGTATCGAGGGTAGCTGACCGTTTCCTTTCCCGGAGGTTTCCAGATGGTGTTGTTGGTGAAGTAGCCGAATGGCTGGGGGCCGGCAGGAGGAGGATGAGGCCAGGCTTGGGCGGTGTGCATGAGCAACGCCGCGGCTACAGCGGTGACGAGCATCTTTGCGGGTGCGGTCTGGAAGCGTGGGCGGTCTTGGCCTAGTATCGTGGTGTGAGAGCAGAGAACGGGAGTTCTATATGTCTTCGCATCTTACTGATTTTACCCGGTGCAGCTCTCGCTCCTCCATCGTAAGGTGCTAATTCACACGGTATGGCTGTTGCTGGTGCCGTGGCCCGCACCAATTCCAGATCCAGGTCGGGCGTTGTCCCGTCGTGTTCGGATGATTGTCCTCGGGCTGTTCAACCCCCACCATGTGCCTGACGGAGGAGGCTATTTGGCCATTGCGGGGTTAGTACTACCAGTTTCCCCAGTACCCCAGCCGGTTATTTCCACCACCAGGCCGACCCCAAACATTGACGGCTTCAACAGGAAAGCATTTACTAAATCGATACTCCCATGTCCATCCGCATGACCTCCTCGACTTTAACCGCTGTATCGACTCCGCTGGTGTAGTAGCATCCGGGTTAGACCTCGCATCACGCACATGCAGGAACATCGGAAGATCCTTCGAGCATCCGGTGAGGCTCTCCACCATCATGCTAAGGGCGACCACAAGCGTGGTTGACTCTGCTGTACTTGTAAGGCCTCAAGCAGTTGAGGTGGACTAGACGTCGTTGAGGGAGCGTGCAAGCGATAAGTGTCCCGTATTGAACAGCAGTCTTGACCGTCGCCATCTTCGATATTGATCAGTAGACACGAAATTGCGAGACTCATGTTGTCAACTCGTCGTATCATTGTCTGTGCTATGAGGCGTGTGTACAAACGCTTTCATGCTGCCTCTTTCAAGAACCTGCCGTCACCACATTCGCCAAGACCACATTGGCTGGTGTTCCATCCTCCCCGATGCCTTCTCCATCTTCATCATCGTGCCGATCCGCCTGCCCCTACTGTGTAGCATAGCATAGGCCACCTTTGCTCCCATTGCCGTTCCTAGTCCTGCCTGATTTCTCCATCGTCTAGACGGCTGCATCGCCAACAATCACCTGTCCTTCTTCGGCGTGCCGTCAGAAACGTGGAAGTTGTCACCCATCCGCTGGTACTCCTCGCTGAGCCCGTTGGACTGCTTCTTCAACACATCGATGTCGCGATCCCTCTTCTTCAACTCATCCTTAAGGCGGCCGATCTCTCCAATATCACCAGCATCGGCGAGCTTCTGCTGCGACTTATCACCACCGAGCTTGTCGCCATGGAGGCGCTTCACTTCCTCCTCCAGACGCAGGACGTCGAGGATCATGGTGTAGGTGCGGTTGAGGATGAGGGAGAGGAAGAGGGTGAAGCCGCAGAGGTACATGTTGCGCTGGGAGTAGAATTTGCGGGCTTGGACTTCCATCCGCTCGCTACCGGCCGCAGCTCTACTGAATCGTCAGTATGCGGAGCTGTACACCTTCGAATTGAATTGCGCAGCTTACACAGCGGCGCCTCCGACGCTCTTGGCTTGGGCAAGCTCGACTTGAACGCGGTAGACGCGGTTCACCGAGTCGATGAAGAGGATGAGGATGAAGATGAAAGTGATCTTGTCAATGTCAGCATAGCTCGGTGGTTGTCGCACGAGTGTTTCCGCTTGCTTACCTTCATGCCATATTGGACTTTTGCCACCAGTGGACTGCTGGATATGAAGGTGAAGAGCTTGCGCTTCATGGTGAAGGGCATGGGGATGATGAGCGAGACGAACAGCGCCATCTCGAAGACCAGGAGGGCAAACACCTGTTTGGTACGATGTTAGCTGCCATGCTTTACTGTGTATGCCCATTGCGACTACGTGAGGGATTGACCGGAGCATAGATTAAGCTAGGCATCTTTACGGCGGTGTGCTGACGCAGTGGCGGAGGGGGGTGGTGGTTGCGACTGCGGTGAGGTGGTGGTACTGTTGAAGGTGGTTCAGGCGGGCAGGAAACTTACCATAGAGTAATAGAGCGTCATGGTGGCTCAGTCGATTACCTGCTTAGCTGCAGGCCGCGGGACTGGTTAGAGGAGTTTGCTGGGGGTGTTGGTAGCACGTGGTAGGTTCGTGCGTGGCTGCTACCCGGCGTCCTGGCAATTGTCGTTTGGGAGTGAGATGATGGCGCGTGCGGTCGAGTAGGTCCAAGTACGCAGAATGGAGTGGCTTGCTCAGGATGTGGACTCTCGATAACAAGTGGCTCTGTGAAGAACTTGCGATGTGTTCGTTTGGGAGGACCTCAGGCTTTCTAAACTTGGCAGGCACCACAACGTCACTGCCCCACTGTGGCTTGTGCGCGACGAAATGGCATGGAATGGCGGGGCAATGGCCTCGAATTACACGTGACGTATATTCAATCATGAACCTCTTGAACAGGGCTCATATCGAAGTGGTCGGCAGCAATGGCGGAACACCGTGTGAAAGCCGACGTCGAGATGCCCAGTGCCAATCCACTGGACCAGGCTGAGCCTCTGGAAGCTGGATCCGCGGACAACACCACGAAGAAAGCGAATCCCCAAGACGAGATATTGCCCGGTGACTCGGCAACAACCAAGGCAGAGAAGGTTGAGAGACATGGTGGTACCAGCAACGGCGATGTCAGTACAGACTTCGAACCTCCCGCGCCTAAGAGACGCAGGGTGGAACAAGAGGCCGGATCGACAGTCGCTGCTGGAACCGAAGAGCAGCCCACAAGGCAGAAAGGCGTCACTCCGATCAGAAAGGAGTTCCTCGTCAGTGTCTCGCGCGCAGTAGAGCACAGCCATGACGACGACGCGGCAGAGGCATCTGGCAAGACCGCGCAGCCGCAGACCGTTGGCGGACGGGGAGGCAAAAAGAAGACTCAGGGCGGGCAGAACCACAACAGACAGTTTGGCAGATCGAGGGATGAGATCCAGCTCTGCATGTCACGTGCGAAGGTGGACGAGTTTGCACCGTCAAGTTGCCAGTTTGGGGAGAAGTGCAAGTACGAGCATGATATCCGGAAATATTTGAAGGATGGTAAGAGGGCGGATCTCGAAACGTTCGGCAGCATCTGTCCTGTGTGGGAGGTCAAAGGCAAGTGTTCAGCTGGGTGGCGGTGTAGGTTCGCTGGGAGCCACAGTAAAGAGGTCGAACGCGAAGATGGCCGAAAGGAGCTTGTGCTGGTGAAGAAGGAGAAGTCTGGTGAACAGACTAACGGAGAGGATGATTCGGAGGAGGAAGGTGTGGGTGTGATTAACATCATCAGTAATGCCGTTAAGATCTCGTTGAGGAAGAAGCACATCGAGACGGCGCGGTCAGATCAATATCTGAAGTGGATGAATGAGCATAACCAGGATCCTACCAATGGAAGGGTACGACCAGAGCTGAAAGCAGAACCTGGTCTTGTAGACGATGAGGGCATACCCATCAACATCAACGTACCAAAGGGCGACCTTCACGACAAGCGAGCCGGCTACGTCGAGCCACCGTTCCGCGCGTCAGAGAAGCGGCGAATATACTACGGACCCGAAACGCCGGTGCTCGCCCCACTCACAACACAGGGCAATCTGCCGTTCCGCCGCTTGTGCGTCTCACTTGGCGCACAGGTGACGTGGTCCGAAATGGCCATGGGCTTGCCGCTACTCGGGGGCGAGAAGGGAGAGTGGGCTCTGATTAAAGCACATGAGTCGGAGACCGCTCCACCGGCCTACTCACCGAAGACACCGGTACTCGACTACAACCACAGCAGAGATTCGAAGTTTGGCGTCCAGATCGCAGCGAACAAACCCTGGCTCGCGCTGAAGACGACGGAGATACTCACTACTCTGTGCCCGCAGATACGAGCAATCGATCTCAACTGCGGCTGTCCTATCGACCTGGTCTGCCGGCAAGGTGCTGGTTCAGCACTCCTCGACTCGCACGCCAAACTCGAAAAGACGCTGAGAGGCATGAACGCTGTCTCGGGCGAAACACCCATCACGGTCAAGATCCGCATGGGCACAAAAGACAAGCACCCGACGTCCGAGAAGCTCGTCCAGCGCCTCGTCATAGGTGGACCTGAAGCACAAGAGCACGGCGAAGACCCCTGCGGCGTCGCAGCTATTACTTTGCACGGACGAAGCAAGCAGCAGCGCTACTCTCGAAGCGCAGACTGGCAATACATCGCCGATTGTGCCAGCCTCGTCAAGAAGCTGAAGTCCGAGCGATCCAACATCACCGACACCGCCCGCGAACCCGACGCCCGCGACCTTCCTGCCTCCTCTTTCGCCGGCACGGGAGAAGGGCTCCCCTACTTCTGCGGCAACGGCGATATCCTCTCCCACGTCGACTACAACGCGCACCTCCAGGACACCGGCATCGACGCCTGCATGATCGCTCGCGGCGCGCTGATCAAACCCTGGATCTTCGAGGAGATTGCACAGAACCAGTACCTTGACAAGTCTGCTTCGGAGAGGCTGGGGTACATTGAGCAGTTTGCAAGGAACGGGCTGGAGTACTGGGGTTCCGACGAGATCGGAGTGGGCACCACGCGGAGGTTCTTGCTCGAGTGGTTGAGTTTCAGTTGTCGATATGTGCCAATCGGTATTCTGGATGAGCTACCGCCGAAATTTGGCGATAGGCCGCCGGCGTTCAAGGGGAGGAGTGATTTGGAGACGATGTTGAGTAGTGGGGATTATCGGGATTGGATCAAGATCAGGTATGTGCGAACCACGACGTTGGGGAGCTTGCTGTGGATCCGAAGAGTTGTGCTGACTTGATGTGATGTTACAGTGAGATGTTCCTCGGTCCAGCGCACAAGGACTTTCAATTCCAGCCGAAGCACAAGAGCAACAGCTATGAGATTGAGGCGGAGGGGTAGGGCACCTTCGCCGTGCTATGCAGGATGGCGGGCCCTGAGTGCGGTGCACCCCTTTGTCCTGCTCCCAACCGCTGGGATACGGGGGCTTGTTCATGTGATGTGGGACGGTGCGCTGTGGTCTTGGTGGGAGCATCTTGTCGGCGGGATCAAACAAGGTCGACTGATTATGCGGGTTGTAGAGAAGCGTCTGATTTGGAAGCTCCTAGTTCGCTCGGCTTTGACGTATCTGATAACCCGCCAACATTTTGCGTGCCATTTTTGAGTCGCCCTGTCTCGTGTGCGAAATGCTTTTGTGATCACTGGCGCTCCGTGGTTCGGAGTTATGCGAAGAAGTCAGCAGCCGCAATGTTCTGATTGGCTCCACATCCTGAAACCCGTCGCATCACGTCTACGCGTCTTCCCTTTGCTCCACCTCAGCAACACTCCTTCCAGACCTCCATAGATCTGAAACGTAAACAACGAGTACGGACGAACCATCGCGAGTCGCAGATCTCATCGCGAACAGCAGTTCCTGCATCCGCGGACCGCACCACACGCCACTGTTCACCCGTTTCAAGCCAGCCCCCGAAGTCTCATCTCTGCTTCCTGATGCCCTTGCAGATGGGAGGAAATGGGTGCGACGTGAGAACCTCAGGTGCGTTTGCTGAGGAGAGCAAACTGCAGATGTGATAGGCTCTGGAGGCACGGTGTGGGCAGTAAGGTGCGAGTGAAGCAGCGACTGAATCCGGTAGCGACGAGTCGGCCACGGCACTGTATGAGCGTGAGTACCTTAGGACTTTGATGTTTACCTTACTTTTCTCCTTTGCCCTGTTGCCTTCTCAATCTGCACATTCGTGCCGTCTGCTCTCTTCTCTATCCTCATTCTCGTCCCCACCTGGCCCCCTCTCCTCCTGACAAGATACCTCGAGACGCCTGCCGGCAAGACGATCACACGAGATGCACAGCCCCCTCCCGGACTCAAGTGTGCTAGAAGCCGGCATTATTGAAGACCAGAGACCCTCACGCCTCTCGCGAGTCCAGGACAATGTCAGACACCTACTCCGAGCATCCATCCCTACATCCTTCCGCAGCTCCGTCATCAACGCGCCGCCAGCCCATCACGCCACCGTGGAAGACGCGGACAGAACACCTCTACAGTCCCCACTAAGACGGCACGTCCGGATCGACATTGGGGTACTGCCGAGTCCACTGTCGGCAACAACCTCGGAAAGCACAATGGCGGACGAAAGAGCCCATGTACCCGGGGTACTGTTCCCGCCAACCTCTTACCACCAGCAAGCCGAGCATGTCAACCACCAATCTACAATGTTCAACACGAGAGCGATAGCGGCACTCACGCACCCGGACTTGACGGATCCTTCGATGGCAATCTTCTTGCAGCAGAAGACTCAGGAGCGGCAGGATCGTGCCTGGAAGCGGTCAAAGAACAGGAAGCTCAGGCACGCTGGTGGGAAGAGGAACATGTGGTCATGGCTGCTGTGCTTGGTTTCTGCTTTGGTGCTAGCTGCTGTCGTTGCTATATGCGAGTCCATGAGTTTTCGGAGCAAAAAAGCTTTTGCTAACTTTGGTCAAGACCTCGCCATCGCCACCTCGAGAAACGTGTCAACTATGTTCCACGTTCTCTTCATCCTGGGGATCTTGCTGGCCACCATCCTGTTCGCGCACACGGTGGTACGGCTTTGCCTCTTCAGAACGGTGACACCCGACTCGCCACGTCTCTACATCGTCCCGAATGGCCGGCTAAAGCGACGCCGTCGTCACCGCCATCGTGACCTCTCGGAACAGAACCAGCAGCATCCGCGAGAAATACCTCGACTCCAGGACGCTACGGTCGACTACGCCCTTATGGCAGACTACGTCCCCCCCACCCCAATCCCCGTCCATGTCGCCGCAGACGAAGTCCGACCCGACTCCCGAGAAGCCGAGCCCTCCGCCAGCGCCGACCGCGCATCCATCCTAGCATTCGATAAGGACATCGATGACCTCCCCAAACCGCCTCCGGCCTACGGTCGCTGGCGCGGAAGCGTGCGCGTGAACCCGGATTTCCTACACTGGCAGGCCATTCCGTCCCCGACCGAGCCCGATACCCCTGCTTTGCCGTCGCCGACGTACGAGGAGGCCATGGCTGCGGAGCCTGCGGAGCAGAGGAGCCAGCCGCCGAGTTATGTGACGAGGGAGAGTCCGGCGAGGCGGCGGGAGATGCGGGATAGGAGGTCGGGGCTTGCGCTGGCGCAAGAGGTGCAGCCGGAGATGGTTGAGGGGAGGGGGATTGGTCTTGCGTCGTAGTTCTTTTCTGCAGCTTCTGCATCCATGACTTCGTTCTCGGCCGCAGTGCGTTGTTGATGGCGAGGTGTATCCTGTTGTCCAATGTCCGTTGCCAGTTGAGTGATCATCTTTCCCAGACCCGTGCACCAGCATCTCCAGTCGATGCTTCACGGCCCTCCCTTTCCCGTCTGACCCGGCTTCTCATTCGGATCCTTCGCCCACCACTCCCGCCAGAAAACCTCATCAATCTTCTTCTTCGCCTCCTTTTGCTCCCGCTCCTCCCGCCGCTTATCCATCGTCGCAAACCACTCTTCCCGCGCGGAATCCTGCTCGTCTTGCGTAGCGTACTGCTTCATGCAGGTGTTCATGGCTTTCTGCTGTCCGCGGCACATTATCGTGGCTGTGAAGGTTCGGGAGGAGCAGCAGGAGGCGAAGTCTGGATGGAGACTGCATCAGTAAATGCGCGGGACCGTTATAAGTACGGGAAGACCTCTCACCTCGCACCTCATCGGCGCATCTGGTCCGGACTCGTTTATGGTATAGCTCCTTGACCTGCGCTTCCTGGCTGGAGGAGAGCGGGAGAGGGTTCCGCGAGGGTAGCGGGGAGGTTCGGGTGGTAGGGGGTTCCTTTGGTGGGAGTGTCATTGCCGTCGCCATATCATAATGGTCGTTGCGACGTATGTCGCTCGATGGTCGTCTAGGAGGAGCTTACCACCGTAGGCGGCATGCGGGCGTATCGAAAAGGTAAAGCGCCGGCTCGGCCGCAAGTAGCGTCCCGTCTTCAACCTCACCTCGTTCCACCTCGTCTTTCGCTTCGCTGAACCTTAGGTTCTCTTCGCCCTTCACATCGTCCAGCCCTTCCTCCATCGTCGCCACTGTCAAGGGGACACAGCATCTGGATGGGTACGAGAAGATCCCATTACGCAAACCTCGATCGACGTTGACGCCTCACCGAACGGATCAACACGCTGTTGCATTTCCTCTCGCCCGTTTGTCACTACTTGTCCCTAGCAAAATGTTGGGGACACACGGTGAGAAGACAGTGGTTTCAGATGGGTGAGAGGGCTTACCAGAGCTGCAAAATGAACCACGGTGCTCTCGATGTCGACTGTAGGGTTGCAGACCTCACACTATATTGTTTCCGCAAAAGTCCGCAGAGAATGAAAAAAAGTGTCTACTCCCGGATCTGGCCGCGAAATTCGACCTGTCACCATATCGGGGATCGAACTCTCTCCAAAGGTAGCTGATGCTTACGAAGGAGAGAGATTTGGCGCAATCAGGGCTGATGATCAGCCAGCCCTTAGCGACAGAACTCCGAGCACTCCTTAGATCGGGTCGGTGAACGGTTCCCTTTCCATTGCGCTACTCGTTGACTGAACTCTCTTTGCCATGTTACTTATATAAACAACAATGAACAGCCGGCGTTCTGCCGAGCCGGAGTGTGATTCACATGCATTCTCAGCCACGCGCCACTTACAAACACACACAAAGCACTAGCACTTGAGCACCCAACACTCAAACGCGAGCTGCAAAGGAGAGGCCCTGTCCATCGACAGGCAACAGACAACATCATGAGCGGAATCTCCGGCGCTACATCCGTGGCGGAGGAGAGCGAGGATACGGACGCGAACATGAGCACCTTAAACTCAGGCAGCACCCATCACACGACGGAATCCCACCGCCACGGACAAGCACGGAAGGAAAAGCTTGGTAGGGCCTTGCTACAGAGGTTTGAAAAGAAGCCAGCGGTGTCCAACTCGCGCAGAACCGTCAACGCCGAGCACATAGAATACTTGTGGCGACGCAAACTCACTACGTGTCTTCCGCCGGAGCTGAAGCCACGACTCCGAGCTCGTAACGGCAAGCGGGTGGGCATAGGGGAGCAGGACCGGAAGCGGCTGCCCGTGCGACAGTGGACAAAGGCACTACTTTGCGCTCTGGAGAAGCTGGCGTTCATCTCTCCAGTCAAGCGCACTTCCGTCGACAGAGACAACGCGTATGCGAAGCTCAACGCACAGGTGAAGAGGCGGCAGCGAGAGCGTGTCCACGTCGAACACTATGCGCGCGAAGTGCTCACCAGCGACATCGAGGCCGTGACCGAAGACTTTAAGCGGCTTAAGGTCGCTGGACGCTATCCGACTAAGGTGAAGAAACCCGCTCGGGTCGACAGGCGAGATTTAGATCTTCCGCCTGAACTTGCTGAAGGACAGTGGCAAGAGGTTTATCTCAGGCAGCCGAAAGAGGCTAATGAGAAAGAGAAGGCGACTGCCAGTGAGCGCGTCAAGGTTGCCGAAGACCACCCTTCTCAGGATTGAATCGACTTCGGCGACAGCAGCAAGGCCGGGCATCATTGTCCAGGCAGTGACTGCATTCAGTGTGGAGGAGAAGATCGGAAGTTGCATTCTCACGGTGATCGACGAGCCTCGGGTGACTGAGGGTGCTTTCACAGTGACTTGTACCACCATATGTCAAATATAAAACTCTCGAGCTCACACTTTCACTTGCACTTGAAGACCACATCACGTACTCCACATACCATCCCCCAGCCTATGCTGCACCCAACCATCCATTGCACCAACACGATCACCATGGTAAGTCCCGCGACCGCACACAGGCCCCGGAGGCCTTCCACTGATACGCACGCAGCCGAAGAGAAATGAGCCCGGCGCGGAGACCTCGTGGCAAGCCATGGAGCGAACTCGCAAGAGAAAGGAGGCCGCGATCTCGACCCGCATGTCCAAGTCAATCAAGAAACACAATTTACAGCCCAATGTCTTGCCACCGAGTACCAAATTACAGGCACAGGCAAAGCGCTTCTGGAAACACTATCCCCAGAGACTCCTCCCCAGCCATCGCTACCCCCGCGACATGAACTCGACCCGCGTGAACGCGAACGGCACGACCAGGTATGTTCACCCCTTGAATGTTGCCCGTCACCCTCACCCTCTCGCATGAGGCGCCGCACGATCTCCGTGGGATCGAATACATTTACGTGGTGGCTGTGACGCGGCCAAGACCCTGTCCACATCCCATACGACAGAGATCAAAGATGCTTACCATATTGTCTCCTTCCCTAGTTACAAGGTTATCCTGCCCGGCGATTGGCCCGTCGAGTTCTGCCAAGCTCTCCTCGACTTCGCGGAGCAGGAGCACGACTGACGTCGTCTACGGCTACATGAAGGCGCAGTACTATCTCCGGAGCAACGGACAGGGCCCGAACGGCGACAAGGCGGACGTCGATGGCTTCATGACGGAGAACATCGTCGAGGCGCTGGCGGAGTGGCGCAGGGATAGAGAGGAGGAGGAGGCGGCGGCCCTGGCGGAGGAGGAGGAGGAGGAGGAGGAGCGCAGGGCGTCTCGGCGGAGCAAGCGGCGCCGCCTGCTACTGTAGTCGTCCCCATCGCTGTGATGTACCAGTATGCGGCGGGGAGAGAGGGGCGGTGGGGTTTTGCCATGAAGGGCGCGTGTAGTAGCCGAGTCACGAAACGCCTTCGAAGCTCCGCCTCCAATTCTAGAGATCTTCGTGTTGACGAAGCTCGTTCTCATTGCTTCTCCGCGGTACAAAGAGTGGCACCCGCCCCTGTCATCGTCGGAGCAGCATGAGGATCATTTTACTACTGAGATGGTAGATTCACTTGGCTGAGTTGACTCTCATTCCAAAATGCTTCAGGATCCGCCCCTACAATATCCGCATTGCTGAACTCTTGAGATCGGTCTTAATTGCTTCTCCGCGATACAGCAAGTGCCCTTTGCTGCTACAATCGTCGCCGTAGCTAGAGCAATTTAGCGTTCTGCACGAAAGACTCCTATAGCACCGTCGAATCGCAGCGCTCTACTAGATCCTTTGCCAGAATTGTAATGAGAGCTCGACAGCGCATCTCAGCGGTGCAGTGACTGCCCTTCGCTGCTCTGATCGTCGGCATGACTATCATGCGTGAATGTATCGCTCGGAGAATGATATAGCTGAGCTTCGACACCCAGGGCAGGGAGTGAATATAGCACGGTCGGGGGGGCCATCGAGCTCAGGAGAGCGCGCTGGTATCTCCGTGATGTGGTGAGTGTCTTCCGCCGTAGCAGTCGTCGCCATGGCTGTCAGAGGCCAGCATACCGTGGAGAAGGCTCCGTGACTACCGTCAAGTATCAGTGCTGGAGTCGACATCCGGCGAATCGGGTGGAGAGCTCGGATACGCATCTCTGCGGTACTGTAAGCGCCCCTCGCTGCTACAACCACCGCCGTAGGCACCACGCGCTCGTGCACTACGCGGGGATGACTTCTGATACGATGATAGTAATGCGTCGCTCTCCGAGGTTGTAGACTGCTAGGTAGGCCTCGAACAGACGTACAGTACCAGAGCGCTCTACTCCTCGTCCCCACTCCCCCCCTCGTCCCTGTCCCCACTAGCCAAGCTCAACCCGCTCAGACTCGGCGTCTCCCCGCCCCGCTTCCCCCTCTTCGAACCCCCACCCCCCAACTTCAACACCTGACTCCATCCCCTCCCACTCCCCCGATTACCATCCTTACTCTCCCTCCCGGCCTCCTTCACCGAACCCACACTCGCCGCTAACACCTCTCCACTTCCCCCGTCCTCTTCCGCCATAGTATCCGGCGTACCCACGAATCCCATCCCAGTAACATTCAAAGTATCCAACCGGCTCTTCTCCCGCTTGAACGTCGGCAAGCTGAACTTCCCCGACGAAGACTTGCGCGAAATCTTCTGCATGAAACTTTCTTTCCCCACACTCCCGCCGCCACTGCTACTCCCCACCAAAGCCGCGCCTCCACCGCCGCCGGTGGCGTCCGAATTAGCATACGAAGGCGTGCGCGCGAGCTCACCGCCATTCGTCTCCCCGGACGACTCCGCCGTGAGCGAGGACTCGGTGGTAGTGAGGCTGCGGGCGTCGCTGCGGGATTTGCGGCTATCAGGGGGCGAGTCGTCGTTGTGATGTGGGTCGTGTGCAAGGTTGGAAGAGGCTCCCGCGCCGGCAGAGGGGGAACCCGTGCGTGGCGCCTTGTCTTTGTCTCTGTTGCTTTTGAGGCCGAAGAAGCTTTTGAAGTCTTTGGCTGCCGGGTTGAGGCGCGGTGCTAGCAGCCCAGAAGGAGAGGTGGCCGAGGGGGTCGTGGTGCCTTGCTGTTCTTCTCCGTCTTCCTCTTCTTCGGCTTCGACGGATACGACGGCTTTCTTCCCACTAGGCCTCGTTCCTATCGGCGCCATGTGCGGCTTGCCACCTGTCCTTCCATCTCCATCCTCCTCGTCCTCGCTCCCTTCATCCTCCATGATATCCTCCGGCGGCCCACCAGAAGAGTTCCCATACTGCACGCTCGGCCTCCGGCTCGGGTGCCTCGAACCCCACAGCCTCCCAACCCCACTCAAGCCCCCTCCTCCTTGCGTCTGCTGCGTCGTGGGGACCGACCACCCAGCCGTGAGCGACAGCGGACTGCTCCTCGCGCCTGGCACATCTCCCGGTCCGGCTCCACCCGCCGCAGAAGCTGATGGCCAAGTATCCACTCCCCACCTCGAGCTATCCATCGAAGGCCGCGGCAACTCATTCGAGTGCGTCGAGCCCGGCCGCGGACTTCCCGGTCTCCGTCCGAATGCAGTGAAGGAACTCGGCCAGCCGCCTCCGAATCCATCCTTGTCTCTACTGAAGATCGACCCCATTCCGAACGCCCGTCGTCGACTTACCTGCGAAGACCCGGGTGTCGCGACATCGCCAGCCCCGTCATGCGATGCTCCGAGATCCCCAAAGACACCAGAAATAGAACTATTTCGCTTCCTCTGCCCGCTCAGATCGAGCCCCGGCAATCCCTGATCCTGCCGCGGCATACTATGACTATGCGCCTTTCCCAACGCCAACCCCTCCTCGCCGGCCACCGTCCCTGTCCCGCCGCCGCCGCCTGCTAAGGCCTTAGTCCGGGCTTTGATCCCGAACATACTGCTGAACCTACTCCCCGCCGCACTCGTCGCTCCCCCACCTCCTCCTCCAGTCGCAGCACGTCCCGATCGTGTCGAGCGGATAGACCGGCGATCCGCGTCCATCATCGCGAATGTCTCGTGTGGAGACCCAAGATGCAGGTTATGCAGACTAGCCTGCGGACTGGCGAAGACAGAGGGACTCCGGCTCTCACCGGGGGAGTTGGGACTCACAGGGCCATTGAAGCCGGGCATAAAGTAGTCGCCTACTCCGCTCCGCTCTGCGCCGCCTATTGTTGCTGCTGGCATGGGAAGGCCAGGAGGGGGAGGCGGCACGGTGCCCAGGCCTGGAAGCGGCATGACGCGCTGTTCGCGCTCCAACTGCTGCCTGCCGCCTGCTGACGCCAATTCGTCGCCCAAGAACAGATCTGCAGGTAAGAGCTCTGCGCCGGCACCGGGAGACATCGGAGCACCGCCTGTAAACCTCTCCCTTTCCTCATCGGTGAGACCGTGCTCGCCGTCCACCGGCGGTAAGCCATTCGTGCGCAACGTCATGCCATTATGGACGTTGAAAAAGGGCGCCATGAAGGGGAACGAAGTCGTGCTGGGAGCGGAGACATTGTTTAGACCGGGTGGGAAAGCTCCTTGCGTGCTACTCGTGGGCGCCATGGGAAAGCCACCACCGATACGGGGGCTGTCGGATGTGCTATGTCCGCTCGGAGCGCGGCGGCTGCGTTGGCTGTCGCCGCGGCGGATAGTACGGTCCGCGGGCTGAGGAGGGGAGCTGAAATGCTGTTGAGCAGTGGCGAAGTCATCGGCTCTTCTTCGCTGCGCTCGGACGCTCTCGAGGTATCTGATCTGCTCGGAGTAGAAGCGCTTAGCAGCTTCCAGTTTCTGGTAGACTGTTGTGTACTGTTGGGTCAGATTCGCGCGGTGCGATTGCCACTGCCGCTCCTGTTCGGCTTCCTGCTGCATCTGCTGTACGAGGTTCGGCTCTTCGGCGCCGTTGATTTGATCGGGTGAGCTGTTTTTGATAGCGCGCTCCAGCTTTTTGATGGAGGTGTTGGTCTCCTTGACCTCGTCCTCGAGACTTCGCATAGCCGTCGCCTCTCCCGCCTGGCTCGACCGCAGAACCACCTTCTCGCGCTCGACTTGCCGCAAATGTTCGCTCCTGCTGTTTCGGATCTGCTCGGCCTCTTGCTGCATGCCTTCGGCTTCGCGCTCCCAGCGGATCATGTCTTGCTTCAGCTTCTCGCGCTCCTGCTTCTTTTGCTGCAACAAGCGCTCGTGCTTGCTCCGTTCGTTTTGCGCCGCGGTGTTCTGTCTTTCAAGAATATTGACCTCGCGCTTGAGGTTACGGGTTGCCTTCTCCTTCTCAGCCGCCTCTGCTCTGAGCGCGTCACGTTCTTCGGCCAGCTCCTCCTTCATCCGTGACTCCTCTTCTTCCTCGTCCCTCGCCTGCCGCTCCGTCTCGTCCGTCTCATAACGGAGGACACCCAATCTTTCCGTCAGCTGCTGTATTGTCTCGAGACCCTCCGACGGTTCGCCCTCTTCAGTTGGCGTGTCTGTCCGGCCGTCTAGACCGAGCGCAGAAGGCGATGGTCTACGGCCTGTGATACTTCGCTTCGGGCCCAGACCCGAAATGCTGTGTTCTCTGCCCATCGGCGTAGCTTCGATAGATGCGGGCGTGATGTCTCTCAACCCTCGAAATACCCGCACACGCGGCAGCGTCTCCGCCGAACCATCATGATCGGTCTCATGCCCATCTGGAGGCATAACAAAACAATCCCCCGACACCGCAGTCCTCGTGCGGAAGCGAATAGGTTCGCTCCGACTACCAAACTCCTGCTCATTGACCAGCGCTACTCTGACCACGTAGAAAGAGCTCGGCTGTAAGCCAGTGATGGTGACAGCCGACTCCTGTATCGCGACACTCTCCACCACGACGCCATTGAGATGCACATCCCACTTCAGCTTGCTCTTCTGCTTCTGCCTCAGCTTCTCCGGCAAACTCCAGTGCACGATACACCCGTCCGCCTTGACATTCGCCAAGTCGATGATGGGCGTCAGAGGGATATCGAAGCCGAGTAGCGAGGCCAAGTCATCCAGCGGGATGTGCAGCACGTGATAAGCGCGGTAGACGAGCCAGAAGGCAGCGAGGGCGATGGCGGCAGGGCGGAAGCAGAAGGTGAAGGGGACGACGACCGTCTGCAGCATGGAGAGTAAAGGGGAGGCCCAGACGGTCGACAGGGCGGGCAGCGAGCTGGAGAGGGAGTCGGTTGACATGCTGCCGTCCACCGCTTCGGCGGGATGGAGATGGAGGTGTGGGTGAGAGGAGGGGGGGTGGTGGTGGTGGTGGTGATCAGGAGTCTGGTCACCGAATCGGAATCTTCGCACCTTCCATCTCCTCCATGATTAGCAGAAACGGGCAAGAGCGATGGGATGCACGAGATTGGAAATTGACATGTGCTTGTCCGGCATCTGCGCCTGCCGAGGTCGGGCCGTGTCTTCAAGTTCGAGTTTTGGGCCTCACGTGGTCAGCCGAGTGGAACATTTATTATTTTTGAGGTCACAGTCACGGGGAGTCACATGATCATTCTGTTAAGGTACTGTGCCTTACCGACCAAGCACTGCAAGTTGGAATTGTTGGATAAGGTACGTTATTGACATGCTGCCGCCGTGCATATCCCACCCTTGTTGTTGGGGGAGTTTGATGTGAATTACAGGCAACATAGAAATAGCAAAAGACTCCAGCACCGATGTAATAATCCATCTTTTATCCTCTCCTCCGTCTGGTGACTCTGGTCCACCCCAGTAGCCGATGACGTTATTAGGTGCACGTACACACATTAATAACATTTGATATCCATACCAACACTCACACCCGCCTCCACTACCGGACCCCAGCCCATCTGACATATGAGTTAATTGGCGTGCGCCGTGTGTCAGCCGGCAAAGTAGACGGCCTCGTTTGCTATCTACTTTATTGTTCCTCGCTCCCGCCCGCCTCTTCATCCTTGCGACTGGATCCGCCTCTCCTCTCCCCCCCCGCCAGCGTCGCGACTCCGAGCTCCACTCCCACCTCCACCCACCGACCATACACTAGGCACACGTGACGGAGATGCAGTACGTGCGCAGCATCTCCGGCTCCCTCTCCTCCACCTGGAACAGCATCAACCCCGCCACCCTCTCCGGCGCAATCGATGTCATTGTGGTCGAGCAAGAAGATGGCTCTCTCGCCTGCTCGCCCTTCCACATCCGCTTCGGCAAGTTCTCGTTGCTACGGCCATACGAGAAGAAGGTCGAGTTCCGGGTCAATGGCGAGAGAGTGGATTATCCCATGAAATTGGGCGAGGGAGGGGAGGCCTTCTTTGTGTTCGAGACGACCAACAGCGTGCCGGAGCAGCTACGGACGAGTCCGCTGGTATCGCCCGTCACGAGTCCGGAGTTGAAGCCGTTGGATGTGCCGCAACTGGAGCTTGCGCCTCCGAGCGTACTGGAGCCTGAGCTGTTGGAGCTCGACAAGGGCATGGGAACACCGGATAGTTCGGGGAGTACGCAGAGACCGCACAGCAAGAGCACGTCAGAAGGCATACCTATCCCGACGGACAAGCGAAAAGCGCAGAGCGATGTGGGGAGGCTCTCACCTCTGGCGCATGTGCCGGGTGGAGATCCGATCATGCGACCACTGTCGGCAGCAGACTTCTCGGAAGTGAAGTCGCGGTTGAGAGGGACGCTGGAGCGGACAACGACGGATAGCGCGCTACCTGCTGCGAAAGCGGCCATCTCGGCTTCATATGGGAGCAGTCAGCCCTTTTCGACTGCAGCACATCGGCCTCGGTCACCTCTACGCGCACGCACGGATCGGTCGACAAGTCCACCTTCAATCACAAACGAGGAAGCGCGAAATCGAGCGATGAATCTAAGTAAGAAACTGTGGACGAGCAACATCAACAACCAGGTCACCGATTCTGGAGATCTCATGCTGGATATGACGGGCTTCAAGAGTAGCGACGGCGAAGCCTTACACGCCGAAGTTATCGCCCGGCAGCTTCTTAGCGAGGAGATCGACGGTCCGTACGACATCGGAGCGTTGATAGGCGCAGACGAAAAGGGCAACGTCTGGATTTACAGCAGCGAGGAAGCGAAAGAAGCCGCTGCCCGCAAGGCCGCCAACAACCTTGGAGCCTACACGCCCGGCGGCATCTATTCCAGCTCGGACGCCATCTCCGACCCGGGCTACCACAGCGACGACACCCGCAGCGAATCCAACGTCTCCCTCACCACCTCCCACATCCGCCGGGACTCCGATAGCGCCCTCGGCATGACCTCCGGCCCATCCTCTCCCGACACCTCTCCCACCTCCGGCGACCCCAACAAAAACTACGCCAAGACCTTGCGCCTCACCTCCGACCAGCTCAAAACCATGGACCTCAAGCCCGGCGCCAATAGCATGGCCTTCACCGTCAACCGCGCCACCTGCCACGCCACCCTCTGGTCCTGGCACCACAGCGTCCCCATTGTCATCTCCGACATCGACGGCACGATCACGAAATCCGACGTCCTGGGCCAAGTCCTCAACAGCATCGGCCGCGACTGGACGCACCAGGGCGTCGCGAAGCTGTACACTGAGATTGCCTCGAATGGGTATAACTTCCTGTACCTCACTTCCCGCTCCGTCGGGCAAGCGGACACCACGCGCGCATATCTGAAAGGCGTCGTGCAAGACGGCGGCTACAAACTCCCCGGCGGCCCCGTGATCCTCTCTCCCGACCGCACAATCGCCGCGCTACGCCGGGAAGTCTACCTGCGCAAACCCGAGATCTTCAAAATGGCCTGCCTGCGCGACGTCATGGCCCTCTTCACCGGCCACGGCGGCGCAACGAACGTCCACGAAAGCCAGGAAGCCGGTCTCCACGTCCCCATCGCCCTCACGACCCCTGGCCCCGTTCCCACCAGCACCACCACCTCCCTCTCCCCCGCCGCTGGCCTCCCTTCCCACCACCGCAAACCCTCCCCCTCCCCCTTCTACGCCGGTTTCGGCAACCGCCTCACGGACGCCCTCTCCTACCGCTCCGTCAATATCCCCTCGACGCGCATCTTCACCATCAACTCCAATTCGGAGGTCTCCCTCGACCTGCTGAGTCTGAACACGTATAAGACGGCTTACGGCGGGATGCGGGAGATTGTCGATCACTATTTCCCGCATGTGGGGTTGGGAGTGCGGGGCGGCGGGGAGGAGTTTACGGATTTTAATTTTTGGAGGGAGAGGGCGCTCGGGGTGGAGGAGTTTGGGGGGAGTGAAAGTGAGAGTGAGGGCGATCAGGGGGTAGGGGTGGAGGCGGTCTTGCCGAGGGGGCAGAAGACGGTGGTGGTTGGGGGGCTGGAGAGGACGGATACGGTTGTTACGGGCGGGAGTTTGTTGTCGGAGGATGAGGGCGAGGTCGGGGAAGAGGGTTAGGGGAGAGTTATCTTAGTGAAAGGACCCGGGGGAGTTTGGAGGGGAGTCTGAGGGAGAGTCTGATGGGGGAGGAGGACGACGGGGAAATGACGGAGTCCATGTTGAGGGAAGGAGAGGAGGACGGGGACGATGAGTTTGATGGAGACGAGGACGCCGAGACTGACGACGATGATGAGGAAAGCGTGGAGCCCGCGACGCCGGATCCGAGCCAGATGCGAAGGTTGGGATATGAGGAGGGCGATGCGGAGAGTACGCCGCGGGCTGCGTTGCGGGGACTGGGAGTGGGATTGGGTTTGAGCGGTGTTTGATCGGACGAAGGCGGCGCTCGTGACGGGGGAGTCATGGTTCTTGGCGAGTGTGCTCTTGGCGCTGATACCGGGGATTTGGCCGGGTTGTTTTTGGGGCTTGGGGTTGCTACGATCTAGTCGAGGCGTTGCAAAAGCGGAGTCACCTGGGGAATTTTTGGTGGGGATCACTCTGGATTTTGGATCGGGGAGACGGTGGTGGGAATGGGAAGGATGCATCGCGAGGCGCGTCCAGTGGTTATACGGACATGTACAGCATATGAGCGGTTGAGGTGAGGGAGATATACCCTTGTACATAGTAAGACGACGAGATTTCCAGACTTTCGAGAAAGAGCGAGACAAGAGGCTGCTGCTCCTCGAATTCACGGGTACCTTAGGTAGCCTTGCTGAATGGGCTGGCGATTCTCTTTGGCTCGCTAGATGCACACTTGCCCGAAGCTACATGCACACGGCCTTTTATCGTAGGCCGTCATCGTCGTTGCCGTATCCGTTTCTGGCTGCCCCTGGTGGCATCCCATCTGACCATGCTCTCTGGCTTGATGGAGTGTATGGTCCATCCAGCCCCGCTGGCAGTTCCACGACCGTGTCCAAGTCGCAGAGAGCAGTCGTCTCGCGCGGCGCCTCGTTCGGTTCGACCGCCTGTCGTCGGAAGCTGCCGATGTAATCCCCAGCATGCCGTCGGGTGGTGGCTCCACGCCTTCCACCCGCAAAGCAGGAGGCGTCCAAGGGACACGCGCCGCAGTGTGCGGTCATAGCTCCGCTCCTAGCAACCCGGACTCTCCAGCGCTCTTTGCCGCGGGGCCATCCACCCTCCATTGCGTGCAAGTCTTGATCCTCCTCCTCACCGCGGCAGCTCCCCCAACAACATCGTCCGGTCCGTACTAGCACTAACCACCATCCCCCCATCCGGCGAAATCCCCACATCATTCACCGCGCCCTTGTGCCCGGGCAATTTATGCAACATCTTCCCACTCTTCGCCTCCCAAACCGTCACCGTGCCATCGCCTCCTCCAGCCACCACCCGCCTCCCCTCCGCATCCCAGCACGCCCGTATCAAATTCTTCTCCAACCCCACCTGCGCCCCGTCCAACACCCGCACCTGCCTGTTGGCCGGCGCGAAAGGTCGCACGTCCCAGGTGCGGACCGTGTTGTCGTGGCTGAAACTCAGTAGAGTCTGCGAGTCGGGGGAGATGGCTAGACTGGTCACCGTGTCCGCGTGGCCGGGGAGTTCGTAGGAGATTCTCTTCATCCGGAGGTCCCAGACTTTGATCGCGTTGTCGATGCCGCCGCTGTAGAGCTCGTTGCCGGCTTCCGCGAGGCAGACGGCGGTGATGGGGTAGTCGGTCTGGATATGATCGAGCGCCGCTTTCTGCCGCGGGTCCCAGGTCCCGATCGACCCGTCGTCGCTGCCGCTCACGAGGAACTCCTCCCCGCGCTTGGAGACGTCGAGGCAGTTGACTACCTCCTCGTGCCCGACGTGCTTGCGTATGCGCTGCGCGGTGGTGAGGTCCCAGCTCGCTAGCGTCGCGTCCGCGCTCGCGGAGTAGATGACCTGGCTGTCGCGGGACCAGTGGAGGTCGAGGACTGCGCTCTTGTGTCCCGAGAGCATGCCGTAGTTGGCGCAGTCGCCCGAGGTGCGCCAGAGGAGGATGTTGCGGTCCATGCTGCCGGAGGCGAGGGCGGCGCCGTCGGGGGAGAAGCGGGCGGCGAAGACTTCTCCCGAGTGGCCGGTGAGCTCCATGACGGAGGCTGGTAGGGCGGTGGAGCCGTATGCCTGTATTCATGGCAGCGATCGAGTCAGTCTATGCTCTCCCTTCAGAAGAATGGGCTTTAGCTCTGCTTGTCTGCGCGAGAGTCTGGTGAGGTGTTGACTTACGCCTTGGACGAGCGCCACCCCTCCTCCACCATTGGTCCTCGTGAGTGCGCCGCCATTGAGGTTGCTCTGCGATCGCTGTCTCTTCACCAGCTGTGTGGTGCCGAATGACTCGGATGCGCCTCGCTTCTCACCGGACATGCTGGGCGTGGTGGCTGCAGCGCTGTCGGTGGATCGTATTTTTCTTGTCCGAGTCTCTACTTGGGTGGTTCAGTCTCTAGCGCGATCGTTCGTTGATGGGGTAGAGTGATGTACAAAGTGGGAGGCTGTGAAATATTGAAGCTGGAACGAATCGCCAAAAGTTTCTCGAAAGCAAGAGCTCGGCTTGCCGAAGCCGAGTGGTCAAAACACCCGACTCAAGGGACGAGTTTACAGTCCGCAATCATACTCCCACCATTGATCAACACCTTTGCTAGAACTGTCGGGGATAGGCAAGCATATCGGGCTACAATGCGGTAGTCAAAGGAGCGGAGGGAGATGGCATCGACAAAGGCAGCCCGTCTGGGCGAAGAGTACGCACTCAATCTCCAAACGCTCTCACACGACCACCACTAACTCCCTCCCAGCGTGTGGAAGTAGGTCCCCACCCTCACTCACCCTCACTCACTCAACACTCACTCAACACTCCCCTAACCCTACCCTCCCCCCCCAGAACCCGCACGGAGAAAATCAACGTCGAGATCCTCACCCTTACCTACGGCACCCTCGTCGCCCAACTCTGCCGCGACCTCACCCTCACCAACACCCCGCACCAAACCGACTACGCGGCCGTCAACGCCGAGCTGGACCGCATGGGCTACAACATCGGCCTGCGCCTGATCGAGGACTTCCTCGCCAAAACCAACAGCGGGACCTGCAGCAATTTCCGCGAGACGGCCGAGATGATCAGCAAAGTGGGATTCAAAGTGTTTATGAATATCACGCCGACGGTGGGGAGCTGGGCGCCGGAGGGGAAGGCGTTCAATTTGGTGTTCGAGGAGAACCCGTTGGCGGATTTTGTCGAGTTGCCGGATGATGGGCGGGCGCAGGATGAATTGTGGTTTAGCAATATCCTCTGTGGTGTTATACGGGGGGCTTTGGAGATGGTGAGTTGGGGTTGCACTCGGGTGTTGGGCGGGTGTGAATGCGAATGGGGATGCTGATGCGAGACAGGTGCAAATGCAAGTTGAGACGCATTTTGTGAGCGATGTGCTCCGGGGGGACGACACGACGGAGCTGCGAGTTGCGCTTGTGCGGTTCATTGAAGATGAGATGCCGCCGGATGATGAGTAGGAGAAGAAGGCATACAGGTCGCCAGCCATATGAGTGCTCTCGACTTGCTCATACTCGCCACAAGCTCATGACATGCGACTTCAACTTCAGCACTACAGTCTCGGACGGAGGAAGGACTCCTCCATAGTAGATGGGTAACGTCGCACACCCGTGAGCGAGAGCGTGATCACTCGTCTGCGCTAGTAGGTGAGCGACCTATCATTCGCCGAAGCACACCCTCCGTTCGAACGTTGTGCCAAGAGATGCCAAAGAGGATGTGGAAAGGAGAGGGCATGTCCTACGTATTTGATATTTTCTTCCAGGACGCAGTCGAACACACTTGCAGGTTGTTATTACGCAGCTACTTGCTCGCGGGCGATGGATGATATTGAAAGTTGACGAGTCGACGACGGCAAAGAGAGGAAGAAAGATTTGGCATACCCGACCTTGGCCCCTGTCCTGTCCTGTCCCCAGGTGGAGCTCAGGTTCACAACTCACCTCACTCACTCACTCACTCACTCACTCTCATGTCAAGCGCCGAGTCAATTCTCATGCACTGAATGAAGCGAACGTCGTCTGCTCTGAGATTTGTTCGTGCCATGAGATCACTACCTCCTTAACTTACTGTACCTCAAGTCGCCAACAGTGAGATACGTGTCCCCTCATCCCCTCATCCCCTCATCCCAGGTTCATCATTCTCATCCTCTCAGTGTGAAGCATGCGACCGTTGGTGTCACATCTCCCCATCGGATCGCCCCAAAGTCCCATGTCTTTATCCGATGAGACGGGAATTTGAACCCTCACACCCGCCTTCCGACACCAGACTTGCCTCCACCCTCCTCACCCAGTCGCATCGCAATCCACTACTGCCACTCTTGATTTACCTCATTTTCACACACGGGACACACTCGCCAACGCCCTCACTCTGCACTGCGAGCGTGTACGCGTAGTCGCGACAGTGTCTTCCCGTCCAAGAAGGAAGGGCGCAGTAGGACTCCGAAGCGTCGCAATTGGGTTGCAGGGACGGTCGTCGCGGGCGCGGATAGCGGTGCGTCGATCAGCCAAAGGTTAATCGGGCCCTGTCCCTACACCCACGACCAACTACACCTCCACATCAACCACTCTACACTCGCCACACCCTCTCCACCCCGGCGCATCACGTCTCCGTCGTCGGCGCGACCTCGACGGAGTGTTACCGACTCGACGACGTTACCCGCCACTGCTGAAACAGCACCCCGAGTCCCGCCCCACATACCCCCGATCCCATCCAACCTATCCGCCCGACCCACGTACCCAGCGTACACGCCTCAGAACCACCACCCGTACGGCACAAAGACGTGTGCGACGCTGGCCGCGCCAGCATGAGCCAGCAGCAGCAGCAGCAGATGAATATGGCGGGAGGGCCGGTCGGAGGAGGCGGCGGCGGTCCGCCGTCCCAACAGCAGGCACAGATGGCCGCCGGTACACCCTCGAGCGGCGACGGCAACGGTAACGCGAAAAAGCGCCTCAACACTGTCATCTACGACTATCTGCTCCGCAACAACCTGCATGAGGTCGCGCGCGGCTTCCTCAAGCACATGGACATCGAGGTCGACGTCAAGAAGTCGCCCAACTCACGGGGTCAGCCCAACGGTGTCGCCGACGACGGCATGGATCTTGGGATCGCAGAGCTCAAGGACCTACCCGACGACCTCCCCATGCCGGCACAACTCGGCGACGGGCCGTTTCTGCTAGACTGGTGGTGTCAATTCTGGGAGATCTACACCGGCTATCTAGGGAAAGGCGGGAAGAGTCAGGTGCTCAGTTACATAGCCAACCAACGACAGGCGCAGAAAGCGCGGACGAACATGATGGCGGCGGGTGGCATGGACGCCGCCGGTATGCAGCAAATGCGAATGACTAATGGGGCAGGGATGCAGGGCATGAACAACGGCGGGATGGGCATGCCGACCGACCTGCAGCGCAAAGCAGTACAGAATCGTCAGAACATGTGAGTGGCGGAACGCGAGCTTTCCGCCATCTCCATCGTACGTGACACTGACGTCTACCTTCCAGGACACCCCAGCAGCAAGCAGTCATGCAGATGCAGAGGCAGCAGCACATGCAAGGCAATGTCATGGAACGACAAGGTTCTCAGATGGAGATGAACGGGCCACACTCGAACTCGCCGGGTTCCGTGGATGCGCCCTCGCCCAAACGCCAACGACTGGACGGGAACATGCAACACATGGGCCAGCGACCTGGTCAACCGAACCAGATGCCTTTAAACCCGGTGGGTCATCCTGCATCTTCCCACCCTGGCACACCCAATATGGGCATGGCCGTCCCCGACGCAGCCTACACAGAGCACTTGCTGCGGCAGAAAGGCATCGATCCCTCCACGATCACTCCGCAGCATCTCCAATTCATTGCCATGCAATCTGCTGATCGTCAGACGAAGAGTGTGGAAACGTACTCCGCATCTCTCACCCAGACTATGAAAGCCGCATTGAACAAGTCTGGTCAGGGCATGCCTCAGAACCCCGCGGCCAACATGGGCGTCTCGCAAGGCTCACCCATGAGTATGGACGTCTCCGGCGAGTTCTACGCTGCGTCTGGGGCGAATGGAGCCCGAGGTCCGAGTCTGCCACCGGGTATGCCCGGCCAGGCGGCGAACCTGGCTGCGGCTGCGAATGGCCAGAACGGCAGCAACGGCAACCACGCGCTCCAGGACTACCAGATGCAACTCATGCTACTCGAGCAGCAGAACAAGAAGCGCCTCCTTATGGCCCGGCAAGAGCAAGATAGCATGACGAATCCCGGCATGGCCCCGACCGGATCTGGCAGCTTTCAACAAGCCATGAGCCCTGGCGCGCAAGGCAGAGGTAGCGATCCGTCACCCAACGCAGGCGATATGCAACGCGGCACTCCGAAGATGAACAAGGGCGTGTCTCCAAACGGCGACATGGGTGGTCGAGGATCACCGCAACCGCATATGATGGGTGGAGGCATGGGACCGGATCAACTACGACAGCATATGCTGGCCAACGGCGGCCAGATGATGCGCCCACCCTCGTCGCACCCGATCGGACCAGGAGGCGTGCCCATGTCGCACGAGCAGATGATGCTGATGCGCTCGCAGGGCGGGATGATGCCGAATGGCAACTGGCAGCAGGGTCAAGGTCCGCAGATGATGGCTGGACAGCCCGGACAAGGGCCACCGGGTCCGCATATGACGCCTCGACAGCAGCCGATGGGTCCACCGCCGGCGCCTGCGAATGGGACTGGACCGAGTAGTCCGGCTCAAGCGCCCGCGCCACCAACACCGAGCCAGACGACCAAAGCGAAGCCGGGAGCGAAGAAGAATGAGGGGAAGAAGGTAAGCCTGGCGCTCTGTGTTTCGGTATTGAGTTTTGTTGCTAACTTTTCCCAGGGCAAGAAAGGCGCGCAGAACACCAACGCGACACCAGCCGCGGAATCAGAAGCACCACCCACGCCGACGCCCGCAACGCCCATCACCGCCATGCACCAAGCCCCCTTCAATCCCAACCAGAACAAAGCCATGACCAACGGCCAACCGCCGCCTCCGCAAGGCCAACCACCCCAACCCCCGCCTGCGCAGTCGCAGCCCGTACAGCCACCACCATCCATGATGGACCAACCCTTCGGTAGCCTCGACAGCGAGGGCTTCGGCATGAACATGGACTTTGGCAACATCGAAGGCGGCGACGTCCTCGACAACTTCGACTTTGACTTCTTCGTCAACACCAACGAAGGCGACCCAGGGCTCGGCATCGACGCCAACTTCGCTTTCGGCGACGGCCTGGAAGCCGGCGCGGACCTGCAGGGCGGCAACTAGGCGTCCCGCGCTGCTTTGGTCCTCCCGCCGCCGACTCCGGCCGCCCCCGGGACGGATTTGTTGCTGTCCGTGACGACGCCGCCTCCGGAACAGGTCGTCAGGCTGGGTTCGCCGAGCGAGGATGTGCGGTTCGCGGAGTGGTTGGCTTAGGTTGCCAAGCGCGAGGATGTTGTCGATTACCCGCTTCGTCTTTTGTTGGCGGGCTACCAAGACCCGGCTGCGGAGTGAGACCAGTCGGACTTGCGTGCAGCGGGTGGATACCTCGACGTTGCTGTGCAGACCGCCGCTGTCCTCGCCCGCGAAATCCTACCTTACTCATCGACGAAGCGGACACACGAAGCCGCCGCTTTCTTCGACATTATTGCCGAGCAGAAGGCGCACTACCACTCTCAAGCCAGGCGATGCGGCATAACGGCCTTTGCCTCGCGGGATGAATCGCCCATCATCACTACGAATCTCTCGCGGAACGAAAATACACATCATCACTATCACTACCATCGATACCCCATTGTTACACGCGCCCCTCTCACCCGCTCGCTCGCTCGCTCGAAACCCGGCGGTACCGGGATTTTACATAATGCCTCTCTCTCGTCCTTTCGGCGTTCTCACAGGCGTCCTCTCCCGGCGTTTCATCACCGCGACGACCTGCTAAGGCGCAGGCGGGTTGGTCGTGGGTTTGTCTACGACGGCGCTCACTCGCAATTATGGCGCTCACTCTCACTGTTTCTATGGGCTGCGTTTGGCGGGTGGGCGGGCGGGTCGGGGCGGCGACCTCGAGCTTCTTTTGAGGCGCGTGCGCGCCCGCGGCACTGGGAGGGTTCTCTTGTATCTGTACTTAGGATCGTCGTTATTTCCACGAGCTGTTCAAAAGGGTACCTGTCCTTCACTACTGTGGACGTGATCTACATCCACTCCTCGTGACGCCTGTGGGGAGCGGAGATCGCTGTGACTGCTTCCCCAGTCAATTCCCTGGCTATGAGTTCCTGATGCCTTCGCTAGAATATAAAGGGCAGCGCTTCAAGCATCCACGCGCATCCTTTTCTTGCCACCATTCCCATCGTCCACTCCGTCCTCATCCCGCTCACCCTCGTCCTCGCCTTCCAGCTCCACAACCTCCCACTCCACGCTCCTCGTCCCATCCGCGCTCGTATGCCGCCCTTTCCGCCGTTTGATCCTGCCCAGCCAACTGCTCTCGTAGTACGATACCCCTCCACCAGTCCGACTACTTGGCTGCGCTGCTCGCTGGCCCGGGGTCTGCGTCCCTGATCTCCCCTCTGCCGTGCTGGCTGTGACGGGTGTATCGCCCTCACCCCGCGCCCCGCCTTGCCCCTCCATCACATCCCCGTCCTCCTCCTCTTCGTCCTCGTCCTCGTCCATCCCTTCCAGCCTCAAACTCTCCAACCTCGCCAGACTCTCCCCTACGAGGGACCCAAGCGCTACGTCAATGAACCCCCCTCCTTCACCACCCGAGCCCCCATGGCCGTGGAAGCCCTCGTTCCACGCGGTGAGTTGCGTGCCGCAGTAGCCGCAGAACTGCCTCCGTGTCGGCGGGGGTGGAGGCTGTAGTGCCGAATCTGCCAGGTCTGTCGGACCTGCCGGATCTGCTGGGTGTGCCAGGGCTGTCGAGTGCGGGGAGGGTGGAGAGGATGCAGGGGAGTAGAACGTCCGTTCAATGCTCGCATGCGTCTCGTCTGGGAAGAGGGCGAAAGTGGTGCTGTGGTGCCAGTCGAGGGGGATGCGGAGGTAGGCTGTTGGATTGCGCCGTCAGCAGCAGTGTCCGTCCGCGGCGTCGTGGGTGTTGACAGAGAGGAACGGGGCTAGGTGAGACTGAGAGGGAGGAGGGGGGAGTAGGAGAATGCAGGTCACCTACCGTTCGTGGCGGAGCTGTTGTCAAGGATGACTTGCGCGAGGGAGGCCGAGGAGGCGGGGATTACGATTGTGTATTGGTTTCGCTCGCAGGCGCAGGTGCCGAAGAGGTGGGTGAGGTCTTCCATTGTTTTGAATATGAGGTCTCTCGGTGTACAGTGGAATGTGCTGGTGAGGGCGTCAGATGCGAGAAGGGCATTGATGTTACCCTTATTGAAAGGTTGACGTGTGAAGAAGTTGGAAGCTTCGGGAAATCTGCGGTCACGTGGGCTGGACATCACTTCTCTCTTGTCTCCATCCCGTTCGACAACGATGAGGCATCTTGGTGAGTTATGGACAGTAGTGGATACCCTACGGCTCACTACGTACACATGTGCTGTCACATTCGAGCATTCGATGCGGGGACTAGTAAAAGAATGATCGCTTTCACAGGTTCCGATCGGCTGGATGTCTGCTCCTCACGTCCACTTCTTGCCTCGCTCGGCGGCCAGTACCTCCTTAATACGACTGATATCCGGCTCAGGCCTCGGAGAAGGATCATACTCTCCCGAGTCCTTCCTCAGACTCCTCAGGTACCCAACCTCCTCCACCCTCTCCTCGTAAGGCGTCTTCAACACGCAAGTCCCTCCATCGTACTCCTTATTCTCAATCATCTTCAACATGACCTCCGCGATATCCATAGGCTGCAGACCTGGTCGCTCTTCGTACTTGCATTGCTCCGCGACCTTGTCGTCCCGGACGGTCCAGAGCGGCGATTGCACCACGCCAGGTAGCACGCAGACCACTTTCACGCCTTCCTCGGGATCCGCTTGGCCCATCGATTTTGCGAAACCGACGACAGCGAATTTGCTGGCAGAGTAGAGGCTGGCGAAGTAATTCGCTCGGATTCCAGCTGTGCTTCCGACGAGGCAGACTACGCCTTGTTTCTTTGCTCCAGCTAATGCGCGCATGGCGAGGCGAGTGAATTTGATTGGGTGGTCGACGTTGATGCGGAGTAGCTTGTAGTCTTCCTCGTCCGTGTCGTCCCAAAAGTTGCTCCATCGCGGCTCGAATACGCCTGCACATGGGACGTATACGTCAGGTACGTCGCCGAATTTGTGAACAGAAGCTGTGATGAGATCGTGTAGGGATCTCCAAGAGCTAACGTCGCACTTCGCAAATGCGACCTTGTGGCCGGAGGTTTGCGAGATGTATTCTTCGGCCTCTTTGGTCAGCTTTAGATCGCCAACCAGCACACGAGCGCCTTTCGAGTGGCAGAGCTTGACGAGTGCGAGGCCAATGCCTGAGCCGCCTCCAGTGATGACCACGATTTTGTCCTTGACTGGAAAGTCTGAGACTGGGCCGTATTGCGTCATGATGGTACGTGTTGGTCAGAGTATTGTCTTCCTGAGATCGTTGTATTCAAGTACGCGGCGCCCTAGAAGAGGTCGAAACGCACTTCACCTACCAGAGACATATACCAACCCCATCACTGGCACCTCGGTGATCCTCATGAACAAGCGGGGTAGCTTGAAGAGTTGTGGTGGGAGTGAGATCGCGTAACCTCTGGACGCTCAATCGTCTGTCCACGCTGTGGTGCACCGTACCACGCTTACATGGCCGCCGCCTTCTTCCACAAGTTGGGTAGAGGTCCGTCAAGGCCGTAGATCGGATCGTAGTCCGGGATCGGTACGTTCCGAGATTCTTCAGCTTTGGCAGTCGTGTCTTCACTCTCCTTGCCGTAAGCATTGGTCCATTTGGGTGCGCCCTAGTCGTCGTTAGGATGTGTGGCTCTTTCGCGAGTGAGAAACAACAACAACGCAGGGGTAACTACCTTAGGATACAGACCCACATACTCGTAGTCCTCGCTACTCTCCATATTGCGGTGGGCTACCCCAGCAGCATGCACAGCAATGTCGCCGGCCTTCATCTCGAACGTGACGCCCTCGCTCTGGTCGTCCAGCGGACCAACACCGTACACACACGTCGTATGGCCTTTGATAGCAGCGTAGCATTCGTGCGTGTTGGAGTGATAGTGATGAGTAGGAAAGTGGTGGAAGACGCCGCCCTTGACCCAATTGTTGGGCTCCAGTGCTTGTGTTGTCGATTCGACGGTCGGGTTTGGTGGCAAGACTGCGCGGTAGACTAGGACCGGGAGCTTGGAGTTCGGGACGTGCTTGGTTGGGGTTGTCCAGTAGACTTCGGGCTGTTGCGCGTCGGACATGGTTCCTGCAATATACTACGAGGGCTAGGCCGGAACGCTAAGGTAAGGTATGGTCTTGACGAAGTCCAGCCTGCTGGGATGGTACTGGACTACCTTCAAGGCAATGTGTGGACTGGAGGGTGAGTTGTGAGTTGGCAGAATTGAGACAGCTTGGAGAGCGACCAGTATTGTTAGAGTTCAGGAGCTTACTCAAGGGGTCCTTGCGGCAAAGATGGCAAGATGGTGTACTGAGCGGGACGATGTCGATGCTTCGACCAGGTAATCGTTGCGACATGGCTTGGCGCCCTTGTCGTCTCGCCAACGTCACGTGATTAGCTGTGCACAATACATTGATTCCATTGACCGATATTCCTAGCGTATGGACACAGAGAGATACATAGTGCATAGACAGCAATCATGTAGATCGCACTGCCAGTACCCAGGGCGTATATCACGTCTCTCGGATATCGACGGAGAAATTGTCATGCGTATAGTGATCGTCGTGCTCCAGCTGGCAGCAGGGTCTATACACATCATCATCAATCATCGTGCAAACGTCTCCGCATCATGGTCGTCCGCCTCCTCTCGTAAGCGCCGTCAACGCATAGCGATAGGACAGCCAGGTCGGCACATATGAGCAACCCTCCACATCCCGCCCACCTACTTCCAAGCCAACACCCCCCCAAAAACCCTCTTCAACTGCCCCTCACAGCCCAGCAACCCCTGCCTAACCGTCCGATGCCCAGCAGGCTTCCCCGCCGCCCTCCCAGCAAACCACTTCGACAGCCGTGTACTCGGCCGCCCACCGGGAGCGATATACGGGTCCACGCGCTCCATGGGCACGAGCAGTGGCGCGGCGAGAGTGGACGGGGAGAGCATGATGGGTATGCATGCGTGATGGCTTGTGGTACGGCGGCGACGGGTGCGGGTGGTTAGGGGGGAGAGGGCTTCGTCCCAGGTTCCGGCTGTGAGCTCGGTGTCTTCGAGGTCGAGTTCTTGGATGGTGTGTCGGTGGGTTCGCGCGAAGGCTTGGATGGCGGCGGCGGGGGTGGCGATGTTCTTGACTTTGACCTTTCGCAGCCTGGGGAAGTGGAGAAGCTGTGTGGGCTTGTGTGGTGGTGTGCTCCGTTGCTCGCGCACATGGACGCCGATACGGTTGGCAGGGTGTTCCTGGGCGGTAGGTGCTGATGGTCCGAGCTGTTGCACTGGTAAAGGTCCCGCGGCGCCCAGCCACGCGAAGTCTAAGGTCGTGAGGTTCTGCTGAAAGGTCCGGAGATAGGTTTGAAGTGTTTTGCAGTACTCGGGCTGATTATTTGCCGCAGGATTCGGCTGTGACTGAACATGAATGGCAAGATGCTGGATGCGAGACCAAGTCTTGGTTGAGCGAGGCGTTGCGCCGTAACCCATTAGTGGCGAAAGGTACTGTAAGGCCCCAGGATGTATTGGCGAAAGGGTGAGCGAGTCCAAAGCGTTCAGGCAGTTGCGCTCCGCTGCTATGCGGAACGAGATCAGAGCAAAGTCGACGATACTGCGCCGGTTCCGGGTTGACTCGTCGTACCCGAGACAGCAGACCTGTAGATGTTGGAGGTTGATGAATGCGGAGAACGCTCGTACGAAAGCAGGCACATTAGTCGCGGCATGGAAGAGCGCAGGATACTGCCGTGTGAGTATTTCTGTCGTGCCGACATCGCCATATTTCGGCCGGCCAGCGGAGGGCGTTACCTGAGGCGTGTATGTGAAGCTCAGCTCCTCGCCAGTATCGGGCTCCACAAGCGGCGGCAGGAAGGTCTCGTGCGTATGGGGCACATTAAACCGCAACGTCTTGACGTAGAAGCCCAGCCGGTCAAGCGCTGCTAGTCTTGCAGGCCGTGTGAACGTGCCAGTCTTGAAGGTGATGCTGAGGTCGGAGAACAGCGCAGGCGCAGCCCGCACGCTGAAGTCGTGGCCGACGAGACGGAGACTCGACAAATCTTCCTCCGATAGGTATGAGAGAAACGTGTCGCGGCATCTGTCTTCGAGCCAGAATTTAAGGAAGGTCCCGCTATCGGAGAGCACAAAGCTGCACACGGAGGCGTAGCTTTCCGAAGCTGATCGTACCTGCGTCAGAAGAGTGATTTATCAGGGTGGAGAAGCGCGTACATCGGTCGCTGCTGAGGTCTATCTCCCCAAACAGTAGCTTGCTGCCTCCACTCCTTGACGTGGCCGCTGACGTGGCAGATCCAGCAGAGGAGGCCGCGGAGAAGGAGGACGAGGGCTTGTCAGCCAGGAGATACGGGGCAGTGATATCTTGTCCGTTCGCCATTGGAAGCTGAATTCATTGACGCTGCTCGATGCAAGAATGGTGAAAGGGTAGTGGTGTTCCTGGATGCGATCGTACTAGCATGAAGCGGGAGAGGAAAGGAAACGACCGAGGGGATGGCCTTTACCCACATAGTCCTTGTACCCGGCCACCAGGGCAGCGGCCGGTGATGGAAACAATGCGCTCGATTGCTACCAATGCGAGCACTAGCTCAACTTGACGCCGGTGAGTCATCTACTGGATGCCGACACTGCAAAAGGGTCGGAGAGGTGCAGGTCCGGAGGGAGGTCTGAAGCGTTTCGGTCGCGAAAGCACCACGCTATACACGAAAGTAGGACGTGTTTAGGTGGATGTATGGAAGAGGCAAAGATGGAGGTTGGGTCTTGCAGCAGGCCGGTCGGGGGGAGGGGCGTTTCAGGGCATGCAGTAGTGCGGGTGCGGACTTGTCGTGCAAAGTCATTGGTGGGTGCAGTGCGCTTATGCAGGTTCGTGAGAAAAGACGTGTAACAACATGATATCCCGCGTACTTAGAGACGTGTATAAGACTGTCGCGTTGTCTCTGCCGGCTTGGTGTTGTTGGCAGTGTTTTGGTGCAAGACGACGTGAGGTCGGAAGTCGTGAGACCATTTCAAGCCCCGGAAGTTGGAATCTTCGGGGCGATCGATCTCGGTTGCTCCCTCGTGGGCCACGGCCAGCAGCACGCGGTACACCTGGATGCACGCGACTCCCCATTACCACTGTGCTCGAAGCATCCATATCTTAACGATATCATGCACTGGACCAAACTAACCATGCACCACCGACCACTCGATCGATGGATAACCCGGCATCACACTCTGCGGTCGATGGTGCTCGCCCGCCTCTCGTGTAAAAAGACCTCGCGTCACCACCTCGCGTCCGTAAGACAATGAATGCGAGCGGTGCAGCATGTCAGCATAGAGATTTACGAGAGCCCGATCACAACACGCGAGTGCATGCAAGCTCGACTCCCGATTTTGCCACGAAGCGAATGTGGCAGCCACTGTCTGAAACTGCGAGAGATCTGCTCTTCTGATGTCACCCGAGGTAGGTTGAAGCCTCAGCATTGTCAAGGGACCACCTGGAATGCACGAACTTGTCGTGAATCAAGCGTGCGACATGCTGTTCGTACATGTACTGACCAGAGAGGAACCCGAGGATCTGGAAGTCCAAAACCCTGGGAATACACCGCGCCTGCAGAACAGTCGCGGTTGAGGCCCTGATTCATTGGAGATATCGCCGTTGGAATTATGATGAGCGCCTGGCTGTCCAGCACTCGCTCCAACGAAGCTGTACTGTCATTCCGGCGTAAGAAGGTGCGAAGCAGGTGTGCTCGAGAAGGCTGTGGTGGTCGTGACTACATGTACTCAATCGACACAGCACAAGATGATGCCGAAAGCTAGAATGGCGGCAGACTCGTGTAGCTCGTGGTGGCGTTGCGGCAGGGTGTGAAGGCTTTTTTGTGGGATCAAATGGCTCGTAGAGTTGTGGAGGAGCACGTGGCCCTGAAGTCAATCCATGTACTACTGTACATGTACCTTACTTACCCTCTGTATCATGACAGTCGCGCGTGGTTCAACCTAAGGTATTCGATATATTGATTGATCCAACACCATCTTCCCAGTAATGACTACACGGTTTGGGGTACTCGTATGGAGTTAAGGTATGTTGTGCTTGTGAAGATGTAGCAAAGTCGAGTCTCGCGTGGCGACTGTGGCGAGAGGCTGGCCCAAACTCGCGTTTCTCGTCCCGAAGCTCCGAAAGTGACAGCGGCAACGCCTGGCCGGTCCCCTCCTGAACACCTCAATTCGAGTGTGACAAGGGACACTCCACCACTGCGATTGGGCGCACACAACCTGCGAGACGATTCCTGCGATTGACCTATGTAATACTACCCGGCAATACCATCATTCGAGTGTCCCATACACCGCGGTCACCTGATACCATTACTCCTCTCGGCTGTGGCTTGCATCCTCGTTCATTATTAGCTCAGCCAACCGACTGGCCTGATCCTTTCCGCCCCCTACAACACTACGCCTTGCTTGCTCCGCGACTACTCTTCATCTTCCTGGCGCGGGCGGACTGAGAGGATATGGGTTTGCTGTCCAAGCGGCGATGAAAAGAGCATTGGAATTCGGCGACCCACAGGGCAATACTGCCACAACGGCGGCTAGCGCCGCGGCGTGCTGGACCAGAGAAGAGACTTGACACGTGAGCGGGTGGCGACCAGGAAACAAAGACAGGATACCAAACATCAACGCTCGGCAAGGTCGTTGGCTTGAGGAAGGCACCGCACGCCGGCCGACCAGGCCGGGCCGAGTCCGACGACCATGCGCATACCGATCCGAGAACAGCTGGGCCTCCTCATCCTCCTCTCTTCCCTCATTGGACTCATGGTGGTGTCGGTCGCAACATGGATCTCCAACCACAGCTTCGTCCTGAGCATCCGCTCCTCGCGACTGTCACTTACGGCGTCGCTGAAAGCGGCCCAGCTGGCAAGCAATCTGAACCTCATGCAGACGTCGGCCAATTTCGTTTCTACCCGAGTCCTCATCCAATCCGCACTGCAGCATTACAATGACCAGGCGAACAATTCGGCAGACAACTGGATAAGGGCGCAGTCCGACATGCTGGCCGCTATCAGCGGTCGGGGGTCTGTAGGCCAAGCGATGTTGTTGCAGAGCATGGTATTCCCGAAGAATGCTAGTGGACCGGACGGGTCCGCATCTGTTATGAACACTACCAGCACTACCCTTGGGAACTCTATCAGGCTACCGTACAACTGTCCCGACGGCACTGCAGCGTACCTTGGAGACGGTATCTGCGGCAATCTGAACCTGGGGTATCCGCCAATGTTGTACCCGAACCTGACGTACGTCAACGAATACTACGACTCGACCAACGTACAGGAGGCTGTGTACGCTGGCGATACCCTGCGACCAGGCTCTGCCCTACTGGTCGGCCCTTGGGCAGTCAACAACACCTTCTCCCTCGTCTCCATGACCATGCCGATCATCAACAACACTAGCGCTGTTGACGTACTCGGATGGCTGACCGTCGTCATGGACGCGGGGCTCATACAAGACGTCATCTCGTCTACTCAAGGCCTCGACCAGACAGGTCAAACGTTGCTCGTAGGGCCGACAAGCCTTTCGAACAAGTTTGCGACTAACGTCCTCTACAATACCCGGACGAGCGGCAGCGCACCCACCGACTTCCAAGTACAGTATGTCATACCCATCAACAGCTCGGCCGCCTCACGACACATAGATCATGTGCTCGGCACAGCGAACGCGCCTTTCAGCGCTGCTGATTACCCGGCGATCGTCACCGCATTGACGCAAGACAATCATCAGCAGGACAATTCTGGAGCATTGATCAAAGCGCGTAACGAAGCGGGCAAGGAAGTGTCCGTCGGCTTTGCAATACCGCAGCAAAGCATCGTCGACTGGGTCGTTCTTGTCGAGCAGGCAAGGAGCGAGGTCTGGCAGCCGATTGACCGTTTGCGCAATATCCTCCTCGCTTGCGTCTTTGCGACTGCGGCGCTCATGGCCATCATTGCCTTTCCGCTTGCGCATGTCTTCAGCCTGCCCATCCGCCGGTTACGAGAAGCAACTGCCAGGTCCATAGAACCGCCTGGTGTGACACCTAGTAGGTCCAGCATGGAGTCCTTTAGGTCTGATTTGGACGGCCCACGCCACCTTTCGGGCGATGGCGAGGAGGAGACTGGCGTCGACGCTGCGCTTGCGCACAAAGAAGGGTACAAGAATCCGGTTAGTAAGTGGCAGCAGCGACGACGAGAGGAGCGAGATAAACGGCGCGAGGACCGGCGTAAACGGGCGTTCAAGATACCGGGCAAGGTCAAGGAGCGCAAAAGCTTCCTGAAGGACGAGCTGACGGATCTGACTGGCACGTTCAACGAGATGTCGGACGAGCTGATGATGCAGTATGAGCGATTGGAGGAACGGGTGCAGCAGCGTACTGCGGAGCTGGAGCTGAGTAAGAAGGCCGCGGAGGCCGCGAACGAGAGCAAGACGCTCTTCATTGCCAATATATCACACGAGCTGAAGACGCCGCTGAACGGGATTCTGGGTATGGCCGCAGTGTGCTTACAAGAAGACGATCCAACAAGGTTGAAACGCAGCCTGGGCATCATATACAAGAGCGGAGATCTGCTACTCAACCTGTTGACCGATCTACTGACGTTCAGCAAGAACCAAGTCGGTCAACATCTCACCTTGGATGAGAAGGAATTCAAGCTTCGCGAGATCAGCTCGCAAATCCTCGCTATCTTCGACAAGCAGGCGAAAGAGGGCAACATCAATCTGCGCGTGGAATACGAAGGCGTGCACGGGATCGAAGATGACAGCCGATCCCCGGAGCGGAGAGATGTTGGTTACGGACCATCGGGCACCGGTCGCGTCAAGAACATGATTCTCTGGGGTGACGTCCATCGCATCCTGCAAGTCGTTATCAACCTTGTCTCCAACGCTCTGAAGTTCACGCCTGGCGGCGGTTCCGTAGTCGTCACAGTCCGATGTCTGCCCGAGATGCCTGAGATGGGCAGCAGGAAATCGTCCATGAATAGCCGGCAGTCGCGACAACATTCCTCCCGGCACGCGACGCACAAGGGCTCCGATGCCAGCTTGGCGGTCGGTAAGATCGACCTAGCGAACGCGACCATTGCTAGTAACAGGCCGCACATGATACACGAACGAACCGCATCGCCGCCTCCGGGACGATACTTGTACTTTGAGTTCGAGGTCACGGATACCGGACCGGGTGTTCCGGAGAACCTTCAGGCGAAGATCTTCGAGCCCTTTGTCCAAGGAGACTTGGGCTTGAGCAAGAAGTATGGCGGTACGGGTTTGGGCCTGAGCATCTGTTCGCAGTTGGCGAAACTGATGAAAGGGAGTATGGGGATCAGAAGTACTGTAGGCGTGGGCAGCACGTTCTGGATGAAGATACCGATACGGCACATACAGTCCCGAGCGGACAGCACAGCGAGTTCCGCAGTGGACCTCACGGAGAGCAATCGTGGGAGAGCGCACCCGGATGATGATGAAGAACGGACGCCAGCCCGGCATAGTCGACGGCACACCGACGATCACGACGCAGCGACATCCCCGAACACAGACGCCATCGCCAGCGGCTCAGGCTCGCCCGTCGTCGCCCCAACGGAGTCCCAGCCGCGCCTCGTAGGCCTCAGCCAACCTTTCTTCGCCGCCAGCTCTCCCATGGAGTCCCCCGCCTCGCAACCCGCCGCCATGCATAAGATCACCGCGGAAGCCACACGCGGGGGCAAAATCCGCGTCCTCGTCGCCGAGGACAACAAGGTCAACCAGGAAGTCGTGCTGCGCATGCTGAAGCTCGAGGACATCTACGACGTCACAGTCGCCAAGGACGGGCAGGAAGCGCTGGATCGGGTGCGGGAGAGCATGCAGCCGCGGGATGCGGCGGGGGGTGGGGGAGGCGGGCAGCCGTATAATTTGATTTTCATGGATGTGCAGATGCCGAATGTGGATGGGCTGACGAGCACGAAGATGATTCGGGAGATTGGGTATCAGGCGCCGATTGTGGCGCTGACGGCTTTTGCGGAGGAGAGCAATATCAAGGATTGCTATGATTCGGGCATGAATTACTTTCTGTGAGCCAACGCTGGACCGGACATGCTGGGTGCGTTTCTGTGCTGACTTTGGTGTGTGTACAGCTCCAAGCCCATCCGTCGGCCCCAGCTCAAGAAGGTTCTTAAGGAGTACTGCGCCCCTATACCAGAAGAGGACGAGGTCACTCCTCCTGAGCCCATCCAGAGCGGTGGGAACACGACGATCGTCATGGTCCACTCGCCGAAACCGGATGACGGTGTCACGGAGCAGAAGACGCCAGCTGCTGCTGTGAATGGGAAGCCGCCGCCTTCACAGGTCGCCGAGCCGTCTGCAGTGAAACAGGTGAAGGAGATGGAGCGGGGAGGCGGCGCGGGCTCGGAGCCTGTCTCGCCTTTCTCCTCGTAGGGACCATGTTGGAAGACTTTTCGGCTTGCGGCGCTCGGGGAGTTTAGTCTGGGATATCTGCGTCTAAGAAGCGTACGCGGCTTGGGGAGTTGTTGTGTTGGAATATGGTGCCGCCGAAAATCTCGTTGAGCGATGGTGTTAAGGTGTTCTTCCGCTGGGCTTGCAACCGTTGGAGGGCTCGCATGTAGGCGAGGTTGGGGTTGGGGATCAATGGGGATCCTATTGATATGTATTGCTCTATATCTCTGCATGGAGGATGAATGGGATACGGCGGGCTACTGCTTGCTGATACACGGCTCGAATGGTTCCATCGTTGACATCTGTGCATATGCCTTATGTCGTCCGTCGCCGGTCTTTGGGCCCCCGCTTCGTTCCCCACGTCGTGCTTGTTTGATGCTCCAGGTGCACTCACGGTCTTGACAACACCGACACGGTATCTTTAGCGTCATGGCCAAACTACTGAAAAAGCCGCTGAAGCTCGCCCTGGTGCAGCTCGCGGCAGGAGCAGACAAGAATGCCAACCTCTCCCACGCCCGCCACAAAGTCCTCGAAGCGGCCTCGAATGGCGCCAAACTGGTCGTCCTGCCCGAATGCTTCAACTCCCCCTACGGCGTCAAGTACTTCGCCAAATACGCCGAGACCCTCCTCCCCTCGCCCCCCACCAAAGAGCAGTCCCCCTCCTTCCACGCCCTGAGCGCCATGGCGAAGGAAGCAAAAGCCTACCTAGTCGGCGGCAGCATACCCGAATACAGCGCCGAAACCAAAAAGTACTACAACACGAACCTCACCTTCGGCCCGGACGGCGCGCTCCTCGCCACGCACCGCAAAGTCCACCTCTTCGACATCGACATCCCCGGCAAAATCACTTTCCGCGAGTCGGACGTCCTCTCCCCGGGCAACAAAGTCACCCTCGTCGACTTGCCGGACTACGGCAAGATCGGCATCGCCATCTGCTACGATATCCGCTTCCCGGAGCTCGCCATGATCGCCGCGCGGAAAGGCGCCTTCCTGCTGCTCTACCCGGGGGCTTTCAACCTCACGACCGGGCAACTGCATTGGGAATTGCAGGCGAGGGCGCGGGCGATGGATAATCAGGTCTACGTGGGCCTGTGTAGTCCGGCGAGGGATATGGAGGCCGAGTATCATGCTTGGGGGCATTCGATGGTGGTGGATCCCAATGCGGGGGTAGTGGCCGAGGTGGGCGAGGGGGAGGAGGTGGTGTATGCTGAGTTGAGGGGGGAGAAGATTGAGGAGACGAGGAGGGGGATTCCGATTTATACGCAGAGGAGGTTTGATGTTTATCCGGATGTTAGTGAGGGGAAGGTGAGGTATGAGGAGTGAAGGGAGGTAAAGGTGCGGTTTAATGAGTGATGAGACATGGGTAACGACGTCGAGATGTCCGGATGGCGACGAGAGGCCAGGTGGAAAGGTTGAAGAGGCCAGGTGGAAAGCACCAAGGCGGTTGTTCCGACGAACGGCACTCGCGCAGCGACAGTGGAGAAATCTGGCAGTAGCGAGGCGGCATTGACGAGGCGGCATTGACGACTACAATGCGCTTGCTGTAGACCGTTCGTTGGATCTCTTATCCTCCTCTTTCCTGACTTCGAGGTCACCTTTCCAAACCTCTACCGTCGCGTCTCGTATCTCACCGCCACCTGCTCGGAACTGGAGTCAGACGTTGATCGTCGATCCGGATCCAACCTCGCATCTATCAATCACCGCACTCGTGACGGCAGGCTCCGTTCACCATCCAACAGATTAACCACGCCATCTGCGGCGGCCAGACTTCATTCTGGCCCCGCCACCTACAGATGCTCACCTCATTACTATGGGCATGTCGTCTCCTTCCATTGCCGGTCAGGTCCCTATCCTCTCTACTACTGAAGGGCAGCGTCGAAGCTCCAATATACACGCCACTCAAGTGTCTCGCAGTCCCAGCAATGCCAGTTCCGTCGCGCGTGGCAAAGACAGCGGTCTCAACCAGCGAGCACTTACCACGCATGTTGGCCGGGAGCCGGCGACGATTACTCGCAAGAGGCTACCGTGGCTCGATGGAGGGCAGCAGCCGAAGTCCGGAGATGTGCACATACCGGGTAGCTTTGAGCCGGCAGGAGGTAGTCTGGACGAGGCAGTGACGGCTTTCTGCGAGCCCACGGCCCCTGTGCCTGACGCCGACGCTCCCGTTGCACCTCAACAAGCTCCCCAATCTCGCGGTGAAGGAGCCTTGATCGATCCACTGAGCAACGATCCAACGCTTCGTGCCGTGGGCTCGACTCCTTCGCTGCAGAACCGAAAGAGAGTTGGATCGAAGCCGAGGACTCTGTCTATGACATCTGAGCCGAGACCGGGTATCAAGCCCACGCCGACCAAGCAGCATGCGAGACTGGCATTAGGAATGGTCAGCGAGAAAAGCGGGCAAGCCGAGGAGTACACGCCGTCGGAGTACAGTACTACGATCTCGTCGGACAACGAGCCTGGGAGCTACGCTCCCGGTAAATCGCCGCCGCCGAAGCCGGTTGCAGTTCCTGCCATCCTGCCTTCGACACTTGTCAGGAGACCGTTAGTGGTCCCTAAACCACCGCCACGGTACTCGGCATCACGCGAACGAGGGATGATGCTACCAGACACCGTTGTGAAGCGAGGTACTACGATACCGAAGCCACAGCCGCCCAGCAAGCAGCCGGTGAATGCGCCGAAACGACAGACGTTACACGAGCTGCCAAGTCACCTCATGCAATCTTCGTCTTCGACCTCGCCTGACACGCAATCTCAGTCGCCGACGACGAGCAGGGAAGCCTCGCCACTCACGCTTCCTTTCCAGCCAGCTCTCCCATCCGCCAACGTCTCATCGACCACTGAGGCTCCCCCTAATACTACACTCACGCGCCCAGATCCTGTCGTTGTCCGATCTGCCGGTCTTCGCCGCGAGAATCGCTCCCTTAGTCGTGCCGTCACGGGCTTGGAGAATCTTATGGAAGACGCTCTGCACGTTGCCAAGGACGCCGCGGACAGCGGTCGTCCTGACCATGTGGCGCACATCCTCGACAGCGCGGCAGCAGTACTACGGAAAGCCAGCACTGCGATCCCAAAGGGAAAGAAAGTTCCGTACGGAGAGACTGGCTCGCCGTTCAATGTCTCGCCTCACGAATCTGGAGACTCGGACTCGGACTCGGACTCGGAGCACGGCGTCCACTCGGGGTTCTCGTCGGCGATGCATAGTCGGGACGTTTCCGCCGAGACGGCTCCGACGCTGCTCACGAGGAGTGCACACTCGAGCGCTCAGCCTGTCCTCGTAAACCGGTATACCGGGAAGAATGGCAAAGCACCGATGTCGATGCGAGCTCCGATCGAGCACGGCAACGCTTCTTCAGCTGACGATGATGACTCAATCGCACCCACTCCACCGCGCCTCTACCAGCCTGCTTCTGCGGAGTCCATTGTCCGCGACTTTGCGTACGCTAGGATGCAGAACGCACGAGCAGTGTCGGCCGTGTCGTTGAGCACGCAACCCACCCGGTATGGCGCCGCGGCAGATTTCTATAGCAACAACGGCGAGTCCTCTCCACCGCTATTACGTCGCAGCATTGCCTTGAGCAAGATGGCAGTAGACACGGCTTTACCGACTGATAGAGACTTACCTACGTTGCCGGCTCCGGTCGTCGGCCCAGGAAAGGATAGTGTGGGAAGGGTGAAGAGAGGCGCCGACAAACGACCCATGCAAGGCGCACTGCGGGAGCTGGAGCATGTGCCGACGGATACGGAACCGCCGAGGCAGCGAGACGGTGACAATAATCCAGCTGGCACGGTGCCGCAGCGGCGGAAGAAGGATAGGCATCATCCGCACCTGTCTGACTTCTTCGAGACTGCGTAAGTAAGCCTTTTCACTAATCGGAAATTGCACGCCGAATCTTGTTTTTAGCCTGCCGCTGACGATTGTAACGCAGCTACTATCGCCACCCAGAGACCGACCGCGCCGCGAAAGCCCGTCAGCTATCGGGTATCACAGATGCCAGGTCAGTCCCCGCTCTCCTCGCCACCCCCGGCTCTCCTCCACCGGTGCCGCCCCGGCGAAGCACAACAACAGCCGCCATCCCACCCTCTTCTGATTCAGCCGTCGCTAAGCAAGGCTCGAGGTTAGTGGCCCCTCCCAAGCCCCCGCGCTCTTGCCGAGTCGCGAAAACCTCAGCTTAAAGCATCCTCGCAGAAAGCACATCTCCCTGCGAGACGGCCAGGCGTTCAGTCTCGGGAGGTACCATCGGAGGCAGCCGATTGCGAGGGAGTGGGATCCGGTGCGGAAGAGGATTACGGCCGCGATTGCGTGCGCCAATACGGTGTTTATTGGGTTGATTGCGGGGATATACGTATGTTGGCTGTCCATGTGCTGTGTCCGCCAGAGAAGGAGGACTGTGGTGGGAGACATGATTGCTGACCATCTTGGTGATCTAGGCTGGAGAGGTGCCGAAGATCCAATACCAGATCCAGGACATGGGCCACCGAGTCATTCTCGGCAATGTGCTGTGAGTGTCAAGGCCCTGCCACCAGCTCTGTCAACGCGCAGTACACTGACACACCATTGCTAGCCTCTTTATCGGCCTCGGCCTAACGACCTTGCTCTTCTGGCCTCTCCCACTCCTTCACGGCCGCAAACCCTACACCCTCCTCGCCTTCGCCCTAATGCTTCCCTTGCAATTCCCGCAGGCTCTAGCCGTCTCAGGCTACCGCAACCCCAACAACCCGATCTTCCGCTGCGGCCTGCTGATCCCGCGTGTCCTGACGGGAATGGCCATGGGCTTCGCGAACATCAACCAGCTGCCCACGCTCTTCGACCTCTTCGGCTGCTCCCTCATGTCCGAGGCGCCGCATCAGGAGATGGTCTCTGCGGACGATATCCGGCGACAGGGTGGCGGCGTTGGGATCTGGCTGGGAATTTGGAGCTTCTGCTTTACTGGGAGCTTGTCGATCGGGTTCTGCATTGGAGCTTGCATCATCTCGGGCTTGGATCCGAGCTGGGGGTTCTACGTCGTGGTCGTTCTGCTGGCGTTCTTCTTGCTCGTCAATGTCATCGCGCCTGAGACGCGCAGGGCACCATACAGGCGTTCGATTGCGCATTTCTTCGACGACTCAGAACCGGATAAGCTGAAGCGGCGGGTGGCAAGAGGCGAGGTGAAGCTGCACATCGAAAACGAGGGGCCGAAGTGGTGGTTCCAGGAAGTCTGGGCCGGCGTCGTCTTGACCAAACGCATGGTGTGCCAGCCCGGCTTCTTCGTGCTCATGGTCTACATCGCATGGATCTACGCCCAAGTCACGCTCGTCATCCTAGTAAGCCCATCACCCTCCACCCCTCACGCCCTCCAACCCTCTCGCTAACCACTCCCCCCAGCTCCTCGGCGCCCTCCTCTCCCGCGAATACACCTGGCAACCCCAGTACGTCGGCCTTGCCGCCCTCTCCCTGGCCATCGGCGCCTTCTGCGCCCTCCCCCTCGCCAAAGCCTCCGTCTTCTCCCGCTCGCGCTTCACGCCCCAGCGCACCGACAGCATGACCATGCGCGCCCCGCGCCTCACCTGGTCCTCGCACCTCCTGCGGCGCTGCACCTTCACCCTCCTGCTGCCCTTCGCGGGCCTCGCCTACACGCTCTCCGCGCCCGGCCCGAGTATCAGCTGGGTGTCGCCGACGGTGTTTTGTGGGCTCGTGGGGTTTCTGAGTAACCTTGCTATTGCCGAGTGCGTGGGGTTGATCATGGAGGTGTTTGATACGTGCGATTTGCAGCCGGGGGTGAACCAGAAACACAGGCTGGAGTCTATGACTGAGACGACGCGGCGCAGACGCACGAATTACTCGTCGTTCCCTCGGGTCTGCGCAGGCTTCTTCGCCGCGCAGTCGCTGGGGTTCTTCTTCGCGGCGGCCAGTACGGGGGTTTCGGGCGCCGTCACCCGGGCGCTGGGTGCGCAACAAGCCGTTGCGGTCGTTGCGGCAACTCTGCTGGCTATTACGGTGCTATTCATGTGCGCCATGTTCCGGTACAAACAGGTGCAGGTCATCCCCTCGGCGGTCTTTGACCGCGCCACGAGGAAAGGGAGTATTGCGTGGGGAGCTGGGGCTGAGGATCCGGAGTGGAGGCCGGTGATCATTGGGAATCCGTCGGGCAAGATGCGGAGGGTGAATTTGCTCGAGTTGGGGGCGTTGACTCGGTGGACGGAGATTAGGAGGTTGAATAAGCTGTGGAGGAAGTGAGGAGAGCAAAGCGGGGATTGGCGGCACCTGATGGGTTGGGTAGACCTTAAGATACCTTAGTGCCCTCTGCTTGTGGCCTGTAGCCTGAGAGCTACTCTACATGTTGTTGGAACTTCTCGATGGCAATAGACGATCATTGCTGAGGTATGCCTCTATACCTATCAGGCGTTACGGGTCATTGCAAAGGGAGCCTACTCCCGCAGATCTAGGTTTCCGCAGTCGTAACTCATCTACTTCTGCGTCTCAATCACAGCCGGCGCCTTGATCTCCCTCCCCTTCAAGAATTCCAATCCCTCACCCGCATAACTAATTAACGGACTCACCTCCACCCCACTCTCCTCCTCCCCACCCTCACTCACCACCGTCGCGCCCGCCCCTTCCAAGAACCTTTTCCCCTGCGCCAGGATATCCCGCCTCGAAGTCTCGGGACTGTCCTCTTTCGACCCCGGCGCGTTCTTCAGCGCCGAGAACTCGTCCTCGCGCTTGACCTCCATGCACGCGAACTTTTCCATCGGCACGAAGGGGAAGCAGTCGAAGACGAAGAGCTCGAGTTTGATGCCGTTCGGGTTTTCGGGCTTGACTTGCTCGCCGGTTTTGGAGTCGAGGGGTATGGAGGGGATCTTCTTCTTCGCGACGTGGTGCGGGAGTTTGTGCGCCCAGTCTGGTATGCTTTGAAGGTACTGGAAGGAGTAGTAGTGGTTCACGATGTTGGCGGCGCGGAATTTGAGGAGGGTGTTGTCTTTGGGGTCTTTGGCTTCGGCGGTCGAGGTGTCGATTTCGGAGTACTCGACTACGTCTGGCTTGCCGTTCTTCGCGACGATGAGGCCGACGGATTCTTTGGCGTCGCGTTTGCGGACGACTTTGGTGGCGATGTCGACGTTTTTGGAGGCGCTGAAGCCGATGAAGGTTGGGTCGGCGACGCGGACGAGGCAGTTGTCTACGCCGAACATGTGGATGTGCTGTACACCGCGCTTCTCCATGTCCTGCACTACACCGCTGAGTACGAGGGCGTTGTAGAGTCCTCCGTTACCGTCTGGCGCTACAGCAACTTTGTCTTTTGTTTCAAGCAGGATCTTGCCATCCATGCTGATGCAGGGTAGGACGCCCTGCTCGAAGATCTTGACATTGTTTCTGTCAAGCCCGAAGTAATGATGCTCCTCAAAGTATTCCTCCGTGGGTTTGCGAGTCGGGCCGGAGGTCATGATGTACCACGGTACTACTACGTCCAACGCCTCCTTGCTGTGGTGCTTCGCCGCGGTATGCTGCAGCCGTCGGATCCTCTCCGCTTGCAGCTGGAACAGCGGCTTCTTGCTCGGGAGACCAATATCGTAGCAGCCCTTGGGGGCGGAGCTGCCGAGTCGAGTGCCTTGACCGCCTGCCATGAGCACCACGCCCACCCTGTTCTCTGATATGAGCTTGAGCCCCTCCTTGAGCCATTCGTCCAGGTCACTTTGCTTGCTATCGATTGTGGACGTCGTGGCCGAATCAGGCAGCTGTTCTAGCTTGGGTTTCTCATCTTCGCTCTCGGGCTTCGGCGGGTTGATGGCTTTGTCGGCGATTTTGTTGATGTGCTCCGGATCGAACATCTGTAGCTGCTGGAACAGTGCACCCTTTTCGTGCGGCTTGAGAGCGTCCCAGTAGCTGAACACATGCCCTTGACCTGCCGTCTCATACTTCTCCCGCAGCTCCTTAAGGTCATTGTCTGAGGGAGGTTGCAGTTGCGCCTCGACGTCTTTTTGTCCGCCCATGTTCATGGCAGACATCATACTGTTCATCCCGCTCTTGATCGAATCCATGTTGGCGTTGTCGCGGTGGTATTATTGAAGAGGTCCGGTGGTATGAAACACTGCAGACATGGAGCTTGTGCTGTTCCTGAGTCGGACTCAGCTGAGACATGAACCCCACAAACATGAACAATACGTCATGCAGGGTCCTTCCCCATCCGGCGCCCTCTTCTCACATGCATCCAGTCCGCTCGACCTTTTTCTAGTGGAGTTGTCCCTCTCTCGTCGACACATGGTAAGGCCGAGGCGACTAACCCTGGCAAGCGTGCGGTCTCAGTTCTCTGGCTTCGGCCACCGTCATCCATAAGTGGCGGCGACGGACCAAACCAGAGATAATGTTCTCTTAGAGCTCACCATTTTAAGCTTGGCGTAAACATCCACGACCACCTGCACGGACTGCACACACCACGGCAATACTTCAGAGCGAGACACAGTCTACGGGGTATGATGACCGGCGTCATCCATTTACACTATATCGTCTTATCTTTGAAGGCGTCTCGACTGTAGGACTCTTGCGCAGTACCTCAATCCCTTGCAGCCCATCAATCAACGGTCAACTACCCTACCCTATCTGCGAAACAGCTCCGGATGTAATCTTGTCCGCGGATGGTGCCATTTCATGCCCGCCAGTTCGGGTCTCAAGCTTCTTCAAGCCTCTCAGTCGAAGCACGCCCTCCAGCTAGTTCTCTTCTTCCAGCCAACACCGAGTGGAGTGTTGGAACGCAACGGGGCTCGCTGACACACGCGGCCCAGGCATAGAGCGAGATTGCCTCGACATCGACACGAATTTGAGATCGGCGTCTGGATGGATGGACACGCATACTCGTACAGAGCTAGGCGGGCGCTTGGTTGTAGGATGAGCTGTGTTGAGAGAATCTGATGGACCCCTAGGTGTTGTTGTGCTACAGACATGTCGTTGGATCACACTTGCCGTCGTGAGAATGAACGCGGACTGCGAGTATGACATTGTTGTGCTGCAAATGATTGTGTTGTAGCCGTAGGGACGTCTACCCCTTCATATTATCTCGATGTCAACACGATAGGAAGACTTCATGTCACATTCACGCGACGTCCACGCGACTGACGAGGCGAAACATGACGTAAAGGTTCACATGAAGTCGCGAAAACACGACAACACGTGATGATGAACCCCAAGTGAGGCCGCCTAGTAGGCCGTCGCCGTCCACCTTTGCGCCTAATCAACAAACATCACACCAAACACACACACACACAACATCCGAGCACCTCTCGATCGACCATGCGACTTGCACCACAGGATCCACACTCCTTTGCCGCACTCTCCAGCGGCTGTGACCTTTGCGCTGGACACCTGCCATCTTTCATCCACGCCGTCGCACCGCAGCACCGTAGAGCGAGTGAGCGGCGCACCACATGCCACGATACCCATACCGATCCTGCTCGCCATCCCCACCAGATCTTCACTAGCAACCAATCTCCAAGATCTCATCTTGAATCGCCAATATGGCAGCCCACCCGGACGATGCGCGCGAAGTCATTGAAGAGGAACTCGACTTCGTGGAAGTCTTGATTGAGAGCTTAGATGGAGGCGCTGACGACTACGCCGAGAATCTGCAACGTCTCGAGACGAAAAGGGTTGAGTTGCAAGAGAAGCTCGAAGCACTGGGGGCCAGCCCACGTCCGCAAAGCCGAGGCATGGATGGCGCCAGTGACCAGCAGACTGCGTGGTGGAACGCGACGATGGATGGGAGACCTGGCAGCGGAGGTGATGGCAGTCGCACGGTCAGCGGATCATCGGGTGGCTCGCTGAGCGGCGTCAAGCGCCCGTTGCCTGAAAGCCTATCTCTCGACACCGAGCAACAGCGCTTCAAGAGGTCCACGCCGGACCCTTCGAACGCCGGGACACCCACTTCGTCAGAGGACTCTTTCGCCATGCCACCTACGGATCCCAGCGAGAGGGCGAGATGGAGACAGCAGAACGGCGAAGCTGCTCTCTTGAAGCGGCGCGAGCAAGAGCTGGCGGATGCACAGTTGGCACAATCACTCCATGCGCGACACAACCGGCCAATGCCATCGTCTGCATCCTCCTCTCGCCCAGGCGTACAGACCACGCTTTTCCAAAACGGCTCCTACCAGCGTGCTCCTCCGCAGGCGAGGGATTTTTTGGGACGCACGCCACACCCGGAGGTTGGCGGGCCCTCTGGGTCTGGCTCGGCGTACCATGCACAACTGCCCAAATCTGTCAAGCCAGATTCCCGATCGACGTACGTCGAGCCCGTGTTAAGCCCGAACAGCCAACGGCTCGCACAGAGGCCGCGCTCTACGCCGTCCTCGGCCCTCGTGGATCTGACTGCTGCAGACGATGACGACGACTTTAGCGAGATCGCCCCGGAGAGCTTCACACCGAGCAAGCGTCCCGTTAAGAACGCGGATTTTGGCATGGTGCAGCGGCAGCCGATGCCGGGCGCATATCCGCTACCAACACCCAGCGGCAGGCAGGTCAACGGAGGCAATCCCCCCACCCATATGCTGCCACCCGCGATGCCTCCGCTCAGTCGATTGCAGGCACCACTAGGCGTTGCCAGCAATGTTCTCGGCGGCAGTAGGTATGTCCCCCAAAGCTTCGCATCGCCGCTCGCTGAGTTGAGCCATCTCGTTCATGGATCAAGCTCGAACGCAAGCCTATACACTGATCTAGCAGCTGGCGACGCCGACGACGACGACGATCTCGTATACGGTGGTACGCGAGCTCTGGACGCGTATGCTGGCCTGGACGACCTGTTCACGGCGCGTTACAACTCCTTATCCGCACACGATCCGAGCAAGACGAAGGAAGAGATCGAAGCCTTGTTGGCGAACATCAGGCCTGATGAAGACATGCCAGCGGAGCTGTGTGTGCATACCCCGGAAGCACTGACCATCACATTACACAGATATCAAGAAATGGGCTTGACATGGTTGAAGAAGATGGAAGAGGGTCCTCACAAGGGTGGAATCCTCGCGGACGACATGGGACTTGGCAAGACCATCCAGGCCATTTCACTGTTTGTCACGCGTCGGAGTGATGACCCCAGGTGCAAGACCACGCTCATTATCGCTCCGGTCGCACTCACGCGTCAGTGGCAGCAAGAGATCGAAAGCAAGATCAAGCCTGGCCTCCGGCATCGCCTCACTACATTCATTCATCATGGCTCGGCCAAAAAGAAGAGCTACAGAGAGCTGCAAGTGTACGACGTGGTGATGACCACGTATGGCAGCTTGGCCGCCGAGCTCAAGAAACAAGAGAAATTTCGCCTCCGCCAAAAGAACGACCCAAATGCTCGTGAGCGTCCAAGTGAGCAGTGCGCCTTGCTTGCTCCAGAGGCAAACTGGTACCGCGTTGTCTTAGACGAAGCGCAATGCATCAAAAACAGAAGCACGCAATCCGCAAAGGCGGCCTTTGCGCTCCGTGCGAAACACCGCCTCTGTATGACCGGAACCCCGATGATGAACAACGTCGACGAGTTCTTCTCGCTTGTCCACTTCGTAGGCATCAAGCCGTACTGCCACTGGGACAAGTTCAGGATTGACTTCTCCACCCCACTCAAGAAGGGTAGCGACTACAGCAAGGACAGAGTCATGGAGCGATTCCAAGCCTTGTGCAAGGCCGTAATGCTGCGTCGCACAAAGAAGAGCACCTTCGAGGGCAAGCCAATCTTGACTCTGCCGGAGCGCACGACTGAGATGGACAACCCAGAGTTTGACGAAGAGGAGAAAAGCTTCTACGACGCTCTTCAGCACCAGACCCAAGTGACGTTCAACAAATACCTGGCGGAAGGGTCGGTGGGACGGCATTACAGCAATGTGCTCGTGCTACTGCTGCGCTTGCGTCAAGCGGCCTGCCATCCGCACCTTGTTCGAGACTTCGCCATCTCTTCCGTTGCGGGCGTCGAGCCCAACGATCTGATCAGGCTCGCGGAGACGCTGGCTCCAGATGTCGTAGGGCGAATCATGGAGAAGGAAGGAGCGTTCGAATGCAACATCTGCATGGATGTCACTCCGAACCCGGCTATCTTCATTCCCTGCGGTCACGATACGTGCGCGGAGTGCTTTGCTCGGATTACGGATCCGGCCAATGCGATCGCCGCGGGCAACGATGAAGGTGGTACCAAGGCGAAGTGCCCGAGTTGTAGAGGGGACATCGACTCGAAGAATATCACCGACTTTCACAGCTTCAAGCAGGTTCATCAACGGGAGCTGCTGACTGAGGACGAGCAGAAGCAGTTGGGAGCTGATGACTCCGATATCGAGGATGATGACGACGATGCGGTTGAGAAGGGCGGTGACAGTGAGACGGAGAGTGACGATGCTGACGAGGTGGATGACCGTGGTAACTTGGCGGACTTCATCAACGATGGGACCGAGTCGGAAGGCGAAGAGCCAGGCGACCTGGACGGGCTGCTTCCACGCAAAGATCTTACTGGTCCGTCTCGCGCTGACGGCGGTAGCGCAAAATCCCGCAAGACCAAGGAGACGGGCAGCAAGCCGGAGAAGGCGGGCAGGCCGAAGATGTCTGAGAAGGCGAAGGGCAAGCGAAAGAAGAAGGATGACAAGAAGGTCACCCTTGCCGATCTACGCCGTCTCGGCTCACGCAATATCAAGGCGCGCAAAGCCTACCTTTGCAAGCTGAGAGTAAGCTGGATCTCCTCAGCCAAGCTCGACAAGACACTCGAGATCCTCCGCACCATCATGGCCGTGAAAGACGGCGAGAAGGTCCTCGTTTTCTCGCAGTGGACCTCCCTCCTCGACTTACTCGAGATCCCCATCGACGAGGCAGGCTGGGGCTACCGCCGCTACGACGGCAGCATGAGGTCAAAAGACCGCGCCGACGCTGTCGACGAATTCAAGACCTCTCCAGAGCTGCGCATCATGCTCGTCTCGCTGAAGGCCGGCAATGCGGGGCTCAACCTCAATATGGCGAGCCAAGTCATCATCCTTGATCCGTTCTGGAACCCATACATCGAGGAGCAGGCTATCGACCGTGCGCACCGGCTCGGCCAGACGCGGCCGGTAACGGTGCATCGTATGCTTATCAAGGATACGGTGGAAGATCGTATCTGCGAGGTAAGATTAATGCAGTGCTTCATTTTGCAGAGTTGATGGCTAACACACCATGTCTCTTGCAGATCCAGGAGCGGAAGAGAGAGCTCATCGGCACGGCGCTGGATGAGAAAGCTGGCGCAAGGGTCAGCAGGCTCGGCGTGCAAGAGCTGGCGTACTTGTTCGGAGTCACGGCGAACCCAAACCAAGTCGTCAATTACCAACCGCGGAACGCTCATCGCTAGGACACCAGCGTCGAACATCCAGCGGAGGGGAGGTGCTCGTGCTGCCTTTGTTATGGGGATCACGAGCTCAGTGGTATCGGAATGCTGCTATACTAGTTCATATGGGACGGCTGTTATTACTACATACATGGGAGTATTATATGGGCGGCGAAAACGGCAACAGTGATACCCAGGGCATGGCTACGATTACGAGAGTGGCGTGAGGTGACGCTCCGATAGATGGTAGCTGTCGAATCAGCAACGAAGTTCGGAACGATCAGTAGATGCTATGTAATGTTTACACGTCACATACCTCTGAATTCGGTGGTTCAACTCCCGTCTCCTCACTCCAAGAACCGCGACGCTACCACATGCATTTATCAGAAGTCAGTGTGGTCACGTGCCGTCATGCTCGAGCAGCCGAGAAGCCGTGCGAAAGCGGAAGCGGCGTTACTAGCGCCGGCGCAGCTTTCCCACCTCAAAGCCCAAGATTTCTGTTCCGACTCATTCACACGAACATACTTGCCATCACTTTACAAGCTTTCATTCGCTGCAGTCGGTTGAGGCAGTTGGAGAGGAGTGGAGAGCTGAGAAGAAGAAGCAGAAGCAGAAGACGAGACAGCGCAGAAGCAGAAGGTCAGTCCCCCCGTTCCGAGCGGCACACGATAAGACCCAGTCTCGGGTGCCTGCGCTCCATCCTAGGTGCAGTCTCTCGGCTGACGAGGGAATGTTTGCTGACAATGCGCACATGGGGCAGGTCTCGCGAGAGATATCAGTCGCAGCTCTGGCGGACGAAGTACCAGCGGGAGGCGCGGGCGGAGCAGGCAGGATGTCGTCGCTTTCTCGCCGCGCGTGCTACAAGTGCGGCAATGTCGGGCACTATGCGGAGGTGTGCTCGAGCAGCGAGCGGTTGTGCTACAACTGCAAGCAGCCTGGTAAGGGAGAGACAGTGGCTGCGGGTATGCGCAGGGTGTGCTGACCGCTGTTTTGCTTGTAGGGCATGAAAGCAACGCTTGCCCGAGTCCGCGCACGACTGAGAGTGAGTTGCTACTTCTCGACAGACTTTTGGTGGGGACGACGTGTTGACGATGGATTCAGCTAAGCAGTGCTATCACTGCCAGGGCCTCGGCCACGTCCAGGCTGACTGTCCGACTCTGCGCTTGAGCGGCGGCGCTGCGGGCGGACGCTGCTACTCTTGCGGTCAGGCGGGCCACTTGGCTGTACGTTCATGCACACCCTCAACTGGCGAACTCTTCAGTTGACTTGCTATGTAGCGCAACTGCCCGAATCCGAATACCGCAGGGGCTCCCCCGACCGCGCCAGCAGCTGCAGCTCCAGCACCCATGGGTCGCGGCGCCGGCGGCTTCCGTGGCGGCCGCGGTGGTGGCTTCACCGGCATGCAGACGAACCGCGCCGCGACGTGCTACAAGTGCGGCGGTCCCAACCACTTCGCTCGCGACTGCCAGGCTCAGGCCATGAAGTGCTACGCTTGCGGCAAGCTGGGCCACATCTCGCGCGACTGCACGGCTCCGAACGGCGGTGCGCCAAACACGGCCGGGAAGACATGCTACAAGTGCGGACAGCCGGGACACATCAGCAGGGAGTGCACGCAGGTGGAGGGCACGAACGGCGATGCGGGCGGTGCTATAAACGGCGAGGGTGCTCCGGTGGCTGAGGGCTCGTCCTCGGGTGCGCCGGTGGCGGCCTAGTTGGTTCCTGACCGAGACGCGCATGCTCTGGCGGCTAAAGAGCATAGATGCGCAGCCTGTGCCGGCGGCCAACCTTTTCGACAGTACATCCTTTTCAAAAACCCGTTTCACCCGTGAGAGTTCTCACGACGACCATGACCCCACCTACTACATCTAAACGACCATCACGACACACGTACACCCGCACCTTGGAAGCAAACGAACGTAGAGCGCGCCAACTTGTGGATGTCTTGGGCTGCGCGAGCGACGGGCGAGGGAGGTTGACAAGAGCGACGGCATGCGTCGGCGTGAGATGGGACATGGCGGAGGGGCGAGTAGGGCGGAAGTGGCGTGGCGACGCATTGCATGGCTCGCAGGCCCGAAAAGCATGAGTATATATGGAGCGCATCATGATATGCGCGCGCACCTCACTCCACCCGCTTCCATTCTGTTGATCGCTTGTCTAGTGATCTGCTGTAGTACTGCGTCTGCGAGGAGAAGCCATGTGCATGGTGGTGGTCTGGCAGCGCCAAGACTGAGGTCGGTTTCCTCGCGCTCCTTCCTTCAATACCACGCGATTGTAGCCTGATGCTGGACCTCACGTCTGTATGCCCGACTTCACCCTTTCTTTTCTTTTGTCCGTTTGCTTCTCAAATTCAGCGTCTGCGTTGCAATACTGTCTGCCATCTCTTCCGGATCAATAACATTCTCAACTGCCTCGCACACAGTCTCGACTTATCACCGATTTACTCACGCTCTCCGGCACCCACGACAGGCCCGCCACAATGCCGGCTTCGGTCGCCAGCAGCGACGACGCCGAAGTGAGTTTCAGCCGTGGCATTGGCGGTATGCAATCGCAGGGCAGCATGACTGACCCACCATGGCAGGAAGAGAACTACATTGTCGATATCGACCAGCTGCAACAGCATGGTACAGTTCCCTGCCAGGCCTCGCATTGGTGGATATCTGTGCAGTGACTTATTACCACCGTCAGGCATCGGACAGTCGGACATCATTAAGCTGAAGGCGGCCAGCTTCCATACCGTCGCGGTGAGGTCTCCGCCCTTGGCAAAGCTTTTGCGTCCAGTCGATGCTAACAACGGGACAACAGGCCGTGCACGCTGCCATGAGCAAGCATCTGCTCAAGATCAAAGGCTTTTCCGAGGTCAAGGTCGACAAAGTCAAGGAGGCCGCCAAGAAGTGCTTGGTACGCTTTTCTAGAATCACTCAAGCCCTCAGTCGATGCTGATAATGCTGCCTAGCCCAATTCCCAGAACTTCATCACTGCAGCTGAGACGCTGCATCTCCGCAAGCGCTGCTTCCGCCTCTCCACTGGCAGCAAGCAGTGGGACTCGATCCTACTGGGCGGCTTCCAGTCCTGCAGCATCAGCGAGGTGTATGGCGAGTATCGGTGCGGCAAGACTCAGCTTGCCCATACGCTCTCCGTTATTGCCCAGATGCCGAAGGAAGACGGTGGTGGGGCCGGGAAGGTGGCGTGGATTGGTATGTCAAGCCCACCGTGCCTAGCAAATGATGGAGTGGCTAGTTACTGACCGTGTCACCAGATACGGAAGGCACATTCCGCCCCGAACGCATCGTCCAAATTGCCGAACGCTTCCAAATCGACCCGGAGCAGGCCAATGAAAACATCATCCAGCACCGCGCCAACAACAGCGACGAGCAAGCCGACTGCCTCAACCAGCTCGCCGAGCACTTCGCCACAGGCGACTTTCGCCTCCTCGTCGTCGACAGTCTTATGGCCCTCTTCCGCACCGATTACACAGGCCGCGGCGAGCTTTCCGAGCGGCAGCAGAAGCTAGGCCAGTTCTTGAGCAGGCTGGCCAAGATGGCCGAGGAGTTCAACCTGGTGGTGTTCATGACCAACCAGGTGCAGAGTGATCCCGGAGCGTCGGCGCTTTTCGCAGGCGCTGATGGCAGGAAACCGGTGGGTGGGCATGTGGTGGCTCATGCTTCGACTACGCGCATCTTGCTGCGCAAGGGTCGTGGTGAGGAGAGAGTGGCGAAAATACAGGACTCGCCGGGTTAGTAGACACCCCTGTCCTGATGCTAAAGATGATGCTGATTCTTTACAGACTGCCCCGAGCGAGAGGCTACCTACATTATCACCACCGGCGGAATCAACGATCCAGAGAAGGCATGAGTGAGCGTTCAGACGGCGATCTGCGGCGATTTGTCGACCAATGATGGCATATGGAGGTGATCTAGCCTGTTGATGTCTGCGTGCCTCGCCTCTCGAGCGATGTGAAAGAGGCGGTGTTGCCGCTGGTTGGCGTTCTGTTGTTTTCGGCTGACTGACGTGTATAACTTACGAGCATTGTACCTCAGTCATCTGTTCACTGTCTATCAACTCCTCTTCATTCAAACATATTCCTTGGTTGCCGTCGACCTCCTCGCCAACGATCTCGCCGTCGTGGAAATCCACGCTAGCCTCTTCCAGCCACTCACCTCGGCTCATGGAATTTCTTCAACATCAAAAAGTCCAACCTACCAAACTCCCAAAACCCACCCACACGCCGCGCAACCATACCACCATGGTCCCAATGCCTCCCTCTCACCCTCCGATTCCCCAAACAATTAACGACTTCACCATCCTCCCCCTGCACATCCCCCCTCTCCCCTCCTTTCCCCGCGAAACAACCCACTACCTCTACCTCCGCCCCAACGCGCCCAAACTCCCCACCGAAACCACCCCGCGCGAACTCTTCCTCGTCAACGTCCCCGTCGACGCTACCGAAACCCACTTACGTGCGCTTTTCGCCGAGCAACTGGGTGGAGCGAGAGTGGAGAGCGTGGGGTTCGAGGGCGCGCAAAGGACGAGGGGGAGGGGGATTACGGGGCCTGTCGCTGTTGGGACTGCGTCCGGGAGAGGGAAGAAGAGGAAGAGAGGGGAGATGGGAGAGGGGGAGGTGGGGGCCGAGGGCAGGGAAGTCGGGGGTTTGCCGGAGGTGTACGAGAGGGAGGTGCGGGCCAGTGGGGGGACGGCTGTGGTTGCGTTTGTGGATCGGGCGAGCGCGGAGATGGCTGTTAGGGAGGTCAGGAGGGCTGTGAGGAGCGGGAGGAGGGTTGTTTGGGATGCGGGAGTGGAGGGGAAGGTGCCGGCTTTGGGGTTGGCTGGGTCAAGGGCAGAGCATGCGCTGCGGTACCCGGACCCTGCTGTTTTACAGCAGAGCGTTGATGATTTCATGGCTGCGTTCTCCGCGCAGGAGGCTGTGCGCGCTAAGGAGCTGGCGAGGGTGCGGTCGGTGCCGGATGCGGATGGGTTTGTTACGGTGACGCGGGGTGCGAGGATGGTGCCTGCGGCGAGAGAGGAGGACGTGGAGAAAGTTGAGGAAAGTGCGAGGAAGCGGGAGAAGAAGAAGGTTGGGGAGGACTTCTATCGGTTCCAGGTGAGGGAGAAGCGGAAGGAGGAGCAGTTGGGGTTGGTGAGAGGGTTCGAGGAGGACCAGCGGCGGGTGGAGGAGATGAGGAGACGGAGAGGGAAGGTGAGGCCGGAGTGAGGTTCTCGCTTTAGTCTGGTCAGTTGATCTATTGCTAAGATAGTGCACGTATGCCTCGGAACGTCATTATGTAGATCTGGCAGGTCTGCTGCGAGAGCAGCCCCTTCGTAGGCCATGCACGTGCGAGAGTGGTACGTTGTGATGACTTACTTCTCCTGCAGGCATGACCAGAGTCTGCGAATGGTGTTCCATGCAACGGAGAAAATCTTGGTACCTCTCGCGAGTGGAGAACGGTTGGTAGAAGCGTCCCTATCATCGCCTTTCTTTCCATGCCTCATGAACCCCGGTCTGCACTCTGACGTCGAGAAGCAGTCGTGTCGTATAATTCAATCGGTCTATGACAGACAGTACTGCCAATAGCTTTCATTCTATCTTCCATAAGCCATGCCGATGCAATGCCTTGGTTGCATTCCGCCGGCGCGAATGCCTCCCAACCGAGGTGAGTAGCATAGAGCGCAGACGGAGAATTGGCAAGCATGCTCTGGGGTCGGATTGCCATTCCGCCGCGCTGACGTCCTCCCGAGCCCCTTAAGCAGCAAGCAAGTACAATCTCATCATAATACTGCAACCCCTCTACGTCACGAAGCACCCCGAGGTCCCGGGATGACCACCCGCATAGCATCCAACATCCTCAGCAACTCCAACCGCTTCCCCATCTCCGGCATCCGCTTGCATCTCCGCCGCAGATCATTCGCCACCACCGCCTGCGCCTGGGCGCCCTTATACTCCCACGCCGGCTGCGGCCGATGCTGATCCGCGCGCATGTGCAGCCACTTCCGCAGCTCGGCGCCCATGCATACTGGCTTCGTACTCGTCGTGCACAGCATCACGCGCAGATTCTGGTTCTTGCACAGATTCGCTTCCTGCGAGGAGGGGATGCGCTGGATCCAGGCCAGCATGCCGCTGAAATCGAAGTCCGTCACGTTGGCCCGGATGGGGCAGAGGCTGTGGATGAGGGGGAGGACTTCGTTGCGCACTTGGCGGGAGGTGCGGATGAGAGCGTGCGGGCAGTTGCGGCTGCTGTTGGCGCGGAGGGGCAGGATGTGGACGATGACGTTTTCGAGGACGAGTTTGTAGATTTCTACGCGGAGTTCGGCAGGTAGGTCGAAGATGGTGAGGTGCTTTGGCTCCTCCTGAGCTGACATTGGTGGCGGAGCGGGTGCGAGTGGCCTGTAATTCATGATTGGACGAGGCTTGGGTGTTGCGTGACTGGGAGGTGATGTCGATGGCATTCTCGTACGCATTGGGGGTAGTCGTACTGTTGCCGGTTCTAGTATGGGTGGTGACGGCGGGCTCGGTGTGGGCAAGGCTGCACGGGCGAGTGCTTCCATAGCGGTAACGACAGTCTTGTGGGTTCGGGATTCGGGTTGTGCTGGTGTCAGGTACGCCAGTACAGGATCCAGATCCCCTACCATGTTGCCGACAGCCGTGTTAGAGAAGTGTGTATGTTCAAGTGAGAAAGGAAGAGGAAGGTGAGGTTGTGGGAATCAAGTGGACCGTGCAAGCCGCCAACAGGGAAGCGTGACGGCGACAACGCACAAGGTCCGAGAACTGCTGTGGGTTGTGCGACCTCACCTGCGTTCTGCCACTATTCACTGCACCACCCGACCTTTCACCACAGGCTTGGCGTAAGCTTCCCTATTCGGAATCTACGGGTGGAAAACAAATGCAGGTCGAAATTGTTACTCGCATGTGCAAGTCCGAGGCCAGACCGGATTGCCTCAGCGGGGTCACGCACGAGAGTTCCAAGCCACCCACCGACCTCCACATTATGTTCGTTGGTATTTCCTCTCCCTCTTAGCTTCCTCCTATCATCTCAACCACCAGCGACCATGGTCGACGCCATCGTAGCCCTTGGTCTCAGCTTAGGCATCGTAGCACCAACCGCCGTCTCCGTCACCACAGGCGTGGCCCAAGGCGTCAGTGAACAGCACAAGCAGAACGCCGATGCCGCGAATCAGACTCGCATGCTCAAGTTCCACATCGATATCCACCTCGACGAGAAACGCCGCAAAGGCAAGGCCGCCGCGTTGCATGACGGGATCATCACCCTCCACTCGGACAAACTCTGGATTGAACCCAAGGACCCCGACACGGGCTGGCCGGTTGATTCTACCCACCATCCGTTTACTGGCTTTTACTTGGCGTATCCCGATGATAACCGGCCATCTACGCGCGGGATGGTGAGCACCATCACCGTGGATCCACCCATGCTCAATTGGCTCTATATCGACAACACGACCTACGCTCTCAGCTATGCAAACCGCAGCGGCAGTATAGCTCACCACGTTGGAAGCTTTGACTGGACGAGTGAGGACAACGACAGCAGCATCACTTTCGATGGATGGGAGGGCTTCGTGGCGGTCGAGGAAGCGGAGGGTAAATGGGCGCTGTACTTCGACATGGACGACAATGGCTTGAAGGCGAAGCGGAAGGGCAAGAAAGTAGTGGACGTCAGTCTGGTGCGAAGGGTGGTGACGGGACAGGAGGTCAACAAGTGGGGGCTGAAGGAAGCGGGTAACATGGGGTTCCGAGCCACGAAGGAAATCGACAAGATTTCGGGCAAGAACAAAGAGTGATGGTGTTGGTAGGGCGATAGCTCATTGGAGGGGTTCTGGACCTGGAATGCTGACCTAAGCACGCAAGGGCAGCCCAGGTACATGTACATGTAAACAAGCGAACGCTGCGATCGATTGACGATCAGACAATAGCACCACTCACATACGACACATCTTCAAGCCACATGGCGACCGACCGAAAGCCGTTGCGTCCACCACCTTCGTCGCTCCGTTCACGTAAGCCTCCGCACGGAGGAGACCTCGACCCACAGTCGGTGGATACCCCAAGGCACCGTACGCCCAGCACCCAGCGAAACACATCAGGCGAATGTGCTCGTGGCCGCAGCCGCGAAGGATCGCCCTACAAAAGCCTGCGGTGGAAGCGAAACCTGGAATTGGGCCCGACGACGAGCACGGCAGACCACCGCCATCAGAGCCCGCAGCGCTCGGCGCTGCGTCGCGAGGCCGACGGGTGCCGGACGAGCGCCAGCCCGGAAGGCCCCTTGAGTAAGCAGCCGTCCCCGACGATCTCCGAGGCAGGGGCAATGGCGGACGCTCAATTGCGCCGAGAATTGAGGGATCATCTTTGTACGAAGGTCAAGGGGGAGAAGGCGATACCGAGAAGCGTACGCGGGCGTCCTAGATCGTTGTCGATCGGTCAGCGCTGGCGACTTCGACTACTTGAGAATACGAGACGGTATATGAATGGGAGCGGTTTTACTTGAAGGAAGTCATCTTCTCCACGCGGTCTGCCAAGCGGAGGTCCGGACAGGAGTGTGCGCTGGTCTTCACGGAGGCGCTCCGAAGTATTAGAGATGGAAGACAACGAGGGGCTGAAGGACTGGTGATCTAAAATGCTCATGTCTCTCATCATGGGGTCGGCTATTCGCAGTCCGACGGAAGGTTCTAGCTACAGCTGCGCTACAGCGGCTTAACACTATGGCCTTGTTCGCTGGCGAAGGCGCTCAGCATCGGCTACCTCGCTGAAGCGCTCGTGGCAGTCATGGAGATTAAGCTCTCTTTTGCGGGCAGCGCAGATCTGCTGCTCGTGCCCATCGGCGGTAGTACTGCCGACTTGATGGCGAGAGCTCGTCTCGTTGTCTTGCGCGACTCTTCCTGCAGTAACGCACTAAGCAAGCTGGACGCCGTCTCGTCGATCCGTCTCTGCGTCTGGCCACCAGGCACAGCAGCACAATCAATATCTGCTGCAAGGTCTTCCATTGTCTCTCGCCACCAAACAGACGACGGCTAGGTGAAGCCACGCATCCGCTTATCATTCTTATGAACCTCAATCTCCTGTTTAGTCGGCCTCTTCGACGGCCCCTCTCCACGTATCGAGGCTTGGTCCGCGAGCCGCTCAAGCCGAAACCGATGTCTCTGCCGAGTCGACGAGGCGTTGTCCAGTCTCTCAAAACTCACAACCTTATACAACCCATCGTACCGGAATCCTATTTCCGGCGCGAACGGGGATTTCAGCTCATGCGAGCGAATGAATCGGACCGGCTTGCCATTCTCAACAGACTCTAGCATCCTCTGCGTGTAGTCTGTCACTGTGCCGTCTTTGCTGTCCGTGCCGCAGTACAGCACCCACTCGCCATGGTCCTCGTCTTCGTACCCGTGACCGGCAGACATGATGCAGGAGTATGCTCCTTCGCCTGCTGTCCCGCTGATGCCTGCAATGGGCAACCCATGAGCGCCGTCGCGGACCGTGGTGAGTTGGGTAGGCCACCATTGTCCATTGATCAGTAGACCGTTCCCGTGGAATTTGGCAAACGCCCGGCCTTTGTACTCGCGGTCAATGCTGTCGACAGTCTTCCCACTATGCTTTAAACCTGGCTTTCCGAGCTTGATGCCGCGGAGCAGATCGGTCTCGAAATCTTGCAAGCACCACTTGTTGTATAGCTCCTCGGCATCCGCCTTGACGTCCCACGGGAAACGCAAGCCGTTGGAGAAAGCCTCGTCGAAGATCTGGGGGAGCCCGTCCTCGTTGTGCAGCATGCGATTCTCGCGGAGCATTTGACCGAATACCTTTGTGAACGCGAGGATGTGGAGCTCGTCTCTGATAGTCGCAAACAGCTGTTCCATCTGGGCGTCTGTCGCTCCTCTGCATTTCTTGATGTCGGACCTCAGGCGCCCGAGCAACGTGGAAGCGTTGGCGTCGTTCGGATTGCGTCTCGAACCTGGTTTCAGTTTGTTGTACCATGCCGGCGGTCGCTCTTCGATCGTAGTGCGCGCCGCGCTGCTAAGTCCCGGTTTGGCAGTCTTCGTAGAGACAGGACCCGAATTGGGACCGGAGCCGTCCGGAGACTGTGGTGACGCGAGTACTGCCCGCTTAGGCGTTTTGAGAGTACTGTTTTGCTCAGTAGCGGATGCGTTGGACATCGGTCGCTTTGCTGACATGCTCGTTAAGTTTCCGGGGATCGAGCTTTCTTTCGCGGGTACAGCAGATCGCCCATTCGTGTCAATCGGCGGCGGCATCGTGGGCTTGATGATGGAATTGATCTGCGCTATAGTCTCATCATTCTGGGGCTGGCCTGACTGTTGGGTTATAGCTTGGCTCTGAGTTGACTTAGCACGATCTACGAGACCTTGTGTGTCGCGGCGTGATGCGATCGGAGGGCGCATCGATACCTTGCTAGGCCCAGATCCAGAACCAGGTCCATGTACAGGCTGTAGATGCTTCGGATCGGGCTCTTCGACATGCGCAGGCAGCGCACTTTGAGGACCTCTGCTTGATGTAGCTCTGTTGATTGGTTCCTTGCGCGGCTGAAAAGCCCTGAGAATGTCATCACCCGTCTCGCCGTCTTCTACATCATTTGCAGCAGGAATTTGAGTCGAGCTCTCGTCTGAAGTCATGCTCACATCTCGAGTCTGTTGCTGTAGGGTCGTTGCATCGCCCTTGGATGAGCGGACGACTTTACGCGGATTGGCCTCATCAGCCGCTGCTTGCTTCGCGAGACGTGCGTCGCGAGCTTTGATGAGAGCAGTGAGCCTGCTCTTCTCTGCAGCCGCGGCCTCAGCTGCGCGGGCGTCCATCCTCGCAATCGTCGCATTTCGGTGTTCCGCTCTCTGCTCGTCGGAGGGGCTGGAGACTTCGTTGCCCATGGTGATTGCTGTTCCAGTGCAAAGGTTGTTGTGTAGATTCTTTCACACTCAAAGAAGGCTGCTGTGTTTGAAGATGGTCATGCTGGTCAAAGAGCGTGAGGTCAAAATCAGAGAGGTCAAAGTCAGCACCGGAGTTGTGCGGTCGGTCGGGCCTAGATGCCTTCACTCGGCGCTGTACAAGTGAATGGCCACTCACTTATCACATTCGCGAAGGCGGCGTCCTTATCGAACTTGGGTGTTTGTGCTGGAGCAGCACGTCAAGTCTTGTGACGCGCCGTACTTGCAGCTGAATACATCACCCTCGTACTTGGTACCCAATGAGACTGGACCTCTTGTACGGTTGTTTTGCAAAGTTGTGATCTTTGTTGTTGTTGTTGTTGTGAGAGTTTGACGGTGAAACGCCGCGAAGGGAAGGAACGCGATGAGCGACCTGCCTCAGGTATATGTAGTGTGCTCAACTTTTGCATCCGACTCTCATGTGTCAAAAATGTGAAGTACAGCAGCAATTGTCAATGTCAACACAGAGCTGTGCTGGGGGGAACGCTTCTCTCTTCAATGACCCGAGGCGACTCACGGACACTGTCCTCACTCTGTACTTGGTAGTAGCTGAACCTGTGGACCTATTGCGAAATGGGCCCACGTGCGAGCAGAAATGGTCTTCTGCGCTTTCTGTGCGAGCAGTGACAGAGTGGCTAGCGCCTGGTGGAGGAGGTGCTGCTATGCATGCAATTGGGGCTCTCGCAGGTCTTGATATACCCGCGGTACCAAAGCTAATTCTACCCATTCGGTCGCCCGTGAGTGCATGTTGTCAATCCCCTGGCTAGGAATCCAGTATGCCGTATTACCAACGCCTCGCTAAGGTGTCAAATAGATGGCGCACCAAGTGCACCACGGCAGCCATGATCAAGCCATCTCCGTATCCTCGCCGCCCTCTTCCCCGAACACATCCTCCATCCTGCCCTCCCCTTCTTCGTCCTCACCGTCCACGCCACCCATTCCCACATCACCTTCCGTCGCAGGGTGCGCCGTACCATTGGTCAGCGGCTTCGGCTGTGCCCCCACGCCCTCCATCCCGTCGTCCTCCTCATCCTCCACATCCTCATCGCTATCCCACTCATCCTTCAAAGTCCACCCCACGCCCGTCAGACAATACTTCTCCGGCGGCAACTGCACCCCATAGCTCCTCTCCACCTTCGGCAGCGCCACACGATTCCTCTCTGCAGCCTGCTCAAGCATAAACTCCTTCGGCAAGTGGCCCTGGAAAGTATAACCCTGCCTACTCGCGATCGCCTGCCGCAGACTCGTGACCGTAATCCCCTCTCCCGCCCCCGCATCCCCCGCTCCAGCAGCGCCTGCTCCGCGACCTCGTCCAGCGCCGCGTTCGGGCTGCCCCGCGTAGCCTTCAGCACTCAGTCGGAGGCTGTCTGATAGCACACCGGAGGTGTACCGGTAGGCAAAATCGAGGAGTTGGAGAGGCACGCGCTCTTGGTAGCTGTTGATGCCGAGACTGGCGAGCACGAGGTGGATGATGCGGGCATCGCGTGGGCGCTTGGATTGGCCATCGTCTTGTGAGGAGGTGCGAGGGATGTCGAGGTCGGGTTGCGCAGTGGGCGCGTCGGCTCTTGTGGTTGGTGGGGCGGTGTCTGAAGGCGGTGGTGTGGAAGGGTGCGTGCCGTTCGCGAGAGGAGAGGCCATGCCGTCCGGCGGTGAATTGATTGGCTTTCAGTCAAGGTGGATGTCGCGGACAAGTGGCACTTCCCAGCGTGGTCTCCTGGGGGCTTTGGCGAAGTCGCGACATGTGTTTGCGTTCATGCACAGTCTGGAAGTGAAGCTCCGGACATTGACTTTCACGTGCGCTAGCGGATACTGCCGTGTTATATGCATGCACTTTACGCGGAACGACACGACTTGGAAGCTGGTCAGGACCTCCTCCTACCGACCGTGTGTACCTGATCAGCTCCTTGTGGTACTGCACCAGCCTTGGTCATGAACGCAAAGTAGCCTACTAAGGGCGTACAGTTTTAACGGTATGCTCGAGACTGGCTCATTACGGCTCGAGGGACGCAATGGATCACGACAAATAACACGACGCGCACGAAGAGCTTGTGACTTCTGCCATCGCCGTAGTATTCGTTGCCGTCCAAGCACAGCCGACTCATCAACATGCCAGAACTGCGCCGAGTACAGCGAGCGATGCATGGTTGAACGACCTGTGAAGAAACGAGGCGTAAGGCCCGGGCGAACACTACGCATCTCCAGCACCTCGACAGCAGCTACGAGCGATCCTCAACAGCAAGCGCCGCAGACGTGGGATGGTCCCGAGGTTGCCTCCCAAGCGCTTGTTATGGATCTTGTGGAGGTGTACTTTGAAGTGGTGTACCCCATCTTCCCGTTCTTCCATCAGCCGACCATTGTACGTCGCGTATCCCGCGGCGAGCATCGCACGAACCGCGCGTTCTTCGGTGCGATCATGGCCATGTGCGCAATAAGCTCTGCAAGAGTCCGAGACGGTGCAGTGTGCTCTGGCCAGTGGGACCCAGCTTCCCTTTCCGAGCCTTCGTCGGAGACCTTCTTCGCCGCCTCCGAACAAGCTTTACCCGAAGGGACTACCGGCCCAGCTGAGCTTGATGACCTACGAGCTTATGCTGTCCTCTCGATTACCGCAATACAATATGGGCAGCCTCGCACAGTGCGCCACTACCTTGGGTTGTACCACACTGCTGTAGAGACAGACTTCCTGCACGACGAGACCCACTGGCCTAAAGACACCGGCATCGTGGAGACTGAGGAGCGCCGGCGCCTCTTTTGGTCGATGTATACTCTAGACGTATATACTTCGATCATATGGGGTGGAGTAATCCGCTCACGAGAAGCCCAAGCAAACGTCACATATCCTAAGACGCTCAACGACAGCGAGATCAGCAATGCTGGTTACGGCCACCCTCCGTCGGCTTCGTTTGACTCGCCTCCGCTGACTTCCGACTCGGATTTCCAGCTACGTTGGTTGCATGGTTGGAACTTCACCACCGACTTGTACCGCATATTAGAGCATGTGGTTGATCACTTCCGTCGCCGCAGACCGGAGCATCGTCTCAGAACGCACATAGACGGTATTTTCAGACAGGACTCAGTGCCTGGTGCTACCGTGCTCGATGCCATTCTCGAAATGTACAAGGCGCTACCTGCTCGCTTCAAAGAGACACCCCCAGCATCCGAAGCTGTTGGACATCGGCTGAACTTCCAGACTGCGAATATTGCCGCCACGATACAGCTTGTACGCATGATGCTTTTTGCTGCCGAGGATACTACGGTCGAGCAACGCTGCTGCGTTGCAAGTGAATTACTGCAAGCCTTCGCAGACGTACCTGTGATGTATCTGCGAGCGATCAGCGCGCCACTCTTGCATCATCTCGCAGGGATTGGCAACCTATTGGGTTCGGTCTTCGAGAAAGGACTACCGGAGTCGTTATATCAGCACGTACGTACCGTCCTTTCATCGATGGTGCGGCTGCTAGCGAGTCTCGAGGTGGGCTTGTATTGCACAGCGGGCGCGAGCTCTCGGATACATCGGCTCATCGAAAGCATCGACGAGTATGTCAAAAGCCAGCGACAGCTCGCCGAAGAGTTACCACAATCACTTGCACAAGTGCAATGTGAATCCATTACCGAACCGCCATATGTGGACCCTAATTCACCACTATTCTTGTTGCCCCCTGAGCTGCTGGATGACTGGTCTTGGGCTTTCGATTTCGCACACGCCGACGGCCCGTAGATCAGTCGCGTTCATTCATCGATGAACTCTTCACTAGCACGCGATGATGGGACAAGACCCGGCCTCGATGGCAGGAGCGAAAGTGTGGCTATGTCCTCCATACCGCCTGAACTCGAGTTATGGATGCGAGGTACTCCGTTGATCTCTTATTTATCAACGCCCTCGTGCCGACAAGCTCACAAAGGACTGGCTGCAGAGCTTAATGCCGCCATCACACAAACGACAAGACCTCCCATGCTTCATCACTCGTCGTAAGTTTGCATAGCGCTCTTCATCTCTGCATGCTGCATCCCACGCACAGCAAGGACATCCGCACCAGCAGCGTATGCTTTCTCCATGTCGCGATAGAACGGTGTGGGAGAGCTGAACATGGCATCGATGCCTGTTCATTGAATGTCAGTTTGAGAATCAGGACTTGGCACGGCATTGTGATGACTCACTCTCTAAGCTGCGATCTTTTGTCTCTGGATAGAAGAAGAAGATGACTGGCATCCAAAGCAGATTCAGTCCTGCAAACAGGAAATATGTCCGGCTCTCCAGGTGCGCGAACATGATGGGGTTGATGAGTACAGTCCAGCCCACTCCTAGAGCCCAGCCGCTTACGCCAAATCCGTTGCCTTGAGCTCTCATCTCGGGAGGGAAGATCTCTGTTGGGATGAGGAAGGCCACCGTGCCCCAGGTCGACGCGTAGATAAGATTGAACAGGAACAGCATCGTCACGGCAGCAGGGGCAATGCTGGTCGCTAGGGCCGCGTTGCCACGAGAAGCTTCGTAGAGCGCAGCAGCGACGAGGTTGACGACGAAGAGACCAAAGGCACCCCAGATAAGACACTTGCGCCGACCGAGACGGTCCACGATCTGTGCGGAGATGATCGTCCCGACAATCCCGATGGTGTTCAATCCGCCCGCAAGACCGTTCTGCTTGATGGCGGAATAACCGGCTTGGCTGAGGAGAACTGGAGAATATGCAGTCACAGCTGTTATACCGGTCCAAGACGCCATCATTTGCAGCCAGATGCAAAGCCACGCGCTACACATTCATGAATCAGCTAGTGCCCATTCTGATTGACACGCCCTGCCGATGGACAGGAGACTTACCGGCGACCGAGATGTGGAGCAAGAGAATTATCGAGACCACAAAGTACCTTGGCGAACTCTACTGGTGAGGTGCGTTTGGCTTCCTGGCTTACGGCGCAGATTTCCTTGTACTCCCTTTGCACCTCTTCTCCGTCAGAGCCTCGGACGTGTTCGAGGACTTCCTTGGCTTCTTCATATCGGCCTACCGACGCGAGATATCGTGGAGAGTCGGGAAGAAGCCGGATCCCGCACAATAGGATGATTGCTGGAAAGCATTGGAACGCGAGAAGAAATCTCCAGCGGACTGCCGATAGCCCGTTGTCGACGAATGCAAGACCGAATGAAAGCCAGTACGCGACGGATATGCCGAGATAGTTTGCGATGAGAACGTAGCCCAGGAAACCACCACGGTGCTCCGCTCGAGACATTTCCGCGATCAGTACCGGCGTGATTCCAGTCAACGCGCCAGTTCCAATCCCAGTCAATGTACGGGCAAGAAGTATGAATGTAGCACTCTGGGTTGCAGCTTGTAGCGCGCCGCCGATTAGCGCAAAGATAGCAGCACAGAATCTAGGTCGAAAGTCGAGAAGTCAGCTTTTGATCTGAAAGAGGTGAGTGGACTCAGTGGAGTCTTGCAAAACAAGCCTCTCTCCTGATCGCCGATGCCCGATGCGCCAGGGACTTGGCCCCCAGGACAACGTAAGACATTCGGCAACAAGAGAGAGAATTGAGGCGCCAAGAAGCTACTCGTGGCTTTGACTTACAGTCCATTGATACGCCCGATTCGATCAGCGGCCCATCCTCCCAGGAAGCAACCCACAAGAGCACCAAGATAGTACTGTTGGTACAGATCAGTCTTTTGATCAATCACCGGTTTCACAGCCAACTTACGATACTGATTATACCTCCTTGCTTTGTCTGATTCGTCACGGTCCCGCTAGGGTACTGGCCGATGTTGACAACTCTCACGTAATCTGGAGCAGCATTGACACCTGGATAGCGAGAGATGAGACCAGTCAGCGCACGAAGCGAAGAACAGGAGGGGTCGATTGCATACCACCCATGACGCCTACGAGAGAGTCAGCAAGGTGCTCATTGTGCGACCGCGACACTCGACCACGAACCTTGGTCGTAACCCTCGAAGAAGATAGAGATCAAGGAGAACAGCTGAATAGCAATGTTCAACTGGCCGGGTGACAGTCGCTTCCACGCATTGCGAAGTCCCGTCTTCGCAGGTCCGGAGTGCTTCGACATCATGAATGAGTGCTTCGAGAAGTGATAGTCCGGGCGGAGGGTGGTGACTAGTTCCTTGTGCGCAGCAAGGAGTGTGACCTTTATACACTGTCACTATCGATTCAGCGCCACCCGAAGGTGATGACCGAGGGCAGTGGAAGCCGGCCATGTGGAAGCTAGCTTGCTAGGATCGAGGTTCTTGTCGAATTCGCGCCGCGTGAGAAGTTCGGGGAAGTTTGTCATGTCCAGCGTCACGATGCGCGTCCCCATGGGGTCCTGTATTCGCCATTCAAGCCAATGAAGCTAATGAAGCCAATTAGGCCAGTTAACCGAATAAGCGTTTAGGAGAACATGCCAGGTTCACATCCTGCTTCGCCGAAAACTGGACCGAGAGTACTCCGTAACCCTTCGTACAACGTATCCCCTGCTTGAACCTTGAGGCAAGGTGCAAGTGATGGGTTCAAGAGGATCAGGCGATGTCATGGAGAACTCGGTATTGGTATATTCCTATCTCTCGCATCAGGCTTTCATCATCATCATCATCAAAGTACTTTCTCAAGTCCTCCAACTCGCGTTGTCCTTCCACGCGCCTCTCTTCTCGTCTGCACATATCAGAAGATCGAAGTCCTTCTCCAATCTCGCGCCACATTTCATCATTTACTCGTGAAAGGTCATCAACATGGCCCCAAACGGCGTCGACGGAATCACTCAAGCCAACGGAGTCCATGGATCCGCCTCCAGTGAGCTCCCCTCGCGGCCATTGGACCTTACAGTGCTCGGTCTGAACAGTGGAACTTCCATGGACGGCATAGACTGCGCTCTCTGTCGGTTCCGACAAGACACGCCGGATTCTCCGATGCATTTCGAGCTTCTGCAGTACGGCGAAGTGCCGCTCGAGCAAACAATCAAGAAGCGCGTCATGGATATGATCTACCACAACCGCACGACTCCAGAAGAGTTGTCCGAGGTCAATGTACTTCTCGGCGAAACGTTCGCTTCGGCGGCGAAAGCATTTTGTAAAGAGAACAGTATCGACCTGTGCAGTATCGACGCCATCGGATCACATGGACAAACCATTTGGCTCCTCTCGATGGCCGAATCTGGTCAGACTCAATCGGCACTGACGATGGCAGAAGGCACATTCATAGCATCACGGACTGGGATCACCACGGTGACCGACTTCAGAGTTAGCGACCAAGCTGCAGGCCGCCAAGGTGCGCCACTCATTGCGTTCTTCGACGCGCTGTTGCTGCATCATCCCACGAAGCTCCGCGCATGCCAAAACATCGGCGGCATCGCCAACGTGTGCTTTATCCCGGCGGACATCGATGGCCAGCGATCGGACGACTACTTCGACTTTGACACCGGCCCTGGCAACGTCTTCATCGACGCCGTGGTGCGGCATTACACGAATGGCCAGATGGAATACGACAAAGACGGCGAGATGGGCGCGCGAGGAACCGTGAACCAAGCTTTGGTCGATGACTTCCTCCAGTTCCGATACTTCAAGCTCGACCCACCCAAAACTACCGGACGAGAGGTCTTCCGGGATACAATGGCGCATGATCTGATCCGGAGAAGTGAAGCGCTCGGGATGACGCCAGACGATATCGTGGCGACGGTCACTCGAATCACCGCGCAAGCCATCGTCGAACACTACCATCGCTACGCCCCGACCCAAGACATCGACGAGATCTTCATGTGCGGCGGCGGGGCCTACAACCCCAACATCACGAAGTACATGCAGGCTCGCTTCCCGCGCACCAAGATCCTGATGTTGGACGATGCGGGGGTCCCCGCAGGAGCCAAGGAGGCGGTGACGTTCGCCTGGCAGGGCATTGAGGCCATCATCGGCCGGTCGATACCGGTCCCGGCCCGGGTGGACACGAGACGGGAGTACGTGCTGGGCAAAGTGGCGCCGGGGAAGAACTACAGGGCGGTGATGAGGAAGGGCATGCTGTTTGGCGGCGCGAGAGACCACCTGCCGCCTGTTAAGGAGATGGTGAATTACGTTGGGGGTCAAGAATTCGACAACAAGTGGTAGCTTTGTTAGCTCTGTGGTCAATAAGGTACCGATAGACTAGAGTACATGTAGAGATATCCTTGACCGTATCATCAATAATCTTGTTTTGGTGGCGCACTTGTTTAACGAGGCCAGCACCAGGTCCTGCTGGTGACACACCTCCTCACCCTATGTCCTTTCAGCATGATGATCGTAACTCGAATTTGTGTCCACAACTATCAGGGTCGACCTCGGTCTTGAGCGCAGAATGGCGAAGCAGGGTGGACAACGAGCCGCGAGAAACCCACAACACACAAGCAGTAGGTATATTACGATGGCGATTACGAAGTGGGATCAAGCTGTAGCCGACCAGCTAGCGAGGTGTATATTTTCATTGTAGTTACCAGACTACAAGACTAGATCAACAAGCCACGCCATCACCACGTTTTGTTCCCATTCCATGTACGGTTAACGTCCTGCCTCGTGCCAGAAATCGTGAAGCTGCATAGCTTACGCGTAGAAGTACTTGACGACGCACTAGAACACTGTTAGCCATGAACATTCTAATCCGTCTGATGGGTAGTACTTACTCCAGCGGGAGCCGTCGGAGAGCCGAACGAAGTGTTCGTCGCAGTGGAGTGGACAGTCGTCACGGAGACGAGCGAGACCGATGCGGTGGATGCCGGGGCGGTTTGCACAAACGAGGCGGTGGTGAAGTGCACCGGTGTGGAGGACGCTACCGGGGTGGAGTGCACCGAGGACGCAACGGCGGTGGACGCAACCGACGACGAAACGGCCTTCGAGAACGAGGCGACGGCCGCACTACCGCCAACGGTGACGCTGGCAGAGCCGGAGCCGGAGAAGGCCTCGACTTCGACGACCTGGAAGTTGTAGCTGGAGCCGAAGCCGTGCTTGGCCCAGGCGGTGAAGAAGTCGCCCATATTGACTACAAGCAATTGTCAGCAGGCCAGTCTCGAGTGTTCATCGTGGTGGTGCAAGCTTGAACGACTTACTGGTACCAGAGGTGCGCTGGGTTTGGCGGACGGCCCAGTACTGAGTGAAAGTGCTAGTACCGGTGATGGACGGCTCGTTGGTGCGGGTGTCGGTGCAGAGCTGGTAGCTGCCGCCGTCGGACGCCGTGATGCTGCCAAGGGAAGTTACGCCGGAGGAGCACGGGTTGAAGGAGCCTTGAAAGCATTAGCGAGTGAGTTCGGTCTGGGCGTCAAAGCATGTAGGTGCCAAACTTACCGTAAGACTCAACGACGTAGTACTCAGCCTGGGGGCTGTTGACCCAACCGTAGATCCCAAGGTACGAACCCGAGCCCGCCGCGGAGTACTGCGCGGAGTAGGTGATCGATCGCGCAGAGCCGACGCTCCATCCAAGACCGATGACGAAGTCACCAGGGTTGTTCCAACTGGCGGAGTACGTGCCCGCGGCCTCGTTGTACTTGAAATTGGCGAGGTTGCCGTTGTAGTTCTGCACGTAGTTGATGGCATCTGACGCGCGTGCCGCGATGGAGTTCGGGCTGGCAAAGACACCTGCTACGCCAGCGAGCAGGGCAGTGGTGGTGGCTGTGAACGAAGGCATCTTGCTTGAGGTCTGGGTATGACGGTTTTGGTCTGGATAATGAGTGTGGTGTGTGAGAAGGAAATGAGTACTTTGTCGAAAAGAACGTATGAAGTGTGTTTGACCTGCTGAGGATAAACGGGAGAAGGAAGAGGCTCTTATACAGACCTTCGCTTGCACGCTGGTCGAGGCCTGCGTCTCATCGTCCACTACCTCTGAAACGTACAGCTCCGCCATTGCGAATTTTGCATAATCTCTCGACACTTCAGATAGATGAGTGCACGGACTTCGGTACCGACACCGTAGCGGACGGCAGATGAGCGGAGCATCAGGTAGAGGCGACAAGTCTGGTGTAGTTCTACCTGAAGAGCACCAGCACCACAGCGGCCAGCGGCGACCGGCAGCCAGATTGATGATTCGAATGGCTGTGAAGCTGTGAGTATGAGCTTGGATAATAATAACAATAATGATGGGGTGCAGGGTGCGGTGGTTGTGATCGGCTTGCCCTTCCGGAAACCTGGAAATGCCCGGTGGATGTGTGGCCCGAAGTTCTGAAACCGGGAGACGCCAGCTGAGGCGCTCGCTTCCGCACCATTGTTGTGCAACACCGTCTCGCTTCTCCGCACGACGTCTCGAAGGTCGGGAATAATAATAAGCGTGGTGCGACTTGGAAAGGATCAAAAGTCGGATGCGCAGGGTGCAAGATGCAGTTGTCGACGATGAAAACGACGGAGGACGGGAAGGTCAACCTAACACATTGGATGTCCGGCGACGGGACGGGAGGTTCCTGGCGGCGGACCTGAGGTGGCCCCCGCGCGGGGAAGAGGAGGTGCGGTGCGGCATGCACGTGACAGCCGAACCGCACGACGTCTTCGTGGCCAGCAGCAGTGCCACTGTCTAGATGTCCTTTCAACACCGCAACACGCACCCCATGGACGCCGACGAGCTAGACTACCTCGAGAAGCGTGCACTACCGTACACTCACCCAGACATCAAGCAACAGCGGCCTGGATCTCGCCAACACCACAGCGAAGGCCTCTTCGGCATCTCCCTGTACGGTGTGATCATCCTGTGCTTCCTCCTCTTTGCTGGCCTTGCTTTCTACGGGATCGTGCACGGCTTCTGGAACTTGTGTCTACACTACTCTGCGCACTCTGCTGCGGCTGCGACAAGCCAAGGGAGACACCTGGTGCACTGAGGCAGAAGAAGGAATCAAGATCCAGCAGACAAGATGCAGATCAAGGACCGCACTTTCGTAATCAGTGGAGGGGCTTCAGGGCTTGGCCTGGCTACAGTCCGGGACCTCCATGCGCACGGCGGCTATATCGCCATCCTCGACCTCAACGCCGAGAACGGGAACAAGGTGGTCAGCGAGCTTGGCGAGCGCACCGCCTTCTTCGAAACAGACGTCAGCTCTCCCCCCTCCGTTTCCTCCGCTGTCTCCGCTCTCGTAGAGTGGACCAAGCAAACCAAAAAACCCATCGGCGGCGTCATCCCTGCCGCTGGCGTAGGCTTCCCCGGTAAGCTGATCGACCGGCACAACGAGCCCATACCGCTCGAGAACCTGGAGGTGGTCCTCAACATCAATCTCCGCGGCGTCCTAGATCTCATCCGACTCTGCCTGCCGCACATGACGACCACGGCCCCAACCGAACCGGACGGCGAGCGCGGCGTCATCGTCATGGTCTCTTCCTCCGCCGCCTACGACGGTCAACCCGGCCAGGTCGCCTACGCGGCGTCGAAAGGTGCGGTACGGAGCATGACCCTCGTGCTTGCGCGGGATCTGGCTCAGTATGGTATCAGGGCTGTGTCGATCGCGCCGAGTTACTTCGAGAGCGGGATGACGGCGGCGATGAGTCAGAAGGTCAGGAAGAGTTTGGAGGGAGTCTTCGAATTTCCTCGCAGACCGGGTAAGGGGGACGACTTTGCGCGGATGGTGAGGCATTGCGTGGAGAACCCGATGCTCAATGGAGAGTGCATCCGGTTGGATGGCGCTACGAGGATGCCTTCAAGGCTGTGATGATTGATGATGGTACATAGGAAAACGGGCTGGACGATGTCGAACGTGCACACTGCATTGCTATCACGAGGTCAAGCCGTCTTCGTGACAGTGCCACATGTCATAACGAGTCACGAGTGCACAAGGCCATGACACTGTGGAAGTAGTCGTATCACGGTCGCTGCGAGGTCAGGATAAGAACGACGTGGTTCTACTGCCGTCATACATGCGCGAGTATCAAAAACCGCGAGGGTATTATGCCTCACCTCTTCCGTAGCCTCGCCTTCCACTTGATCCCATTCTTGTTCACGCCACCCGCCTTGCCACTCATCCGCGCTCTCTGTGCCTCGACCTCCCGCAGCGCCATCCCAAGTTCACTCTCACGGCCCCTCAGCGCTTCGACTTGCCGCCGTTTTCCAGTCACTGTATGCCTTTTCCGTCTGCGCACCGCCAGCTCCTCTCTACTCAGACCTTTCGTGTCCTGCTTCTCCTCCACCGAGGCGACGCTCTCAGACTCGGATACAAAGCCATCCATATCGGCATCACCGTCGTCCTCGTCGAGAGTAGGCGCAGGTACAACCGCAACACCCTCTCCCTCCTCCCCAAACACCACTCTCTTCCCCATCCCGCCAGCCGTGGACACCTTACCACCGACCCCGACTTCACTAACCACCACCTCCCTCTCCACCCTCTCTCTCTTCCTCTTAGTCCCCTGCAGCGTCGTCCTCAAATACCCCTCATCCTGCGTCTTCATCAACCTCACAACACCGAACGGCAACGTCTTCCCGCCCCCCCCACTATTCTCCTCCCCCCGCCTCGTCTGTTTAACACCGCCCACCGTCGTACTGTTCACCATGGCAAAGTAAAACTCATCTTCGTTGCGCTCGCTGGCTTTCTGCTGCAGGGTTTTGATCTTGCGTTTCTTGGCGTTGTGGTCCGCGGCGCGGAGGGAGTAGTCCTTGTGCTTTTCCAGCAGGCCCCAGCGTTTGCGCTCGGTGGGTTGGGCGCGCTCTTTGTGATTGCGGCGCTGGACTGCATTGCGCATGGACGACATGGTGGCGGTGGGTGGGGGTTGTGTGTACACGAGTGTGTGGGTGAGGCAGAGGAGGGCTGGACTTTTGAGGTGGCAGAATTTCTGTCAAGACTGGGCTTCTGCGGCGGTAAGCGGAGATAGTAACCACGCTAGTCTTTGGGCGACCTCGTCAATTGCTTCGAGTTCCAAAACCACACAACTGAGATCACTCGTACGCAAATCGGCATCCAATGGGCAGCATGAGAGATGATGGGGAGTGGGTATATCCCGCCATGTGGAGGTAGCACCGAGGGGAGCGACGCTTCAATCTCAATCACATTTCCTACGAGGCTATCTAAGCTGGTTGCTTGTTCTGACGACTGCTGGACGAGATGCAGGCTAAGGTACTGACAAGACTTGCCGTCCAGCAGTGGGAGTTGTCCCCGCCCTCTGGGAATGAAGATCTCGCTACAGAGCTTCCGCTCTCTATCGGGAGTATCATAGCTGCCGTGCTTACCTTCAAGGACACTGGCAATACGAAGCGCCTAGACCGTCCGTTGGCAGACACCCGCACTCTGCGTTCATGGCATGGGGGAGACGATCTCTCTGGCTGAGGGGTACGCTTCAACTGGCTTTATTGGATCGTACCAGTTGAGAGCTTGAGACAGCGAGGACTATCGAGAACCCAAGCGATAGAGAGCCAAGCGGCGTCATCCGCACCGCTACATGGCTATCCTGTGAACCGGTCCTAAGGCACCTGTCATCGGGTTGCGCCAATATGCAGCACCCGCAAGTTGGGATCGCTACTCTCCTGCCCACCTGTCCACCTCCCGCTGCCTTACAGGAGCGCGCTCTCTTCCATCGTGTCAGTCGTCCCAGCCTTCCGTCGAAAGCCCTCGATCACGGCGTCGCTAATGTCCAGACTCTCTTCGTGCCAGAAAATGCCGATCAGGATCGCAATGACGATGAAGGATAGGATCCAGGATTGCACGGCTGGGGAGAGCCACCGCAGTGTGAGGTAGAGCACAACGGCAAGCAGGATCGCGTGGCTGTGTTCGAGGATGGATGCGCCAGCAAGTTCGAGGACGTCGAGGGGTGCCATGGTGGACGTATGCTAAGCCTGTCAAGGTCGACGCAGGACGTGGGCACGTCACGACTTATTAGGCAAGGTACATATACACGAATTGTCCGGAAGCGGCATGTTGCCAATCGCTTTCTTTGTCTTGTCGGCAAGCCGTTAGCAGGCAGGGCAGTCGCACACCTTTGAGATAGCTGGTTGGAGTATTGCCGTGCAGTACAGCCGAGTGCTGCTCGCCCGGAGGGTAGGACGAGATGGTGAACCGGCGATCGTCGACTTGGAGCATATTTACGATGGTGGCCGCTGTACCGTGTTGAATGCCATCTAGAGGCAGTGATGTTACTTCAGCAGAGTCTGCACCTTACAAAACATATCGCTAGGTGAGCAGATACTGCGCATACATATATCTTGCGGTGTGTGAATGTTTCCGACTTGGATTTAATGGACATATGAGTTCGGGTGGAGTAGCGGTTGATGATCTCGATAGAGGGCGACCGATGACGGAGAGTGGGGGCCGGAAATCAGCCCACTTCAACTTCCGCCATTGATCGAGTCACCACCAGATTTCTCGAGTACCCAGCCCAACCACACATACAGTGAACATGACCGATCATGCTGGTGTCGCGGAGCACCTCCCACCATTCCTTGCCGCCATCGATCTCCCGCAATCCAACAGCGCCTCCGACATCCTCTCCGCCAACCAACTCGCTTACACGGGCGCTCTCTTCGTGACCGTAACGCCCGAAAAGATCGACGGCGTCCTGAAGTTCCTCAGAGACACCGCAGGACGTTCGGATGTTTACCTCGACGTGTCCACCCTGCCCTCCACGCAAGATATCGTCGACCTTCTAGATGGCGGAGCCGCAAAGGTGTTTGTCGCAAGCGGGCAGGTGCCGGCGTTGCAGGAAGTGCCGAACCTGGATAGTAGTCGGATAGTCTACCATCCGACTGTGTCTGCGGGTGAAGCAGAGGATCAACTATCGGGCACCGGGTTCGGGCTCTATCTGCACAATGTGCAGAATATCGGGGCTGTGGGTAGCATACTGAAGGCTATGGGGAAGACCAGACCAGCGGTATACGTCTCAAAGGAGGGCATGACGGAGGCGGAGGCGGTGAAGCTGCGGACGTTGAATGCTGTGCCTATAGTAGGGTCGCACCAGCTCACGGTCGCGGCTGAGCCAACGGATGATGGCATTCGAGTTGCATCATTGCTGTTGGCGAAGACGAAGAGCGACCGGGCTGACGGCCTCTTTACGACGCTGGTCACGGACGAGCGAGGTATCGCGCTGGGCTTAGTATACAGCAATGAGGAAAGCGTTGCAGAGAGTCTGCGTTCGGGACGGGGAGTCTACTGGTCTCGTAAACGCGGCCTGTGGCGAAAGGGCGACACAAGCGGGGACTGGCAGGAATTGGTGCGCATAGAGATGGATTGCGATGACGACTGCCTACGCTTTGTCGTCAGGCAACAAGGGAGCAGCTTCTGCCATCTGCTCACAGCTACCTGCTTTGGCGAGTACAGGGGGCTATCGAAGTTGCAGAAGACACTTCAGAGCCGAAAGCGTTCGGCACCGGAGGGTTCATATACAGCACGCCTCTTCAACGATAGCAAAATGCTTAACGCGAAGATCATGGAGGAGGCGAGCGAGTTGTGCGAGGCGAGCAGTAAGGAAGAGATCGCGGCCGAGGCGGCGGATGTGCTTTACTTCGCTTTGACCAAGGCAACTGCTGCAGGCGTCACCTTGGAGGACATTGAGAGAAATCTTGACGGCAAAAGCGTCAAAGTGAAGCGGCGGAAAGGAGATGCTAAGGGACCATTCGCAGAGAAATTTGGCGTGGTCACCAACGGCACGTCCTCGCATACCAACGGCGCCTCCACTACCAATGGCGCACCGACCAAGGACGAGGTGCGAGAGGCCGAGTCGCAGCCCAAGAGCAAAGCCGACGCTGCAGGTCTTAATGGTGACGGTAGGATACAAATGCGCCGATACGTCACGAAAGACGAGGCTCCTGAGACTATACGAGAGGCGCTCAAGCGACCATCCCAACGCTCTACCGATAAGATCATGGCCATTGTACGACCCATCATCAACGATGTTCGGGAGCAAGGAGACAAGGCGCTCTTGTCATACACGCACAAGTTTGAGAAGGCCACGTCACTCACCTCACCTGTGCTCAAGGCTCCCTTTCCGGAAAGCCTGATGCAACTACCTCCCGAGACCATCGAAGCGATTGACATATCATTCGAAAACATCCGAAAGTTCCATGCCGCTCAAAGGGAGGAGAAGCCGCTAGAAGTTGAGACGATGCCCGGTGTGGTGTGCTCACGCTTCGTGCGGCCAATCGAGCGAGTGGGTTTGTACGTACCCGGTGGTACGGCGGTATTGCCCAGTACGGCGCTGATGCTAGGTGTGCCGGCGATGGTCGCAGGGTGCAAGACGATAGTCCTTGCTTCACCACCGAGAGCAGATGGTAAACTCACGCCGGAGATTGTATACGTAGCGCACAAGGTTGGCGCAGAGAGTATAGTGTTGGCAGGCGGCGCACAGGCGGTCGCTGCAATGGCGCACGGAACAGAAAGTGTCAGCAAAGTCGACAAGATCCTCGGGCCCGGCAATCAGTTCGTCACGGCTGCGAAGATGTTGGTCTCCAACGATACCACCGCCCAAGTCAGCATCGACATGCCCGCCGGTCCATCTGAAGTCCTCGTCATCGCCGACAAGACCGCGCTCCCAGCCTTCGTGGCCTCCGATCTACTGAGCCAAGCCGAGCACGGCGTCGACAGCCAAGTCGTCTGCATCGCCGTCGACCTCACCGAAGAGCAAGTCTGCGCCATCGAAGACGAGCTCCACGCCCAAGCCACGGCTCTTCCCCGCGTGGACATGGTCCGCGGCGCCATCTCCCACAGCGTCATGCTCGTCACCCGCACCCTCGACGAAGCTCTCGAGCTCTCCAATGCTTACGCGCCCGAGCACCTCATACTCCAGGTCGCCGACTCGATAGCCGTGCGCGAGCGCATCATGAACGCTGGATCGGTATTCTGCGGGCCGTGGACGCCGGAGAGCGTGGGGGATTACAGCGCGGGCGTTAATCACAGTCTGCCTACGTATGGGTACGCGAAGCAGTATTCTGGCGTGAATCTGGGGAGCTATGTGAAGCATATTACTAGCAGCCACTTGACGGCGGAGGGGCTGAAGAACGTTGGCGGCGCGGTGATGCAGTTGGCTAAGGTTGAGGAGCTGGAGGCGCATCGGAGGGCGGTGGAGATCAGGTTGAAGTGGATGGAGGAGAATAAGGGGTGTTCATTAGAGGCTTAGACGGTCGTTCACAGCGCAAATCATTCCAGGTTTGGGATTCTGTTTCATCTCATTCTCCTCATGTGGCATGATCTCCGCCGTCAGTGTCTCCCGGACAGCAGATTGAAAGTACGCTGCTGCAGTTCTTGGCAGAAGACGAACAGCCGTTAGCGCCCGCTCGCTGGCGTCCAATCAAAAGAGGGAATCTTGCCTTCTTCCTGTTGCTTCCTCAAGGTAAAGTAGGCACTAAGGCACGTTCAATTCTTCCAAGGTCCGAATTTAATAACGACGACTTGTCGCCATCTCCGCAGGCAACCTTTGCAGGTGTCTCGGGAAACTTTTCATGTCTTGGCAGAAACTGTACAGCCGTTAGCGTCCGCTTCTTAGCGCTCTTTCACGAGCCAATGAAAAGCGAGGGTTTCTTCCAGAACAGACCTCAGATGCAAAACACCTGGATTGACGGGCAAATCACCTGCAACAAGATGTGAACGACTAACGATAAACGCCAGAACTCATGGCGAAAAGATGCTCAAAGCCGTCTTCTACGCCCGCTTCCACCCCGAGCGAGGCCCTTCCGTAGTCCATCAATACCCCAATGGATGTATCATTCCAGCGTTTGCGGACCAGGATGAATCACCACAGACCCTAGTGAGCTGGAGCGATGTATCCGCCTACATCATCCCGCCGTACGAAGTGTGCAACCGTCCGTTCTCCATATGCTCAGACGGGCATCGTGTCCTCGGCTTCCCGATCAGTCTGGAGGATTCGAAGTATGAACGCAACCGGTTCACCTTCAACGTGTGTTTCGTTTTGAATGAGACCGCGGACGTAAATCCATGGCTGGCAGCTGTCAACAAGACGGCGGCTTTCTTCCAATCCCTGGAGGAGGAAGATGGACTACTGCAGACAGAGGAAGACCTTCCGGGATTGCGCTGGGCTGGCGAGGAAGGCTATCCCGCTCAAAGCACCGGCGTAGTCTACAAGCTCTTGAAATCCATCGTCGAAGACCTGAACGCTTACGAGGAGACCTGTATCCGCCTCAACAGCTACCACGTCCTCAACCTCCGCCTCGTCCACCCCCAACCCCCGCCCCCCAAAATCCAAGCCTGGGACGTCCCCCTCCTCATCCGCGACCTCCCAAGCCCCGACCAGTGGACATGGGACCTAACGCTCCAGCACATCCACCCTTACCTCGACGGCGTAAACCCCATCCAGCGTATCGCCGAGCTCGCAGACGTGGAGCTCAAACTCGTCAAGCGCGCGGTTCGAGAACTCGTCTTCCACCACCGCGCCCTCCTCCTCGATCTCTTCCACTTCCAAGCAATCTACACGCCCACGAAAGACTTCGCCTGGTTTGTGGCCGACGTCGAGATGCAAGAGGAGTGCGCGCGCTACGTCGCCCTCCCCCCCACATCCACCACCTCCAACACCAACACCCACGAAGCCCCTTCTCCAATCCCAGCCTCACTCCTCATAACCCTCTACACCTCCCTCGCCCCCTCCACTCCCCTCCACTCCTTCGTCCAAACCCAACTCCCGACCCTCTCGACCCACCGCATCGATATCCGCCGCCTCATAACCTTCGGCACGACGAAAGGCTTCCTGCGGCGCGTCCACCGGTATGCACTCGCTCTCGACCATAACCTCGGCCTCAAATCCCAGACCTCGAGAATCGGAGAGGGCTCGGCAAAGACGGAGGACTCCTCGCCGGCGAAGAGTAAACCGAAGTCGAACGAGGATGCGGTAAGGGAGTTCGAGAGAGCGTGGAAGCGAGCGGCGATGAGTAGTGGGTGGGCGACGCCTCCCGCCGAACCGCCTGCTCCGCTTTCGCCGGGTGCGGGGGGGGAAGAGGGGGCGGGGAGGGAGGAGGAGGTGGATGAGAAGCTGAGGGGGTGTCTGGACGGGAGGCATTGTTTTGATGAGATGAGGTTGGCGCTGCGGATGAGTGAGCGGGAGTTGGTTGCGAGGTTCGATGGTGGGAGGTTGGGGGAGGTGTTGGTGTTCAACAAGTAGAGAGAGGGGAGAGCAGGTTGGAAGGTTGAGCGGCTGTGGCGCGTGAAGCGAGCAATGTGCGACTTGTTGTTACGATGTCGTATTATCATTACTTAGTCTATGTCTAATATCGGATCTCGCCATGCACCTCGCTGCCGTATGCTTCGATCCCCTAATTGCGCCTCGGCCACTTCGTGCAGCAAGCGATTGTTGGTCTCCGCACCTGAGCGCGAAGACGCTCGAGCGTCCCACTCGTCTTGTCGCGCACGTACGCGTACGTGGTCGAAGCATTGCGATACTCGCGCTGTACCTTCATGCCTTGTAAGCAAGCATGCTCAAAGGCTCTCGCGGCTCCGCTCAAAGGCAGGCCAAGCCATGCCGCACCGCATCGAGCAATGCGTCGGTGATCCGAAGGACGGTGGCACGCACCATCGCAGCCAGCCAAGTCTACTTGACTTCCATCCGCTGCTTTCGCTGAACGGATCTTGATAGTGTATATCCTACCAATTTGCCACGACAACCTGATCAGTCCACCTTAACAGCACCGTAGATTCTTCTGACGAAAGCATACGCCGTCAAGAAACCCACGGTCCCGGTCAGCAACCCGTAGCACGCGCAAGCAAGAAAGCTGTACGCGAAGAACAGCAATGTCGATGCAAGGCCGGTGATATGGAGATGTTTGGTGTAGTAGTAAGCGCAGTACGCAAAGACGTAGATGCTGGATGAGCCGCCGAGGAGGAAGGACTGCCACCACCAGTTGTAGTTCTGCGAGAATGATCAGTGTGTGTAATTGTGTCTGCGTCTGGTGTCTGGCGTACCTCGGCGCAAAGCTGGATATACACATATATCACGGTCGTCTCCATCACAGCCAGAATTAGAATAGTCGAGACGACAGCCAGGAAGCCGAAAACGTAGTAGTACCCGCTCTTGTCCTGCCAGAGACTGCAAAAGACGAAGAACAGCTCGATGAAGATTACGGCAAAAGGCACAAGACCCGCCAACAGAGCCGCCTGGACAGGCCGGGCATACCACACCTGCGGCGGTATCTGCCGTGGGATGACATTCGCTTTGATCGGATGCGTATACGCTCCTGCACGCACGAAGCCGTACCAGCCGCCGGCGTAGACGAGTGGGAGCTGGATCAGCAGCCATAGCGCGACGAGGCCGAAGAGCGTCCCGAGTGGAATGGCGGTGCTAGAGGCCTGCGCCCAGACGAAGAGGTTCAGGATGAAGATGGTGAGGAATAGCAGACCTGGGAAGAGGGTGGCGGTGACTACGGCGTTGCTGCGCCATTGCGAGCCGCCGAAGGTACGGTAGATCCGGGACGAGAAGTAGCCTGAGAAGGCTCCGGCGAGGATGAAGAGGGCCGTGCCGACTGAGATGAAGCCGCCGCGGAACGAGGGGTTCAGGACGCCGAGGCAGGAGAGGATGACTAGGCCGAGGGCCATGAAGACGAGCTGCATGCCGGAGCCGACGAGCGGGGCGAGCAGTGGGCCGTAAGGCGGGGGGCGGAAGACGTCGCCGTGGACCAGCTTCCACCCGGTGATTTCTTCCGGTAGCTCATCGTCCGAGCTTGCGTCGTCTGCACCGGCAGTGAGGTCGCTGTCGACTTGCTCGAGGAACCCTGGTTTCTCAAAACTCCGGCGCGGAGAGCGTATGCTTTTAATACGCTTGGCGAGTCGGAGCTTGCCGTCTTCTAGCGCGCCGTCTTTGTAGCCTTTGATGTCGCCGTGGATGGTGCGTGCCAGGATGACAGCGACGACCGCCGTGAGAAGGCCGGAGATGACGATGGAGTTGATGATGCCGAGCCAGTGGATCTTGTTGCTCTCGTCCTGGTTGACAAAGTAGAGGTCCCAGCGGTTGCCCCATTCGAGCTTCTCCTCTTCCCGGAAGTAGACGCTGTATGTGTATGGTATCGTCAAAGTAGCGTCTTCTGCGCCACCGTCCCATTGTTGCAGGACATACGAGTCAACGTCGCGTGGTAGGGTGCTGTTCACCGTCGTGTTTCTCGACATCGTGAGCTCCAGCCCTCGCGGGTTGTGCAGATCAGCCGGCAGTCCACCAACGTCTCTGTTCTCGGCCTCAACAGACTTCGCGTACACCTCAAATCCAACGATGACCTTCTTGCCACTCTGGCCGTCCCTGCCCGGGGCGCGGTGATAGCGGATGACGAGCGTGACGTGGTTGTTCAGGAAGTACCTGGGCTGACCAGTCGTGAGGGAAGCCTCCTCGTAACCCATCTTGAAGCCCGCAGCATAGTACTTCCGGCTCTTATCGACCGTCACAAAGCTTGTTGCACCGGGCAAATTGTCGACGATCCACTCTGCCACGTATCCATCCTTCACGATGTCCTGTGCTTTCTTGAGCCCTGCTCGATCCACCTTCTGACTGCACAGGTAATGGACTTCGTCATCCGTGCCCATCTCAAGCTCGTAGTCGGACACCATGATCCTGTCTCCTCGCAGCACCTCTCCCAAATTCAGCGCAATGTTCGATCCCGAGATGAGGCCAGTGCCGGGTCTTTGTCGACCTGAGGGTGGGCATACGAATGGGAGCTCGGAGAAGGCATACTGTATCTGTGTGTTGTCGCTGTAGACTTTGTTCACAAAAAGTGGGATGGACTCGCCGTCTCGGTACGACTTGATCGACCAACCTGAAGCACCGTCAGCATCGTTCTGCAGATTGCTCTGTGCTTGCTCGAAGCATACCGGGTATATAGAATGCGTGTGTGAGCCGCAAGAGTGATAACAGCAACGCGAAGCAGCTCAAGCTGCCAATCCGATAGTCGGCCGCCATTGTGTGTGATATGTGCAATTGCAAGAACGACAGTGCCTCCCTTCTCTCTCTCCACACCACCAGATGATAGGATCAACCACGCTGTCGCCGGTTCAGGTTCGCGTGTGTAAATGTGTTGGCGAATGCGTTCACCCGTATCACGGTGTATGCGTCCGGCTTACTACGACTCCGCAATCCGATGCAGGACTCGTTGGGGCAAGCTCCAGCTAGCCTGACAACCTCCTTCCTCTTCCGCGCGTCGCCACTAGCGAGTGTGTGTTGGAGATTGGGGAGATCACCAGTATGGTACGGCGCGGCACAAAGCAAGAATAACGACTGAGTGACAACAACCGCGCTCTCGGAGCGAGATGAGGACGGAGAAGAGGAGATGAGGGTGAGAAGATGAGGGTCGGAAGGTGGAGTGGAGTGTGAGAGAGGAGAGGGCAGCATGCCCTGCGTCTGTCAGTGCATCGGGACGGTGGCGGGGATATCCGGATGCTTAGCACTAGCTCTTGGCGCCGATAAGCTCCCGTCCACCTCCACTCCGACTTCAGCCGCCACCTCCACCAACAGCCCCCCCCCTCCTCCGCCACCACCTCCACCGTCGTCAACACACACCCCCGAAGGTTGGAGGATACCGCACACTGGTAACCGATGTTGCCCTACAATAATATTGACGACGCCTCGGTCATGATACTTGCTCTGGATCATCATCACGAAAGAGGAGCCCGCATGCACATATAGCCGCTGTTAACGCACGGCTCTCAACCCTGCATTACGAGTACGACCGATATGAACCCGTAGCTCACTATGTACCGCACCTACATTTCCACAGCTATCTCGATGGGCCTGGAGAGCAACGATGAGGCAGCTTTGTTGCAGTAGCAATCACGACAAGACAAGACTGGTCGGTCGAAGGTTCTCACCCTTCCATACAACAGTATGAGTACATGTACACTTCCTCCGCACCCCAAATTCTCTTTCACACGCCTTGATACAAAGTTCTTTTTCAAAGAATTGTAATCATTGCTTTGTCCACTCGACTGCCCCGACCTTCTCATCACACCTTCCTCACGCCTCGCTTCGAACCGTGCTTCCGCTCGTTGATCGTCGAAGTTCACTTTTTCTCTGAGCTCCGTTCAAGAGATCCACGTACATCCCCATCACAACGCGCTTGACTATGGACCTGGTGTGCAGCATCTTGCTCACTGCGCTCGACCCGCACAAGGAGGTCCGTAGCGCTGTTGCTGCGGCACTGGCTTCCGCTTAATCTTATGCTGGCGACCCTTCGAAGAAATGACATGAGATGGAGCAGTCTCGTGGACGATGGCGTACTTCGTCGTTCTGTCCGCGTCGGCAATCGCGTGCTCGATGTTGCCGCCACGCGCTATGTTTTGCCACCATACCTGGTCATCATCGAGGACTTGGTCATATAGATGCTGATCGGCAAGAACAGAATCATGGCGATTTCTCTCCGCCCGAGCGACTTCCGTCGCTTTCGTAGCTGGCTGATGACTACGCGACGAAGGCGATGCCTGCGTTCTTGACGACTGAAGACGTGAGGTCTTGGCGCTCTGCGGCCCGGCATCGATCGGGGGCCCAAGTCTCGGGAGGCGATCAATGGTGCCACTCAGAGTCTTCATCTTACGCGGCCGAACTGGGGCTCGCATGTCCGACGCTTGGAGGATTGCCTTGTTGACGTTCTGCGGGCCAGCATGGATCAGTGGTCCGAGTCTCGACAGGCGATCGGTGCTGCCGCACAGCGTCCTCATTTTCCGCGGCAGAGCAGGTTCCTGCGGTCCTCCAGCCGATCGCCCAATACTCCCCTGCACTCTTCTCAGCCCCCGTATCGGCGCCAGTGCGCGCGGGTCGCGATCGGAGTCATCCCGGGCCGACCTCTGCACCTCAGCCCGACGCTCAGCCTCCTCCTGCCGTAACTTCCGCACCCGGTACGCCTCCGCCAACACCGCCTTCTCGTTCGCAGACATTCTCTCGCCGAGTCCACACTCATCGCCACGCATGCTGTCCATGACCAGCCTGATGTCTTCTTTAGCCACGCTCGACCTGCGCCGAGCGAAGCTGCCAATCTTCTGCATGCCTTCTCTGAACGAATTGGAAAGCGATCTCGCCCGGCTCTGGCGAGGTTGGTGGTTCTCGTACGCCAGCGGTGGTCCTCGTCCGCGGAATTGCCTTGGAGGCTCTGGAGCTGGCCGGGGTGCCTCGAAGATGGAGTGCTGTAGCTCTGGTATGTGCGAGATATCCCCGTGAACGCTACGCTTCGTGGCTGGACCTCTTTGCAGAGCTGGCGTTCGGTCGGCTCCCGGTCTGACTGCGATGTAGAGTGGCTGCGGAACAAGCGACTTTGGCCCTTCCAACGACATCGCCTGGAATGCAGCGCAGTCGATGGGCTTCGAAGTCGCCTGCGAGTACTTGGACATGCTGCTTGCGTATGAGGGACGGCGAGACTCGTGCGGGTCGGGTACGAAGAAGCGAGTCGGCTTGACGTGAGCAGTCACGCCGGCGGGTCTATGAGAAGCTCCAGAGTCCCACATCGTGGCGTTCCTGTGTACCTTCGAGGTCAGAGGAAGTCTAGGGACGGTCTTGCGTAGCTCTCGACACACCGGTATGCTTCGTTCTGGAGCGATCAAGATGATGATGGTCGAGCCGACTGTATGCTGGTGGAGCTTGCAGTGCGTTGTGTAAAAGAGGACAGGTACGGGATTATAAGTAAACCAGCAGAGAGTGTTTGGTGCGCAACACACGTTGCACTAGAAGGCCTAGTGAACTCCATGAGGGCGCAACCATTCACAGGCATCAATATGTGACTCTATATCGAGAGTGGGAGGTCAGTAGAGTCTGAAATGGTCATGCATGAAGTGTACTTACGAATCTGTCCTGTGTATCCTCAACGCCAGCGCCGAACGCAATTTCAAAAAGTCCGCTAAATGTTTCGATGCCTCCCTCCATCAGACTCTACCGTTACTCATTGGTTGTCTCCTTCCGTTCGTCATCGACCTGGCGGCGGCTAGTCCTTTGCCGCTTCGACACCGACAACCCCATCCGCTCCTGCGCCAGTCGAGCATTCAGCGCCGCCGCCTCGTCATTGTTCTCATTCGTATAGTCCTCCAACGGGATCTGCGAACGGAACGACTCGATGTTCTTCGCATCCGTCTGCTTGGTAACGAGAACGCTCACGTGGCTTCCGCGCACCATGTGGTCGATCGTAACGTCGCCGTTCTTACTATAGCTCGAGGTTGACTTCGGACGGTTGAGCAACTGGTCCTGGAGACGGTAGGCCTCAGCAATGCCGATAGCTTCTGCCTCGGGATCAAGGTTCATGCGGCGGACTTGGCTTTCGATGCTCTCGTTGATCCCGTCGTCTGAGGAACGACGTCGGCGATGGTGTGGCGCGGGCTTGACACTGGCCTTCGAGGAGCGCTTCACAGGACGAGGATTGCTGTCCTTCGAGTCGTCGCTGTTGGCGGGAGAGATAGTCCCAGCCTTCCTCAGCCGCCGGATTTTCTGCGCTGCCTCGTTGACGTCTTCTGGCGACGCCCAAGTCCTGGCATTGCCGTCTTCGTCACAGCCAAAAGCCTCGACTTCTTCTGCTGGGATGCCGCCGTAATAAGCGGAGTTTCGGGGAGCCCTCGGTGGCGGAGGCGAGGGAGGCAAAGGCTTGTTCAGGTCCGGCTTGTTCTCAACTGGGCTCCTTTGCGGGACTGGCTTCCGACCGATTCGGTGAGGCTGGGGCGGCACGACCGGCGACGGGACCACGGGCTCAGGTTCTGCCATGTACCTGGCCACGTTCTCGTCAAGTGGTCCAGGCGGGTCTCGAATAAGCAAGATGTCGGCCGTTTGCCAAGTGGCTCGATCGCGGCGGATTCGGGGTTCGCTAAGCCGGTAAAGTTCATCGTCATCGTCATCCGCGGGGACGTTGGGTTCCTGTCGTGGTTGAGCTTCACGACTGGACTCCGAACTGGTGTCTGAGCGGGCGCCGGCGTCGATGAAGGCTCCAAAAGTCGTCATACGACGAGTGTCTCCGCTCAATCTCTTGACACGCCTACGACGAGCGGGCGTGGCCCCTAGAATATCCGCAGCATCAGGGGAGACCGGGTCTCGCGCAGGGCGTCGACGGGGAGGCAAAGCGTTCGGGTAGCGTCGATCCGCGTCCGCCGTCGGATTTACCTTGAGATAGGCTTTCAACTCCACCGCCTGCTTCGCTCGAGCCTCCTGCAAGGAAAGAGTGGGTGAGGGCTCTTTGCCGGCGAAGGTGTCCGGTACCAGCCTGACGCCATATTTGGCCGCCTTGGAAGGGCCGCGGACAAGAGTCTCGATCCGCTTCAGGCCTTGGCGTAGGGATGTTCCGAGACGTCTGGGAGTGTCTGGACGAGCATTGGCGCTGGATTGGGTGTGTCCGACGACTGGAATCTCAATGACGGCGTCGTACGCGCGGACGTTGAAGGGCCTGGGGCCGCGAATCGGCTCGTCGTGAACAGACCGCCTTGAAGGGGGCGCAGGTGCTGGGCCGGGATGCTCGAAGTCGACGGGGGATTGATGCTCGAACTCCACGGGAGACTGCTGCTCGAACTCCACGGGGGACTGAGGCTCGAAGACTTCAGGCTCGGCGGCGGGTTCGAAGGTCTGCTCGATTGAAGCATGAGCGCTCTGGATCAGAGGCTCGACGTGGAAGATCAGGGGGGACCGCTGGGCTCCCTGTCTAGCAAAGTTCTGGGAGTCAGTAACTTCGGCATCTCCGGAGCGTCCACATCGACTGACCACACTGAAGAACCTGCTATGCTAGCGGCGTCGGAACGTTGCTGGGACGCAAGAGAGTTGGACCGTGTCGAGCGCGCTGCGTCACGGAGTGCAGTGGCTGAGGCGAGCACACTGGGGAAGAACGAATTGTTGTTAGCAGGCATGGTCGAATATTTGGTGGGCGTACTCGTTGTGAGGTGATGTTGGTAAGGTGTTGTAGAAGTCGTTGCGTGTGATTGGAATGCGACCGATAGCCAGTATCGATGGTTGTGCTTTTGGAGTTCGTGGTGAGATAAAATGCAGAAAATGTCAAGACGAACCTGGAGGATGGCGCTCGCCAGTACAAGAACGCTTCCTAGAAGGCAGAACAACGCCGATTGTGCCATCTACCCCTTTGTCAAACACGCACATCGGCATTGTGCTTGAGCTGGGGCATTGTGCCGGCAAAGCTAAATCGGTCGCCTTTGTCGCGCTTGGCATTCGCTGTTCTTCGTTCCTGGCTTTCAGTCAGCCTCCAATGGCAGGCATATCACGTGACACGAGAGCATTGACTTGCGGCGGATGCGCTTGGCAGTTGGGTATCGCTGGGCCGGTGAGAGTGGGCTGGCCGTCGATCGCGAGGTTCTTGAGCTCCCGGGAACCTCAGTCCAGTCATGCAGTAATAACGAGCAACGAGCGAGCGGCTTTGCTGATAGCTGGAATTGCGTCTGTGTGCATTTGAGGAGCACCTTAGGTTCCCCATGCTGCTCAACAGCGAGATCGTCCGGTATGTCTTAGTGGGTCCCAACGAAGAACATCTGCAGCGTGCCGGCGTAGACCGCCATGTTCGGTACCCATCCACCGCTGAGATCCCAGTCATGGGTCGTGCGCTCGCAGAAAAATACCTTGGTATTGGGAGAAATGACTGCGTGGATCCTGGGTCCGACTCGCTCGGCGCTGTCTTGGCAGCACTCTAGATCCTGGACAGAATCTCGATGGAGTAGAAGTCGAAGTACTTGACATTGTTCGTTCTCTGCACATCGGTTCGTGTATATAAAGTATTTCTGTGCGGTATTCACGTGTCAGCGAGGTGTGCTGTCAGGAAACAGAGGCGTAGTCCACCCACTGCTATTATATATAAAGCCAAGAGAATCGCGATGTGCCGAAAGTAAGAGCAGGATGGAGAGCGAGGTCAGTAAACATCTCAGCTGTTTGGAAAGTGCCAAAAGAAAGATTGAAGAACAAGAAACGACGGAAAAGGCAGGAAGAGTGAGATGAAGCGTGGGAAGGGAATGAGGAGCGAGGGGACCGGCGATATGATAAAGCTGAAGGTCGTGCAGAGACCAGAGCGGCATAGAGTGAAGCGAGTTGCGCGAGACGGTGAATACTGGCCTCGGATAGCTGCGCATATTCTTGCCCTGCCCATTCGCCAGAGAGTCACGAGCGTGATAACCTTGACTGTGTCTTTCGCATGTCATCCTATCACACACCGCCTGGCTACTCTACAGTCCACGGAGACGGTGATGTGCGCTGTCAACTCCGTGATGTCCCACACAGCCACTGAGTTGGTCGGAGGGGTGCCGGATTTGCAGCCAGATTAGCCGCCCACACATGTTGCCAGACTCGCATGCTGCCAGATTAGCTCATGGCTATTTGGGGACGTACATCCTGAGTCTTGCAGGCAAGCTTGCGTCCGCCGTGCTTGAAGTCTCATGTCAGGTGGTGACTTTGTCTGTGGCATGTCTGAAGTCAGCTTCGCTGCAAGTACCCGGTGGGCGAACAAAGAACTTTTCCGCCCAAATTTCGGCTGCATCGTGTGCACGTTGCTCGAAACAGGAAACACACCCATGGAATAACAATTTGTACAGCTCGTTGTGCCGTCATGTCTGAGAGCCCCGCTACCGTGCGTCAAATATATTCGTCCCGTCTCACGCGAGGATCTCAGTTTTATTCCCAGCCTTCCAAATCCGCCTCACGCCCTCGGTCAGTCCAACGTCATTAGTCTCGAACTCATACCAGCCCCATCCCACCACGACGACGGCCAATAGATTGCCCCAGTCAGCGGCCTTGCGCAAGAATGGTACGCGCCACTTTGGAAGGTAGTCGGCTATTACTGACCTGCTCGACATATGTCGTCAGCAGATGCATTTTCTGATAGCTTGTAGGGTGGGTGAGTGGTGTCTGCTACGTACTGGAAGCCAATGTAGGTGTGGACGATGATCAAGCCGATGAAGGTGCCGTCGAGCAGCGGGCTCAGGGAGCCGGCGGCGAAGGGTGCGATGGTGATGGGAAGTAGAGCCGCTGAGACGAGTCTATTTGCCATTGATCAGTCTCTTGCGCAACGTTCAGACTTCATGTGCCCGATATGTGCTGCCCCACCTCTCAAACGTCCAATGGTAGTTCCCGTGCGACGGCTCCGAAGGCGGCAATCGCACGGCATCGTTCACTGTGCCCTCCATGCGCTGGGGCAGCGGTGGAAGGATGGCACGCTTGCTCGAGGTCTGGAAGGTGGCTTGCTGGAGGGCGAGGGGTGCTCGTCGGAGGAAGTACTGCTGTGTTCTAAAGGCGGGGATGGCGGAGGTGGTTAGGCGGGAGGAGGGTGTGACGAGCGCTTGCCGGAGCAGCGTGGAACGGAGAGCGGAGGCCATGTTTGTCGTATTCCTGGGCACAGCGGTAGTGAGGTAGCAGTGGTGGTGGTCGAGGTTGTGGTGATGCACGAGAGCTCGTTCCGTCCTCGGCTTAGGATCAAGCACCTCCCATTGGCTTCTCGGATGTTCCCGGACGTTGCTGAGCTCGATCAACTCGGAGAAAACCAGCACATCACGGTCGGGCTCGCGATCACTCTCTTCTCGTACACACACACATGGCCATGGCTTCACGACGACTCGCGCTGAGCCTGCAACAAGGCCTGCGGGCAAAGAGCGCCATCAACGCCGTCAAGAGGCAACAACCGGGCCTTATACGCAGTCTGGCAACTCCTGTTAGCCATGGCGCTACCACCGAGAGCACCACCTTGAGCAACGGCTTCACGGTGAGCCATTGGCCTATCTCCACAGAGCCCTGTGGAAGAGCGAGATGTACTGACCGGGATGATGTATGGTAGATCGCCACAGAACACTCCCCCTACGCGCAAACGAGCACAGTTGGCGTATGGATCGACGCCGGTTCGCGCGCCGAGACAGACAAGACCAACGGTACCGCCCACTTCCTCGAGCACTTGGCATTCAAGGGCACCCAGAAACGCAGCCAGAGCCAGTTGGAACTTGAGATTGAGAATATGGGCGCGCACCTCAACGCATACACCTCCCGCGAAAACACTGTCTACTACGCCAAAGCCTTCAACGACGACGTCCCCGCCACAGTGGACATTCTCGCCGATATTCTGCAAAACAGCAAGCTGGAAACGTCCGCAATCGAGAGGGAGCGGGACGTGATTCTCCGCGAGCAGGAGGAGGTCGACAAGCAGCTAGAGGAGGTCGTCTTCGACCATCTGCACGCCACAGCCTTCCAGAACCAACCGCTCGGCCGCACGATCCTTGGGCCAAAGGAGAACATCCAGTCCATCACGCGTGATGATCTGCAGAGCTACATCAAGACCAACTACACCGCCGATCGCATGGTCCTCGTCGGCTCCGGCGGCGTCCCACACTCCCAGCTCGTCGAGCTCGCCGAGAAGTACTTCTCAGGAATGCCGCAATACAACCCGAACCAGCAGGCTCACGCCTCTGTCCGCGGTCTCCAAGCCACTCCCGATTTCGTGGGCTCTGAAGTCCGGATCCGCGACGACACGGTGCCTACAGCCAACATCGCCATCGCAGTCGAAGGCGTGAGCTGGAAAGACGACGATTATTTCACCGCGCTCGTCACCCAAGCCATTGTCGGCAACTGGGACCGCTCCATGGGCAATTCCCCTTACCTGGGAAGCAAGCTCAGCACGTTCGTGCACGAGAACAAGCTCGCCAACAGCTTCATGTCCTTCAGCACGTCCTACTCCGATACCGGGTTATGGGGTATCTACATGGTCACGGATGCTATCACGCGCATCGACGACTTGGTTCATTTCACTCTCCGCGAGTGGTCCCGCCTCTCTTTCCAAGTCTCCGACGCCGAGTGCGAGCGCGCGAAGGCGCAGCTCAAGGCCTCGATTTTGTTGTCTTTGGACGGCACCACGAGTGTGGCGGAGGATATCGGACGCCAGATCATCACCACCGGACGGAGATTGACGCCCGAGGAGGTGGAGAGGGTGGTTGAAAGTGTCACGGTGGCGGATGTGATGAACTTTGCACGGAACAGGCTGTGGGATCGGGACGTGGCTATTTCGGCAGTGGGGCGCATTGAGGGTCTGCTGGACTACTCGCGCATCCGGGGCGATATGACGAGGATGATGTCATAAGCAGATGTTGGAGGAGAGGAAGGGCGTCCAGGAATGGTGAAGACGAGAGGAGCGTGTTTGTGTAATCACATAGAGGATGCTTTTCGTAGTGCATCGTGCGCTACGAGGGCATCGGCGAAGAGCAAGCAAGAAATGTACAGTTAGCCGTGTGTCTGCCACTGCGCTTCTTCAGGTCAGCTTTCCGAACATCGCCGTCTGGTTTTGAGCACGTCCGAGACTCTTGATGAACAAGACAAACGAACTGAAAGTTGTGTGACCAGTGGCCATATCACGTGATCCGACGGCTCTGATTGGCTATGAGTACAGCAACGCTAGTGTTCGGCCTTTTGCACCTCCCGTTCGTCACATCGTAAATGTATTTACCTCAGGTCTAACGGGAATCTCTGCGTTGGCGCTACTCGACATGGTCCCGTGACTCGGAGACATGCGATTCTGAGAGACCAGGCGCCCTCAGGAGCAACTACAATACATTGGTGCCGCGCGGCTGCTCGTCGTCACTGATCCTTCCGAGCTCCAGTGAGGTAGGGCTCCACTTCGGATGTTGGTGCTCTCGGAGTGCCCATCCAGTCCTTCGGTTGTATAAAGGCACTCCAATTCTCAATCCCATCGCAGGCATCTCTTCCATCCAAAATGGTTCCCCCGCTGATAACGCTCGAAGAGCACTACTTCTCCACCGCCATCGGCAGCGCACTCGACGACAAACATGTCGAGCAATTCAAAGCCATCCCCGGCCTCGAAGACAAGCTCAAAGACCTAGGCGATCTCCGCCTCTCGTACATGGAGAAAGGAAAAGTCTCGCTGCAAGTCATCTCCCACGGCCCAGGAACGCTGACCCCGCAGCAATGCCACGACGCGAACGACCAGCTCGCCACCGCGGTGCAGAAGCACAAAACCCGCTTCGCCGGGTTCGCCGTCCTCCCCATGTCTGACCCCGAAGCCGCGGCCTCGGAGCTCGAGCGCACTGTGACCACGCACGGGTTCGTGGGAGCCCTAATCGACTGCCACGTCAACGGCCGCTACTACGACGGAGCAGAGTACGAGGTTTTCTGGCGCAAGGCCGAAGGACTGGACGTGCCAATCTACATCCACCCTACCTGGCCCTCCGAAGACATGGCTCCCCGGTACACCGGGAATTTTACCGACGGCGCCTCGCGCAGTTTGAGCGCGTCGGGGTGGGGCTGGCATAACGAGGTTGCGCTGCATACGCTGCGGCTGTTCGCTTCGGGGATCTTTGACAAGTGTCCGAAGTTGAAGGTGATTATTGGGCATTTTGGGGAGATGATACCGTTCATGCTGGATCGCATTACGAAATTGAGTGTGCGGTGGGGCGATCAGCAGCGGAAGTGGAAGACGGTGTGGGATGAGAATATCTGGATTACGACTTCGGGCGTGTGGAGTTTGGATCCGATGAGGTGCATTTTGGGGAACACGAGGATCGAGCATATCTTGTATAGTGTGGATTATCCGTTTGAGAAGAACGAGAATGGGTTGAAGTGGATGGAGGAGCTGGAGGAGAGCGGGTTAGTGACTAAGGAGCAGTTGGAGATGATTGCGTACAAGAATTCGGAGAATTTGCTGAGGGTGAAGGCGCCGCAGTGAAGTGCGGGCGGTGGCGAGTGACTGGGTCGGTTGATGGAGCAACATGTGTGTGGTCAGGAAGCAAGGGCCGCTAGCTCTGTAGACTGTGTCGCTCCACGGCATCTCTTCGCCGTGCTGGTCCGGCTTTCTCCGTGTGGCAGATGACCTTCACGGGTTGTGTGGTAACGAACGGAGAACATTGTTCATAGCAAAGACCGTATGCGGGTGAATGATGGCCGCGTGCTGTCCAGACGCCATCGCTCAATATTGCTAATGCCCATGTGCATGTGGAGTTGGTGGACAATTCTCATCATGATGAGCTCGGTCACGATCTGTCCACTACATATGACACAGCTCCTCACCATGCGGCGTTCCTGCCTTAGCGCATGCTATAGTTGTCGCTAGCACCAGACTTCGCCCCGATCCCGATGCAAGGGAGAGGCGAGGACGGCAACGACACCTCTTCGGCCTCTGGTGCCTTGGACATTACCACTGCAGGCGACGAGTACGATGACGACTGCCACCTGGCAAAAGTACGACTCATATCGCAACGTGCGCTCAAGACACTCCATCATCAGACCGACGACGTCTGAGATGACTCGTAAGGTAGGCTTCACGCCTCCGTTTGCCCAGCCCCGAGGTCTACCCGCAAAGAGTCTAGCGGAGGCACCCTGTGAAACATATCGCCTTTCCATCCGCCTTCCGCGCAGAAAGCTAGAAGCCTGGACCAACGAGGCCGCCCGCCATCGACTCCTCCCTCATCGCCCATTTGGTTGCTCCATCGGACAATTTGGCCAGTCTCGTGATTTCGTGGTGATATCCCGCCTTAGCGTGCTGCACGCTCTCAACGCGTCGAATCACCGCGTCCGTCTCCTGCACCAGCCGAACGCTTATCATCCTTCCTTGACTGTTTGCGAAGCGACCGGCCGATTCAGCTTCACGGCAGGTAGGGGCACATATCATGCAGGCGTATGACCCGTCCGCTGGTGGCTTCGTCCGGCTTCGTCTTGCCTCGCTGCCTGAGCGAGAGTATAAGTATCTCGTCGTTCCTCCACCTTCTCACACACCTTCTGCGCTGCCCAGACCACGACCAAGACATCATCCACTGTCCCGTCTACCGTAACGTCAATACACAGGCACAACACCATGTTCACCTCCACCAAGAACAAGTCGTACCGAGACAGCTTCTCCCACCGAGCCGGCAAGGCTACGAGCAAGAAGCAGAAGTCGTTCAAAGAGTACGCTCCAGCGAGGAAGATTATCACACAGCAACCATCTCCTGTACGATCGACGCCCACGAAGAGCCCAGCGAGCAGCTCACCGACCTCTCCGTACGCACGACACATATCACATTACCGCACCGTACTGACAACGTGCAGCAACCTCAACTCAGCAATCGTCACCATCTGCGTCGGGCCCGCTCAAAGGCTCTTCGCAGCACACGAAGACGTCCTGTCCAAAGCACCATTCTTCGCCCAAGCCTGCCGGGCGCAATTCTTCGAAACATCCGGCAAACGCATCGACTTGCCCAACGAGGAGCCCGAAGTCTTCTCTGCGGTTCTTGAATACCTATACAAAGGCGACTACATACCCAAGCTCATCTACGACAAGAAGCGAGCGAGCTGGCTGCTGGACGACGCAGACACCGCCGGAAGTGCGCAAGGCGAGAGCACAGTCTACAACAACGGTATCGGCGGGCCAGTGCTGAAGGACACAGCCATCTACGTACGTCTGCTCCATATCTATAGCCTCTTCGTACCCTTCGCAACGTACTGACATGGTTACCTAGTGCTCCGCCCACCGCTACGCCCTCCCCGACCTCCAACGCCTCGCCCTCAAGAAACAAGGCCTCGCCTCCGGCGTCCAATGCAGCACCATCCTTGCCTCGGCCCGCTACGCCTACGCGCACACGCCCGCCTCGGACTCCAAGCTGCGCGCCCACTACCTCGCGCTCATCATCCGCAGCCGGGCCACGTTCAAGCGGAGCGGGACGCTGCAGGCGGAGATGGAGCGGGGCGGGTCGGCGTTGTTTTTCGATTTGTTTGTCGCGATGGTTAATCATCTTGTGAGTTGTACTCTTGGGGGTGGGTGAGAGGGTGTGTGTGTGGTTGCTGACGCTGTTGTGCTCGAAGGATGATATTTCTGGCTCTGCACGGTCGCCTCGCTAGGCAGAGACCTTGCATCGGACGGCCGTTGCTGCGGCGGCGTATCACCGCCACACACATCACATCCCTCGCCATTTTTGCTGCGATTTACGCCTTTCTTTGACGACTCTCGATACCTTCTTCTTGTACATCACCACCACCACTTTCATCGACAGGATACCTAACGTGCTTTACGCTTCACTTCTAGCACGGCGTTGGCGGGGGAGTACTTCTAGGGCTGGCGGCACATGTATCACTATACTCTTCGTCAGACTGGAACGGAACGGAACAAGGCTCGCTGCCGTAGGGTGCTCACGCAAACGAGCGCAGGTTACTGTGGGCTGGGCTTGGGCAGGGTCAGAGGGTATTTACGGGTTGTTTGAGGGTTATGGGACCTGCAATGCCCGCCGCCTTAAAGACTGGCTGGGATCTTATGGCGGTACATGTATATGTAGCTACGTTGTGTCGAGGCCACCACTTCTCCGCGCTTCCATATGCGACGACTCGTCGTGAGTGCCTCATTTCGTCGCCGTGCTCGCCTACGATCATTCTCGAGACGTGATGGATGCACGTGATGAGCCTATTCTACATCTCCCATCCCCGTGACCATGCGCGGGAGACTCGAGGTGTGACTCACACGCAACCACCACCACATGCGCGCTGGAGTAAGCCCGGCTCGTGCCGTAATGGTGTGCGAGCCATGAAATCGAGCACATTGTGTACGGCCAGGCATGTACTCACCGTGATGGCCGCGCCAAGCCAATAGATCAAGCAAGGCAACGAACGCACTTGGGGCAGTGTGGCTGTATGACTCCGCTCAGACACCTGTACCCGGGAAGGCGCCAGTCTTGCTGAGCACAACGAAGCCACGGTCGCGGGCTATGTAGCCTTTCATGTGGTTCTGCTCGCAGTATATCGTCAGTTGCTGCAAATTTCGGTGATCGGTGAAGAGTGGCAAATGTCTGCCTGGCGAAGCAAGGCAGCGATGGCCTACGCACACCCTCCCAGACGGGCGGTACGTACCTTGTAAATCGCATTAGCGACCAGACACTCCACCTCATCTGTGTCCACCCCACCCTCTCCATCATCAATCTCTGTCGCACCCGCCATGCGCAACGCAGCAGCGATCTCGCGGACCGGTATTCGCGTTCTCCTCGCCGCGGTTCCCGCACCGCCTCCGTCCGCTTTCGCATCTTCGACTTCGCCAGCGATAAAGACCTTCCGGAACATATTCCGGAGGAGTATGTCACGGCCACGCTCAAGAGTGAGGTAGATCCGGCGTTTCACGAATTCGTCCTCGCCCGCCTCGAGCGCGGCGTTGAAAGCACGGAGATCAGCGCGCTTGATGGCCGTGCACAGTGGCGAAAACAGACGGTCGAGCGTCGGCGATGTTTGCAGCAGCTGTCGGGTGGGTAGACGGTGGGCGGTGAGCATTTTGGTGGGGATGAGGTACATTAGTATCAGCTCCAGGTTCCTCGTTGCTCTCCTCTCGCAGCGTTCGTAGGCGAAGGTCAGGAGCTCCTCGGCGGACGCATAGTCTTCTTCGAGAAAGGCGATAACGCCGGAGTAGTATTTGAACGTGACTTGGTGCGCTCTCGGAAATGCTTCGGGTGGTGGGGTGTCGGTTGCGCTCGCGCGCAGGCTGCGAAGGATATTCTTCGAAAGCGGGATTGAATTCAGGCGAAAATAGGTTTTGAAAAGAAGGTTGGCGGTGTAGTAGAGGGCCCACTTGCGCGAGTCTTCCAGGGGTGATCTGTGGAGAAATCATACTTACCTCAGCGGTTGTTCATGACCCAGTCCTGGATGACACCGAGAGCAGATGCATTACATACCTGTCTCCAAGACAAAGGGCGAAGATTCGATTGATTTGCCGCGCAGCATCCTCGAGCTTCTCGTTTCTACTCGCGGCACCGAAAGCGTCTTCCTCCTGCAACTCACCGAAAGCGAGGCCACTATCTCGCTGCGAAGCGGCGCTTTGCTCATCGGCTTTGATAGCGAAGATGCGTAGATATTTGCCTACAACGTACAAGCATGGAATGGTCCAAGCCTCGAAGGCGTTGCCCGAGTAGCCACGGTACACAGCACTCATGACTTCCTTCCAGCTCTCGTAGACACTGCTCCAGTCTGCTTCGCGAGGCCTACTGGCAGTCTGTGCTTCTTCCGCGGCGAGCAACTTGCCAGTGAATGTGTAGAAGGCGGTGAAGACTTCATGCCAAGCGGCCGCTTCCTTCTTCTCGAGGCGGAGCGAGGGATTGTATTGGAGCTTGTAACGCAGGTCAGTCTGCAGACCGTACACGTTCGTCCCGCGGTTGAAGTTGTACAGCCTTGCCGGGTCGGTCGCGGGTGCTTCTGGTGAGATTGTGGTGGCGAGAAGGTAGCCGTTGCATGTGTTCTGGGCCGTGGCGAAGTCATCCCAGAGCGCCTCCATGGTGAACGATTGCAATGGGCCGTCTTCTTCAATCACATCAACCCTTCCTCCTTCCGTTGACCCATGAGCGCGAGTCTTACTTCGTTGTCCCTTTCCAAACACGAACAGGCGTCAAACAAGCACAGAGCTGGATCTGTGGTGGCCTCAGGCTGCCATCGCGGCGTGCGGGCTTGGCGTGATCCGGCGACGCTAGTCCGGCTGTTCCCGCGCACCCACCGAGACCCGAATTCGACGAACTTTTGTTGGCAGCAGCGAGCGACACATAATCACCGCCAACGACTACTCGACCGGACGAATTACAATGTGAGTATCAACCGAGTCAGCTGAATGCAGTTGCGCTAACGTTCAGCAGATGGGTAAGCACACGCCGTCCGCAACGGGTTGAAAGAGCATGGAATTCGATCTGCAATGGCAGCATACAATAGCCCACGCACATACGCAATGACTTTCCGTAAGAGAGCGCTGATGTCTGATCCACCGTGATCCAGGTCGCCTCCAGGAGTACCAAGTCATCGGGCGCCATCTGCCCACCGATACTCAGCCCACGCCCAAGCTCTACCGCATGCGCATCTTTGCCCCGAACGATGTGATCGCCAAGTCCCGCTTCTGGTACTTCCTCGCCAAGTTGAAGAAGGTCAAGAAGGCGAACGGTGAGATCGTTTCGTTGAACAAGGTACGGCAATACAAATGAAGATGGCGCCGGAAGGAGGCCTCGGCATACTGATAGAGCGCAACGCGAGCAGATCCACGAGAAGCACCCGCTCAAAGTCAAGAACTTCGGTATTTGGCTACGCTACGACTCGCGCTCCGGCACCCACAATATGTATAAGGAGTACCGCGAGATGGACCGCTGCGCCGCGGTCGAGAGCATGTACCAGGACATGGCCGCCCGCCACCGCGCTCGCTTTAGGAGCGTGCACATCCTCAAGGTCATCGAGGTTCAGAAGGCGGACGATATCAGGCGGCCGTACATCAAGCAGCTGCTGACGAAGGGCTTGAAGTTCCCGCTGCCGCATCGCGTGCCGCCGATGAGTGGGAAGAAGGTGTTTGCGGCGACCAGGCCGAATACTTTCTACTAGATGTGTGTTGGTGTGGAGAGGAGATGGGAGGTGCGTGGACGGGCTGGAAGTTGCGGTAGCAGAGTTCACTCGGGCTCGCTGCGGGCATGAGTTGCCATCTTCGATATCTGCTACGGTAGCCGTTCAGCAGCATCAGAATTAGAGCGCTTACGGCCAAGCCTACTTGTGTGCCATCATACTTCATCACATCTGTCTCGCATCGGGCGCGAGGTTCGTCGCGGCCAACAAGCTACACGCTGGGTGATGTAGCACGTGTGCATTTCCTCGGGTATTGCTCTTCGCATGCAGCGTGTCACGCTGTCGCCAACACTGACGTGCAGGTGTCCCGGCATGTCAAGCATTGTCACCAGCCCAGCGTTTTACGCCCCAGCACGGTTTTGCGCGGTAGACGAGTGTTTTCAGCCCGAGGATATGGTCGACGGAATGAGCATGGATGGCGGCGACGACGCTCGGCATCGAAGACGCATTGTCCCAACGTGCGAGCGCTCAATGCGATGCTCGCTGCTTAGGTTGCCGGCACAATGGGGAGGGAGGTAGGCACCACGTGGCAGCAGTAGCGAAGAAGGCGACGGCGAATATGACGAGACCCAGTAAGCAAGAACGAGACACGAGGAGAAGCACGAAGACAGTGAGTTGCGATGTGTGTGTAGCGATTGTATATCTAGCGAGTGTATGTGTAGCGAATGTAAAGCGTGGGCCACAACGAGTGTGCCACCTTCCATCGCTAACACAAGCCCATCCACCCTTGGCGCCATCGACTCCTGAGTCGAGCCCAACCCAAACCCAAGCAGAAGCAGTAGCAGTGAGTGCAAACAACAGCAAGGTACCATCCACCCTTGGCGCCATAGACTCCTGAGTCGAGCCCAAACCGAAGCCATAAGCAGACCGCATCCATCCATGTGCACACCGGCCACGATCAGAGCTTGATGATCTCCGACCCGCCACCTTGCCAAAAAGCCCGCGTACCTCCGCCGCCAATGCAACATTCAGCCGCGGTCAAACCCGGTGATGGTGATGGTGATGAGAGTGACCCGCCGCCTTGCCGAAAACAACAACCACGCAATGCAAAAGCAAAAGCAACAAGTCAAAGCAAAGCAAAAGCAAATCCTCCGCGCGCGCCCGAAGCGCCAAAGCGCCATCCGTCTCCATCACAGGCTGGCGAGCCACGCTCCCGCCGCCGCAACACCGCCTGTACGATATGGTTAGCAGGTGTCTCCGAGATACAGCAACGACGATATGCACACGTACCCTCTTGGCCCGCCGGAAGAACTTCCGGACGGGACGGAGAGAAAAGGTTAAGCCGCATACGTCGATAGACATTTTAAGCGGTGTGAGGTTTGTTGTGAGGTTTTATTGTGAGGTTTCGTCTGGTGTTGACCGGAGTTCCAGCTCAGTAGGGGCCGTAGCACTCGTGGAGCTCCGGCGTGGGATGGTGCGGCGGGGGAGGTAGGCCGCCGCAACGGAGCCTGTATAACACGTGTCTACAGTCAGCAGGTGTCAAATATATAGTAGCGAGGAGGTGGCGCACGTACCCTTTTCGCCCGGCGGAGGAGATGCTGAAAAGACAGGAGTCGAAAGACTTCTTTTTATTGGTGGTGATCGTGGTGGATATGATACACCAATGGCGTGTCGTGTACGAAGCCATGAGATGATGAGCGAGGGTGCGGCGGCGTGGTAATTGTATTCCACGCTGTGACGATGCTAACGAGTGTGGGTGCTCGAAGCCTAGAAGCAGCGTTAGGGTTGTTGCACTGGTATCAAGGAGCGGCGAGCCACAGTAGAACGGTGAACGTACAAGTGCGGCCGGCCTGCTATGCAGTTGCAGTGGGGGTTTGAAAAGTCAAGGCCCAAATACCATGCCATGAGGGAGGGCGCGGCGGCGCGGCAACGGTATCTCACACATTGGCGAGGCTAGTGAGTGTGGGTGCTCGAAGCCTGGAAGCAGCGTCAGCAGTGTCATGCAGATATCGAGGAGTAGCGAGCCTCGTTGGAGCTTACCAGTGTGGCCGTCCTGCTGCATTTATGCAGGTACGGTGGGAGGCCGACAGCTCCAGGCCCGTATGGCAAGCCATGAGCGACGGCGCAGCGGCGCAGCAAAGGTATTCCACACATTGGCGAGGCTAACGAGTGTGGGTTCTCGAAGCCTGGAAGCAGCGTTAGCAGTGGGTCATAGGGGGAAGGGAGCAGCGAGGCAGGTAGAACTTACGAGTGTGGCCGGCCTGCTATGCAGGCGCGGTTGGCTTTTTTAATGAGTGTGGTGCCGAAGCAAGGGTAGGTGCCCAAGCCTGGAAGCAGCGTCAGCAGTGTCTCGCAAGTACGACGGGTCGATGAGCTGCGGTAAAGCTTACGAAGGTACTCCGGCCTGCCATGCAGGCGCGGAGAGCTTTTATAATGAGGGTGGGTGCCGAAGCAGGTGGGAGGTCGCGATGAGCCTGGAAGGAGCGTCAGCAGTGTCCCCGGAGTATCGAGCAGGAAGGAGTAGCGGTAGCGCACGAGTGTGGCCGGCCTGCGAAAGCAGGCGCGGCGGGATTTTACGATTTTTTTTAGATTGAATTTTTTTTGTGGTTTTGGGCGGTCTTGCCCCTGTTCCCGCCGGCAAAGATGTCCGGCGGGGCCGCCCGGCGAGGATCTGGCCCGAGCATTACGGCACACTTACCAGTCCACGTTCCTTGGGAACGGGGCGGCTTGCATACCGTAATGCTCGGTGATCCTCACGTTTATAGTGCTCGTGCTCCCTACTGTCACGTGACACTAAATAATACATGTATTAGCCATCGAGCACTGCACGCATCTCCGCGACAGCGAGGTCGACTTACGTAGGGGCCGTAGCACTCTCGGAGCTCCGGCGTGGGATGATGCGGCGGGGGGGGGGGGCCGCCGCAACAGAGCCTAAGAAATACGTATACACGATTAGCAGGTGTCTCCGAGGTATAGCGACGAGGATATGCACACGTACCCTTTTCGCCCGGCGGAGGAGATGCCGGGCGGGCCGGAGAGAGAAGGTCAGACCACAAATATCGATCGACATTGTGGTGTGAGGTTTGTTTGTGAGGTTTTTGTGAGCTTTTCGTCTGGTTTTTGGATAGACGAAGATGTGAGGTTTGAGATTGTATGAGAGAGAAAGAAGAGACGGAAAAGCGAGGGGGGGGTCGGCTTTTTGTGCTTTCGTCTCGTCTGCGCCAAGCTCACAATCACTGCGAGTGTTGAGTTCGTCTGACCAGAGTGTGGTCATCTCTTACAAGTTCTGCGGACGATATAAAGTGGCAATCGTCTGCTTACCACCCACATGTGAAATTTCGCGCTCTCCGAGCCGAGGAAGACCGCGCATGCTCTCGCACACGTATTCCCACCATATCGGTATTGTATCCATCGTGGAGATACTGCCAGTCTCGATGCCAGCAGCGCCTGTGTCTCCGCGCCATCATGTCGCCCGTATGTACGTGTATGTGCCCTCGTTAGTATATGGCCTCGGGCGCGCGGGACGGAGAGGCGCACGAGCCGACGCTCAAATTTCGCCACCACCTCCTCTTATCGTGACCACCCAGCCTCCCGATTACCACACATTGACTTCCCCAACCCCTTCTCGACTGCAGGATCGTACGAGAATGCTGACCATGAAAAATTTGCAAGGGTAGTATCTTACGATAATCCTCAACTCAGATCGGTCTGGACCGGACGCGACCGAGGTATCTCGAGCGACCATGACCACGGCCGAGGCACATGATCCAGCGGAGTGGCATTGGAGCATGTGACGCAATGAGGGTGGTGTGGCAATGGCACAGGCCTAGCCAGAGGCGAGAGCGCAGGTCGCGCAGTATTGAGTGGGCGAGGCGTGGGACGAGGGCGTAGCAGAGGTATCAGGAGCAGCGAAGGGCGACGACGGTACCTGTCACTGTCAATCAAGTACCGAGGGCTTCCACCGTGGGGCCGGACCCGGTGCCGGTGAATTTCTTGCGCATGGAATCACGGGACCTGTGGTGGGACTTGTGAGCACCGGGTGAGCATGCGGAACATGAAAAGGCGTCTTGTTGCCCGGAACCGGAAGCGACCGAGCCTGACATCGTTCGTAGTCCAAGGCGAGTCTCGTACAGCAATTTGTTCATGCTCTGAGTCCGGTGCGGATCCGTTGGTACTGGTATACTCTCCATTCTGAAAGCTCGAGACAGTTTCAGCAGCAACGAGGCGTGGGCAGACAATTCGTGGGAAGACGGCTTTTTCTGATGGAATCAGTACTTCAAAAGTAAAGCTACGGACGTCTCGCGATGCCACACTCGTGCTAGTTGTCGTCAGCTTCGAGCATCGTCTCCGGGAAGTGTCCAGCTCACGTCCTGAGCTTTCGGAATGGGAACAGCTCGTTCATTACCTCGTCTACTCAATTATCATGACCGTTCCGTACTATCACCCTGCTCCATCCGTACGCAGTATCATTTGTCACACTTCTTTCTTTGCGGGCTTGTTGTAGCCCAAAGTGCTCAGAGAATATACAGAGGCATCTTGAGTGAGCTTCTCATTCTGCTGAGCGGCGGGAGGCCTGCCACGCCGCGTCGTGGGTGCTGTCCCACGTCGCTCGTGCAGCGAATCCTTTGGCCCTCCTCTCGTCGGCTACTCCGCGCCTCCCTCGGCTTCACAAATTTTCCAGCTGTTGCGAGGAGTGGTGGCATGGGTGGCATCAATCCTCGAGTTTCTTGGGGCTACTACGAGGATATCAAGCGCAGAAGAGGAGGGAAAGGTGATGAAGGGAGAAGAGGTGAGGTTTCAATAGACTTCAATAATTGAGTGAAGGGGTGTGGGACGGGATGTTTCACATTGCGCAATCGGCGTGTGCCTGCAGCTCTTGGCGCTGGCTAGCGCTGACGAGAGCGGAAGCCATGCGGCTGCTGTCCGTACACACGACCGCCGGCTCTCGAGCAGGAGGTTCGCGATGACTTGAACTCCCCAGCGCTGTGGTGCCGTCATACCTCATCGCACCCTCGACGTGTCGCCGGCCCTCCGCTGTTCGCCACGATGCCGCTTGCTCCAAGCAGATCTACCCCGGCGGGCTTCCCACCACTCAGAAGCCTCCGTCTTGCTTGTCAAAAGAGAGCCCGGATGAATAAATTCGAGAGAGAGGCGCACGAAGAAAATCTGCGGTCATGGGTGGAATTTGCGAGAGAGAAGACGCAGTAGAGGAAGTGCCATAGGGGAGTTGCTCGCCATAAAGTACCTGCAATTGCATTCGCCCTCCAGGCTTCAGGTAGGCCGCACAATATACGTCAAACTCCATGGTTGCTATCTTCAGGTAGAATCGATGCGGACGTTTTCCTATCCGTGGATCACACTCGTGTGGGAATCAGTTGGTGGAAAGACGTGGTTTGACGTGCTTGGACAGCGTCCATTGTTTGCCACATGTACATGTACTGACGATGTAGCGTGGTTGCTTGGTATACTATGGAAAGTACAGTACTTTAGTAGGGCGGCAGCATCGACGCCTTCCGGGTTTGGCAGGAGCTTCCACTCGACGACTTCCATCTGGTTTCCACGCTTACACTTGTACCCGGGACCGAAGAAAGCGTCCTAACTACCGCCACGACAAGCACTGGGTTCAGACTGGGTTTCAGAAGCCTAACATCAGCGGCAGTACCGGCAGGACCTAGCAGCAACGCCGGACGGAAGAAACCTCGATCATACCGCAGTAGCGGACTAGTACGGGCTATGAATTGCAGTGGCATTAGCAGACTCTGCACGTCCGATACGGATGCCGGCAAGCCTGAGCGTCCCAGATAGCCTGATCGAGGCCTCCAAGAGTGTTTCCGGCTTGATTAGCGCGCTGGTGATACAGGTTGTGCGGGTGGAGGAGATGGTCTTGGCGTTGGCAGGATGATGGGGAAGGAGCGCCTGGATGGCGTCGCTGAGGTCGATGTCGACTGGGTATCACGCAGGTCTGTGAGGTGGTGGTGGTACAAGGCGGTACGATCGAGGGAGCTGGTCGATGTCACGGTGCTCGCGGCCCCTGTCGCTATCAAAGTCGTATGGTTCGATACACAGGACAGCCATGACGCCAAAGACAGATCGTCGGCAAGGTCGAAATAAATAATGGGAAAGTGGTATTCAATGTTTCCCTCGCACTGCTCTTCACTGCCCTCGGCATACTGGCACAAGTCCGTGGAGAAGTCATGCGTATGGATTCAGGCACTGTGAGGAGACGGCTCTATGGCCTCAAGACCCAACGTACTTGTGGCCATCGTTCGTTAATGAAGCGACCAGAAGCGCTAGTGACGGGTTGGACTTTGACGAGACAATGTGATACATCTGTACCATCATCGACTTGAACCAGGGCATGAGAGGGGTGCATGTATTATTTGAAAGTCCGAATGTTGTTCTGTTGAAGAGGAGCCACCAAGATGCATTATATCAGTGCTGGGAACGCTGAGAAGACGTATATCTCCTCGCCTTCTTATCTTGTGGATACTACAGTAAGGAGAGAATCCAAATGACCTTACGAAGACTGCATCATCATCATGGTAAGTGCAGCATATACCGTATTGCCGGCATGTTGTCGAAAAGAAAGTGCAGCTCGCCTTACCCAAACCCTAACCCTGAGCTTTACGGCGGACCATATGTTCAATAGCGCCATACCACGACCGTCACGTCACATGAAGTGGCTGCACTACATTACACACGCCTCCTTCACCACAGCCATGTAACACCTCCTTCGCGCATTCACCAGTCGTCCCCGCCTATGCATCCTACGATACCATCATCACGAAGATATGCCCACGCTTCGTTCCCCGGTTCACACAGTCGCGACGGCGGTAAACAATGGCCGACGCGATCCAATCATTTCTCGAGTCGTACAGGCCCAGCGAAACGGACGACGCCAGCTGCATTCCTCACCCGCGTGCGGCGTGCTGCTGCGGCAACGAGGGTTGCGCGTACCTGAGGCAGAACACAAGTGCACTAGAGGCGGTGGAGCGCGATGTGATGACAGCTGCGCAGCTGGGTCAGGTATGTCTGGGTGTGAATGAGAGAGGTGTCGAAAGTCTACGCGAGTCGCGTTCGTCGTGCCTTGCTACGACATGTAAACGCATGCACCACTCGTTCGCATGCGGACGGCACAGTCTCGATGGAGACGCTTTCGGCGCGGTCGGTCGAGGGAATGAGTCCGCTGATGTTCTCACTGCAGGCGCTCATCCTACGGCATGAGGCGTACATTGCCGACTCGGAGCGCGAGCGCAAGGCCATGACGGTGCATATCGAGCACCTCGAATCGGAGAAGCTGTCGCTCGAGCAGAAGAATGCGACAGTGATTGCTGAGAATCGCGATCTATTGGACCAACTGGAAGCTATCAACAACGCAGTGACGGAGTCGGATGCGCATGTCACGAGCTTGCAGGCTACGCTGCAGTCGACGCAGTTGGAGCTGCAGAAGTTGTCGAAGTTGGCAGCGCGGACGGAGAGACTAGAGCAGCAACTGCATGATTATGAGCAGGAGCAGGCAGCATGGGAGTCATCAACAGAAGCACACGAGCAGTCGGAGAAGTCGGCGGTGCGGAGGTGGCAGCAGGCAGAGCGCTCACTAGCGGGTATGCAGGAGCAGATTGAGCGCATCGAGCGCGAGGCGCGCGAAGAGAAGGAGCGACACGTTGAGGTCGTTGGGCGCCTAGAGAGGCGGCACGAGGTGGAGAGAGAGTTGACTACGGCCGCGGGACGACTGAAAGGTGCGGCGGCGGGAAAGACACCCGAGCAAAAGCCGGGAGGGACAAGTGTGGTGTCGCATTTCGTGAAGGACATTCTGCAAGACAACGCGAACCTGCAGATGGGGATTGTGGAGCTGCGCGAGATGCTGCAGAACTCGAATGATGAAGTAGAGCTGCTGCGACGGCAAATGGAGGACCACCAACCTGCGGCCCAAGACATAGAGCCCGCGCCTGCGAAGGTAGCAGGGCAGAAGGATCTCCGAGGCGAGCTGCAGAGAGCCGCATCACAGGAACTACACGTCCATCATCACTACCATGCGCCGACACCGACACCGAGCGCAAGCAAGACGCCTACGGTCCGGCGCACGAAGAAGAAGCGTTACGGCGTGCTCAGCCCTAGCGACTTCACACCACCGTCCAGCTTCAGCACACCCCGGTCCTCCATGTCGCACGGTACGCCCTCGTCAGCAGCCACTATTCTACAGCAAACGGCAGTGAGTATACCGCAGCAATTACCGAGCGACAAGCGTCGTTCGGCTCAGTCGAATATGACGCATCACTCGATGCTTTCACCCTCTGGATCCGTCTCGCCGCTGTCAACGACGAATCGAACATCGTCATTCTTTGACCGTGTCTTCAGTGATGGCGGGCACGAGAGCTCGCGACCTACGACGCCCGGCTCGGAGGATCTGGGCTCGCCGTTCATGGCACCCGTTGGCTCGAAACGTACACCGAACGGACCGTTCCGTACGGCCAGCGCGCCGATTGTGCATCGGCGAGGCATCAGTCCTGGGGTTGGCAGACTGTCACTGGATTCCATCCTAGGTACCAGCTTTGACGATACATTGCTGGCTGGCGAGCACTCCAACGGCCATGACGTAATACCAGAAGAAAACGAAAGCGAGTGGGAGCCCGAGAGCTCAACCACTGTCGACGATATCTCCAACATAGCATCGCCGCTATCGGACGACCTGCTCAACCCCATCCATCAAGATGACAAGTTCTACCGCCCACCCCTCCGCCGAGCAGCATCCCACGAGTCCTTGCTCTCCATTTCCGGGATGGATATCCACACCCTCAAAGGTCGTCCCTCGCAGCTCCTCGCCGGCCCCAGTACCAGGCCTCTACCCCCTCGAGCGGAGTTGAGTAGCGCACACGCTCATGGCACACCTACCTTGGCAACCCTCTCCAGGCCGTCAGATAGTAGCCGGAGTCTGCTCAGCGGCATGGCGACTGAGCAGCGTCGTCTAGCGAGGAAGTCCTCGCAAGGTTTCGGGAGCAAGGTCGGGGGCTGGGTGTTTGGACGGTGGGGCGCCACGCCTGCTCCTACTACCACCACTACCGCCACCACCACGACTGCGATTACGACCATCTGCGCCGTCCCAGCTCAACGCAGGCCCGTTACACCCAAGCCACCGAGCCGCACCACATCTTCGTCTGCCGATCCGGCACCGCTTTTCGACCCGGAAGCCACGCCGAAGAAATCTAGGATCCGTCCACCGGGTATCAACCAGTCTGGGCCGATTTCGGGGTTCGGGCCGGAGGTGAGGGTGCAGCATCCACCGGTCTTGCGCAGTCTTGATGCTGAGGGGCTGAGGAAGGCGCTGGGGCGTTAGAGGAGATCTAAGGGTGTCTGCATGTGGCGCGGGTGTCTGGGTTGAGAGGACTTGGGGTGGCGCTTGTTTATGCCGATGAATTTTTGGATGCGCGCCCTGAGCGAACGATACCCATGTAGCATGACTCGATAATTGGATGAGCGCTTTGGCGTACTGGATCTAGATGAGGTTGGGCAGGCACAGTGGTACTTACGTAGGAATTCTCCCTCAGCCCTGAATGCCGCCTCCGACGTGAACACGATGACCTTATGAAGCTCGCATCTCAGATCGTACCTAGCGTCTTTGCTCATACCCAAGAGCTACCTTGTCCGTCAAGAATGCAATAGCAAAACCAAGGTTACCAAAGACTAGGTACATGTAGCCGTGCTTCGCGCATTGCGCGAAGCCTGAACAGCCAAAGCGCATGCTTGCTACTCATCTATCCTATGATACACCACACCCTCCCTCCCACCTCCCCGACGTCTAGAACTTATACACCTGCTCCTGCGTATACCCCAGCTCCGAAAGAATCCCACTAAGCTCCCCCTGCTCCCCAGGACTCTTCTTCGGCCCCGCAATAGCCTTATACAAACCTGGCGGCCCACAAACAAACAACTTGATATTCCCGTCCTTCGGCCCCGGCAGCGTCGTCTTGAGCAAATCCTTCGTGATAAACCCCTTCCCCTGTGTCCACCCCTCGGGCGGATTATCCAGCACATAAAACGCCCGGAACCTCTGCGGGAATTCCCGCTCCAAATCCTCCCACTCCTTCTTCAGCAGGATATCCTCCTCGCTCACGTTGCCGAACACGAGCGTGACTTTCGTCTTGTCTTCCGGGTTCTTGAAAATCGCGCGCGCGACCTGGTACATGGGCGTGATGCCCGTGCCGCCGGCGATGAGGGCGATGTGGTCGTGCTTGTTGGCTGTCCAGGGGTACTTGGGGATGGGGCCCTTGAAGTCGAGGCGCTCGCCGGCTTTCATCGCGTGCAGGTGCTCGGACATGGGGCCGTTGGGGTAGACTTTTACGACGAAGTCGAGGTAGCCTTTCTCGTCTGCCGTGGCGTTCTGTCGTTAGTTTGCTGATGTGTATGCGCGGGGAGGAAATGACATACCCTCATCGCTGACCGGTGTGTATGGCCGAATGACCGGCTTCTCCATATCCGGCCCCTTGAACTTCGTGAGCAGCGCGCTCGCTACCGGGAGCCCGGACGTCGAGTCCTCATCGTTCAGCTTGAAGCGGAACTTCTTGGTGTTGTGGCTGACGTTCTCCACGCTCTCCAACAGCAAGCTGATGAAGCCCTGGTCGCCACCCGTAAAGGCCTTGACGGGCGCGACACCAGTACCCGCGACGGCTTTGGCGGGTATGTTCTTCTCCTCGTTCTTGCTCGCAGGCATACCAAGTGCGCCGGACTCATTCTTGGCGCCGTGTTGGGCTGTGGTGGAGTTACTGGAGTTGAGGTAGTAGTACCCGCCGCCTAGCGCGCCGGCGCCGAGAAGACCGTACAGAATGGTGTTGTTGCTGCCGCTTTTGGGGGGTTCGGTGGCATAGCGGCGGACATGCTGTGGCTCGGTGTAAGTATACGAGGATATGCCTCTACGGACTCCCTTCGTACGGGTCGAGGGATGGACCCACGCTTGACAGCTGCTGCGCCGGGCGGAAGACTCTACTGGCGAACATGATATGGCAATGAAAGAACACAATCAGAGCGTCTCAGGCGTATAACATGAACCTCTCAAGATGATTGTTGTGTTTGTCACGTGAAGCTCAAGCTCGCCATTGCTACGGTGACGCAATTGCCAAGCTTTAGAAAGTCTCCAGTCCTTCACATTGATGTTGTGCTGCTGTAGCGTGGTCCTCCGCAGTAGAAACTGTAGAGAACTGCAAGATACGGTGCAGGTCTAGTTATTATACGCCGCAGCTCTGTAGCTTCAGGTACGCGACGAAACCAAAGTCGCTCCAAAAAGACTCATGTCGAGCTGGCCAAGCCCAGAAGTCAGTACATCTGCACTTCAATCAGCGCCCTGCCTACTCCCCCCTCCATGCCCGGCACCCCGTGATTCTCAATCTCATACGCCACCGCCCCTCGCTCCCTACAAGCCGCTTTCAGTCCGTCAACGCTCCCGCCCACTCCAAAGTACATGCGCTTGGCGGCGATCATGGCTTTCGACATCTTCACTCGCTTGAGCAGGCCGCAGATCAGCTCAGTGAAGGCTTCGGTGGACTCGGGGCTGTATATTGTCTCGGCGGCGAGTATCACGGTGCCCATGTCGACGCCGGAGGAGGGTATGAGGTTGGCGAGGGATGGAGACCAGGGTCCTGAGAGGAAGCGGAGGATGATGTCGTTGGACTTCAGGTCAGTCAGGAAGTGCTGGATCACTTCTGGCGTCAGGTCGAAGTCGCCTGTGCTGTTTTTGTCCAGCTTGGGTGTCGTGAAGCCGGGTTGTTTGGTAGTCGCTGCCCAAGTGAGGATCAAGTTGGGTAGCGTGACTAGCCGTAGAACCGTATCGTTGAAGTCCGCAAGCGTGAACGTAAGGGGGATGCTGTTCAGTAGAGCATGCTGGAAGAGTACCAAGCTCGGTAACGCCGTGCCTGCTCCAAGCTGGGACATGTCAGCGGCCTTCTCATCGTCGAGAGGCATTGAAACTCACCTCAATGATCTGATCGCATCTGATGAGCTCGTCAATGTCTTTGCGAGGCCCCCGATCGAGCAGCAGACTGGCCAAATCAAGTGAGCATTCCCACGTCTTGAAGCCGCCCTCGTACACGCCCGAGCGGAGATCAGACGTTCCGATTTGGTCAATCACATCGTCGTTCGTCGGGCCCTCCTGGAGTAGCTGGACACGAACATCGTAAAGATCCCGCTTGGGGAGGAAGAGGACCCGGCCAGTGGGAGACTCGATGCGGACGGTGCTGTAGCTGAGATGATCAGGGAGCTTGGCGATCTGCAGTCCGTACGTCAGTAAGGGTACATCTTATAGACTCGCGGCGGAGATAGGAGGTATTGTACGGGCTGCCTTACCTACCAACTCCTCGAGCGTGTGCTCCTTGACTGGGGCTTGGTGAGCCTGCACTTTTCCGGCCTTAAGAACACTTGGTCCCGCTGGACTTGTTTTGGCGTCGTCTGCTTCATCATCTTCGAAGCCAAAGGAGAAGGCCATGTCTGAGGCGTCTCGACTCGCGAGGGATTGCAGGTGATCCAATGTCTGCAAGCCAAAGGATACGCTCGGGGTTAGGAGGTAGCGGGCGTACCCGGCATATGGCTTGGCATTGGACGACGACAACGGACCCGCTACTTCCCAATTGAGAGCATTACGCGAATATGTGTAAGTGTATCACTGCCCAAAGTCGAGAAGACGGACGGGGAGAGTGATCGTTGCAGCGGGTTGGACGTAGAACGAGTGTACATGCATCTATCAGGCCATGCCTAGTAAAGCTGAATGTCAGCAACTTGCATCGTACCTCAGTCACTGCAATGCCTCCACTAAAGTACCTTCGCCCGCGCCCACATATGCCGCGGATCTAGTAGGACGTGTTGTCGTATAAAGCTACGGACGTCTGGCGTGTGAAGACTCACTCCAGCCTCGCACAGCTTCAACAGGAAGTACAACCACTCCAACCCCCCAACCACACTCGCAACAATGCCTGCTCCAACGACCCCCTTCCAACCCTACGCCGCCGTCCACAAACAAACCAACGGCCCCGGAGACGCTCGTCCATCCTCCCTCCAAATCGTAGAAGACTGCAACCTCATAGGCAAGCTCAGCTCCAAAACCATCCTCATCACCGGCTGCTCCGCCGGAATCGGCGTCGACACCACCCGCGCCCTCTACGAAACCGGCACCAAACTTCTCCTCACCGCCCGCGACGTCCCCAAACTCACCAAAATCATCGACGACATCGTCGCTAACGCCGTCCACAATAAGTCCGGCCCGAAACCCGAAGCCATCGAGATCCACCTCGACTCGCTGGAGAGTGTCCGCAAAGGCGCTGAAACCATCAAAGCCAAGTCCGGGGGTAAGCTCAACATCATGATCGCCAACGCGGGAGTCATGGCCACACCCCTGGGCAAGACACCCGACGGCTTCGAGTCCCAGATCGGCACCAACCATTTCGCGCATTTCCTGCTTTTCCAGCTGCTCAAACCCTCCCTGCTCAACTCAGCCAAGGAGTCCGGGACCCTCTCCCGTGTCATCACCGTGTCGTCGTCTGGACATCGCATGAGCAGTGTCCGCTTCGACGACATGTTCTGGGACAAGGACCCGGCGTCTTACAACAAGTGGTCTGGCTACGGCCAGAGCAAAACCGCGAACGTGTGGATGGCGAACTCCATCCACCGCCGCTATGCCGACAAAGGCCTCATCGGACTCTCGCTGCACCCCGGCGCGATCATGACGACGGATCTGAAACGGCATTTGGTTCGTCTTTGTATTTCCCCTCCAATCCAATTTAATTCCGCTTGAGATGCCACACCACAATCCCCCTTCTCGCCCCGACGACGGCTGCAAGTTCTCTACCCCACTCATTATCCGCAAAATGCGACCTGCAATCGAAACCCCCCACCCCCCCCCCCCCCACTGACGTGCGCCCCACTGACGTGCGTAACACCCACACACACAGACACCCGAAGACTACGCCCTCTTCGGCGACATGGCCGCCTTCGAGCAAATGTCCAAGTCGGCTTCCCAGGGCGCCGCGACGACCGTCTGGGCCGCGCTGGCGCCGCATTTCGAGGACGTGGGAACCGGGGGCAGGTACCTGGAGGATGTGGGGGAGTCTAGGCCCGTGGGCGGCGGGGGAGGGGTGGGGGACGCGGGGTATGCGGGTTGGGCGTATGAGGAGGAGGGGGAGGAGAGGTTGTGGGGGGTTAGTTGCTCGGCGGTGGGGGTGGAGGATGAGAGGGCGTGACGGGGGTGGGGAGGATTCTGAGGCATGGGGTTGATTGGGGTATCTTGGGTAGCGATCAATGCGATATTGAAGGGCCTTGCAATTCGATCTGGCATGTTGAACAACACATGCACCGCCACCTCATCTCATCCAAGCATCGAGCCATGCTGTCAATCGCACGCAACATCCTTTCCATTTCGTCGAATCATCAGATCATCCAACCAGAGCGCCTAAAAATGCGACTCGCAATGCCTCACCAAAGCACACTTAATCTCACGACCCATCCGTCCCACCAATCTCCCTCCTCTCCCCTCCCCCCGCCCGTCCCATCACCCTCGCATACCCCTCCGCCTCGACCCGCCTCCCTGCCTCGCGCTGCTGCTCCAACCGCTCGATCCCCAGCCGAATAGACTCAATATGCACTTCCAACGGCACCTTCTCCCCCACCACCTCCGGCAACGCCACCCGCTCCCGCAGATCCTCGAGCGTATCTCGAATAGCCTGCAAGCGCACGATAGTGGTCGTGACATGCGCCCACGCCAAGCGGCGGTAGGCTCCGACTTCCTTGAGCAACTCGCTCTGCTGCGCTAGTTTGGCAACGGTATTACGGTTCCCGCCTAGCTTCGTCCAGAGGTAGGCGAAGAGCTCCTCCTTGTTATCGTCGATTCTGATCCCGTCGCGCGTGGCGATCGAGGCGATGATGTCCAGGCGACCGTCGAGATTATCGAGGATGTTAAGTAGAGCCTGGGCTTCAGTGATGAGAGTCAGGATCTGCTCTTCCACCGCGCCGGTGTGGCGGAGGTACTGGTCGAGGAGGAGGTCGCGGGAGAGGGCGACAGGCTGGAAAGGCGTGAAGATGTTGAGGTTCGAGGTGGCCCAGCGGGAGAGGGCGCCGCGGCTGGCTTCGGTGGCGCTGACGCCGTCGATGACGGAGAGGGTCCAGCGGTTCGTGCTGAGGATCTGGTCGACGGCGCGGCCGATGCGGGAGTTGAATTTGCTGAGGTCTTGGCTGGCTTGGCGGGCGGTGTCGATGAAGCCGGTGAATTCGAAGACGAGCTCGTTGCGGGAGGGGAGGGTGCTGTATTGGACCACGTGCTTGAGGTCGCGGATGCTGGCTTCGGATCTCTTCATGTCCATGGGGAGGTTTGCTCCGACTTGTGTGCTGGCGAGCACATCTTCGAACTGGGATTGCGCCTGGACGAGCTTATCGAATTCGGCGGGACCTTGTAGCTCGGTAGTGGTCGAAGAAGGGCAGAAAGGGAGATGCAGTAGAGACGCTCCCGGTATCCGGCAGAGTGGGGTCAATGCGTTCGTGATGGTGTTCGTGGCGAAGCCGGCACCGAACACCAGGACGCCAATCAGACAGTACACCAGTAGTGCGTAGCCGAAGAGCGGTTTGAGGTTCTGCAGTGTCATACCCGCTACGTCGAAGGCATATGCAAGTAGGGGTCGCAGTACTCGCTGCCACAATACGTTTGGCTGTGATGTTTCGTCCTCGTCGTCATCTTGATCTTTCACCTTCGCGCCGAACCGTCCGGCGTCGCTTGTCATCGACCTTTGACTGAGCCGCATACGCGGGGTCGAAGCGCGCAGCTTTGCCTCCCCGTTCATTGATCCCGCATCGCTCGTCATGGAACGATTGTTCAGCCGGAAGTGTGGCGTCGACGCGCGCATGTTTTCCGCCCTCGCACTGGACCGTCCTGCGTCGGGCGAAGCAGGCATCCTCAGCTCGGGTTCCACGGACAGCCTGGCGCTCCTCCTGCGGTCCCCATCGTCTGCTTTGCTCCGGAAGTTTGTTCTACTGCTTCGCATGTCCCGTCGCGGCGTGGTGTCTCTTGCGTCCGAGCGGTAAGAATCCCGCATCTCCGCCCGTTCTTCGTCTTTGGTATAAACTGTCTCGTCATCATCGTCGTCGTCGTGCACATCGTCCCAAGACTCAGTGAGGTCGAGGGATGTGCCTCGTACGCGAGTCATGGCCGAGTGTGCTGGCGCAAGGGGCCAGAAGAATGCGAGGCAGCTGGTCGACGAGGCGAGAGGATTGCTAGCGACGGTGAGCCACTGAAGTGGTCGGTCGAGGAAGTGAGCCAGAGGTGTATGCCTGGTGTATGAAACAGCAAGACGCGTGAGGCTCGAGGATCCAGACAGAAGTCGCGTGGGGTGGTGTTTGTTACGTCATGATTGCCTTAGGCACGCAGGAAAGAGGGGTCTCGCGCCCCACAGTGCGTCGGGCACGGCCGTCGCCAAGCTCAGGGCATCTGTGATTTGCCTGGTAAAATCTCGAATTCGGGAGCGCGCGACTCTGAGACCGAGCCGACTCGGCCCGTCGTGTTTGACGATTCGGGGAATCGCACAGCACAGGACGGAATGTCCATGTGCTCGGGCCGAACAACATTGCGAATGGAACCTGGAAGTAGACGAGAGGCGTCTGCTCCTTCCCCAGGGCACCCAAAGAGCCCTGTAAGTGTAGAAGCCAGACCTGTCGGTGGCATAATCCCCACGGTACAGGTACAAGTACATATACCGTCCCGATGGGCACATTAACACTTTAACAGTTCCCAGGTGCGTCGAACAGGCCTCGCGGAGCGGAGTGTAGAGTTTCCCCCCACCCGCCACGTCGCGTTTAGTGTCGTGACTCGCGAAAGCTACATGTACAGCTACTTTCACACGTCTTCCGCCTTATCATACATGTTCTTACAGTACCTTATGAAAGGCCCCTGTTCTTGGACCACGTAACAATTCTGTCTTCCTTCCATTTCCAGCCCAACTCTTGCAATCCCCACCTGCACCCCACCGCCCTTCGGGACGCGCCAGCGCCACTCCCGCCGCCGTAGCATCAGGGGTCCACACGCTCCTTTCCACACCCACAACCTCAGCCACCAGCCCTGCTTTATAAACCACCGTATAGGGGTCCTTGTAACCGCGGACCGCCCTCCTTGCTTTCATTCCAATCCCTCCTGCCAATCCATCTGCGACGCAACATATCACACCTACCTAGTAATACGCACGCGACACCCTTTCAACATTCGCGCGGTCACACTTGTGCGAGCAACGACGATCGAGCAGAGAAAATACCTTACGCAAGCCCGACCAATTACCACTCGCACCAAACCCACCATCCATCCCCATTCCGACCCCTGCGACCCACCGACTGCCGCCAAGTTGGCGTGACCCTCTGATCCCCATTCGCGGCCTTCGCTGAGCCCTTCCAACCTCGCAATGCCAGGTGAAGAGACCTCGGCCGCCGTGGCCGCCATCCTGTCCAACCTCGCCAAGTCTTGCGTCGCCCCGGACGACCACTCATTCTCCGCGCACTCTGCCGCCAATGGTGTTAAGAATGCCAAGATTGCGCTGCCGGGAGAGGATACGGTGGAGAAGCGGACAATGGAGCGGGAGCTGAGCGCGCTGGCGTTGCGCATCCAAATACTCGAGGCTAAAGCAGCGGCTGGGGCCAGCTCACTCCCCATCACACCTAATGAGCCGGTGGCGTCTGCATTTCCGGATAACTCGGTGGCGGCCAAGGTGGCCTCCACCGCGGCTGCGCCAAGGATCCGCTCAGCGTCGTGGGTGAACAGCCTCCTCGCTAAGGGCGAAGGGGAGCAGCATCCCCGCCAGCTGACCGACCAGCAATTCGTCTGGTTGCACGAACACATCGAAGATCAAGCCCATGAGATTAAGAGCCAGAAGGACTTCATCGACGGCATCAACTCGCAGTTGACGCACCAGGAGAGTGCCACGAAAGCAGCATTGGACATGCTCGGCAACTCGACATCGATTGAGCAGCTCAAGCGGGAGATTGAGAAGAATGCACAGATCAATGCGACCTACCAGAAAGTCCTGCGGGAGATTGGAACAATCATCACCGCTGTCGCGAATGGTGACTTGAGCAAGAAGGTGTTGATCCATGTGACGGAGAAGGATCCGGAGATTGCGCGCTTCAAGCATACCATCAACAAGATGATAGATCAGTTGCAGCAATTTGCCAGCCAAGTCACCCATTTGGCGAAAGACGTGGGCACGGAGGGACGGCTTGGCGGGCAGGCCGTTGTGCCGGGTGTGGATGGTATTTGGGCCGAGCTCACTCGAAATGGTGTGTCACTCCGGAGACAGGTCGCGAAAGCCCTACTGACAATGCTACAGTCAACGTTATGGCGCAGAATCTTACAGACCAAGTGCGCGAAATTGCTGTAGTCACGACTGCAGTCGCACAAGGTGATCTCAGCCGTAAGATCGAACGACCGGCAAAAGGTGAAATCCTCCAACTGCAACAGACCATCAATACCATGGTGGAACAACTCCGAACATTCGCCACCGAAGTCACCCGCGTCTCTCGAGACGTGGGTATCGAGGGTGTGCTTGGCGGACAGGCCCAGATCGAGGGTGTTAAGGGCATGTGGAACGATCTTACGGTCAACGTGAATGCCATGGCGAACAATCTAACTGCGCAGGTTCGGGATATCGCCGAGGTCACAACGGCGGTCGCACGAGGTGACCTGACACAGAAGGTGAAGGCGCAGTGTAAGGGTGAGATTCTGGAGCTCAAGAACACGATCAATGCCATGGTAGATCAGCTCCGACAGTTCGCTATTCAGGTCACGAAGATCGCGAGGGAGGTCGGGACAGAAGGGCGGCTAGGTGGGCAGGCCACGGTGCACGGGGTAGAGGGCACGTGGAAGGATCTGACGGAGAATGTGAATGGCATGGCGAACAACCTGACTACGCAGGTGCGTGAGATTGCGGAGGTGACGACTGCGGTGGCCAAGGGTGATTTGAGCAAGAAGGTGGAGGCCGAGGTGCAAGGCGAGATTCTGGCGCTGAAGAACACGATCAATCAGATGGTGGACCGGTTGAGGACGTTTGCTTTCGAGGTCAGCAAGGTGGCGAGAGAGGTTGGCACAGAAGGCACTCTAGGCGGTCAGGCAGAGGTCAAGAACGTAGAGGGCAAGTGGAAGGACCTGACGGACAATGTCAACACCATGGCCAATAACTTGACGAGCCAAGTGCGCAGTATCTCGGATGTCACGCAGGCGATTGCGCGCGGAGACATGACGCAGCGGATTGAAGTCCATGCTCAGGGAGAGATCCGAACACTCAAGGACACCATCAACGACATGGTCACGCGGTTGGATGCCTGGTCAATGGCTGTCAAGCGGGTAGCGCGGGACGTCGGTGTAGATGGCAAGATGGGTGGTCAAGCCGAGGTGGAGGGCATCACCGGCCGCTGGAAAGAGATCACGACCGACGTCAACACTATGGCGCAGAACCTAACCTCCCAAGTACGTGCATTCGGCGACATTTCCAACGCCGCCATGGAAGGCAACTTCTCCAAGATGATCACGGTCGAAGCGTCAGGCGAGATGAACGAGCTCAAGAACAAGATCAATAAGATGGTCTCGCAACTCCGCGAATCCATCCAGCGCAACAACCAAGCCCGCGAGGCCGCCGAGCTGGCTAACAAAACCAAGTCCGAGTTCCTGGCCAACATGTCGCACGAGATCCGCACGCCAATGAACGGTATTATCGGCATGACGCAACTCACCCTCGACACGGAGCTGGAGCAGAACCAGCGCGACATGCTGAACATTGTCTTCTCCCTCGCCAACAGCCTGCTGACCATCATCGACGATATCCTGGATATCTCCAAGATCGAGGCGAATCGCATGATTTTGGAGGAGGAGCCGTTTTCGCTCCGGAGCTTGGTCTTCAATAGTCTGAAGTCCTTGGCTGTCCGGGCGAATGAAAAGGATATCAGTCTGGTCTATGACATTGATAGTTCGGTACCGGATTACGTGGTCGGGGACTCATATCGATTACGGCAAATCATCCTCAACTTGGCGGGAAATGCTGTCAAGTTCACTGAGCATGGCGAGGTGCGCGTGAAGATCTTCTCGGATCTGGGTGTCCCGTGCGGCGACCACGAGGTGGTGGTCAAGTTCGCGGTCAGCGATACGGGCATCGGGATCCACCACAACAAGCTCGATCTCATCTTCGACACCTTCCAGCAGGCCGACGGCTCGACTACTCGTAAATTTGGTGGGACGGGGCTCGGACTGTCCATCTCGCGACGTCTGGTCACGCTCATGCGGGGCAAGATGTGGGTGGAAAGCACGTACGGCTCCGGCAGCACGTTCTTCTTCACGTGCATCGTGAGCCTGGGGAACCCGGACGTGGTGAAGATCATGCCGCAGCTGAACCAGTACCGCAAGCACCGCGTCCTGTTCATCGACCACGGCGTGACGGGCTGCGTGGAGGAGATTGCAGAGAGCATCCGCACGCTCGACCTTATTCCCTGTGTCGTAGGCCAAGGCCGCACCACACCCTCCCAGATGCGGCAGGAGGACGTCTACGACTGCGTCATCGTGGACCAAACCGCCACGGCGCAGAAGCTCCGCAGCATGGAGCGCTTCAAGTACATCCCCATCGTCATGGTCGCGCCCTCCATCTCCGTCTCCTTCAAGACCGCGCTCGAGAACGGCATCTCGAGCTACATGACGACGCCCTGCCTCCCCATCGACCTGGGCAACGCCCTGATCCCCGCTCTCGAAGGCCGCGCTGCGCCCATCTCCGCGGACCACAGCCGCACGTTTGATATCCTGCTCGCGGAAGACAACGCCGTGAACCAGAAACTCGCCGTCAAGATTCTCACCAAACACAACCACACCGTCACCGTCGCCAACAACGGCCTGGAGGCTTTCGAGGCGATCAAGAAGAAGCGCTTCGATGTCGTGCTCATGGATGTCCAGATGCCCATCATGGGCGGCTTCGAAGCGACAGCCCGCATCCGCGAGTATGAGCAGGAATACGCGCTCGCGCGGTCCCCCATCATCGCCCTGACGGCGCACGCCATGCTGGGCGACAGGGAAAAGTGCATCCAGGCGCAGATGGACGAGTACCTGTCCAAGCCGCTGAAGCCCAATCAGCTGGTGCAGACGATTATGAAGTGCGCGACGCTCGGGGGCGCGTTGTTGGAGAGGCGGAACGACGGGAGGGGGGTGCTGGCTGAGGAGCTGGAGAGGGATCAGATGGCTGGTGGGCAGCAACAGAGTGCGAAGAGGCCGGGGTTGGAGAGGCCGGGGATGGTGGATCGGGGGTATACGGAGGGTGGGCCGGGGGGGTTGGCTAGTCCGGCGATTGTTACGGCGGAGGAGGAGGATCCGTTGCAGAGGGTGAGTTCTTCTGCTTTCCGTTCGTTGGTGATGGGTAACGGAGAGCGGTTTGCTGATCTTTCGTGTGCAGGAGGTCCTTTTGCGGTCGCACAGCACGTGATCTTACGGAACCGGCTGTCTAACCGCTCTCGACCACGCGATCACGACCAACATCCATTGGACTGCTGCGAGACCCTGCGGTACTTCGAGCCGCTTCTGATACCCACCAGGGCGTGCTGAACACAGTTTGCTACTCCCGACTTCCGACCTCCTCAGCCGCACACGAACAAGCGTCTTCTGCTGCATCTCCGGTCGAGATACGACGCGATCTAGGAGCGCGGAGCTCTACCCAGCGGCAAGACCGGTGGGATACGTACCACTTTGACATAGTATTGAGGCTGGATCTGGCCGCTTCTTTCAGCTTCCGCTTCGTGGCAGCGTTGTATTACTGAACCCATCGTCCCCGGATGAAATGCTTCTCCCGACCCGATGGAGAGGCCGAAGTGGAACTGAGGCATGGGCATGAGCATGGGCATGGGCATGGGCTAGCGGGCGCTGGGCGTTGCGTTGTGTGAGCAGGCGCCGGGCGTTGCGTTGTGGGTTTGGGCGATGCAATCTATTATACCTACCTACTTTAGCTATTGTTGCCCGTCCGGTCGTTAGCTGCGTATCAGCAGAGTGCTATTACGCCATCCTCTCCTGCTTCCGAGGGTTCTCGGCCTGTGATCACCTCGGCAAGAAGGCTACTGCTGACATATGATGATATGGGTGGTGCGCTCTGTGGACTTCGTGCCATTCTGATGTCACGTGATGAAAAGAGTCTCTCCTTGGCAGTCACATCTTTTGGCAGGCACGCTTGTGCGCGAAGGATGAGCCTCGGCTGTCCGTGGACTCCCAACCTCACCTGGCGATTACTGATCCTGGTTGTCTTGCAACGTACGTATACGACCTGGCACTCCTCTGACAAAGCGCACGATCTGTGAGTGGATGCTTGACACTGCATGCTGACAACGCAGACAAGAAGGATTGTGACCCTGGTTTCTGGTCGGTCACGTCGTGGTGGAGCGTCGCGCATATACGTCCAGGCCGCCGCGCTCTTCCAGATCTTAGTTGGACGATCCAGGGCCAAAGTTCGATGGCGCGCGAGCTACCTGCAATGGCGGAAAGCGAGAGGAAGCGCAAACGCACGACTCGCGCCAGCAACTCTTCTTCAGATGGAGATAAGGGCGATAAGAAGCGTGGGCGTCCGCGGGTTGAGAAGCAGGATGCGTCGGCTGCAGATGTGAGTCTACTAAGATCTCTCGGATGATGATCCGCGCACTTGAACATCATCTTCATGACACTGACCCAACAAGTAGCGCCGCCGCACACAGGTCCGGATGGCCCAGCGCGCCTACCGGCAGCGCAAGGAGGGCACACTCGATGAGCTGCGTAACCGGGTGTCGGAGCTCACTGACACGATGGAACTCATGAACAAGACGTTCGTCGAGCTGCGAGATCACCTATCGGGAAGCGCGGACGAGCTTCAGCTTGAGCAGCTTCGCGACACTTCCTGCCGGTTCGAAGCTTTGATGGAGAGTGCGCGCACTGCCAGCGAGGAGGATTTCGAGTCGCCGCCGTTGAAGTCCCAGTCGGCGGTGGTGACGCCTAGTGAGGGAGCAGGCGTGCGTCAAAGGAAGAATGTGCCGGTCAATGTGCCTACGTGGCTCGACCAGTCTGTGCTTAACGAGGCTGAGAGCCGGAGATCACCGGAGTCAGTTGGGATGGGCTATACGATGTATCTCGACGACACCGGAGAGAAGCAGCTGGTCGAAGACCTTGGTTTACTCGAGCAGAGCCAAGCTCTTGTTCAGAAGCAGCCGCTTCGGACTGTGTATGATGCTCTGACCAATGTGCTTCCGGACGACATCCGAATCCCACAGCAGCTACCAACCATCCAAACTCACAGCTTCCAAGAGACCACTTTCGCGCGACAACTGCATCGGTCATGTCTCGAGGCGGCGTACCATGTACTCATCGACCCAGCAAGACAGCACATCCGCAAGCGCATCTTCAAGTTATCGTTGCTGGGCGACGATCCTGCTCGGCTCAAAAACTCCTTGGAAGCCGTGCTTGCCGGTGGCGCGCAAGCGTCGTTGGAAATCTTGGAAGCTCCGCTCTTGCACGTCGGTGGCGCTGGGACGCACTATCCACGGCGCGATCACAATGGTAATCTGCAGAGTAGGAAGAGCACATATAATCTTGGTCTCGTGGGCCCGCAGACTCTGGCGTTACTTGCGAGTGCGGCAAAAAACAACGTGAGTGCTGATATGACCGTGGAGATTGCTGGTTACGAGGGCGTCTGGTTCGATCCTTATGATGTCGAGGGCTACCTGGAGGAACGCGGAATTCACATTGATCCGCTTCAGTCGTTCGTTGAAGCGGAGATTGATGACGATAACACCTCGATGTCCTCCAGTGGGCCATCGACACCTCCGCTCGAGTACTCGTCCATGCCAGGTAGCGCAGGGCATGTCCAAGATCTGCCTACCGGTAACGTCGACTTTGATAAGTGGAATGAGTTATCCGATATGACCCTCACGAACGTCGGCTATTCGGACGCTACGACAGGCGACTGGATGAACTTTCTTGAGCCGGGTCAAAGTATCAACGGTCTCAACAACCACACACAGACTGGTTCAAACACACCGACAGCATCCTGGGCCGACAATAGCATCCCAGGGCTGATGCAGGACTCGCTCATGCAAAGCATCGACTACTCGTCTTTTCGTCCCGCGCCCTTCAATCACCGTGTTCCGCGGAAGAAGAACGTGATTATTGACACCTCCAAGTTTGTGAAAGGTGAGCGAGAAGAGTCTTTACCGATTCAAGAGGATGGCCGCTGACTTGTGAGACAGCGTTGACTATGAGAGGTGTCTGCTTGGGCCGCACACCGGGCTTCAAGCGACAAGATGTCGATCAGGCTTTGGCGATGGCTTCGTTTGATCTGTGATCCAGTAGCTGGGCGAAGGTGGTCGGGCTTAGAGAGGCTGTTGATCATGTTCAGCTTCACGGCTTGCCATCACAGTCGACGTGGTCTTGCTTGTTCGGTTGTACCTGGACGCCTCCCCCGCTCGCGATGCCGGACGCTTGACCTGTTCCTGAATCTCCATGCGCAGCAGCTGTGCACCATGACCGCATTTGTTTGCGGGGTAAACTCTGATGTTCGTAACGGAAGAGCTCAGCTCGAGCACATGTTGTTGATGGTTGCCAGGTACATGTAGAAGGTATAAGAAGGCCCGAAGCCACTGAACTCATGGCTGCGAAGCACTACTGCCCTTCGCTGTCTCTCAGCAGGAGACCGACGCCAAGATGGGAGCATCCAGCTGGTCTACGATCTTGCTCACGGCTTTGACGGTGGTGAATGCCCAGTCTGCATACTCATCAGCATACGGAGTCTATGGAAACTCCAGCACGAGTGGTCACATCACGGCCAGTCCGACGGCGGCTACCGCGACGGTATCTCAATACTTTCATGGTGATGCCGAGGGCTATGTGCTGACGAGCTGCTCATTTTCTCAGATCAATGGCACCGCGACTACGTATAGCGTCCAGTTCACCGTCCCTGCTTCGGCAGACGTCGGTCCAAATGTCCTCCCGAATATCCAAGGTCGGTTTTCGTCTTCCAGGACAGCCAGAGCGTTCGATGGCGCTGTATGGGTGATACGCTGACTCGTTCGCCGTCCCAACAGACCCGCACGCGAAGCAGGCCCAGACGCTCTGCCCTGGATACACCGCGAGCGATGTTACGAGGACGGAGAACGGGTTGACGGCAACCCTCAACCTCGCCGGAAGCGCCTGCAACGTCTACGGTACCGATATCGAGACCTTGGCACTAGAGGTACAGTACAGTGTCACTCTCGTCAAAGGCCGACGCTGACTACATCGTCTTGCCAACAGGTAGACGTCCAATCCGCTCACCGCTTACGCATCTCGATCCAACCCGCCTACCTCGACAGCAGCAACATTAGCCAGTACATCCTGCCAGACGATCTCGTACACCTGCCCGAGCAAGGCGTCGTGCAGTCCGACACGCAAGACGTGGATCTGCAGTTCACTTGGTCGAATGAGCCGAGCTTTTCCTTTACGGTGCTCCGCAAGAGCACTGGCGACGTTTTGTTTGATACGAGGGGGAGCGTGCTTGTGTACGAGAACCAATTCATCGAGTTTGTTAGTCAGCTGCCACAAGATTACAATCTCTACGGGTAGGAGTTCCTCACTTTCTCTACGGCCGGTGTTTCACTAAGTGGACGCAGGATGGGAGAACAGATCCACAATTTTCGGCTTGGGAACGACTACACGACGACTTTCTTTGCCGCGGATGCTGGCGATCCGATTGACCGAAATATCTATGGTCTTACCCAACGTCTCGCAACTTCCACCGCTTCTTTGCTGACCATGCGAAGGTGTACATCCTACCTACCTGGAGACCCGCTACTTCGAGGTCAGCGCTGAGACAGGGGAAAGAAGCCTTGTGTCAACGAGTAACGCAACGGCGAGTGGCGCCTACGAGAGTGCTAGCCATGGCGTATACATGCGCAACTCCCATCCTATGTACACTTATCAGCAGAGATCGTTAGCTTGACGGCCCTCATGCTGACGGGCCACTTAGGGAAGCGCTGCTGCTACCGACGAATGTGACTTGGCGAGCTCTTGGCGGATCCATTGACCTCTACGTCTTCGATGGGCCGACCCAGGAGGCTGTGACGAAGCAGTACCAGCTAGGTCGATATCGCCTTCCTTGACTCGACGAGATCGACGCTGACCATACTCCGTGCAAAGGTGCCATCGGTCTTCCGGCAATGCAGCAGTATTTCACGTTCGGTGAGAGAGTCCCAGGAAGAAACGCCGTTTGCGTACTGATTCTTATTCCCAGGCTTCCATCAATGCCGGTGGGGCTACAAGAACTGGAGTGAGGTTGAAGCCGTTGTCAATAACTACCGGGCGTTCAACATTCCTCTGGAGAACATGTGGACCGACATCGTAAGCTACACTGAGGAGTACAGGGATCATTCACATTTCGAACGCTTGCTAATGGTGTCTACAGGACTACATGTTCCAGTATCGAGACTTCACGAATGGTGAGAAGCAAGCCTGCACCGTGTGTGAGATACAGAGCGCTCACACTTCACAATCTCTGCAGACCCGAACACATTTCCCTATCCGGAAGGACAAGCTTTCCTCGAGCGTCTGCATGCGAATGGGCAACACTATATTCCCATAGTAGACAGCGCCATATACATTCCGAACCCGGTACGCTGGCCTTTGCCCGAGCCATTCATCCTCGCTAATCCCGAAATCCGTTTTAGAACAACGCCTCCGATGCTTATGCTCCATACAACGATGGCAACAGCTCTGGGGTCTTCCTCAAGAACCCCGACGGAAGCCAATATATCGGAGAAGTTTGGCCCGGCTACACAGTGTAAGCTCATGCCTGCCGAGATATTCACGTTCATTACTGACTCTTCCACAGCTTTCCTGACTGGCATGCGACGAACTCGGTCGCGTGGTGGACGAGGAACATGCAAAGCCACCACAATAACGTTCCTTGGGATGGGATCTGGATCGACATGTCGGAGGTCTCGTCCTTCTGCGTCGGCTCGTGCGGAACCGGCAATCTCAGCCTTAACCCGGTGCATCCAAGTTTTGGTCTACCCGGCGAACCTGGTGAGTAGATTGATCGCGACACTCCTCGCACAAAGATGGAAATCTAGGGTCGTGTCTTCCTGGGTGCTTGCCCGACCAATCTGCTGACCCTTACACCCATCTTTGCTAGGAAGCATTGTCTACGGCTACCCAGAAGGCTTCAACCTCACCAACGCAACTGAAGCCGCAACTGCTACCTCGCTTGCAGCTCTCCAGGCTTCCTCCGCCGCTGCAGCATCCCCACCAAGCACAGCTACCACGCCCTACTTCTCAAGCAGCGTCATACCGGGTGTGAGGAACGTCAACCAGCCGCCATACGTCATCAACAACGTCAACGGAGATCTGGCCGTGCATGCCGTGAGTCCCAACGCCACGCATGCGGACGGCGTCGAAGAATATGACGTGCACAGCCTGTTCGGCCACCAGATCCTCAATGCGACCTACCAGGCTCTCCTCGAGATCTTTCCCGGGAAGAGGCCTTTCATTATTGGACGGTCCACATTCGCAGGGACTGGTAAATGGGCTGGTCATTGGGGAGGCGATAACACAAGCTGTAAGCATGGCATTGGCCTACTTCGTCACGTCAACGGGTGTTTGATATGTGAGGCTGATATCGGCGATTTGCAGTGTTTGCGTACATGTACTTCTCCATCTCCCAAGCCTTGAGCTTCAGTCTTTTTGGTAAGATCCAAGGAAGGATTGTATTGCAAAGAAGCGTTGTACTGACTGCGCTGCAGTACGTACCAATCCCTTAATCCTGCACGCACGACTTCGCTTCCTGCCGGGCGACTCGCAGCGTGCTGGAAAGCCAGCTTGATTCCGGTTGCATCGCAGATGCATTTGCGCTACTTCTCTTGCCCTGTGGGCAATCATCTCTTGACCATGCTGACACCGAATCTCGAATAGGGCATCCCAATGTTCGGTCAGTCTTCCCCTCACTAAGATACCCATGACCCTGTGCTGATCGTGTGCAGGCGTGGACACGTGCGGGTTCAACGGCAACTCTGACGAGGAGCTATGCAATCGCTGGATGCAGCTCTCCGCCTTTTTCCCGTTCTACAGAAACCACAATGTCCTTTCCGCGGTAAGTACGGCCGGCCTACGAATTGACGGAGTTTCGCTGACTATGCATGATTCAAAGAACTCGCAAGAGGCTTACGTGTGGGCAAGCGTGGCGGAGGCTTCCCGTACAGCGATGGCGATACGCTATTCCTTGTTGTACGTATGGCTCGAGGGATGCGCGATTGATCTCGCTGACCACGCTGCTACAGACCGTACATGTACACGCTCTTCTATTATGCCTCGACTACTGGCAGCACGGTCATGCGTGCGCTGGCTTGGGAGGTGCGTCCATCGAATCGCTGTTTGCTACGTCGCTGACCCTTCGATACAGTTTTCCAACGATCCCACGCTTGTGTGTCAATCTCGATGGGAGTCTCAACCTCCGACACACACTGACTTCGTGCCTAGGCGGCCATTGACAACCAATTCCTTCTCGGCCCAGCCATCCTCGTAACTCCGGTGCTCGGACAAGGCTTGACTTCTGCGCAAGGAGTCTTTCCCGGTAAGCCTCCGTGAGTTCAGTGCGGAGAGACATCAGCTGACCCCGTCAAACCTAGGCATCGCTCAAGGTGAGGTTTGGTACGACTGGTACACGCAACAAGCCGTGGTCGCGCAGCCGGGCGAGAACGTCACGATCCCCGCTCCACTAGGACATATCCCAGTGTACATCCGAGGCGGCTACGTGCTACCGCAGCAGGAGCCGCTCTACACGACCGCCGAATCGAGGAACAGTTCCTGGTCGCTCTTGGTCGCTCTGTCGAAAGACGGGGCAGCGTCGGGACAGGTCTACGTTGACGACGGCGCCAGTCTCGTGCCATCCGCTACGCTACTCGTAGACTTCACGGCCGGCAATGGGAGTCTGTGGGCCTCTGCTCGAGGAACGTACGAGGATACGAATCCTTTGGCTAATGTCACGATTATGGGCGTGGCGGCAAAGCCGAGCACTGTTACGCTGAACGGGCAGACTGTTAGCAATGGTGTCAGCTACAATGGCAGCGTGTTGAGCGTCAAGGGGTTGGAGGCGGCGACGAGCAAGGGGGCTTGGGCGCAGGACTGGGTGCTCAGCTGGGAGTGATGAGGCGACTGGTCGATGTGTTTGGCGAAGGTGACGCTTCCGCGTAATAAGCCGACGCCTGTGATACTTCCGTGGTCCTGCCGCTATCTTACGTACACCATTCAAAAGGTTTGGTCGTACAGCCCTACAACATGGTGTAACGAGATGTGTCGTGATCCAATGCGTACATGCATGTAAATGCACAAACCGTCAGACTACACGTGAATACCTGTCTTGGCGTGCAGCACCCAAGGTTGGCGTGAAGAAGGAGAGCACGGAACCATGAATTTTCCTCTTCGCTCTACACCTCCTTCCCTATTCCCATCCAGTCTGCTATCCAACACTACTCCGCAGCGACAATGACAGTACCTCGTGCATCTGCAGAATGAGAGCGCAGCCGGTGCTGCTCGTGGGCTGCAGCTGATCCTTCGGCCTCACCGTGGCGCACCAAATTTTGAGACGTTCCCGCCGGTGTACACCCACTTTACGCCCACTCTGTGACGTCCAGTCCACTGGGCAGTGCCGTGTAGTCTTGAACATGATCCCAAAAAGCCCCGTAGTGGGGGCGGATGGGGGAGGGTTCGCCTGGAAGTTGAGCGAGGGGGCGGAGGGAGAGTCAGACGCTAGCTGGCGATTATCGCACGTTGGACGACACGAATGGCGAAAGAAATCCCAAGCCCAAGCTTGTGGAGATGTTGCTTATCATTTTGGGAGAGTGAAACCACTAACTTCGTAGACTTCATCACAAGCGAAATGATACCCGCCCAACGTCACAGGCCCGTCTCCCAGCCTAGATCGTGATCTAGTACGTCGTCAACGCCGGGCTGCCCTTGCAAGGCGGCGCCGAGAACTTCGTCTCGACATACACCTTTTGCATCCCATCCGCCCGCGCATCGAACTTGGCATACACCTTATCCAGATCCTCGACCCGCACGCGATGCGTCACCATCTTCAACGGATCAATCTCCCCGGACTGGATCTTCTTCAACAGCTCGTGCCAGTACAGATGCACGGGCGCCTGGCCGTTGCCGATGAAGCGGATCCCGCGCTCCATCAACGACCCGATGTTGAAGTGGTTCGTGAAGCCCACGTACACGCCCGTGATGCCCACGCGGCCGTAGTTGCGCACGGACTCGATCATCTCGTTCAGGATCTCCGGGGAGTCGGTTTCGAGGCCCGCGGCCATCTCCAGCTTGTGCGCGATGCTCTTCGGGTACTCGCCGGCGACGCACTCGAGAGCTACGTCCGGTCCGCGGCCGTCGACCATTTCCTTTAGTCTGTTGACGACGCCCTTGGTGTTTGAGAGCTTGCTGAAATCCACGAGCTCGACTTTCGGGTACTTGCTCTTGACGAAGTCGAGGCGCCAGTTCTGGTCGATCATGATGACGCGCTTGGCGCCGTTCATGAACGAGAAATCCGCGCACATCTGCCCGATCGGCCCAGCGCCCCAGATAGCCACCACGTCGCCCTCCTTGACCCCCGTGTCGACGACGCAGTTCCAGCTCGTGCACACGACGTCCGAGAGGTACAGCCCCTTCTCGTCCGGGACGTCGTCGGGCAGCTTCAGCAAATTGACGTCGCCGAGCGGGACGCGCACGTACTCCGCCTGCCCTCCCGCGAAGCCGCCGGTGAAGTGCGAGTACCCGAACATGCCCGCCGTGTTGCCGCCGTACATGCCCTTCTCGATGGTGTTGGAGTTTGTGCGCTCGCATTGCGAGGAGAGCTTCTGCGCGCAGTAGTAGCAGTCGCCGCAGGCGATCTGGAAGCTGGCGACGACGCGCTGGCCGATTTCCAGGTTCGTCACTTCGGCGCCCTTGCTTTCCACTATGCCGCAGAATTCGTGGCCGAGGATGTCGCCTTTTTGCATCTCGACCACGGAGCCGTGGAGGAGGTGGAGGTCGCTGCCGCAGACGGTGCTGCCGGTCACTTTGAGGATGACATCGCGGGGCTCGATGACTTTGGGTTTTGGGGTGTCGACTGTTGGAGTGGATTAGTATGGGGGGTTGGGTGGCGAGGAAGGGGTCGGGGTTGATAGATACGCACCCATCTGCACATTGTTCTTACCCATCCAGCACAATGCCTTCATGGTCTCGGTGGGATCGCCCCATTTCTCACGGTTAAGACCGGGATTCGTGACATCCTGCGCGGTGATGGCGTTGTCATTGTGGCCTATAGCCTGCTCGGCCTTCCATGCTGCTTGGGACAACGACATTTTGGAGTGATATGATAGGGAGGCTCTGAGATGGATTGAAGAGGGGAGTGGAATTTGGCTCTACTTGCCCTTCTTGTAGCTACAACGGACCTCCATCCGGCTCCTGACGAAGGGTGAACGCGCCGCAGAAACATCTGATTGTGATGATGTGGATGTGCGTCATGACGATTGAGAGAGTCAGGCATCATGCAAGGTTCCTACTCCGGCTAAAGGTCCGCTTGTGCCAGCAGCAGACGAATGCTGTGTTAGTACGCCGGAGTGACTGGAGTAGACCATGTCTTCCTCTTCATCAATCGTGCAGTAGGCCCTTGTCATGTTGTCTTGATGATACACCATCGACTTTTCAGAGTCTCGGCAGATGGAAAAGACTGCCTCGGCACTGTCCATGAGGCTGTGCAATCGACGCCGCAGGCAATGCGATGAGACATCGATATGAATCGCATACTGTTGAACTCCACACCAGCTACATTATCATTATCTTCTTTTCGGCGATCTAGGGAGAGTCTACAATTTAGAGCAGCATCCTAAGAGCAAGTTCTACCGTTGAACATCAAGCCAGCGTCTCCGCCACTATACTTCAAGTTGTATGCATGCCAAGCCGTATCGCTCTGCCTCCTGGTAATGCCTCGTCGCGGCTATGATACTGAGCTGTGTGATACCTCCGCGATAGCCGAATAGAGCAGGCCATCCAAATCACGACTCAACGACGCCCTCCGCGAACGACCAGACTCGCCGCCAGACGCTGCAGCATTGCCATGCTCTCCTGTGTCTTCTCATACGACAGCTGCGCACTCCTCGCCGCTTGCTGAGCCGTTTCGGCGCTGATCTGAGTTTCGCGAGCACTGATCAACGAGTCGTTGAGTACTTTTGCAAACGCTACCAAGCGCACCTTACGAACCGGATCCCGTTCCCGCGCCGCTTTGCTGACTAGCGCGAATGCCCAGTGCTGGAGTGCGTCCGGGTTGTTGTCGTCTGCACCGGTCACACTGTTGATGGGGGAGTCCATGCTACTTGGTGTACCAAGGCGAGAGATTTCTGTTAGCATGGGAGGGTTCAGTGCAGGAGACATGGTGGGCATCTTCACGCCTGAAGGACATCTCGAGAACGGAAGGATCGTGTTGGCGGTGATCGTGATCTCGGGGGCGAGTGTAGATGTAGCATCCAATTCTGCGATCGAAGGCACCGGAGGCATCGTAGACCCTCGCTTCTCACGCTTGGTTGAGAATAAGCCGTTAAGCTTGTCCAGTACGTAACGGCTCTTTGAACGTGACCTCTTTTTCGGCACCACCGGGCAGTCGCCTTGCGAGCGCGTCTGCTCCGCGGACGGCACGCGGCCACGTTGAGCAGTCTCGGGGAGCTGCAGCGGCCTGGTGGTCGGGCTGGGCATCTTGGGACTCTTCTTGGACTCCGCGGAAGCCGTCGTGCGAGCGAAGCCACCTTTCATATGGTGCAAGGTATCACGCGCGGCGCGCACAGAACCAGGCTGGCGCTTGCCCATCGTAGGGGAGGTCGGGCGGCGAAAGGGTACCGGAGGAGTGGCAACGCCAGGCTCTCCTGGACCGATGAGAGCGCTGGCTTTCGATGAAATGCGCGATGGGTACCCGATCGAGCGTGGCGGATCGGGCGGTGCTCGCTGAGGAGGACCCTGGAGCTGATTCGTTCTTGGGGCAGTCTGCATATGACGGGGCGAGACCTGACTCGAGACTGGGGACAAAGCTTCGACTGATCCTGTGCTCTCTGACCACTTGCTTGCGACAGCCTCAATCAGTGGGAGCGGCGGTCTCGCATCGGCCGGGCTACTCTCCTCTTCACGGTCGAGGCTGGTAGAGTGGGTGCCCGTGATGGTACCGGCAACATCGTGGACTACCAAGCTGCCGTCGTTTGCATGAGCGAGAAATTGCTCTGCTGCCGCCGCATCATCGATGAACGACACGCTCTCCGGCTGCCTCTCCACACCGCGTTTCAGATGGCCGAACAAGCGCAACAGAGTCTCATTATCCACATCTGTATGCGGTGGGCTACCATTGCCTTCCAGCATTGATAGGGTGCGTGTGATGTGCTTCTTCGTCTCAGCGTCTAACACACTGCAGCCATCCTTGCTGTGATGGCTGTCTTGGCTGGTATACTCGTTCAACAGCTCTAGCAACGAGTACTTCGTACTCTCCGGGACCCGTGCACGATCACCAATACGAGCAGCAGTATAGTCGGCATGAGCAGTGTGCAGATCTGACAGGCGCTTGTTCAGCGACTTCAGATCCGGGGCCATTCTGGAGTGTGTCGGCGGGTGAGATAATTCATCACCGTTACATGCCGGCAAGATAACTTCACTGGGGATGGTTTGGAGAGGATCCATATACCGGCTCGTTGGCGGCGGTGTGCGACCGAGTGCTGACACTGCTCCGTCGAACAGTTTGATGGCGGCGGTATGGTAGAAGCTATTCGAGTGTCCGTCCGTATGCTTTTCGCGGAGTCCCGCGTCATCACCAAAGCCCACGTGGTAAGTGGGAGTCGCGATCTCTTCCTCTTCTGATGAGCTGGTCCCGAGAGTGCCGTCAGGTGTGTTGTTTTTGCTGCGATCAACCTGCGGGATCTCGTTGTGCCCGTAGGTTCCAGTACTACTCGTTTCGGTTGTCGCCGTGCTGCGCTCAGTGTTTGTTCGCTTCGGCTGGTTCATTTGCCGTCTCTTGATGCCTTGATCGAGGATTCTGAGCGTGTCCGGCGCATCAAGTCGGCGGCTGCCAAAGCTTGGCGCGCAATCCGACTTTTGCGTGGCGGCGCTGGTACGAGTCTTGACATCTACCAACATGGCTTTCTTCGGATCCGGGAGGGGAATTCGTGATGCAGTCTTCTGCGCCCGTAACACCTTGGCAGCCTCCGCCGCCGTGGTGTTCGGCGAGGGGAGGCCTCGCCCGTGAGATATGCTGCTTGGGCGTGGCCGGGAAAAGCTTGCCGGAGACGGCGAGTGCGGTCGAGAATCTGCAACTGAACGCAGCTTACCCAAGATAAGCGTTGGACATTCCTGCTCAAGACTAGGAGCGGTCACAAAGCCGTGGCCGTGCTGAGCTTTCAACAATGCGTTGCGTCGCGGGTGCTCTGTCTGGAGGTCGCTGAGGTACGAGGAGTCATCGTGACCCTTGCTATCCGTATCGTTGTCAACTGAGTGCTGCATCACACTAGCAATGTGTCCACTCGGCGCACTGGTTGCTGGGCTTTCATCGCTGTTCGTGTGTCTCCGTACGTTCCCATCATCGGCGCTCAGGAAGGTCGATGAGGACGAGCGCTCCGAGGCGTCAAACTCGCCTTCTTCGTCGCCAGATGCAGCAAGGCTTGTGTTCACCAACGTATTCGGCACCCGTGCATGCCAGCGGTCCGGCGAGAAGATGTTCTCCGGCGATGCTGTCAACAGATCCGTTGAACGGAGCGGCTCAGCCTTGTCTACATCCGAGGCTTCAAGAGTCACGCCGCTGGCTGATGCCGGCAGCATCGCTGTCCAGTCGTAGAGCTTGCCCTCTACTGACTGCTGGAGAGGCTTCTCGCTCGCGTCCATCAGAGTCCGGCTGTCCTTACTTGGGCTCAGAGTGTGGGCTAGTGACGCGCATGGGCGCGATGGCAGAGGCTTCTCGCCGGGCTGTACTACCGGAGCTGTTATTTGCACGCTCGTTTTCCGCGGCAAATCCTACAAAAGTTAGCAGTAAGCTCGTAAGCTCGACAGCGCGTCCAGTGTCACTTACTGTTTGACTGTGAGTAGATTTGCTATCTGCCGGCTGGTCGGTTGTGGTGAATTCGAGCCCTGCTTCAAGGATCAGAGGACTGCCGACGGACGAGCCGTTGCCAGTCATCGAAAGTGCGACGAGGAAGCTTGGAGCTGGCTCGAGGTTGTGGTGTGGACGGGCCAGCAACGCGCGGCGAAGTGATGGTGGCCTTGGCGGCTGATGACTTGGTTGGCGCTAGAAGACGCTGGGAGAGCGGTGCTGTCTTGGTGCTCTTCCCACGCAGTCCAGGCGAGGGTGAGTTCTCGTCATTCAGGCGTGTGTAGGCCAGATCTTGCTGGACCGAATGCCGTTTGTTGCGGGGTAGGTCGCGTTGCGTGTTGATGTCGCGTTCTGTTAGTGTCATGTTGACGGTCTCCTGCACACTCATGTAGTGTGACAGTCTGGCATGAGCAGTCGTTCACAGCCGGTCCAAGGTTGAAGCTCGCTCTGTCAAGGGAGGCCAGCAGTCATATGCACGATGTCGGCACGCTCAAGCCAGGACTCGAGGATGTGTAAGTGTGCGTGCAAGTCTGTTTGCCGCTTGTCGCACGAAAGGACGGGGCTTCGATGGGGAGGACGCGGAGCAATGGGATCTGCCAATCGGTAAACAAGATCTGAGACTGATGAATGATTAAGAAGGATGTTGGCCGGCCTGTTGCAGACTTCGGATAATCACAAGAAAGCGAGGTGGAAGTGAGAGGTGTTCGCATGGGAGTGGCGCTTGACGGCCCGCCATCGGTTCAGTCTTGGCGTTTGTAACGGGAAGGTACAGTAGGGAGGGAAGGAGCGAACGTGCCCAGTCCACGTGACGTCTTCCGTTGACGTGACCGAAGTACTCACATTGCCCGGTCTACACTGAGATCGTGATATCACACTTTCTCGGCTCACTTGATGCCGAGACTGTAAAACTGCAGTGATAGCTCTTGCGGTTTGCGAGCGGATAAGCCCCTGGGCAGAGTCGCTCGAGCGCAGTACGAGATGGTCCGGGTAAGGTGACACGACAACAACGGCGCCTTCGCCCATGCGGCTTCTTCATGTTGCTCGGTGTTCCTGTGCGCTCGGCACGCTGACCTTTGTCACACGTTGCCAACGGACGAGGTGAGGTGAGGTTGAGGACAAGATGGAGTCGACACCGGCACCCGTCTGCCGAGCCTCCCGAACCGGTGCCGAATCCAATTCTCCCGGAGTCGCCGTGGCCTTTTCTTCTCCCATATAAATGTTTGGGGTCAAACAATCCTACCTCGCCCTCGGTACGCGCTGCTTTGAGTGCGAACGAAACTTGGAACAACGATGACACCGGAGTACAAGGCGGAGAAGGAGGCGTCAGTGTCATTCCTTGGCGGCGGCGGGATTTGGGAAATCAACTATGTGACGGTGATCGCGCCCGTATGCTTCGCAATTTTGTCCCACAGAGAGGAGACGTTACTGACGACTTCATCGAGGTTGCCGCATTCTTATGGGCTCTACTGCAAACCCGTCAAAGCTTCTTTAAGCCCTATTCAATACCAGCGGCATTTACCGACTTCCTACTGCAATGTGGGACGATCCTGTTTGCCACGACGGTCTACGCCGGAGCCCCGCAGGCACTGCTAGGCCTGCTACTGTTACCCGGCGTTGCGGTCTTCCTGCAACCACGCGTTGAGAACAAGCAAACGCCGAGGCCTCCAATTCATGATCGCACGAACGGCAAACCGAAAGGCTCGGATGATCCTGACCCAAATCAGGAGCTTGATCCTCTACCGATCAAGCCGTACATCACGACCTACCGTGGGGCAATGATGATCATCACGTGTACCAGTATCCTGGCCGTCGACTTCAAAGTCTTTCCGCGCCGGTTCGCCAAGACGGAGAGCTTCGGGACATCGCTCATGGACCTCGGCGTCGGCTCCTTCGTCTATGCTGCAGGCGTCATTGCTGCTCGACAGCAGCTCAAAGCGCAAAGTCGAGGCAGTACGTCGGTTATCGAAGGGCTCAAGACTGCGATGCGCCACTCCTTACCTCTGGTCGTTCTCGGTCTTATCCGCCTGTGGAGTGTCAAAAGCCTGAACTATGTTGAGCACGTGAGCGAGTATGGAGTGCACTGGAACTTCTTCTTCACACTCGCGTTACTTGCGCCGGTCACCGCCATACTGCAGCCGGTGTTACGCCGGCTCCCTTCGTATGGTGCGCTAACGTTCTTCATTGCATGCGTCTACGAGTGTGTCCTATACTTCACGCCGGATCTGAAATCTTACATCATACTGTCGGGACGCAAGGACGGAGATTGGCTGTCTCAAAATCGTGAAGGTGTCTTCTCATTCATCGGCTACTTCGCGATCTTCATCGCCGGAATGGGCACCGGCATGACGATCCTCAAGAGAGAATCCGGCTCAGGAACAACTGACGAAGCCAAGGAAGCCGATCTACTAAACGAAGACGAGGAGTGGCTCGCCGATGTGCTGGGCGGATCGACCCAGAACGAAAGCACCGGCGCCGACCTGAACAAGCCAGCCGAACCAAAGCCAAACATGAATGTGCCAAACCCCGACCCTCTCGGCCTGATCTGGATCGCGCAATCAAATGACGACTCCGTCTTCCTCGCCAAGTGGACCGTCATCTGGTTCATCCTCTCCGGGTGGGCCATGTGGCACTACGGCCCGCACCTCTTCGTCTCCCGCCGCATGGCGAACCTGGCGTATATCGTCTGGGTCTGCGCCTTCAACACCACACAGCTTCTACTCTTCAACGTCGTCGAGCGTGTGATGTTCCCGAATATCCACAAAGCGACCGACAAACGCACGGAGCGGCAGAGAGTGCAGGATGCGACGAGCCGGGTCATGCAGGCCTTCAACCGCAATGGGCTGGCGCTGTTCTTGCTCGCGAATCTTTTGACCGGTTTGATCAATATGACGGTCAAAACGCTTCACATGACCGATGTGCAGGCCATGGCCATCTTACTCGGGTATATTGCCACTCTCTGCGGAGTAGGCTTGGCGCTAGACCACTACGATATCTCCATCAAGATCTGATGATCGTACAAAGAAGAGTAGCTAGCTCACGCAAGCGTAGCCACATTCGCCATGACACTCTCATCCAAGCTCGTCCAGCCGTGACCGTAATGCTTCCTCAACAGCTCCTCTGCCTCCTGGTTCGGCACCTCACTCAGATCCCGGCCAACCTTGATATCGTCCCTGAACTTCATGTCCATCGGCGCCTGCGACGAGGACGGGCGAGCCCTTTTCGATTGTCGACATGGTCACCGTGTTCGCTGATGCTTCCGTTCAGGCCTCTGTGGGTTGTCGGTCTTCCAGCCTGGGTGGACGGTTTAGGGTGGTTGTGTGTGTAGTGGTCCGCGTGGTCCAGAAGCACCCGTGACGCGGCTTTGTGAACATCAACGGATAATGCGTTCGTTGTCTTCGATTCTCTGGCCGAGTGTGTACGCAGCCTGTCGCTCTGACTTCGTGATCCATCATCTAAACGAAAGAGGATGGATAACCGAACACCAATGCCACAGTCAAGGCGAACGGAAACGGCAATCAGAGAAAGTCCGAATAAGTTCATTCCGCACTCGGAACTAGAAATGCTCCTTCCAAAACTTGAACCTAACATCCCGAACCGTCGCCTCCTTACAAGCCTTCTTAATATCCCTCGCCGCAACATTCGGCCCGCAGAAATACACACCAACCTCCGTCTTCCTCTTCCCGCCATCCGGCCTCACCAAACCCGGGATATAACTCTGATCCAAAATCCCGTCTCTCATGCCCACCAACAACCTATCGAAATCCGGCCGCCCGAAATTCGTCCGACTGGACAGCTCAGTCAGGGGATCTTTATCCATGCCCACGCTATTGAGCACGATGTTCTGCGCGGTATCCACGTCCATCTTCTGCGTGAGATAGGTGTGGATGCGCAGGAACTCGGCCTGCTCGCCGGGACCCGTCATGCTCAGGCTCTGGGCCTCGAGGCTCGAGAGCAGGGCTTGGAACCATTCGAAGGAGGTCGTGTCTTTGCAGACCCAGATGAACTCTACTCGTCGGAGTCGTTTGGGGGGGTTCGGGGAGAGACGCATGTGCCAGATATTCTTGAGGATGGCCGCCCAGGGTGTGACGCCTATACCGGTTCCGATGAGGACGGCGACTTCGTTCTCGAAGACGTCTTCGGCTGGAGCGCCGTAGGGTCCGTCGATGCGGAGTCTGGGCATTTCGACACCGTTGGCGAGCGCGACCTCGTACATGCCCATGGGGTCGAGTTCGTCGTAGAGGGAGGCTTGTTCGGGGCCGGCGCCTAGTGCGGAGGCGAGCGAGCGGGTGAAGTCGCCGACCTGGCGGACGTGGACGGAGATGTAGGGGTCGAAGGGGCAGGAGGTGATGGTGAAGGGGTGCCATTGCGTGGTACTGACTGAGGGTAGGTTGAGGAAGAGCCATTGCCCGGCTTTGTAGCGCATGCTGGGTTTGCGGAATTGGATCTCGACGGCGTCTGCATACCCAAGTCAGTGAGACGCAGCAACGAGTGGTCTAAAACTCGGGTCAGGCTTACCGTATGGATGCTTCACGACTTTGATAATCTCCGTACTTCTCCGACTCCTCACCTCCCTATACACCCTTTCACACAAATATAAGCCTCCCCCCACCAGCTCCCACCTCCACCCCTCATACCCCAAGCAGTGGCCCCAGAACCCTGGCCCCGCAAACGGGCTATACGGCGCCACACTGTCCCTCACGAAACATCCCGTAGCATGCGTGTACATGGCCAATAAGAACGGGATGAAGAGATGGTGCGTGTACCAGAACGTCTCATAGCTTTGTTGCCGGATCTTGGCGTGCGCAGTGGTGAACATGAGCAGCAAACAAAGCAGCATGACGTGCCCTGTAATACCGCCGGCTTGCGTGTAGTGGATCTGCACCGCGGATTCCGCGCGGACGAGGGAGCGCTCCACGTTGAAGAAGTTGACGTAGTGCGCGCTGACGTGCACGATGGTCCAGAACAGCAAGCTGTAAGCGACTTGTCGATGGAACCATTGGCTTTCGTCCAGCGGAAGCCAGCGGATCTTGGGTCTGATGATGCGTAGTAGATTGCGGCACATGGGGAGGAGGATAAGCAGAACATCGACGCTGAGGACGAGGCCTGCGCCTCGCGAGAACCAGACGGAGAAATGGAGGCTGTTGAGGGTGGCGAGAGAGCCGGTCGTGGCTTGTTTGTACCAGCCGAAAATGAAGAGGAAGACGTGGAAGAGGTGGAAGATGGTGTAGAAGAGGAGTTTGCGCGGGACGAGTTGGGCTGCGAGCCAGGATCTCTGAGCCGCCATTGTCGATGGCGCGTGGTGTGTTGTGCGCGAGCCGGGATGATATCTTGTCTCCTCACGACGGGTTGCGGTCATGCGCTATCGCAGGGCAGGGTGTTGCTGATACCGAGTCCTTTGGGTGGCCCTCCTTCGTCACCACCACCCTGTGTACTTCAAGAACTGTGGGTGCGGTGTTCTGCCCTTTGCGCTGCCTCGACACTCCTATTACTTGCTGCTCTTCCTACTCTTTCGCTTCTGCTGCCTCAAATGATTCCAGGAAAGGACTCGGAGTATATGATTAAATCACACTAACAGATTCTACTCTTCGCAAAGTCGCAACGTGATATGATCTCCGGGTCCAGTCTTTAGTGTAGTCGCGAAAAGAGAAGTCGCCTACCGTACGTACTACTACATCACTCATCACCCATGTGCCGGACAAGACACGAAGGGCCTGGTGCCTCTCAGCGCTGCTATGCACGACTCGGCACCGCGCCAGCCTCTCATGTCGTCCAGACACCGTCCCCGTCAACGACTGGGCGCCTGTTGCACCTGCGGAGTGCCGAGACGGAAGTGCGTGCATCGTGCAGACTCCGTCTGCATGTCAAGACGAACCGAGTCAGGCCCCTGCTTTGACGCCGACGCTAGCGTTTGTCAGGTTTGATTGGGTGCGCATGAGAGACACCAGCGTGCTCGCTAGACACGACAGTGACCGTTTGGGGGTAGGAAAGGGGGGAGTAATGAAAGTTCTACGTAGCAATGCCTTTTTTTTGTCTCATACTTACGAAGCGGTGGGACGTTCGGGTACGCCCACTGCGAAAGAGCCCCAAACATAACCATTCACATCATTATTGCTCTTCTCCATAAAAGAGGCCTGAGGTCCGTTCCGAAGCGGGGCTCGGCCTACACTGCCTTCCTGCAGCAAGCCGTCTCTTCATCGCTATTCGCTGCCCTGGGCGCTTAACCATCTGCAAGTCCGTCTCACCGTCCAGGAACAGCGCAGACGATGGGACTGGACCAACTGTGTATATTTGTACTTACCTATCGACAAGGCTGTAGATCGCAAGCGCATCTTGCTCGCTCGCTTGGCGCATGTAGGTCCGTCTCATCATCCCATCTCGTCCTAATCACGCTGCAGCTCTGTAGCAGTCTGGCCGCCTTTCACAAACAGTCACCTCCCTCCGAATCGCCAGACCGAGAGACAACATCCTGGGATCGCGTGGCATATCTGTCTGTCGGTTGCGGACCATGGAACATCACCTGCCCGCTCGGTAGCCATACTGAAATTGTTCCTCCCTACGTTCCCACCACCTCAGTGCGTAGGCAGGCAGGCAGGCAGCCAGCATGGGCAAGCTCATCAAGAACCACTGGGCTCGGCTCGTCATCCTCACCGCCGCATCCTGTAAGTCCACCCACCCCACTAACCTCTCCTCCTCCACCACCCACCACCCACCACCCACCACCCTAACACACCCTCTCCAGACCAAGTAGCCGCCGCCCTCGAAGGCTTCTTCTGGCCCAAATTCTTCTTCGACTTCCTCACCAAGAACTTCGACCCCTTCGTCAAACCCGTCCCCATCCTCCAGATCCTCAACCTCCTCTTCGCCCTCCTCACCCTTGCCTACGAATGGCCGCTCACGTTCCTCGCCGGCACGCATCTGCATCAGAGTATAGAGGCCAGGATGGTGTGGCTGCCGCTGTGTAGTTTGGCGGCTGTGATGATGTATCAGGCGACGAATCCGGCGCTGTATTATTTGATTGGGTGCGCGGCGTATTTTTGGGCGTATTGCGAGGGCGAGGTGAGTCTATATCGGAGGGTTTGATATGTGGAGGCGGTGTGCTGACTGTGATGGGTATAGGTGGTGTGCGCTGTCCCGTGGACTCTGCCTAAGCGTGCAGATAGACGACTGAAGCAGGAGAAAGTGTAGCATTAGGTCATCAGTGAGCAACGCTATCTTCACACCATTGCAGCACCTGTCAGGGCTCGGCATTCATCTATGCAGAGCCTTGCGTTCACGTCACCCACCATCTGGCTCCCGCCTCCAAACCGTAGTGTTTCATTGGCGCAACGGTGTACGATTGGTGCCCATAGCTACTTTCTCTGCTCTCCGCTGAGAGGATGTGTACTGCAAGCTCAACGGTATGATACTTTGAGATGGAAGCCGCAAAGTATATGTACACGCCTGCTCAGTATCAAAACACTACACGAAGAGTCGTGTGCCTGCCCCGTTCCAACGCGCCAGAGCATGCTATGTCTTCCCACCTCGCGTGACGAACGCCGCCTTGCCAGACCCGCGCTTTTCACAATCCACACATCATCCCCATAGATATCCCCAGTATCCCACACCATCCGCACTCCCAAACTGCCTGCTCCCTTCCCACCCATCCACCTCCACCCTCGTCTCTTCAACCAAACATTCCCCCCGCCCCCGTAGCTCCCTGCCTCTGCGCCGCCTCCCCCTGCATCTTCTCCGAAACCTTGACATTCACCTCGAAGAACTTCGCCACGCAGCGGTCCAGACACACCGACTCCCCCTTGTTCAAATCGGCTTCGCGGTATTGGGGCGGGATGCATTTGCGTGTGCAGGTGTCTACTAATCTACACCACGGCCATAACAGTCAGTACGTGTGAGGGGAGGTTGGGGCGAGGAGGGAGGAGAGGTGTACTGGTTGAACATGTTGGAGACCATTTCGATTTCGGCTTCGGCTGCGGCGATTTTCTCGGCGGAGGTGGGTTGGGGGCGGGCGCCGCCGCCGAAGAGGAAGGACATTTTGGTTGGGCTTTGGTTGGGATGGGTAGTGGTGTTGATGAGTGTGCGTGTGGAAGGCTGAGATGGTGTTGCGACCCGGCGTGTTGCTGCTGTATAGATGCTAAGGTAGCTCGTTCAAAGTGTTGCTTCCATTTGGAGCGTAGCGCGTTTTTGACGTGTAGCTCTTTGAACCTCACCTGTCAAGTCTCTAGAACACGCACAAACACGTACCTTGTCATCCGAGACTGCGTACCACGCGCAAGTGGCGAGCATGACAGGCGAGTCCAGTCCATGCCGCAGCCGTGATGGCATATCCAGCGTCCCTAACGCGATGCATATCGCCACCACCAAAACGCAAAGCCTCCGCTACAGGTGTTGCTGACTTGACCCGCGTTGGTGATGGGGCGGACGCGCAAGGTGCTGAAGGTGATATCGGGATCAAGGCAGACAAAGTGATGCTACTTGACGCGAATCCCACGCTCGCTGCCATCGAATCTGGTCAAGCCCAGATCCGTGACCACCTCGAGTACTTCGCGAAGCATTTCGAGAGGGTCCTGAGACCACCTCGCAGTCCAAGGCTGAGCATCGACGACTTCCGACTGCTTTACAAGCGCAATCAGCACCCGCAAGGACGCCATTTCGTCGTTCACCAACATGATCATCCCATATCAGGTACGACGGGATTCTGGTTTCCTGTCGTCGACGAACTCGTAGGCTGATCAGAGGTAAGGTGTGCACTATGATTTGAGGCTTCAGTTCTCTGAGACGAGTGCAATCAGCTTTGCTCTACCGTACGGTCTGCCGGGCAATCCGAATTCCATCCGGCCGAATAGAATGGCTATTGAGACGCGAGTTCACAATTTGTGGGTAGGTGTATTAAAGCCAAGCCGGCTGCCCTCTCGTCTTCATCAAAATGCTGCGTCTCTCTCTCTCATTTGGAACACATACCATGGGCGGCCATTGCTGACACCCGCAGAACAACCTCATCGAGTCCGCGTCCCACGCCACAGGTTCGCTCCTGATCTGGGACACGGGCGAGTACGAGGTCCTCGACCGTCCTCCGCAGCGTAGCAATCGTGCCACCGATGACGAGACGTCGGACGTCGAGGGCAATCTCTCCGGTGCAGTCCAATCGCAGAGTGAGCGGCTCTTTGCGGCTTTCCAGAGCCGCCATATCCATCTCCGCCTGAACGGCAGACGGCTGCCACTCGGCTACACCATTGCCATGAGACTGCCATCTCAAGATGCCACTAGGCGGCCTCGAACGACGCGCATCAAGCGGCAGCGCATGGAACCCGTTGAGACCGTCAAGCGTGCGAAGAACAGAACGGCAGCCGCCGATACAGAAAGCGACAGTGAAACTAGTTCAGCGACCACAACCCAAACGCAAGCCGCTCTAGCCGACGCTGCGCTAGCCTCAGAGCCCGAGGATGAGAGACAGGACGTTGAGATCCGCACAAGCAACGCATACCCAGGCGCCGCGAACACGATTGGCTCTATACATCAACGCCACTGGCTTGTCACTATCGATCGCAAGCTTTCCGGCTTCCGTAAGTCGTCGCGACGGGGTGGATCAGACAAGGAGCGTTGGGTTGGGTCATGGGAGCCTTTCCATGTAAAAGGGAAAGATTGTGAGAGGAGTGTCGTGACTGGGCGGTTGGCTGAGGACGTCATGGCTGATGAAGGGATCAAAGGGTTTGTAGGAAGAGGCAACTGGAGGGCAATACTTGAGTGAGTGTGAGTGCTTCTTGGAGGATGGACGATCTAGGTCGCAATGCACATTTTGTGAGTCGAAAAGGGACCTGCATCACAGTCATGCAGGGGCCGACACGTTGCTAAGTTTTCTTCTTCGCGTGATTCTAGGCACCCTTCCTTCTTGACATACAAATACAGGTACCTCCCCAGTCCCCGCACTTCTTCCTACCTACTCTCCTTTGCCCACTCGCGTTCGTCCAGTGCTCCCTCCACCATGTGTCCGGTAAGCATCCCCGATCATCATTCCTTTGGATGTCGGATTAGACGAGACACGCGCTGACTACATCAACCATCATCACCAGCCAGGTGTCGACCAGACCTGCAGGACCACTTGCTTGTGGAACCTGCTATCACCGAGCACTCGTCAGCTTCAGCAACTGCTCTTCCAAACCGACACCTATTGCTGGTCGCCGTGGCATTTCCTTCACAAGAGTGGTAGCAGCTTCGGCGCCTTCGAGAAGCTCGCTCGCTTGCCCTTTCCTCCGCCAGTCAAATTCAATTATGCGCATGGCGCGGCCCGCACTGGACCGATGTCATTCATCGAGAAGGTTCCGAGCGAGCTTATCAGCCTGATCCTCAGCGAGAAGGGCATGACTAACACAGATGTCATCGCTTTCGGGCTTTGCTCAACCGAGCTGTGGGCGCAGGCTGTATTTCATATCCAGCGGGATATGAGGGACAACACTGCCCCTTGGGCTGGAAGGCCACTTCTGTGCTCCGGCTCGTGGTTGACCACTCTCCCGCCTCCCATCTATGAGCGGTATCCCGAGGAGATTGAGGCGGAGAGGAAATATCAGACTGTGCTCGCGCAAAAGCACGTACCCGTGCCGGGGACTGCGACAGGGCGAGGAAGCCGGGGACGGTCCGCCTGGTACGGTCCTTGCCCTGCTCGGGTGTGGAATTGGACAGCTGTCTCCGAATATGAGAATGTCCGCGGTACCGACTGCCGTCAGAAGTGGCTCGAGGCGCTCACAATCAACATGGTTGATGCCAGACTTTCGCCCACGGCCTCCAACAAGATCTGGTCAGACATCCACATGGTGCTGAACAATCGAGCTCCCATCGAAGCCAACAACTGGATTTTGCTCAATGCGACGACGCAGCAGTACGTCCAGCTCAAGCTCAGGCGCTCGGAGCCAGGTCAAAGTCCGCAGTTGTATGTCGCTGGCGCGCGGTGGTTAGGCCTGGATCAAGCCCTGATCCTCCGTATATGCTGGGGTCCGGATGCGATAGAGACTCACGGACTCCATCGCGGAGTGTGGGCTGGGCACTGCTTTGAGGTCATCGAAGACACTGGCGCTCGGGCGGGTGGGGAAGACGTCACCTCTAAGATCGTGGAAGAAGGTAAGGCGGCGAGAGATGACAGAATGTGATTCGGCGGCCTCGGAACAGAGGATCCCTCGTAGTATGAGACGTACCACGAGGTCAGGATGGGCATGCATGCATCTGCCGTTTCGGTGCATGTACGAATGGACCGATCTACGCATCTGTGGCTGATGTGAGGCTGGAAATCGATGGTCGAGATAGCCCATGAGCTGAGGTCCGATTTACGAGCACAGAATGTGCAAGAGTTGGTACTCTACATCACCGTATCTGATACAAGTTCTTCCTTGGCGCCGCACGAGCTGTACTATGTACATACATATGGTGACGAGCGATGCCTCAACATAGGATGCGATAAGACGGACTCGTTGCTACTTTCAGCTTGAAGATTCCATGCCATACGCTACTGCTCGCTGCACGATATATGCTGAAGTGCCCGAACGAAGTATCCTTGCAGCTGAAACTCACCGGTGGTCAATCCTCTGTCAGCTCCAAGGGTTGCGGAGTTGAACGAGAGCGCATACCCAACTACTCTCGTCTCACCTGTTCAAGACAGCCTGTAGGTACTTGAGGACAGCGCTCTCCACTTCATTTTCCGATTTGCAGCACACTACCCACCTTACCGTCTAGCATGGGAGAGAAGATTAGCGATAGCGTGGGCGTCAACGTCCCTGCTCAAGATCTCAATGGGCCCCAAGTCGCTGCCTCCATCAATCAAATGGACCGTTATGGCATGAGAAGGGCGCGCCGATTAGTCGTCCGGTGAAAGCTGACAGGCACGTCAAAGTCCTCGTCGTGTAAGAGTTACGAGGATGCCCATCCGGTAAGACATTCAGAATCTAATAATCTTCGCTCTGAAAGCGGTGGAGGTCTCGGAGGCTTGCTGTCTGCGGTCCGGATGATGTAGAATGGGTTCAGTGTCAACGGAATCCTCATCGTTGAGCCGGTAAGACTGCTACGTGAGCTTTCTCAACGAAGAAGCGAGTCGAGTCGCCATCTACCAGGACAGCTCACCCAGCTTGACAGACTTGTGGTGCAGTGCATGTATTGCTTGGAAACATAGTACTTTCACCACGTGAGCTGAAGTTTCTCCATTCGATACTGTGTGAGCTGCGCGATGGACCGGCCCGCTCCCTAGCGCGACGTATGGTATCTCTTCATGCTCAAACTGGCAAAGCAATCCGGTCCTCCCTGAGTCCATCGCTTATCGCTCATGTAACTCGAGTTGCAGGCCTCGTCGGCAAGACGACGGCCGGTGGTGCATCGTAGCGCACGCCTGACCTGCTGAGACGACGGTTTGTAAGTGTGTGCACTTCTCCTCGTCATCCTCTTCATATCCACCCCGAGTATCCGTATCAGGCCCGAGTGCTAGAATGGCGGCCGACGACCAGAGCGAGAAGCCCGGTGGCGAGGGTGTCCGGGTGCTGGAGCAGCAACACAAGGGCAGCGTAACCGAAGGCGAGCTTGAGACGGTCTTGGGCTACAAGACGGAAATGGCAAGGAATAGATCACTATGGACTCTCTTGTTCCAGAGTCTTGCTATTGCGGCCATACCCTACGGAGTGAGTAGATGGATGGGATCGTTGCGATGTCCTTGTTGACCGTGTTTCTCAGATGGGATCCCGTTCGTTCATCGTCCGAGAAAAGTGACCGTGAGCACATGAGCTGACCCTACCGGCACCAAAGCACTCATCAGTGCCATCTATGGCGGAGGTGAGCCAGTCTGGTTACGTGGCGTCCTGACTCCGCTAATCCATGGAAGGCCAACTCTCCATCTTTCTCGGGTGAGCACGGAAATACGCATCGAGCGTGAATGCCGCCCTTGACAACGACTAACTCCATCACCCGTCGACTAGCTGGATCATCATACTCGTACTTGATGAATCGATCGCACTGTCGCTCGGCGAGCTTGCTTCACGCTATCCAACGAGCGGTGGCCCGTCGTACTGGGTAAGTCACCGCCGTGTGCCTCCAATCCCTTGTGCCTATTCGATTCTCTCGACGCACGAGAACGAATTTGGAGAGCTCCCAGAAATTATCGGCGCCAGGACAAGCATTCCCCGACCATGGCTAGTAAATGCCACGTATACGATGTTCTGACTTTGACACAGAGCTTCCAAGTGGCGCCCAAGTACAAAGTCGCCCTCGCTTACATCACCGGATGGGTTTGGCTGATTGGAAATTGGACTATCACACTATCAGGTGCGTACTGCAGGTATGGAGGCCAGGAGTGCCGACTGACAGAGGCAGTCAACTTCGGTTTCGCGTCGCTTTTATCCGCAACGATTAGGTACAATCTTTTACACGCCACTGCAGCCGTGGACGGCTAACATACTCAACTGGTAGCATGTATCATCCCGACTTCCTGATGAGCGACTGGCAATTACTGCTCGTCTTCTACGCTCTCTGCCTGGTACGCAAGATGCCAAACAACCAGGCGTGCCATGGAGGCCGTCGTGATGATTGCTAATCGCACTGAAGTTCACCTTCGTCATCTGTACCTTCTTCAACAAATACCTTCCCATGGTCGATACGATCTGCGCCGGCTTCACTGCCCTCTCAATCGTAATCATCCTCATCGCTCTGAGCGTGAGCGCCGCGTCCGGCCGTCACTCCGCGGCTTACACGCTCGGTCACTACGACACGTCCTTCGCCGGCTACGGGAGCTTTACATTCTTCATTGGCCTCTTGCCTTCAGCGTACACCTTCAGCGCTATCGGGATGATCAGCGCGATGGCGGAGGAGTGTGCGGACCCGGCTGTCAAGGTGCCGTGGGCGCTGAGCTTATGTGTGCCGATAGGTGGCTTTGCGGGTTAGTCCTTCTCATTGGGTGTGCACATGCAGAGCGCGAAGGTTGACCGGACGGCAGGCTTCTTCTTCATTATCCCGATATGTGCAACGCTGCCACCACTGGCAGATGTGATCCTGGCACCGGTCGGGCAGGCTTTGCCTTACATCTTCCATACGGTTAGTAGTATGAAGTCGCAATTGAGGCCATGGGCTGACCATTAGCATATTACAGGTCATGGGCTCCCCCGAAGGTATGTGCATACACGTCACTTAATGATCCGCTGTTTAACCCCAGTGCACAGGCGGACTCGGCCTCATCTTTCTCGTTCTAGTAATCACTCTGTTCTGTAAGTCGCCGACCGAGATTCCACATGCCAGTGCGCACAGCTGATGATACGGCAGGTTCAATCTCGATCACAGTCGCCGCATCACGCTGTACGTGGGCTTTCGCGAGAGACGATGCGATTCCCGGCGCCAAGATCTGGGCCAAGGGTAAGCCATCCCCAAAGCCTCTATCATTGTCCGCGCCCATGCCATGTCCTCTCGTCAACAGGCGCACACGTCACGTCCTCCGCTCCCACTGACTAACTCCTCCAAGTCGACGAACGCCTCGGCGTCCCCGTCAACAGCCTAGCGCTCGTCACAGTCGTCCAGATGCTCCTTGGCTTGATCAATCTCGGCAGCTCCTCCGCTTTCACAGCATTTGTATCCGTCGGCGTCCAGGCGCTAGCTCTCGCGTACGGCATCCCGATTGCCATCAGCCTGTTCTGCGGACGCAAGGAGGTCAACAAAGCGAGGTGAGCTGCGCATCCCACTACCGCAGATTCTGTCACCGCTCGTTGAGATATTGATTTGACATCAGATGGAACCTGGGCCAAACGCTTGGCACGATCGTCAACGTACTCGCTCTCGTGTGGATCGCATTCGAGCTGGTGCTGTTCAGCATGCCTACCGCGCTCCCTGTATGTACTCTTATCGTCACTCCTATCTAGAGATACGTCGCTGACTGGCCGCAGGTTACCTCCGTCACCATGGCATGTTTCCCAAATTAGTCCCATACAGCCCTGGAAACATCCCATAGCTAACATCCTGCGCTCCAGAATTACGCCTCAGTAGTACGTCCGCCCCCGTGCCAAGTCCATCAAAAAATCCCCCCCTGCTAAAAGCGTGACATCAGGTCCTCATCGGCTTCGGCGCCATCGCAGCGCTCTGGTACGCCGTCTACTCGCGCACATGTACGCCGCTCTTGCTTCCAAGCTACATGCCCAGCTGACAGGATCACAGCATACAAAGGGCCACCGGCTAGCGAAGGCCTGTAGTCCGCCAGAGATGAAAGGCATCCGAACGAAGTCGAAGTCGATGAGCGGGTAGGTACTGCGAGACAACAAAGCATCAGTCTCGCGATGTCCAGTTGGGAAGGTTGGCCTACATGTACCCCCACGGTCGAGATGTGAGATGTTGGGAAAGCGAGCTTGCCTACCTAGATCCAAGTCGGGTTTGCTGTTCCTTCACGGAAGGTGTCGCGATGCTCGGAATCGCTGAATCGGCAGGGGATGCGACATCGAATCATAACCATGAAGTCATTGCTGGGTATCTACATGATGTACACACGATAGTAGTAGCACGCCAAGCTCCCCAACGCCGCCAACAACTTTCTGCAACGTCTCTTGAAAGTATCGCAAGCCGCAGAAAACGTCTACCCACGCTTCCTATCCCCAAACTCCTGATACTGCGGCGGCGGCGGCGCATCCCCAGACCCCACAGGCCTATACTCCCCACTCTGCGGCGTATACCCACCAGCCATCGGCCCATATCCCTGCTTCTCACCTCCCTGCTGCTTCGATTCCATCTTCTTCAGATCCTGCTCCGACACCTCCCCGCCATCCCCACCGCCCACAATCACGTGCCCACCACCCGGCACTTTACCCACCACCATCCCCTTCGCCACGCTCTTGATCACCGCCCGCCGACTCACCCCCGTGACGTCAATATACACCAACCCCACATTCTTGACTCCACCCGCCAAATCCGCCGTGATGGCCCCAGCTTCCTGCCCATACCTGTGCTCGACGACAGAAGTCGCCGCCGCGCCCGAAGTCGTCAACAGGCTCTTCCCCGAATACGCGATCCCGTCCGCGATGGTGGAGAAGGCAATCATGCTCTTGTTCAGCAAGCCCGGCTTATAGGTGTCCTGCGACAGAGGGTTCCCCTGGACATCGTAGCCCTTGTTCGCGCGGTCTTTGGTGTGCCCGGTAGCGCGCGCGGCGAAGTTCTGCGCGAGCGTCGTGGCGGAGCCGACGGTTTTGGAGGACATGCCCGCGGCGCTCTGGGTGAATTGGTTGATCTTCCGCACGCGGGCGTGGGTGGATTCCTTGAACTCCATGGGCTTGCCGGCGGGTTTGGTGCTTTTGGCGAAGTTGTCGGCGCCCGAGGTCAGGACGTTGCCGATGTAGCTGCTCGTTGTGACGATGAGGCGAGAGGCCGTGGCGGCGTTCTTGACGATATTACTGTCTTTGTAGGCCGGATGGCGGGCGAGCTCGAGGTAGTCTTCGGAGATGGGGCGGACTTCGATGCGCTTACCGTCCGCGCTGACTTGGACTTCGACGGGGCCTTTGCTGCCGTGCTTGAGGGAGTCGTCTTCGATGACGTGGGCGCCGCCGTCGAGCTCGCCGACGACGGAGCCGTCATCTTCGTTGATGAGGACGATCTGGCCGCCCGGCGTCTTTTCTGTGGAGATGTTCTTGCCGCCTGAGGCGTAGTCGGCGGGGTTGTAGCCACCTTTCTCGCCGCCTCGGCTAGGGAGCGGAGGCTTGGCACGCTCGAGGAAGGCGGTACACTGCGCGAGGATGGTCTCGAAGGTATCGACGTCCTCTTGGGTCACTCCATAGCCTATCTGCGGGAACTCGATGCGGGTGAATGCGCCGGCGTCGGGTCCCAGGTCCCATCGCGGGATGAGGTAGGAGCTGGGTCGCTGGTGGTAGATTTGCGTCGTGGCGGGTAGGGGGAGGTCGAGCTCGGGCGGGAGGTTGAGGTGGAGGTAGAAGTCTTCGTCGGGGGCGGTGTCGTGTTGAGCGGCGTGTGGAATGGAGTTGGTGGGGACCATGAGCAGACTGAGGGTTTGTGGGCCAGAGGGGGTGAGGGACTGCTCTTGGCCATCCTGGATGTGGTAGGCTTGAATGCCACGGAGGGAGAAGAGGAGCTTGGGGTCGTGCTGGGCCGCCATGTCGTGGGTGTGTATGTGTAGGGTGGGACGGTTTGGATGAGTGAGGTAAGGTAGGGGAAGGACTGAGGTAGACTTGTTTCAATGGCGCGGGCCAAGGAGGGGTTGATACGGTGTGATAGGAAGGAGCAGTTGAGTGGTTGGGGGGTTGGTCGCACTGTCCCGTCTTGTTCGATGGGAATGAATGAAGGAAAGGGAAGGAGCGACGGAGAGTGAGCGGGTTCTATACTTGGTCCACTCCCTTGTGCTGCTACGGTACACCAACGTCCCACTCTTGGCTTGTCACCCCCAGCACACAAGACCTGGATGTTGCAACACCTCAACTCCAGTCCAGTCAAGCTTCACGCGGTGTCGTCAGTTGTGGCTGTGCTCTGCCCTTGCCCGGCGTAGTGCGGGCCAGATCTGTGGCGCATGGGCGACGGCGTGCTTGGCGGTGGGATGGCGTCGTTGGTTGATTCGTGTCTGTTCAGAGGCCATCTCGGTCGGTCGTACCTCAAACGTGATTCGGGTGCGGGTGAGAGGAGAGACGTAGAACGCGAAGGTGGCGGCGGAATTGGCAAGGAACGCGCACGGACGAACGCGTTTCATCTCTCCCGTCGGCCACGCCAAGAATACCGCAAGTCAGCAATCGACTTTCTCATCCGTCTCTTCTAGGTCGAGCGAGTACGGACGGGATTCACCAGGATGATGTGTGCTTGGGAACGCCTCGGGTGTAGAGCGACCAACAGACGGCAACACTAGGTCCTGGACAGCAGATCAATAATGGCCATCCAGCGACACGTCCAGCACATCCACAGTGCCATATGAGGTAGCTCGATTATTGCAGATACAGAGTCTTTCCGACACCTCACCATGCCACGCCTTCACCCGCCCAATCTGGGTCCCTTCGCCAAACCTCTCCGCTTTCTCCGCCGCCAACTGCCTCCCCTCAACTTCATCACCGTCCACTATGCCTACTTCTTCGCCGTCTGCCTCCTCTCCGCCATCATCTTCTGGGGCGCCAACACTCCGCAGACCACCGTTCGCGTCAGCTTCGCCGACTCCCTCTTTCTCACCGTCTCCGCCATGACCCTAGCCGGGCTGAATACCGTCAACTTGAGCGAGCTGAACACGTTCCAGCAGATCTTGCTGTTTCTGTTGATCATGCTGGGAAGTGCGATATGGGTTTCAGCGTTCGTGGTACATGTCAGGAAGCGCGCCTTCGAGAAAAAGTTCGCGGACGTCATTGAGGCGCGGAAGCAGAAGCGACGAGGTAGGAGTAGGAGTCGGAGCGGTTTGCGGAGTTGGTCGAAGGGCAGGAGGTCGACCGAGGTGGCACAAGACGTTGTCGTCGACGAGAAAATGGACAACCACACTTCGGAATCGAACGGATCCGACGAGTCGCACAAGGACGAAGACGTTCAAGGAATACCAAAGCCATACACTACGCTCGATGGCGGAGATGACATGCGTGAGCTGAGCCGCGACCTGACACCTCCTGCGCGGCGAGGGGGGCCGGAGATGAACGGCTTCTCGAGCGTGACAGGCGATGTGATTTCCGACACCGGAAGCGAGCCCGCGGTCTCGCCTAATATTGAGCGCGCAGGCATAACGTTCGCGGGCGACACTCGCTTCATCCGCGGACAGCAGCCTGCTCACATTTCGCAACCCGCGCGACGCCGAGGAAGCAATCTCTTCAATATGCAAGGCGTAGGCGCACGGCCTTCGTCCCGCATAGGCCCTTCATGGCCGATGACAGCCCCTACAGCTTACAGCCAGGCCGTCGACGCGGCCATGTCTCATGCCCCGACGAAGGGTAAAGCGGACATAGCGCAGTATTTCGACTCCGTGGGCGGCTGGATCGCGCGGAACAGCCAATTCCACAATCTGTCGGAGAAGGAACGCGAAAAGCTGGGCGGGTACGAGTACCGAGCTGTGTCATTCTTGGCCTGGGTCGTGCCCATCTACTTTGTGCTGTGGCAACTGCTCGGCTGCATCGGTTGTGCGGCGTGGGTGGCGCTCAACCAGTCAGATACTGCGCGTGCAAATGGGCTCAATCCCTGGTGGGTTGGCGCTTTCAACGCGGTGTCTGCCTTCAACAATTCCGGGATGTCTCTGCTTGACGCCAATATGACGGCGTTTCAGACGGGCTACTACCTGTTGATAACCATGAGCCTGTTGATCTTGGCGGGCAATACTTGCTATCCCATCTTCCTCCGCGTAATCGTATGGTGCATGTGGAAGACGCTCACCAACTCCCGGTACTTCGTCGGCGAACAGTGGGACGAACGGGCCAATACCCTCCGGTTTCTACTTGATCACCCGCGACGATGCTACACCAACCTCTTCCCCTCCCAACACACCTGGTGGCTCCTCGCCGCCGTCGTCGTGCTCAATGGAACCGACTGGGCCGCCTTCGAGATCCTGAACATCCACAACGAGGCCCTGAATTCGACCTTACCTCCAAACGTCCGGGTCATCGACGGTCTCTTCCAGGCCTTCGCGGTCCGAAGCGGCGGCTTCTACGTCGTCTCCATCCCGACCCTACGAATCAGCCTGCAAGTGCTGTACGTGGTCATGATGTACATCTCCGTCTACCCCGTCGTAATCACCATGCGCAACAGCAACGTCTACGAAGAGCGCTCCCTCGGCATCTACGCCGAAGACAATCCCGACGACGACGACGCGGCCACTTCCGAACCCGCCCCCTCCAACCCCGCCCCCGAACGCCCCTCCTCCGGCCCCGGCCTCCTCTTCCGCCGCGCCCTCACCCTCCGCGACACCCTCACCAAGCCCAAAGAATCCAACTCGCACTTCGTCCGGCACCAACTCCGCGCCCAGCTCGCCCACGACGCCTGGTCCATCGTCCTCGCCCTCATCCTCATCATGATCCTCGAGAACCCCTCCTTCGTATCCAACCCCTCCGTCTTCAGCGTCTTCAACTTCCTCTTCGAGATCGTCTCCGCGTACGGTTGCGTGGGGATCAGTGTCGGCGTGCCGTGGGCGGCGTATAGTTTCTGCGGGACGTGGGGGACGACTAGTAAATTGATCCTTTGTGCGGTTATGTTGAGGGGGCGGCATAGGGGCTTGCCGGTTGCGATTGATAAGGCGGTTTTGTTGCCGGGGAGGGAGGAGGAGGGGTGGGGTGGCGGGATGGAGGAGGAGGATGGGAGGATTAGGGTTGCGAGGACTATAAGTCGGGGCCGGGGAGAGAGGAGGATTGATGGGTGAGGGTTTGGCATGGCTTGGCTTTCTGTCATGTCTTGGATATGCTGGAGCGGATTGGATCCAGGTTCAACGCTAAATGTATCCATCGCCGAGCTGGATTTTTCGAAATCGAATACTTGCCAGCACCACACCTGCTAGCGCACGGACCCTTTCTTGCTCTGCACAATGTGTTCTTTAAAGCTGTGCTGGAGAGATGCACGAAAGTCTTTGGCGGTATCATTGCTTGTGTGGCGGCCAAGTACCGTCTCCACCGGATCCCGGAGCCGCAGTCATCCGACATCTCGCCTCTATCCCCCCCCCGAAGCCTCCACCATCCGCCCCGACAATACCGAGTCACATCAACTCCCGCCCAATCTGGATTCCAACCCACCCGCTACAAACCATCGACACCACCCCGACCGCCAAACAAACAACCCCCTCATGCCGCTCCATCTCCAACCGCACTTTCCACAACTCCTCCTCTCCCAACCTCGCCCGCCGTCTAGCAGCCAGGCAGTCTTCCCTCGCCTCGTCGCGTTCTGCTACCGCTCTGGCGAGCTCTTCGTCCAGGACCTGTAGGCGGATGCGGAGGTTGTGTTCAATGGCGCGGCAGGTGGCGTGTTCGGTGCGGAGGCGCTTGTAGGCGCGCCGGAGGTCGGGGCAGGGGAGGTCGTCTGTGGGGTCGAGTGAGGGGGAGGAATGTCGTCGCTTCAGGCCATTGGGCCGCGGGGTTGCATGGATGACTGGGCTATTGGTGGGATGAGTAGGGGTGTCGTCGCCTGGGTCGGGGCTGGATGAGGGCGGTGAGCGGAATGGGTCCTCGTCACAGGAGCTTGCGTCGTCTGCTGGCGTGTGGTCGGGCCGAGTGGGATCCTGTGCTTCGACGCTAGCATTGATACCGGGTGCTTTTCCTTGTTCGGCCCTTTGAGGCCACAGCTCGTTATGGACGTTCCGGAGTGCTCGGTGCATATTGAAAGCCTCAAGTGCCATAATGGACATGAAGCGGGGACTGCTCGCCAGAAAGCTCTGGAAGAGAGAAGATCCTGCTATCCAGTCAAGAATGTAATGCCTGAAGCCATCTATGACCCAAGCAGTGACCGCTATGGTGTCGACACATGTCGAAGTACATGTCTCATATCCGGGTTAGGCACTGCAGGTCTCAGACATTAGCCTCCTTCACTGATATGGAGATGCAGGTTCGCGGCCTGGTTGTCGGATCCGCTCACGAAGTCGCTCGCGAAGTGCAAACACTCTGCGGTTTTGCACCGCACATCCGGGCATGGGTCCGAGAGACTGAAGCGTATGAGACATGCAAACGCGTGTCCTCAGGTGGCCTCTGAGTACGTATGCTCAGCAACTTGTACTCAGACCAATCTTGCAGCCTGTGCCAAAATATTGTGGTTATGGCATTGTATTCTGCAGCTACATCTCAAGCCTTGCTGTGGCAGGAAAGCCTCGGCAGTCCCGGAGCCTGGAGCTGACTTCGCAATGGCGGCGTGTGTCTCGTTCTTCGTCGTCCGCTCTCACAGGCCGCATTTCGTCACCGCCCTCCATTCCCACTGCTCTTGCCCATCATGCCCGCTAATGCTCCGCTCATCCCACTACCACCGCCCGCACTCCTCTTCTTGCCGCCACCTCCCAGCCCACCCGCACCGGACCCGCCATCCAACTCCATGGCATCCTCGTACTCGATTTCCTCATCTCCTTTCTTCGCGAGACCCCTCAAAGTCCTCCCGCCCTTACTCTCATTTAAGATTCCACTCAACCCGCTCTTCTCACCCCCCTCAGCCGCAGCCCTCTGCTTCTCGGCCTTCACCTCCCTCGCGTGCCGCCTCTTCGCGCTCGCCTTCACCTTCGCAATCTCCTGCTCCAGATCCGCGAGCACGCCGTCGCACCTCCCACTCCACGCGCTGAGCTCCGCGATCATGTCCGCCACGCTGCCCGGCGCGAGGTCGCGGAGAGGTGCCACGGACGTGATGACGACGGTCTGCGCGGCAGGGTTGAGGGTGGCGGAGATGAGGTCGTTGTAAATGGCTTGGGTTACGAGGTGCTCGAGGTCGATGGGTGATTCGAGGTCTAGGCGGGCGCAGAGGGCGGTGTAGCTGAGGTTCGTCTCGATTGCTGTCGTGCTCGGCTTTTGGGCGGCGATGGTCAGGAGGGAGAGGAGACGGAGCTTAGTTGCCTGAACATCTGAGAGGGGTGGGAGGCCTTGGGTCGCTGCGAGAATGTCAGCTAAGCTTTCTGTAGTCGTATGTTCTGGGCGAGCGGACCTTTGTAGCTCTCCCATGTGCCCCAGGCGAAGACCTTCAGCAGCTCGTGGAAAGCACCGTATTGTTCCTGGCCTGCCAAGGCTTGCACGTTCGGTTGCTGGAGGAGCTCGGCGAAGACATATGTGTTGTTTGCCGATGTTGCCTGGGTCACAAGGTCGGCTGCTGCTCGCGACGAGTTGGCGGACTTGGCGAGAGCCACGTAGGGTGCGAGGGCGTTGAGCGCGCGGGTCTGGTCCATCGTGTTGGGAGTGAGAGGAGTCGGATGACTTGTGCCTTGAGAGTGTCTACGAGACGTGCAGGTGTTGTTTGAGGTGGAGTACTTCGAAACCTTGAGCTCGACTTATCGGGGCTGAGTCATCAATTACTGGCTTTGGTGCGGAGAAGCTCCGCTCGTCACACGTGACACCCTTCTGACTTCACCTGCCAACGCGCGCGAATCTACATGTACAGCAATACCACATAGCTGTACGAGTATGGCTTTCTCATATGAACCATTAAGTGTCGGCCATATCAGGCTTCTCAAACATCGCCCCTCAAGCTTGGGTTCACTCTCGTTCGACATTGTCCATGTCGCACTCTCATCAAAGCCACATTATGCCGCGTTGTCGTACACCTGGGGCTTACCAGGAAATGCTGGCAACGTACTAATATGCTCGCAATACTTTCCCGTACGCCAGAATCTATTCGATGCCCTCCAACGTATTTACTCTGGCAAATCCATTGTTAGCCTTTTGTGGGTCGATGCGATCTGCATCAATCAAGGTATTGATGCAGCTGCTTTGAAAGAGCGCAGTGTTCAAGTTACCCTGATGGAGCGGATCTACGGGCAGGCCGCCACCGTCTGGGTATGGCTCGGCAAACCCAAGACTGAGGAGGATGAGGAGAACAACCGAATGGCTTTCGCAAAGATCAAGTACTTTCGGGAAAGGGTTCGCGTGTTGCAAGAGACATCAAACCACTACCAGCCTTGGTGGTGGCCTACACCGCCCCGTTCGCAGGGCTTGCTATTTGCTGACCTGCTGCTTACCTTCTCACCAGCCACAGACACGAGTCTGTTCGACGCGCCTGGCTCTATGACGTACAAAGCCTGGCTCGGCATAATTGCGATGTGGAATAGTCGCTGGTGGGCGCGGACTTGGATCTATCAGGAGTCGACTCTTGACAATAAACCAAATTACTTCTTTGGAATTCGAGGGGCGCAGATTCGGCCCACGGTCAAGTTCCTAAGTGGGGACCAAGAAACTAGCTGGCTTGAGCTCAGTGCAGCTTATAATATCGCAGTTGCGATAGTGTCAGCTCCTGGTTTAGACTCAGACTTCCTCCGGGGTTCGTTCGACAGGTACACAAAACTCGCGTTATTCCGACAGCATCGCACACATCATGTTTCGGGCTCACTATTGGAAGTCTTGCAAATCTTCCGGCATACAGTGTGCGCTGATGTCCGAGACAAAGTGTACGCCCCTTCAGGACTGCTACCCGCAGATTTAAGCCGTCACATCGTACCCGATTACGCTGGCAAGACACACCGTGACGTACACACGGACGTGACGGGATGTCGCAGAAAACCACCTTACAAAGCCGGGTCAACCTTTAGATTTTCTCGGCTACACGATGCATCAAGGAGGAGCTCAAGCATCGACGACACAGGGCCATACGTCTGCATTCCCATCCTGGTTACCAGACTTCTCTTACAGCTTAGATATTGTGCCCATTCCCAAGATGCTGCATGTGCCGACACACGCTTATCGACGAAGCAGAAGCATAGATTGGAAGCGCTTGTCGGTCCTCGAATTGGATAACACCTTTGCTATGCCAGTCACACTGGTCCTGACTTACCGGCCACTTGGCGGCATACCCCCTGTGTCCTTCATTGTGTCCGACATGCTCTGTGTCCGTGGCGCTCGTATCGACCGACTCAAAGATATCATTCCCAACACAGGCCCTGAGCCCGACCGTGTGCGAGCTGTCGCACGTGAGAAAAGCCATAAGTGGGCCATAGAGTCTCGGCACAAGTATCGCCTCGGCGGCACTTACGCCGCGGCCATCCAACGGACCATAGTGCTCGACTTGGTCTACAATGACCTGGGATGACCAATCCGCCGAGGCGGCTCATACGACTTCACATTGCGGCATAAAACCCGGGGCGAATGTACCCCGGTGGAGCTTCGGGCGCAGTTGGACGGCAGGCTCGCATCAACCCGCGCTTCGTCTTGCAGGGACATTGGCCTGAGCGAGAAGCTTTTCTTGGTTATGTCCCCGAATACTGCGATGGTAGGCGATACCATCTGGGCTCTTACTGGGGGGCAGGCGCTGTATGTGCTACGACCTGTTGACGTAGAGAGTAGGAGATACATATTCATTGGTGAATGCTACGCGCATGGGCTGATGGATGGTGAGGTCGTAAAGATGCTGCAGCGCGGAGAAGTAAGGCTGGAAGATATCGTTCTGATGTAGCAGGATGTACCGCGAAGGCGAGGATGCTCTTGATCCGATATTTACGGGCAACACGTCTGCCCTGGTGTCAATCACCACCTACCTACATACCGGAAGTTCTAGGCCACGCCGGGAGCAGTGTTCACTGGCAGGCATTGCAAGATGTCACCGGTCATGTGCATGCTTCACATTCACCAAGTGCTTACCGCTGGTCTGCAGAACTCCATACTCTCGCAAAACCCCTCTTCGGAGGAACCATACTGCAAGCTCGTCGCCGCAAGTCGAGTGTCTCAACATCTTACCAACGGCGATTCTATTCTCGGAAGAAAGCATTAGCTCTTGTGTTGAACACGGGATCCACGGAAGCAAGTAAGCAATCGGCATTGGCATGGCTTCATTATTACCAGCGAGCCTACTACTCGGCGACGCATCACGCGCAACGAAGAAACTCGATTCATCCGTCCCCATGTCTATTACTGAGGCGCCACTGGCAAATATGCACCCATCGGCACGGAACGGCGGCACAAGAACGTACGAGATCCCAACCATTCGAACCTCGCCCACAATGGCCCGGCCGAATATGGTACGACCCCCGCCTGCCTGCTCGTGCGCTACTACGGTCGCGAAGTATCTGGGACAGGACGTTGAAGTGTCACCGAAGCCGCCCGTCGGAAGCGGCGACTTAGGACATGGACCGGCTGGCGAGCGCATCCAGGCTACCACTGCCGGCATGACGATCGCCTACCGGTATGGGCCGTCGCCACTCGCGAGCTCTCATACTCTTTCACTGCCCTCCTGGAGGTCCACTACTCGAGCAATGGATGCCACGGTCTCGACAGTATCCCACCCGGTGACTCACCCGGTGACTTCCGTGTCGTTGGCCTCATTAAAGACGACCTGGTCTTTCGATGTGATCTTCCCGGACCTGCCAACGAAGAGCGAAAAGAAGTCGACAATTAGCATTGCCAGTACGCTGCTGTACCCGACGCCCCCTGCGATGCCGACGCGACCGAAGAGCACCGCGCATATCATCATGGGCACAGATTTTGCCACCGGCACGCCATCAGTCATGCCCATGTCCATGAACGCGATACCAGCCATCCCAGGCGACGCAACTGCCTGGATCACCATGGACGGCGGCAAGAGCCTCAGCTTCATTACTGCGATTTCGCCAACCACGGCACTTTCGCCGTCCCTGGACCTCCAGCCGACATTCACTGACTCAACGACGGCCGCCACACTCTCGCAATCAGCTACCTCATTCCCTCCACCGGCTCAAAGCGGCATGGCCGCGACAGCGACAGCGAACGAGACCTGGATGTATCCTCCAGCTTCCGAGCGCTTCGCCATCGCAGTCGCCAACCCGGTTGCCGTCGCGGTCGTCTGTCTTGTCGTGTTCGCTGTCACGAAGTACAACAGTCGTCGACTTCGACGAAAACTCGATTTCTACGGTCCACCAGAAGTCGAGGAGCAGCGGCCGCCGATGAGTGGGGCAGATCTGGCTGGGAGCGGTATGAAGCAGTTGAGGCGTACGAGCGGTGATGGGCCTGGTAGGCTCGACGAGGATGTGAGCTTTGAAGACTTCATGGGGTTGCCGTCGAGGAAAGCGAAGCCGCTGCCGCAGGCTCCAGGCCAGCCACTCGTTGACGCTGGTGGTGTCGATGGGGAGGAACATGTTAGCGGAGATGGCGCGCGGCAAGATCAGGGTCACCAAGATGATGAGCTCGACTACCACGCCATGATCAGAGACCTGTAAGTGATGAGGCTGAGTCGGACGTGTGAGCGAAGCCTTCAGGAAATTGAGTACTCGATGAGAAGTCGAAGGAATCTGTGCGCTCTTACCCGACACAGTTCTTGAGAGAAAGCAATAGCAATGAATTATACACACGTCTACGTGGTAGCTAGCCCGTCAAGCAGTCAATCAAGCAATCAGTCTACGAGCGACGAGAAGCTTCTTCGCTCTAGCTGCAGCTCGAGCGAGCAGCCGAACGCCGTGAACGCCTCGCTGGGTTTCTCTCTGACCGCTTAGCAAGTATTACACACACACCCGCCCGAAGAGTAAGGTAGTTCCCTGCCGCAATCCCAGGGCTCGAAACGTAGCATAACAATCTTTCCTCCTCACACCCTTCTTTTCTAGCGTGCTTCCACGCCCGGACGGCCGAATCGCGCCATCGAGCGCAGGAAAGCCGGCATGTACATACCACTCTCGATATTCTTCGCAGTTCTCCCGCCCTTTCCTTCCCATGGAGAACGGTTGAACATCGGCAAAGCCTCGCTCAGCTCGCACGAGCCGACGACGAAAGCTCGACCCTTCCGGGTCATCCATCCTCTCAGCCCGCTTCCATTCACACCCTTCGTTTTGAGCAATCTTCTCCGTGTCTCACCCTCCTCCATTCCACCTCAGTCCCACTCCCCATCACTCAGTCTAGCACACTTAGCTGCACATCAAGCCAACCCTCTATCCTTCCCTCGCCTCCTGAAGAAGTCCATGACCTTCCTTGCCCCACTGCTACTCCCTCCCGCACCACCACCCACACCTCCCTGCTCATACGCATCCGTGCCAAACTTACGCTGATTCGGCCGCATTCCACTCCCGCTGTTATTCAAAGGCGCGGTATAGTTCCCGCCACCTCCTCCGCCTCCATACCCATCGTCGGCCGTAGCACCGTACTGCGGCTGCAGGTAGTCGTTGTTCGCATTCGCAGCCTTGCCGCGTGACTGCTGCATGGACATCGGAGACCTCGCCGCATTGCCGCCGCTGCCGGATGGGTACCCAGAACCGTCCCCGTACCTCGTTCCACGCTGCGGCTGCACCTGCTCGACACCCTCAGTGGGCGTGTAAAACCTCTCCACCGGCTCCTGCTGTCCCGAAAGCTGCGGCGGCTGCTCCAGCGCATTTCCGCCGTACCCGTCGTCGCGAAACTGCCTACGTTGCACTGGCGGCGGCGTACCGACTTGCTGACCCTGGAAGCTCCCCACCTGAGGCGGCTGCGGCGGTAGCGCCTTGTCAGCGAATCGTGACTGCTGGCCCGGCGGCTGCTGCGAGCGCCTCTCCCCACGTCTCGCGGCCTCCCGCTCTCCGTCGTAGTAAAGCGGGATGGTACTGTTCGTCGTACTCTGGCTCGGACTCCTGCTCTGCCCGCGCCCGAAAGCCATAATCGCGCCTTTGCTCTGGGGTCTACTACGGCCCTGCTCCTGTGGCTGTTGATAAGGCTGCTGCTGAGACACTCCCTGCTGTAAATTCGGTTGACTGTCCATACCCTCGGAGTCATACCCAGCACCCGCGTTCTCTTTCTTCCCGCCACCGCCAAAGCTGTTCATACTGAAGCTGGCTGGTAGGAAGGAGAACCGCTTGGAGTTCCGGCGCTCACTAGGCACATCGGAGTTCTTGCGCGTGAAAGTGAAGCTAGGCCTTCTCTTGGTGTCGGTCGATGGTCGAGGAGTCGCGTCCGGATCAGCGCCGCCAACATTATTGGGCATGGCGTTCTTCATGCTGACGGGCGGGTACTTGCGGTCCCGCTTCTCGGTACTGTTCTGCTGCGGAGCCGAGACCTCGTTCTTCGATGAGCGACGGCTATTGCTGCGGCCCATGATGCGATCCCCGATACTACCGAGCGTGCTAGAGCGCTTGTGGCCGCGCTCTGGAAGCTGTTGCTGTTGCTGGGAGAGTTGCTGCTGCTGTTGCTGGTATTGCGCCAGGTTCTGTTGACTGTTGGGCAGACTGTGGTCTGTAGTAGATTGGTCGGTTGGGATGGGGCTGGAGATGATGTAGCCCGAGGTCGACTTGGGCTGCGAGAAGCGGCCGTGAGCGTTCTCTGTATTGGCCGTAGCCACCACAGGCTGGCTGTAGGAGTTGCCACGGGAGGGAAGCCTTCCAGTAAGCGTGCCGCCAGTGGTCGGGCGTGATATCGAGGTAGGCGGCTGTCCAGAAATGCCTGCGGAGTCCGACGTAACTCTACTGTGTGAGTACCTGCTAGAAGGTGGCGGCATCGCTGCCGAAGTTGGCGGGTCCTTCCTCGGCACTTGCGGCTCCCGAGCAGAAGCAGGCGTCGGCGTGACCTCGACCGGACCTTGACTGTCGCCTCTAGCTCTCGTTCGGCCAGATCCAGAGGCAGTCGGCGCCACTGCGGATGCCGATGCCTCTCCGCGTGTAGTAGCCGCGTTGGGCGCCACATACTCTACCTGCACGGTCCGCCTCTTCGCATCCCGCTGCTTGTTTCTTGCGTCTGACTCCTCGGTGGCGACGGCTGGCTGCTTCTGCACTCCACCACCCGTCATCGGTACCGGCGACCTGCTCGCTGGCTCTCTGACACTAGCACTCCGACCTAGCGGCGGCTGCTCCCCAGCGCCTTGAGCCTTCGCCGAGTTGGCGATATCGATGTCGCTCTTCGCGCTGCTTCCGATGAAGCCGACGACGTGGCTGTACTCACTTAGCCAGCTATGCCGAGCCACTTCGAACAAGTCCGCTCTCTGTCTCGGATCTGGTACGAGGATCCTGCGCAGCAAATCCCTTGCGTGCGGAGAGACGTACTCCGGGAACGTGAGAGGCGTCGACACAATGTACTTGTACAACAGGTTGATGTTATCGCCCTCTGGGTTGGCCGGGTCATCGTCAAAGGGTAGGTAGCCGGCAAGCATGGCGTACTGCTGGAGTTAGCAAAGTCACGTGAGTTGCACTTCTCGAGAAACTTACCAAGATCACACCACAACTCCAGACATCCACCTTGCGACCCGTGTACAGCCCATCAGACACCACTAGCTCCGGTGCCGCATAGCAAGGACTCCCACAGCTCGTCTGCATCAAATCGCCTCTGCGATGGTTGTCCACGCCGATCACATCCAACTTCTCCCTCTTCACAAAATCTTTGTCCGTGATTCTCCGCTCGACGTCTTCTCCCAGCTCATCGTGCGGGCTGAAGGTGTTCGCAAATCCGAAATCGGTGATGATGATGTTCTTGTTACGATCCAGCAACAGATTCTCCAACTTCAGATCGCGGTGAACGATGCCCTTCTTGTGCAGATATCCCACCCCGGACACCAATTGAGCGAACAGACGCCTAGCTGCTGGATCTTTCAGGTACCGGTGGTTGAGGATGTAGTCGAAGAGCTCGCCGCCAGAGGCATATTCGAGCACGATGCCCATGTGCCGCTCAGTCTCAATGAACTCGTGAAGCTTGACGATGTTGGGATGCTGCAGTTCTTTGAGAATGCTGATCTCGCGGTAGATCTTGGGTAAGCGGGTGGAGTTGCCGGCCAATGACTCCTTGCGGATGAGCTTGATGGCTACTTGCACCGTGCTGTCCTTCTTCCATCCCATCTTCACTTTGCCGAATTCGCCTTCTCCGAGCGTGGAGCCCAGAATGTAATCACCGAACTTCACTTCTTTCTTGTGAGAGGCGTGCTTCAGGTGCTCTTGGCGGCTGCGCTGCTGTGGCACTGAAGCAGACTCGGCCGCTAACTGCTCACCAGCCATGCCCGCGCCAGGTACCGTTGTCGACGGAGCTTCGCCAGCTTGCTGAGGACGAGCTTCTGCCAGGCGCTGTCTCTCGCGCCCAATGTCCGAGCCTGGGTCGTCGACAACTATACGATTAATTACAGTGCTGTTCTCTCGCGGTAACGAGGTGTCCAAAGGCGTCTGGCCGATAGCATTCTGGGATCTGCTCGCAGAAGGTGCTTGTCGGGTACGCTGGCTACGACCACTGCTCGGCTGAGCCGGCTGGTCCCGGGGTGATCTCTGCTCACGCGGGCGGTCACTGCCATTGGCGCCGGTACGGTCACTTTCACTGCCGTAGTCGCTGGACTGAGCGGGCGCACGTGAACTATATCGTGGACTGTCATATGCGGCGCCGGCAGCTGGCGAACTCTGCTGCTGCTGCTGCGCAGAAGAACGTGTAGGCATTGAGCTTGGAGGCATGCTCGAGCTTACCTGATCCGGATAGTACTGCTGGTAAGTCGAGCTGGCCATGGTGCCGGCGGGAGGTGAGGCGGACCGGACGTGTTGGCGCGGGGTGCTCATGGCTGGCGAGCCGGCAGGTGAGCCCATGGTAGGCTCATGACCGCTTTCACCCTGTCTGCCGGTGCGCCGAGACGAAGGCGGGCTGGAAGCCAAGTTGGCGCCTGAGCTGCTGGTGTCGTCGTAGAACTGCGGATTGGTGTGCTGCTGCACGGCCGCCTGTGACATGTTCCGTCTTTCACTCTCACATCAATCTTACACGCTCACCCTCTCTTCTCCACCGTGTCTCGCACCTTCCCTCCGACTCTGTCCGCCTCACTGCTCCTATTTCTTCCTTCGCTCACTCTCACACAATACTATTAACGTACCTGAATCTGCTCACTCCGCTCCAATGTTCGACGTAGGTCTGCTGCGACGATGCGCGTGTAGCGATTGGCGACGGCAATGTTGGGCGGTGATGTTGGGAAGGGGGTGGTGTTGAGGTAGTGGTCGTGTCGGGCGGCGGTGGTGTTGTTTTCGCGAGATGAGTGCCGCGTTGCTGTATGGATTGGCAAGCGAAGTCCGAATCAAGCTTGCCGAGAGCTGCAGGGAGGAAGGTGCGACATCAAGATCGGATGGCAGGCGCGACCCACCAGCTCGAGCGGGCTAAACAGCGGCAAAAGCGGGTTCGCGCGTGTGCAATTGGGAAAGTGGCTGGGGTTTACGCGCTAACCGAATCACGGCCCCATGGAGTAACGTGACCTCGTTGCTCGCACATACATCCGAGTTTATTATTATGCCCAGGAGGTTGATGGCACATCTATTACACCCACTTGATATCCTTGATACCATCCACAATCCTATACCCTTGTAAAGAACCACCACTGGACATCGTCATGGCTTAATTTGGCGTATACTTTACCAGACGCCCATACCCCGTGGATGAATACCGTCGCTCAGTAACTTCCCACCCAGCCACATGATTACTCCCGTACGATCTCCCGACCCCCTTCCTCGGCGCTGCATCGAGCTCCTGCACCGACGACCTGCCTGACTGGAAGTCTCGCTTCTCCATCCCATCAGCAGGCCCACCCAGCGACCTTCTACGCCGGGACGACCGTCGGAGCAGCCACCAGATAAGCAGAATCAGGACGGCGACCACGGCCGAGGGGATGGCGATGGCGAGGACGAGCGTCAAAGTGCGCTGCTGGCTCGCTCCAGCGTAATCGTTGTTTGCCCAGACCGTCACGTTGGGCCTGTTGAATGGCAAGCTTAACGTCTGGTCCGTCGTCGAATTGACCGTCTGCTTGTTTTGATCGGTCGTGATGAGGCCGGCGGGCGTTGCGAGGTCCTCGTTCGTACTCAGCGTCGTCACTGTCTTCATTATGGGCGCGATGCTGGGTGGGGGCGAAGTCGACGTCGTCGGGAATGCAGTGAGCGTCCCGGTGATGGACGATGGAGAGGCTCCGCCTGATGGTATCTGCTTCGTAGAAGATGAAGTCGTTGCAGCGACGACGATGGACGCTCCGATTGGGGCTGCGCCGCCCACTACCTGCGTTGTTGTGCTGTCGACGGTAACGAAGATTGGACTCAGAGCCCCATTGTTGGTTAGCCAGATGGTGTTGAGGCCAGCAGTGAGGTCGGGTGGGATGGTGACGAGGGCTGTTATTGGAGAGGACATGGCGAGCGTTCGTTTCAAGGAAGAATTGGAGTTCGGAGAAACTCGTGAGGTGTCGATGTCTGCGGTGTTGTCGTCTGAGTTTTGCTGACTTGTGGTGTTTAGGCTCCGAAAAGTGCTGACGTTCATCGTTGTCGTTGGGTGAAATTCTACACAAATCGTCGTGGGCTCTAGCTGACAAGACGACCAACGCAGTGATTGCCTGTTGTCCGGAGAGAATGCCAGCCGTGACACACTGTGATCTACCAAGCAAGCACGATTGCAGGTACGACGGACGACAAGCAAGACAGCAAGCAGACGAGTGACGCGTGCCCAAGCACAGCTGTCGTTTCAATGCACATCACGAGACGCTGAACGGAGCCTTGCCATACTGCAGCCTCAGATTTCGACAGAACTGGGAGAGATGCCCATCCTCGGAGTAGTGCAACAGACCACAGCGGAGCCCGGACTGGTAGTATGAGGCGATTGTGAAGCGGTGTTGCGAAGCACACTGGAACATTGACGGGCTCCATGCGAACAAATGTGGCACGACGGACCCAAGCGTATTGTTTGCTCTTCATGCAGTCGTTCGTACGACGGAGGACGGGTGCCACCGTCAACGTAATCTACACGCATGAATATGCAGGCAACATTGTTCGTACCTGCTATGCATGCGATTGTGCGAGCGCTGTCCAGAAAGCCACGCCTCGCCCGCACTGTCAGGCGATCCCAGGATGATGTTGCACGCATGCCCAGGCATCACCGATGGGACCACGCGCTTTCAACGTCGTGGTTGCTCGATCCGACGCGAGCAGAGCGTCAGACACGAACGCCGTGCGGTGCTGCAGAGAGGGATTGCGTAGGCGCTGTCCTGCCACTCAGGTAGTCGGCTCAATTAATGGGTGACAGCGTGCGCAGGCTTGAGAATGCCCATCGATGGCAGTAATATACACTTAGAGCTATAGATTGTACACGAAGGCGCATCTAGGGTATCTCCCAACATGTCAACAACAAAGTACGAGAAAGCAGCCCAGGTAATCCAACACGGCGCCAAAATTGCCCAATGACGCCAGCCCGAACCCACTCATATCCGCTCAAACCGCCTCGTAGGTCTCCAAAGGAACATAGGCACCCCTCTGCCCCTCCTCCATATTCCTCCTCCTGCCCCATACCGCATTCTTCACCCGCGCAACCCTCGACCACGTCCCTTGCCCTTGGACCCAGCTTCCCCTCCTCCCCTTGCCCAGCTCAGCGGCTAACAAAGCCTCCTCCCCCTCCACCATCCACCTAGGCCTCCTCCAGAACTTCAGCAGCAGCGAGCTGACCACGACCGTGACACTACTACACGCCATCGCCGCCCCCGCAGCCAAAGGCGGCAGCGTGATACCCCACGGCAACAGAAAGCCCATCGCGATCGGCAGGCCCACGGCGTTGTAGACGCAACTCAAGAGCAGATTGTACTTGATCCTCCGGAAGATCGTCCGGGAAAGGTGCAAGGAAGCCGGGATGTCAAGCAGCTGCTCCGGTTTCATGAGCACGATATCTGCAGCCTCCATGGCCACATCCGTGCCGCTCGCGAGGGAGATGCCGACGTGAGCGGTAGCAAGTGCCGGCGAGTCGTTGATGCCATCGCCGACCATTGCGACGATCTCGCCGCGGCGCTGGAGGTCTTCGATGATACTGCGTTTCCCCGAGGGCAGGACACCTGCGTGGACATTGGCGGCGGGGATGCCCACGAGGGCCGCGACGTGCAGGGCGGTGGGCGCTTGGTCGCCGGTCACAAGGGAGGTGGTGATGCCCATGCTGTGTAGCGCGGCGATGCAGGCGCGGGCGGAGGGTTTCAGGGTGTCGGAGAGGGCGAGGGAGCCGGCGTAGGTATTGTTGATGGCGATGTGGATTGTGGTTATGCCGGCTGATTCGCCGGCTTTCGAGGGAGTGGCGGCGATGGTGCGGCTGTTGCGGCGCGAGAGCTCTCCAGCGTCGTCTTCCATCGGGGTGGGCAATTCGATGCCGTGGCCGCGTAGCAATGATGCGTTCCCGATCACGACTTGGTACCTCTGCCTTCCCAGCCCATCGGCCGGCTCAACGGTCGCCTCCAAGCCCTTCCCGACCACCGCTTTGAAGTCGCCAACATTACCCTCCAAGGTCCCATCGATCGGCACACCAAGCTTCGCCTTTGCGCCTGCCGTGATCGCCCGCGCGATAGGGTGCTCGCTTCCTCCTTCCGCCAAACCCACAATGCCCCACCACAACCTTCTGGCACTCTCCCCCTGATCCCACTCCCCAGCAATCTCGGCGCCACTAATGCTCATCTTGCCCCTAGTCAACGTCCCCGTCTTATCCATCACTACCCATCGGACTCTCGTAGCCGTCTCCAACGTCGCGCCACCCTTGACTAGAATACCCTGCTCAGCCCCCACCCCGGTCCCAACCATCACCGCGGTCGGCGTCGCCAGCCCGAGCGCACACGGGCAAGCGAAGACAACGACCGCAATACACAATTTGACGCACACCATCAACTTCCCTCCACTCGCCTCGCTCAAGAAGATCTTCGGCAGATGCGCTGGCGGTACGAAGTGCGAAAGAGCCATCCAGGCAATAAAGGTCGAGATGCCGAGTGTGATGATGATCGGGACGAACCACCCGGCCACCCGATCAGCCATGCGTTGTATCGGCGCCCGGCTCGTTTGAGCCTCTTGCACCAGCCGCACAATCTGGCTGAGCTGTGTATCGCGCCCTGCACGCGTGACGCGGAAATCGACGCGCCCGGCTCCGTTAACTGTACCTGCCATCAGAGTTGAGCCGATCTTCTTGAGGATCGGCATGGCTTCGCCCGTGACCATGGATTCGTCGACGTAGCTTTCTCCTCTTGTGACGAGACCGTCGGCGGGAATCTTGTCGCCGGGTTTGAGGAGGACGATGTCGCCGACTTCGAGCAGTTCTGTGGGTACGGTCTTTTCGCCGATGCTCATGCTCGAATCCGGCGCCTTCTCGTTGCTACTTGACTTCTCGCCATCTTGACCCTTGGCGGCTTCCCAGCCCTCCGCGGCTTTGGCGGCAGCGATGGCATCCGTGTAGATCACCGCCGTGCTTGGCGCCAGACTCATCAACCTCGACAATGCCTTGCTGGTCTGCCCTTTAGCTCTGTTCTCCAGAAACCTTCCCAGCAGGATGAACGTGATGAGCATGGTACTTGTATCAAATGTCGTCGCCGGGCGTGAATGCGGAGGTGTGAAGAACGAAACCAACATGGCAGCGCAGCTAAAGAAGAACGCGGCAGAGGTGCCAAGAACGACCAGGACGTCCATCGTCGGAGAGCCGTGTCGAAGTGATTTGTACGCGCTAATATAGAACCTCCGACCGATGCCGAACTGGACGGGTATGGTCAGAGAGATGCAAATAATGTCTCCCAGCCAGATACCGTACGCGTGATAGCGACCTATGTCCAGTACGGGGACGCACATGGGAAAGACCATGCTGATCAGGAACACTGGGATTGCAAACGCCAAGCTCATCTTGAATGCGCGGTACCACTCCTGTATCTCCTTCGTCTTGGCCAGGGATTCCAGCTGCGCATTGTTGTCGTCTGAATCCGCGACCAGTGCATTGTAGCCCACTTTCTCTACCGCTTCTACAATGGCCCGTAAGCCAAGTTGAGAGGGTGTGTGGGTAATGCTTGCGCGGGTTGTGGCAAAGTTGATGTTAGCTGTGACGATACCGGAGATATTTTGAAGATTGGCTTGGAGGTCAGCGGCCGCTTCAGGGCTTGGAAGGCCGTAAACCTTGAGATGCACAGTGGTCGTTGTGCTTGACGTCTGGATGCCCTCTTCATGGCTGGAGAGGATTGTGGCGTCGAACCCTCGGTCTTCAATGATCTCGGCAATCTGCGCAGTGGAGAGCTTTGCCGGGTCGTGGAGGATAACGGCTCGTTCGGCAAGCAGACTAACGTTGAACTGTGCCATTCCTTCGACGTCTTTAAAGCCAGACTCAACAGCGGAAGTGCACGCTCCGCATGTCATGCCTTCAATAGCTACTGTGGTCGTGACTAGCTTGCTGCCAGCATGTTTCCGTCTGCTCTTGGGTTTGGAAGTAGTATGTTGAGCGGCTTTCGTGTCCAGTACTTCGGCGTCGAACCCTGTATCCTCAATAGTCTCGGCCAGTTTCTCCGCCGATATCAGATTCGCGTCGTGCTCAATAACGGCTCGCTCAGACAGCAGCGATATACTGAATCCTTTTATCCCGGTCACATCCTTGAACGCGCCCTCGACCGCTGACGTACAGGCCCCGCACGTCATACCGCCTACATGCAGTGTTGTCGTCGACATGCCGCTCCCGAGTATTTGCTCATCCGTCTCTAGATCCTCCTCTGCCTCCGTCTCGTCTTCTGCGTCAAACAAGGGCGAGATGGGTCGATCAGAAGCCAACACCTCGACATCAAATCCCCGGTCCTCCACGAGATCCCGTAATTGCAGCGCGTCAATCGTATCCGCATCGTGGACGACGACCGCGCGCTCCATGACCAGGCTCACGGACACGCTGCCCACACCTTCCACGCCACTGAAGCCAGCTTCGACGGAAGAGGTGCAGGCCCCGCATGTCATGCCAGAGACCTTGAGGGTGGTGGTGGTCATATGCGCGGCTCGTGAGGGTGCCATACTGTGCTGTGGAGTCCTTGGTCCAGGGAATTAATAGGTTGAAGCGAGGGTGATGTGATGTTGCGCGAGTGGATAGTCACTGGTGACGAGGGAGCCTAACGGTCGCCGCGGCCGAGCGGGTGAGGAAGTCAAAAGACCATCAGTGGTAGTATTAGAGACGCGTGTAATCATACAAAGCGTCTGTCGCCATAGCTGTATGTAGTTATTAATGTCAGGGAGACTGAGGGGGTGGTATGTGTTTCGAGTGGCTGACGAACCGTCTCGCATTCGAGATTCGGAATCGCAAACGGCCGATGCCGCAGCCGAGAATAGACAGAGTTCGGAAGCAGAGCCGAGCCGGAGGAAACGTGTCACGTGTCCACTATCCATGTTACATATGCACTCATGCTTGACTGCGACATCAGGCATACATGGATGCACGGGTGTAGGTCTCAATACTGCACTACTGTTTGACTTAGGTCCGATGCGTCAGACAGGTGCAAGCCCGGGAATGTCTAACGCACGGGATGTCCTCGCGCCACCCTCAGCGCAAACATCACTTCCTGTTTTGAGTGCGGCAGTATCATTTGCTAGTTTGGAGATCTCGATCTTCACGGTTGGGGCTGGTGTGAAGAACACTGCCGATGGGTGCACCCATGTCACTGGCAGAATCGAGAGGAGTGTTAGTTGGCAAACGGCGGGCTATGGTTGCCATTCACAGACGACTCAAGATGCCAAGGGTACCGCATTAGGAAGGCACGACCAATGCATTTGCGCTCCGCTGTCTCATCCTCATTCCCACGACCTCCGACCAATGAACGTCCAATTGAAGCAAAGCGTCCGTGCGATCGTTTTGTGCCCTATAAGCAGCTCATACGAACCTACCTGTACGCTCTCCTCTTCAGCCCAGAGCTACCCCACTTCGTCGTCCACTTCTCCGAATACTTCATTGCCACTCCTCCGTGATAATTCATCAGAAAGCTCGGCAAAGGTGCGGACTGAAAACCAGCCAATCCATATCACCATGACCACAACAACGGGCGGCCACGCCGCCCCAAATTGGTCCGGCATCCCCGAGCCCGAAGACGACGGAGCATGCCAACACCTCCAAGGCACCCAATTCCCATCCCTCTCGCTACCCTCAACTTCCGGCAAGCCAATCGACATCTCCACTCTCCCAGGCCTCACCATTCTCTTCATCTACCCCCGCACCGGCGCCCCAGGCGAGAACATCCCAGCGGAATGGGACGCCATCCCCGGAGCACGAGGCTGCACACCACAGGCTTGCTCCTTCCGCGACGCTTCCCAGGAATTCGCCGATCTAGGCGTAGAGCGGATTCTCGGGTGCAGCACGCAGGACACGAAGTATCAAATGGAGCTCAAGGAGAGGATCCATCTGCCGTACGAGTTGCTAAGTGATGAGAAACTGGAGTTGGCGAGGGCTGCGAAGTTGCCTACGCATGAGTGGAAGGGGAAGACGTTAATCAAGCGGATGGCGATGGCGGTTGAGAGTGGGAAGATTGTGAAGGTTTGGTATCCGGTCTTTCCGCCGGATCAGAGCGCGGCGCAAGTGCTGGGGTGGTTGAAGACGGGGAGGAAGTAGAATTGATGCACTCGTAGTCATCGTGTACAAGCAGCGGTAGAAATGGTGGAAATGGTGGACAGCGGAAGTCTTTCCACGTATAACGTCGTCGACAGGCTCTCCAAAGCACTACGCCGTCGCGAGATCAGACGGACGCCACTTGTACAAACGTTGCTGTCAGTTCGCTGTCGTAGAGACGGACACTGAGACAACACATCGGACATGCTATATTGGTGTACAGGCAAGGTTGGACTTACATCAACGAACCGCGAACAATAGAAGCACACGCATGCAGTGACCAGAAGCAGGCAAGATCTCGATCGTACTCAATCATTTCAAGCCATCAAAACAACCAGATCATGCTATGAATTCCCGCTATGATAAAAAGTATCGCGTACCAGCCCCTTCGTGCTCTCCGTCTCGGCCCGAGACTCCCTGCGCTGCACCTGTTGCTCGAGAACAGTGACAACCTGTATCTGGCCATCGTCCAGCTCGTGACCCTTCGGAAGGGAGCTCATGTAAGGCATATCGTACTCGTCCGAGCCGCGTATTCGGCTCTGTATCACACTCTTCTGTACCACGCCGTCTCGACCGCTCAAGCCCCGGCCCAGGTCTTCAAAAGCCATCTTGTGCCGGCTGTCGTTCGTGTAGTGATTGCTGCGCTGGCCATTCTGTCGTGTCGTGGATCGCGAGACTTTGGTGCTGAAGATGCGGGGGAAGTATCGGCTCACGCAAGCCTTGAGCGTTGGCAGGCATGAGCATAAAATACCCGTGTTGATCTCGACGGACGACCAGATGGCGGCCAAGGGGTTGTTCCAGGAGACGTCGGTCGCCTTGGATATCACGTAAAGCGACTGGAGGCGCAGGATGGAGACTACGCAGGTGAATCCACCCAAAGCGAAGACAGTCATCAAAGCAATTTTCTGTGGCTTCGCTAGCTCAAGCGACTTGAACAGCGGCAACGGCAAGACGCCAGTCGCGACGTCGGTGACGATGTTGATGCCAGCATTGGCAAACCTACACCAGGAGGTCAGCTCGTGAACTATGGTGTACAAGCAAGGCCGCGGTTGCATACCAGACACCAAACCGATCAAGGCAGTGTCCACCTAGAATATCCGGCCTCCAGAAGTACTTCACTGGTGTGCAAAAGAAGATGGCGCTGAAGAAGGTCCAGCAGCTGTACACGAACACCACGCCGATCAGGCCATAACAGGTCCATCGGAACTTCCGATCCGGGAATATTCGCAAGTACTGGAACAAAATCGAGAACTTCGTAAACGAAATGGAGAGGTTGTAGACCCAGATCGAGGCCCAGAGAAACTTCAGCTGAGCAAATTGCTCCTGCAAGCTCAGCGAGTCTTGATGCCTGCCCATGCCGTTGTTGACTTGCAGGATCATGGTGATGGTCGTCGCGATCGAGAAGAGCAGCGCGAGGGTGATGAAGGCGTCGTCGATACCGGCATTCCGCACGATGCCCACCCGCGTCGCCAGGCGCGCGATGACTGCCATGGCGGCGAGCACCGTCATGCCAATGGTCACGCCGACCACAGCCTCGCCGGATGCGTGCCCTGACATTCCCATCGTGCCCCGGTGGTTGACGTTGACGTCCAGAGGATGGGCAGTCTAGTCGAAGGTGGTTGCAAGAGCCTGTTTCCGCATGGAGATTTAGAGAGGTTCCACTTCTCTATGAGTAAACGTGGGTCTGAGGAGAGGCAATGGAAAAGACTAGTGAGCATGGGGAAGAGGACGCCGATGTTTGTTAATAAGAACGGAGACTGTACCGTTTTGGCCCATCAAGCCGGACTCAGAGGACAATTCGGCGGCTAAAAATTTGAGAAAGCGACTCCTCTGTCGTCGCTCGGCAGTCCGATCTCACCCCTCGGTGTGGACACGAATCGATAGAGTTTGGGCATTAGTCGCGCACAACCAAACTTCCGTGGCACTATTTCTCCACTTGGCCACATCACCTCCCTTTCATGGCCCGGTCCGAGCCCCTTCGTCTTCAGCCGCAGTATACATGGTGGATCCGCTGGGCGCCGGGGTGCAATGCGCGACTGGGGTAAGCGGAGACTGTGCTGCTTGCTCCAAAGTTCGAGTGGCGATGACGTTACGTTGGGATTGCGCGTGAACATGAAGAGGAGATGGGAGATCTGCCGGGTTGCCGCTAGAAGAAGTGTAGCGATTTAGCCAGGCGAGAAAAGGCTACAATTGGCCGTTTCATAATCCTGCAGGGATGAAAGCACATGGGCATGGCGTCGCCGTGGTCCGTGGCGTGGTTGTTCTGCAGGGCAAGTAGGTTACCGGGCTGACCAACCCCGCCGATTGCCATTCGATGACAGCAGACGCCGACTCCCGAATTCCAGGTTGTTTGCAGTCATCGCGAAGTTACCGTCGTCGCGCATGCATGTATCATACCTAATAAGTACCCGCGGCAGCCCCTGGCATCAAGATGGCTCAAACCGCCTCAGACGAGGTAAGAAGACTTCTTGTCATCAAGGTCCTTTCCCAACAATTGGCGTTGCAGAGTGCCAACCTGGGAACCAAAGCGTCTCTGGCGCGACTGCGTACCTACCGTTCACACCCTCGGTTACAAGTGGCATGAATACCAGGCAAGGGATACGTACCTACGGACCATGCGAGATGAGAAAGAGAGTCGTAACATGCACGATTCTCCGGTGCTGGTCTGATGCTCAGATCGCAAGGTTGGCGCCTCGAAGCAGTACTACCCTGGTACTGACTCGTGAAACCGCAAATGATGATATTACTGATGAGGGGGTTCGAGTTGCGATCTCCGTCCTGTGCTGGCGTGTGCGATTCTTCGTGGATGCGAGGGAGCTGATGGTCATGTAATCCTGATGGAGCACGTCCGGAACTCAGAAATAAGCTCGATCTGGTGTCGTTGCTGGCTCGAGTCAGCTGTGAGACACAGACGAGACCTCCATGAGCTGCCCTCGTCTTTGGCAGTGGTGTGATCGCGCACTGCGCGCTTTGCGTCACTCCCACAATTCCATATCTTCTAGGCTCGGACTTCGACTCGAAGCCACGTCTTCTGTCCGTGCTTCCGAAGCTCGACATCTTGCGCGGTCACCGAGTCAAAATCGTCGAAAGTTGAAACAGACTGATGGTGCATAAGGCTCGGCAACAGCGCCTCCCTCTAAACCGGCTCCGTTGTGTGCGCTACCTGAACGCAAATCGACTGGTGTAAGCAAGTCCCCTCGTGCGCATCTTTACAATGCGACTAGACACCCTGGTGCTTGGAATTTGACGAGCCGTAGCTACCGACCTGGTAATGTCACTCATACTCGACTCCTGAACGCCACCGATCACGACCCACGTCAGTCTCTATTTGCAGGTGTCTCTTCAACATGAGCGCGAAAGGAGGCGAGTCTGTCCGTGGCGCTCATCAGCTGCTCACCACGTTTTCCAGCATTCTAATATCCAAGGCGGACCGCATTGCCTCTTATCGACAAAGACGAAAGTCCCAGTCGGATCTCCGTATGAGCAATCTCGTATACCATTTTGAGCAGCAGCAATTCTGGCCCTCTAGTCTGGAAACCTCCCAGCCTCGCCTCGGTACCAGGAACGTAGTCACTACAGTAGTACGGCACACAACGGCACTTCAGTCTTTGTCGTCGTACCTGCAACCCCTAAGACACCAAATCAGCAATGGTAGTGAGGATGGCTTGTCCTTCTTCCAGCCGGCCACATTGGGACTAGCGTAGAGACTAAACCAGTGCTAGCGCGAAGCTCTCACAACATCAAAACATCCAACATTGCGAATACTGTATCACACATACAGGGACCTACAACACGCGATTAGAGCGACACATGGGACGTAGGCCCATGCAACAAAAAGCCCCCGGCCCCTTCGCCAACCGTCTGTCTCGTCCTTCCGCTGCCACGAAGCAAGGCCTCAAGCGTCAAGGTGAGTATCAGGATAACGTCAAGCGAGGCCGACGGCGAGAGACCTCGACAAGGTAAGGTGCGGTGGTCTCACACAAGAAGGGCAACGCACAGCCATTTACCCCTAGTCACGCTACTATGGCAGCATTGTACGATGAGTATATGGACATCTCAGACAACGGCAGAGTGTCGGTTGAGATGTTCGATGACAACGAACCCGATGACAGTGATGACAGCGACAGCGGAGCCTCCATTGATGGCCGTCTCGGACTTGGCGGCCTCTTCTCAGGAAGTGGCGAGTCTCAAGCGCCCGGTGCCGTGCCTCGAATCTCGGACGCACCGTCTTCAGGGCCCGAAGGATCTTACATGAGCGTCGATGAGCCTCTTCAACACGAAGCTCATCCTACTGGATACCCGGAGAATACGCAGCTTCAGAATACTGCATATTACCAGGACGCGTCTACATTCGTATATCCAGGCGCACCGCTGTGGCGATTACCCCAAGTCGACCCAGTACTTGCAACAAAGCGATTTCCTGCGCTCAGCCAGCTGGTGGTATCCGAAGCTGCTCATATCTTTTACGCCAACTGCCAGCGACTGCGGAAGAACTGGTCTTGCGATCCAACGAGCGCTCTTCCAAAATACTTCCACGCATCCACGCCGTACTCTCTGGTGCTGCTTCGGCAGCTCGGGATGCTCAGCAGCTACTCAAATAAGAACATGCTGGCAGTGCACGTCATTCTGCACCACCATTGGCAACAGCGCCTAGCTTCTCGTAACATACACGGCCCGATCTCGTCGGGTCTGCGATCGTTCCAAACTATTCGACCCGCCCAGAACATCTCCAAATACCCCGGAAAGGGTGGACACTGCGAGACCGAGATCCAGGAGAACATCTACGGCATCACGCTCCAAGACACTTGCGCAACTCTCCGGTCCATAAAGCGCGCTGTAGCTGGAGCCAATGAAGCAGATGACCAGCCCGCACCTTCCAGCGAACTCACTAGCAGTAAGTTGGTGAAGGAAGCCACGGGTATCAACTCGTCCACAACAGACGTCTCCGTCGGGACAGCGTTGAGGGAGTTGCAGGCTACCAGAAGGGCGAAGAAAACTGCGAAGAGACGTCGCAGGGCTCTGCGGTCCGAAGTGCGCAGACCGCTTATGACCGATCACAACAACATGATGCGGGATCATGTTGGTGGGATTCTCATGCCTGAGGTTCCCGGACCACCTTCAAGCGAGCTAAGCAGGCACGAGAACCTTATGCTACGAGAGCGCGAGCAGCAGAACAGAGTCGCAAGAATCGAACTCAGGGAGCGAGTGCAGGACTTACAGGTTGCGGTCAGGCAGCTGACGAAGGGCGAAAGAGAAGCATGCATGCAGCCTGCGCTCCTGCGGACGCAGTTGACAAGCGCAGAAGAGGTAAGCAAGCAGGTATCGCAATCCATGGCTTCCGGACTGCGCTTCGAAGTCGACCCGAGCCAGCAGGACGCGGCGACGAGAGCAAGGCTGGGTTCCCTTGCTCAGACCGGAGGCCTCAGCGACGTTCGCCCACGCGAGCAGCTCCCTGGGCTTGACAATAACACCCACGGAACGCAGCCAACACAGCTGCCCATTCGGGCGCTTGGCGCGAGTCACACGACCTTGCACAACGGTGCCGAGATGCGGGCGGAGGAGACGACAGGTATGCGCGCGATCGAGCTCGAACGGCTGGGACAGAAGCCTCTGCCACAGGTACCTATGCCGTGGCCCAAGAAGGCTTCCACAACCGGTAAGAAATGGTACGACTCGTGACGTCTCACTACACAGCTCTACAACTTCGGCCGGAACTTATACCCTTCCGCCTGCGGCCTGTTGCTCGTTTCGATCGGATTGTACCAGGGCCAGCTGCCCGGCGCATCCTGCTGCATGCTTCCCACAAACTTTGCTGGCCGCTTCTGGAGGAAGGATTGCACGCCTTCCGTGTTGTCTTTGCTGCCGAACATTTCGTAGATGAGCTTGCTGTCTAGCAAGTGCTGGCCTTCGGCGCTACCGGTATCGCGGTACATGAGATCGCGCATGAGGTAGGAGGAGACGGTGGACGTGTTCTGGACGATCTCGTCTGCGATCTCGAGGGCGCGAGGCAGGACTGCTGCGGGTGTGTCGAGGGTCTCGGAGAAGAGGGTGTTAAGCAGTGGATGTGAGGCTGGGTAGGTGGAGCCGGTTGTGGTGAGGTGGATGGCTTTCGACATGCTGATGAAAGGTAAGTGAGAGCTTCGCTGTAAGGTAGGAGGATACGCACCCGATCAATCGTGGCAGGAAGAAGCTGCTGCACGCCTCCATGATCTACGCCGAGCTGTCAGTGAAGTGACAAAAGCTACATCTGCTCTTCCTCAATTAAACTCACCAAACCTCTCCTCGCAAACACAAACCCAATCTTCGCATCCTTGAACGCAACCCGAATGCTCATCGGCAAAGTCATGGTAATCCCAATCCCCACCGCACTCCCCTGCAACGCCCCAATAACCGGCTTCCGACACCGATGGATCGCCAACGCCACCCTCCCCCCTCCATCCCGATGATCCCGAAACGCCTCCTGCCCGCCCACGAACCCCCTATCGAGATCCGCGCCCGCGCAGAAAATTCGTCCGTGGCCTGTGACGACGATGCATTTGACGCGGTCGTCGACGTCGAAGAGTTGGAAGGCGTGCTCGAGCTCGTGCATCATGGTTTCGGTGAAGGCGTTGTGTTTGCCCGGGCGGTGGAGCTCGAGGACTATGGTGGGGGTGACAGCTTGGGAGGTGGAGGGAACGTGGTGGCAGCGGATTTGGGTGAAGGGGAGGGAGGTGTAGGAGGGGGGAAGGGGGAATTTGGGGGGTTCGGCGGGCATGGTGGGCGGGGTGGGAGTATGTTCGATGGGTTAGAGAGATGTTGTTACTTATGCTATGGCAGGACAGGCTCTCATACTATCACGGCGGCATGGTCGCGTATATATATATGTATGCTGCAGGCGTGAGGGTGAGGTGAAGTGAGTGAGGAGGACCTCGGCTTGGTGATGAGTGGACGGATGACTAAGGTACCTTGAGTTCGGTCTCTACAGATTCCGAGCTCGACTCCTCGACGTGGCCCAAAGATGCTGCCTTCCTAGACCACAGGCACTCGGCAGGAATCACGATACGTTACATGTATGTTCATAAGGTCAAGGAAGCACACTAGACATGTGTGATCAAGCGGCTCCCGTCCCCAACTGTACACATTAAGGTAAGGTACAGACGGGAGCCTGAGGCCTGAGCAATTCTGCTGGTCAAACCACGATCCAACCTCGCCCATAAGGTACATGTGCTTTGGCGTTTCGTACATGAATTCGTGTCGGCCATGTCAGACACGATCTTGCAAGAGGGATCCAAAGATGTACATGTACATACTTGGAGAAGTCGGAGTAGGGTGTACCTCGGATGCGAGGCCGCAGCCCTGACCCCGAACTTCCACCTCACCCCAACCCAAGTGAGCCTCAAACATCGTGCGTGCTTCGTGCAGCGTTGAAGCTGTCATCAACACGCACTTCGACGCGATTACCGCTGATGAACCCGCGACGCAAGCCAATCATTCTTTACAACCCCGGCGGGGAGGCGGCTGTGCTCGACCTCACTTCGTCGCTGTCATTGTGACGGTATTCGTGGTAACGTGATGGCATCACCGTGACAGTAGGGTAGACCTTCAGAGGAGAAGACGGTCAGTACGAATCTTCCTCCGTCTCCCTCCGCTCTTCCTCTCTTACCTCTCTCGTCCTCGTGCACGTGTACGCTTTCAAGATCGGCGCGAAGCACACGAATTAGCCCCTCTCCACAACAGCAAGAATGGAAACGATGAAGAGCATGTCTCGTGCGGTGGGCGCTGGCGAGCCGCGAGGCAACCGCATGTCTCACATGATGAGCGCCAATGAAGGCCCGATGGACATCATTGCGAAGATTTCCGGTCATGTGAAGAACGGCATTCGTGAGGATGACGGGCCGTACTTCACCAACAACGAGGGCATTCCTCTTCCAGATCCCGAGCACAGCAAGACCATTGGAGGTATACCGATTGCGAGTGATGTCCACCTGTTCCAGAAGCAGCAGCACTTCAACCGCTCGAAGCTCGCGGAGCGTGCGGTCCATCCGTGTGGATCAGGCGCATTCGGGTACTTCGAGACCACCGCCGACGTGTCAGATATGACCAGAGCAGATTTCCTGCAACAGTAAGCAGCGGTGCAGCTCTCGAGGCAGTACAAAAACACTGATTACCTTTTGCAGCGTCGGGGCGAAGACTCCAATTTTCATGCGCTTCAGCACCGTCACCCTTGGACGCGAATTCCCGGACGAGGCTCGCAACCCGCGTGGCTTCGCGATCAAGTTCTACACCGGTGAAGGCAACTACGACATCGTGGGACTCAACTTCCCGGTGTTCTTCTGCCGCGATCCCATCCAAGGCCCTGATGTGATCCGTTCGCAAGCCCGCAACCCGAAGAACTTCTTCCTTGACTACGACGCGACGTTTGATCTTTTGGGTGCTACGCCGGAAGGCAACCACGCCGGACTCATGTTCTTCTCTGACCACGGCACGCCCGACGGCTGGATCAACGAGCACGGCTACGGCTGCCACGCCTTCAAGTGGGTCAATAAGAAGGGTGAGTTCGTCTACATCAAGTACCACTTCCTCGCGAAGCACGGGCAGAAGCAGCTCACCGAGCCGGAAGCGATCCGCATCTCGGGCGAGAACCCGGACTACTCCAAGATGCAATTGTGGGACGCCATCGAAGCCGGAGAAGAGGTTGAGTGGACTGCAAAAGTCCAGGTCATGAAGCCCGAAGAGGCGGACGCGGAGAAGCTTGGCTTTGATCCCTTCGATGTCACCAAAGTGTGGCCCCGGAAAGAGTTCCCAATGCACGAATTCGGCAAGCTGGTGCTCAACAAGAACCCCGAGAATTACCAACGGGATGTCGAGCAAGCGGCCTTCAGCCCTGGTAGCATGGTTCCCGGGATTGAGGACTCGCCGGATCCGCTTCTCCAATTCCGCATGTTCTTCTACCGCGACGCGCAGTATCACCGCATAGGTACGATTACATGGCTTTGATATACAACTTCTTGCTCCTGCTAACTGACCCGCAGGCGTGAACCTCCATCAGATCCCAGTCAACTGCCCATTCATGTCAGGCTCCTTGTCTTCCCTGAACTTCGACGGGGCGATGCGAGTGGATGCGAATCACGCAGGGAACAAGCAATACGCGCCAAACTCGTTCATGGGCGACAGGTTCCGGCCAGACGTAGCAGAAGCACCGTACAAAGTCTCCGACAACGTCGTCTCCCGCAAGAGCCACTACTACCACGAGGGCAAGATGAGCGAATACGATCAGCCTCGCGACCTGTACCGGAACGTCATGACTGAGCAGGCTCGGAAGAATTTGCACCACAATACCGCCAAGATGTTGAGTCACGTCAACTACCCGATGATCCAGCAGCAGTATTTGGCGCAGATCTACAACATCGCACCTGAGTACGCGCGTGGCGTCTACGACTTGACGACGTTCAAGCACAAGCAGCCGTTTGAGTTCAGCGAGGTGGAGGCGATGAGCGAGCAGGCACCGCTGTTCTTCAAGGTATTTGGCCATCCAATCCGCCACATCCGATGCATAGCTGACTTTGCGGCGCAGCATGTGAAGTTCAGGCCGTCACAGGGCAATCGCCTGGTCGGCTTTGCTCCGGATGCACCGTTCTACAATGTCTGAAGCTGCCGTTGACGGCTATGCAGCTACGAGCGCGTGCGGTACGAGAGCCAACGGCCAAATAGCCGTCCGGTACGAACTTCAAGTTCTTGAGCGATCGTCAATACATACTCAGGCCTGCCCGTACCTCATTTTAGCACCGCAGCTTTACCACCCTCAATCGGCTTGCTCCTCGCATCACGCTTCATCGTCACCCCTTCCTCACCAATCCCGCTATCGATCGCCTCGAGCTCGTAGAACCCAAACGTCTTGTACAGAAAATTGCCATCGGTAGTCGCCTCAATATAGCCCGGTATGAAGAGCTGATCCGCGAGATCGCAGCCCCATTGCAGCATCATCCCGCCTGCGCCTCGTCGGCGGTAGTTGGCGTCGGTGAAGCAGATGTTGAGGTCTGTAGACATCATCAGCCCACAGACATAAGCTAAATGATCATCTGGGAAGTGACGTACGAATCAAAGGACCGGGCATAGCCTTCTGCCGCATATCATGCAACACCCCCATCAACCTCTCCGCACTCTTGAAATCATCCCCTTCCAGCCACAGCGGAGCCTCCACGGCCTTCCTGTTGGCGTTGGAGCCTTCCAAGTGCAGTTTCCAGTTACTCGCCGCGATGAACTGGCCCGTTTGGCTGTCTTTAATGCCGATCCAGATATCGTGCGGACTTTCGCTCATGGCGTGGATCATGACATCTATCAGGCGTTGCAACTCGTTGGGTTTGAGAGGCGTGCTGCAGCCCATCAGGGCTAGGCGGAGAGCGGGCGAGAAGCAGTCGTAGTAGAGTTGGGTGAGCTCTTGCATGTCGTTTGGAGTGCATCTTGATAATGTGAAGTGGGGGATGGAAGCCATGCTGACTGGTGAGTCGTCTTTTGGATGGATGTTGCGTAAATGTGTACAGGTGAGATAGGTCACGTACAGCGTTGCGTCGCATGTTCTACTGTTGAGCGTATAGATATTTCTGTCGGGAAGCTACCCACATTTGTGTACACGCGTGTACCTATACATTTGCGGCTGATAGATGTGAGATTTGGAAGCTAATGGCTAAACGATGCTTAGCTTGTGCATCTCATGCTGACTTGGGCTCAGAACCGGGAGCAGCTTCTGCAAGGGAAAAATGTACATAGCGCAGGAGCTCTGATTGATTCGTCCCAAGTGGTCAGATATGCGTAGCTTGAGCGACCGGCATGCCCATTTGCAGATAGCGGAACCAAAGCGGGTTACAAGACCTTCTCGCCTGGAGGTGAGCATCTTTCAGCCGTACCTTAGCAGAGCACCTCCATCCCTCACCCACGTTCTGAAACGGGTTTGCAAGACAGCGCCTCATCAGTGAACTTCTCGCAAGCTGCGCAAGTCGTCTTGTATCCATGCGTCATAAAGGGTAGTATGTTCCGTCCGCTGCGTCAGTGATCGAACAAAGGGCCTCGTTCCATCCTGTAGAGCGACCGTAGTGACAGGTCTCTCGAGTCTAGTGTCTGCTGAAACGCTCGTAGCGAGGGTTTGGCGTGAAGACGACACGAGTGCCTTGGGTCTGGTCTCCGATACTCATATCATTGGTGGTAACCAAGACGCGGGTCATGGCTGCAGTATGGACCTGCACGGCGTCATCCCAGTCCGTGGTCCAGTGTCGGCGTTCGAGATTGGTTCTGTTTGAAGTTTGCGTGTCTAGTACGTGCCGCACGTCGGGCCGGAATTGGCTTTGCCTCAACGTGCATGTCGAATATCGGCGCCAGTCATGTTTTTAAACCTTGCGTCGAAGACGACGGCCGTCCCGTACTGTCTGCCATTGGGCTGCAGGTCTCGCAGCGCGACCGCGCCGAGGATCGAAGCTCACAGCCGTAACTGCTCGTACTCATCACCCTGCGGAAAGCCGAGATGGAATCTCCCGCACTTCCCATAGTCCAGCACCGCACCATCGCCCATCTCAAAGTCCAAGACTCGACCTCCTCGCTTCTTATCGTCGCTCAGGTAGCAGCTCTGCAGCCCTTCACCCGAGACTTCCTTCTGCCAGACCGGGACGCAAAAGCCGAAGATAGTGCCCTTGACATCCCAGTACGTGGCCTGCTGCGTGTTGATATACTTGAACGCTCCCGTGATCCTGAACGATAAAGGCGTGTTCTTCGCTCGCCCGGCGAAGAGCTCTAGCACCCGCTTGTGCGTAGTGCCTGTGGGAGGCTTGACACGCTGCGCGGGTTGGAACACCGTGACCATGGTGAAGGGCATCTGATCCTGTTTGTCGGCTTTCTCTGCACTGCCGTCTTTGTCGAAAGAATATGCCACGCTGTCCACCTGTATCATGTCCTTGGGCGGCTGCTCGTTGCCATCGTCATCCTCTTCGGCTTCGAAGACGCCGAAGCCGTGCGTGCCGTGGTTGGTGAGGAAAGCGACGGGTGGTCCGCCGTCTTTGAGCCCGGAGTTGTAGGCTGAGCGGAGAGAATACTGGTAGATGTCGTTCGGAATCGAGGGCGCCATTGCGGGTCTGAGGGTGTATGAGAAGCTTCGTCGAGACAGTGTCAATCTAGTGAACAGTTGGTGTGTACGTGGGAGCGCGCGGTGCATCGACTACTAAGGTACTGGGAAGTGGATGGAAGGAGGGAAAGGAAAGAAATCTGTCTTCGATCCTGCTATCTCGGCCAATGTGACTTTTGGGGAGCCGACCGAGCTGCTTCCGAGACACATGCACTCGGCATCCCAGACCATACAAGAAGGGCACCTCTCTCTGCGCGATGGTAATAGGAACATGGCTTTCATGTACGACCGCCGATAATTCTCAAAGCAGACAACGAGTCCACCTCAAATATGCCGAACCAGGCAGTCGGTGACCTCGCTCTTCGGTATCAGCCGTCATCCTTCCGGGCTCTGGTACAGTACAAGTAAGATTGATCGTCTTCGTCTACTATAGGTACTCAGAATCAGGCAGTGGTCCGTTACAACGCAACGATCTCATACCTTTCGGACGTTCTCTTGTGTTGCTGTATACATACTTTCGACAAGAGTAACGTAGAGCCGACGGAAAGCATTCAGATTGTGGACACAGCTACCTGGACCGAACGTGAGGCACATATTTGATAGCAAGCGCTGCGCATAGCACCAGTCCTCGAGCCGCCGCAGTCTCGGACACGCAAGGGAACTATGGCGACAGCCCCTAAGGTTCTACTCCACGGAAGCGGCGCCATTGGCACGATCTACGTCTACCTACTGCAAAAAGCCGGGTGCCATGTCACAGCAGTCTGCCGCTCCAACTATGAAGCGGCCACAACCAAAGGATTCGTCATTGACTCGGAAATGTACGGCAAGGGTATACGCATCCGACCCAAGATCGTGCGAACTCCTTCGGAAGCTGTCGAGTACGGACCGTACGACTATGTGATAGTGTGTACGAAGGCTCTACCTGAAGCGAAGACGGCAGAGACGATCGCGCCAGCTGTAACGGAAGGGACGACTTGCATAGTGCTAATCCAGAATGGAATCGGCATCGAAGACGAATACGCCGTGCGCTTTCCGAGTAATCCACTCGTGAGCTGTGTGGTCTACCTACCCACAACGCAGGTAGAGCCGGGCCGAATTGAGATGGCAAACTTCGAGTTGCTCGAGATTGGTACGTTTCCAGCCTCCGCATACAGCTCTCACAATCACATCAAAGAAGCAGCGGACACTCTTCTGGCGAAGTTGAAGGAGGGAGGTAGTAACGTCACCTTCTACCCCGATATCCAGGAAAAACGCTGGAACAAGCTCCTTTTGAACGCCTCGTGGAACCCAATCTGCGCCTTGACGCTGTCCCGGGATGTAGCCTTCCTCGCCTCTTCCGCGGCAGGAGAAAAGCTGGTCAGCGATGTCATGCAAGAAGTGGTCGCTATCTCACAGGCATTGGGCTACACCGCGATCACGCCCACAATGGCCGAGGACCAGATGACTCGCGCGACGGATCGGAAAGGCGGGAAGGGTATCGAGCCGAGCATGTTGGTCGATGTGCTGAACGGCAGGCGTATGGAGGTCGAGTTCATTCTCGGCGGTCCGGTCAAGGTGGCGAAATCGCTGGGAGTCGATGTGCCACGGATGGAGACGCTCTATGCGTTAAGCAAGGCGCTGGACGAGGCGACGGCGCTGCGCCAGCCTGGGAAGTCATTGGCGGGAGACGAAGTGGTGAAGCATGAGCAAAAGCCCAAATTGGCGGAGGATGGTAAGAACGCGGCCTTTCGAGGCCATCTTGAGCGCTTCCAGTACAGCTCCTCAAACACTAACGCAGAAGGCACAAGCACAACACCGCGAGGAGTCACGCGCAAGCGCCTGTTAGTCGACAACGGCTACGATACCAAGTCCGCCACCTCGCCAGCTCCGGCCGAGAAGCGCCGCCAATCCTCCCGCTACGCACCACCTTCCACGTACGCGCACCTGCCCAAGCTCACCGACATCCTAGAGCCGAACCTCATCTGCATCTTTGTGGGCACCAACCCAGGCATCCGCACAGCCACTGCAGGCCACGCCTACGCCCACCCTAGTAATCTATTCTGGAAACTGCTTCACTCGTCGGGCTGCACAGATGTCCGCCTACGGCCTGAAGACGACGTCAATCTTCCTCTCTGGTACGCCATGGGCAATACCAATATCGTCGAGCGGCCGTCAAAAGACGCTTCGCAGCTGAGCAAAACGGAGATGGCGGCCGGTACACCGATATTGGAGGAGAAGGTGAGGAGATACAGGCCGGAAGCTGTGTGTATTGTTGGCAAAGGCATTTGGGAGGCGGTATGGCGATGGCGGTACAAGCGGGAGATCAAGAAGGGCGAGTGGAAGTATGGGTGGCAGGACGACAAGGAGCGGATGGGCCGGGAAGAGGGCAGTGAGTGGGAAGGTGCTCTAGTGTATGTGACGACCTCGACGAGCGGCTTGAGCGCTAGTACGCGGCCAGCAGAGAAGGAGGAGGTGTGGAGGCCGTTCGGAGAGTGGGTCTGCGGAAGGCGGCAGGAGAGGTTTGGGTCGGAAGGGCGGCTGGTGGAGGATATTGTCGTAAGTCAGGTGGTGAGTGCCGTGGTAGAAGATGACAAGGCAGTCGCGTGACGTATGCGAATTTCTTTGTGTGATACTAGACGAGTGCCGGTGGTTTAGAGCACAGAAAGGACGTTGGCAAAAGGTCAAAGGAGGTATGTACTGCTGACAGGTCCTCGATACCATGTTGACATCATGGGTTTTACCACCTCCATGCCCACAATTGTTCCGCTATTCGTCTCGTCCCGTCTTCCTACCTCTCAACTGGCACTCAGTCGCGTGCTGTAATCGGAGCCGTCGCTGCAGAGTCGTACAAGTTGATCGCCCGGACTTGGGACGACCGGATCTGGACTTCTGCACGACCGCGCCAGACTCCCGCAACATCTTGATCGTCCCATTGGCGCGTACGAATAGGCGGCCCAATCTCAGGACACATCCTGTGAGCGCACAGTGGCGACAACGGCGGTCGCCCGGGTCACTGGCCGGTGCGCCGTATCTTTGGCACTTGGTGTAGCCACCATGATGACCCGTCGCGGAGCTAGGGATGCATCGAAGTCATTCTCCTGAGCTGTGGGCTTATTCAACACACACACATCTGGTGGGTGTGTTAAATACTGTGCCGAGCAAGATTGAATGCCCGTCAAGAGGGCGAAGGCCTCAAGTCGCAGACGGTGATTTGAAACCGGCTCCCGGCTCTGTAAAGCCGCGTGGTCCTCATCAAAGTCGCCGCCCCCGAACCCAGGTCACCCCAGAACATGCAGCGCCAACACTCACTCACCACCCCTCCCCAGAAAGCTCCCCCAAACTCCTCCTCGGCCCACTCCCCTTGAACGCCCCATCCCTCTCCCTCTCCATCTCCACCAACCTCCAAGGCTTAACCTCCGCATGCCAATTCACATCACTCAACCCCAGCATCGGCACCCTCTTACTCAAATCCCGCTGCGCAGCCGCCTTCCCATCCACCGCGAACGCCCCATGAAAATGCGACGCATTCAGCGTATCCCTGAAATGCGCTCGCGCCGAGTTGGCCTGGATCTGGAAGATGCCAAACCCCGGAGGCTCTGGCTCCGTGCCCCCTTTGGCCGGGGACTCTTTCGCGTCCGCCGCTACTGGGGATGACGACGGCGGTGCTTTGCCCATCCGGAAGCGAATGGGACTGCGTTTGAGGCAGTGCTTGGCTGCTTCCTCGTCGCGGAAAATGACGATGGTGGTGTTGGGGGCGGAAAAGGGGTCGTATTTGAGGTTCTTGAAGTATTCTACTTCGCCGAATTGGGAGAGGAGGCGGAGGATCTCGCGGGACTCGCCGAGGTGGGAGGGGCGGGGGGTGATGCGGAGGTGGACGGCGCGGGTTGTGGTCGGACGGAGCAGAGTGGGGAAAGCCATGGTTCGCGGATGATTTGGGTTGGTATGTGCTGACGGTGATGGGGTCAAGATGTGAGGTGGAAAGATGGAAGGATACAGCGGAACGGAGCCGCAAGCGGAGGAGCACCTACCACCCTTTCAGCACACAGGAGGTACGTGGATGTCTAGTGCCTTGTGCTCGTGAGCAGCGTCCAGGCTGATGGAGGCAGTTTCGTCATCACAATTCCAAGCGTGAACAAGCAATGTGGAGTCCAGTAGCCTATGAATGGAAGATGCTTTGTGAGAGATCATTTCTAGACACAATCGTCAAACCCATCATGCAAATAGCAGTCTACTCCCCACATCGCATCGCATCCCTATGAACAAAACCTACTCACAACCGCCCACGCAGTCAGAGCCGAGACTCCAGCTTGTGGTAGCTCTGCCCGTGCTTGTTCAGATCGAAGCGATCCAAGTTCATGACCTTGTCCCACGCCGCCACGAAGTCCTTGACGAACTTTTCATTCGAGTCCGCCATCGCGTAGACCTCCGCAGTAGCACGCAGCTCCGGATGCGACCCAAAGATCAGGTCGACACGCGTCGCGGTCCACTTCTTCTCCCCGCCCTTGCGGGCAGTGCCGTTGAAAACCTCGGGCAGTCCTTCGCTGGCGGCCTTCCACTCGGTGTCATTGTCGAGCAAGTTGAGGAAGAAATCGTTGGTCAGCTGGCCCGGGCGCTTGGTGAGCACGCCGTGGCTCGAACCGTCCCAGTTGGTGTTGAGGGCGCGGAGGCCGCCGACAAGGACGGTCATCTCCGGGGCCGAGAGGTTGAGCAGGTGCGCGCGGTCGATGAGGAATTGCTCGGTGCGCACGCGTTCGGTGGATTTGCCGTAGTTGCGGAAGCCGTCGGCGTGAGGCTCGAGGTGCTCGAAGGACTGGGCGTCGGTCTGCTCTTGCGTGGCGTCGGTGCGGCCGGGCGTGAAGGGCACACGGACGCCGGCAGCCTTTTCGAGGGCGGCGCATCCGGCCAGGACGATGAGATCGGCGAGCGAGATTTTCTTGCCGCCGCTGGCAGACTCGTTGAACTTCTTCTGCACGCCCTCGAGCGCGCTCAGAACCTCCTTCACTTGCGAGGGGTTGTTCACCTCCCATTTGTTCTGCGGCTCAAGGCGGATGCGGGCACCGTTGGCGCCTCCACGCTTGTCACTACCGCGGAAGCACGAAGCTGCACCCCACGCCGTGCTGATGAGCTTGGTTGGCTCGACACCGGCCTCCAAGATCTGCTTCTTCAAGGCATCGATCTCCTTCTCGTCCACTACCGCGTGGTCAAGGGTCGGCACCGGGTCCTCCCAGAGCATAACCTCTGTCGGGATCTCAGGCCCGACCCAGCGAGTCCGGGGACCCATGTCACGGTGGAGCAGCTTGAACCACGCGCGAACGAAGGCGTCCTTGAGCTCCTCCGGGTTCTCCAAGAAGTGGCGGGAGACCTTCTCGTACGCCTCGTCGTAGCGCAGGGCGAGATCGCTCGTCAACATTCGCGGCTTCTGCTTCTTCTTGCAGTCGAAAGCGTTCGGGATCGTCTCCTCCGCATCCTTTGCCTCCCACTGGTGAGCCCCCGCTGGACTCTTGACAAGCTCCCATTCGAACTTGAACAGATACTCCAGGTAGTGGTTGCTCCACTGGGTCGGGGTAGAGGTCCAGGTAACCTCCAGGCCGCTGGTGATGGCGTCCGGACCATTACCCTGGCCGTGCTTGTTCATCCAGCCGAGACCCTGGTTCTCGATCCCAGCAGCTTGCGGCTCCATGCCAAGGTTGTCGGCCGGGGCTGCACCGTGTGTCTTTCCGAAAGTGTGGCCTCCAACAATCAGTGCGACTGTCTCGTAATCGTTCATGGCCATGCGGCCGAAGGTAGTGCGGATATCGCGGGCAGAGGCAACCGGGTCTGGGACGCCATCAGGCCCCTCGGGGTTGACGTAGATCAGACCCATGTGGGCGGCAGCAAGCGGCTTCTCCAAATCGCGGGAGTGAATGTCCTTGTGCTCCTTCGCCGGGCCCTGCTCGCCGTCGACCGCGCCGTGCTTATCGGGTGACACACCCTCGTTGCCATCTTCATAGCGCTCCTCATTACCGAGCCAGGTCATCTCAGCACCCCAGTAGACGGACTCGTCGGCCTCCCACTGATCAGGACGGCCGCCAGAGAAGCCAAAGGGCTTGGCACCCATTGACTCCATGGCAACGTTGCCAGCGAGGAGCATCAAATCAGCCCTGCGTAGGCCATGTCAGTATTGACGTGGTTTTTTTCACACACGGTGGATGGAAGCTTACCATGAAAGCTTGCTACCGTACTTCTGCTTGATCGGCCACAGCAGGCGGCGAGACTTATCAAGACTGACGTTATCGGGCCAGCTGTTGAGCGGTGCAAAGCGCTGCTGTCCACCGCCACCGCCACCACGTCCATCGTAGACACGGTATGTGCCGGAGCTGTGCCAAGCCATCCGAATGAACAGACCGCCGTAGTGGCCGAAATCGGCGGGCCACCACGACTGCGAGTCGGTCATCAGGCTGTGCAGGTCTTTCTTCAGGCCTTCGTAGTCGATGGTCTTGAACGCCTCAGCGTAGTCGAAGTCCTTGCCCATGGGATTGGTGACTTGGGTGTGCTGGCGGAGGATGTTGACCCTCAACTGGTTGGGCCACCAGTCGAAGTTGCGGGTGCCACCGCCGCCGGTGTTGGAGAATCTGACTGGGCATTGTTCTGTCATTGTGCTGGATTTGGTGGTGGGTGTGTAGAGGTGAGGTGCGGGAAGTGCGTGAGAGGGGAGAGGAAGAAGATGGAGACGGTCAGCTTTGTTAATGTAGACACAGCAGAGCGACCCCACTGGGCCTAGAACTGGATGACGTGTTCTAGTGCTCTTTCGGTCACTACTGAGGTGCTGTGCGAGTGCTAGCAATCGCAGCTACATCTACATGTACATGGGTATTACCGTGCGTTACGGAGTATCTAACGTATTGATCGTGCACCTACGAGCCCATATTATGCATTCCCCTACAATGCACAGACGCTCGAACAGGCACTCAATTTCGTTATTGGCACCTCCAGGTTGGCTTGGGGACGTCGGTATAGTCTGAGAGGCCGCCAAAAGATACATGCACAAAATCTTTGCTTCTATGATGGGATGAGGGGCGAATCGGACATGAGGGGCAACCTTATGCAGGGTCCCGGATACCGATCTCGCTCTCGCTGCTCGCTGCCCGGATTCTCCCTAGCGTCGCCGTGTTTCACAGCACTGTTTTCGGCAATAAGATCTGTACTTGTATACATGCCTTGCCTGAACAGCATCGCCCGCCACTTATATACTATAGTGTCCCCAAGGACTCCTTGCCCAAGACACGAGTCTACATCTCAACATACTCCTCCACCGTCGGTGGTCGAGGTACAGCCTGATACTTCAAACCAGGATGAGACCGCCGAGCCGGTGTGCGAGGCACCGGAACTCGATTGTAAGGACGCTCGAGAGGCGACAGAGGCGCGGAACGAGACCGACCCTGGTGGTCTGATCGTCCAGCATGCGCGTAGAGGGGCGAAACTCCACGTTGTTGACTGACCTCACTAGCATCCTGCGATGGCGGCCACGCTTCATCCACAAAGTCTTCCGCGATTGTGTACTCGTTCGGAACGCCATCATTGAGCTGCACACGGCGCGGCCGAGGAGGGTTGTAGTGCCCGGCCGAAGCGCCCCGGTGTAGAGACTGCGAGTTGGGGTCGGTGTCTTCTTGCATGGTTGCAGTGTTGACTTGGCGGAAGGTCCCGGCGCCCCCTACATCCATCTCGTTAAAGTCCTTTTGGTTGCGTTGATCTTCTCTTCGGCGCCGGGTGCATTGGAAGCAAGCGTACGCAAGCCAAGATATCAGAGCCAATGTTAGAAGGCCACCGATTCCGGCGAACACGCCTACGACAATCTAGGGTCGGTCGTTAGTGCGAGCATGCAAGTTGGCCTCTATCAAATGCTGACCTTTTCCCACCGCGGCAAGTCGGGTCGCTTTTGCGCTGTTTGCGTCAAAGCTGTGCCATTCCTGGCAGCAGCTTCGGATACCGTCGGAGGCGGAGCTGCGGACGACGGCTGCAAGTAGGTAGATACCGCGGTCTTGGTCGTTGGTACTGTCTGCGTAGATATTGCCGTCTTGGTTGTCGCTACAGTCTGCGTGGCCATCGCTGTCAGGGTCGCGGTGGTCGGAGACTGAGTGATACTCGTGGTCGCCTCCAAGATCGATACCAGGGTCGTTTGTTGCGTGGTCTCGAACGTGGAGACGGAAAGGATCAAAGAGCCCTGCTGGGACTTAGTTTCGGTGACGCTGGCTTCCTTGGTAAGTGTGACCTGGACCGTCGTGGGACTAGAGGGCGAGGCGGTTGCGCTACACTGGGCCTCATAGCTCGGGTCCGTATAGCAGACCTCGTTGGCGTTACAGCAGAGCTGTTGGGAGAATCCGCACGGTACGGGACAGTCTCTGCGAAGATTTGGCGACGCTTGCTCTCCTCTGGTATACTGATGGAAAAGGCTATTGTCCATGGACAGCAGCGCACTACCGTAGACCACGCGCACCGGCCAGAACGTCGCCGCAAGGAGCCAAAGTGTAGATGCCATGCTCCATTCGCGGGCTATCCATTCTACAACGAAACCGAAGTGGGACCATGCTCATGATATTAACTCAGACTCAGACAATTCACATCAACCGATTTCAAGGCTAGGGCGTGTCTAGGAGGCCAGCATGGGTGCGCAGTGCATGCGTGTAGTATGCACACCTACCCAGCCATTACCCTCATGCCGGCCAGGCATCCAAGGACTAGAGCTGCTCGGTCCAGGCCTGTTCTGGACGTGGTATGGTTCCCTCGCTTGCCTCAGCCATACAGTGGACGCAAAGGGACGATGCTTTATGTTGCTGACAAGGGCGACCATGCACAAGATCCGGGCGGAGTTGCTGGGTTCGCGAGCCTTGCGGCAGGCAAATGCCTTACTCGAGCTGGCTCCGCAGGACGGAAACGTAACTCGACAAGGCTGGCCTCGACGAAGTGATGTCTGGGCTGGTCGCTCTCTATCGTGGTATGCTCGATAGAACGGAAGCAGACTCCCATCCCACTCCATCCCGCGACTTCACCGCCAACGCTTCAACAAACCCTCCCACGCACAGCCTGTCCTCTCCATGAATAGATCCGGTTACAACTCGAGCATCCATCGGGAGCTTGAGAAGAGAGTTTCAAGGACCATCAGCCCGGAAATGGGTGCTGCGACAGCTGGCATCTGCACCGTACAGTCTTCGGCTCGTCTGTTATTGACGGAATCCTAATAATAAGGCATCTTGCATCCCGCAAATGATGTCTGGTACGATCCCCTCGTGTGCATCTACAGCCGACGGGGCGCGATTGCCACCAATACTCGCCACGCCTGGTGTAGCCTTGCGGTATGGCTGCCTGATACGTCAGCTATCATGCTTGCAACGAGAGCAGGCTGGGATGACAAGGCGTCAAGGGCGGCGGAGTTCCTCACTCTGCCTGCCGAGCTTCTGACCCCCGTGGTTCTCTTAGCCTTGTTGACCGACGGCGAGTGTCCCATCTTTCTGGCATTGGCATCATCTACTCCTCTAAGTCTTGTTGCATTCGCCCTCCTTCACAATTGGCATCACTTTATGCTCGTGGCTATCATGCCCGGGAACAGGCTAGCTATCCGCAGCGCCTCTCGGCGTCAAGCCCGTGGCTATGTTGACATCGACTACGAAGACGCCAATTTAGACGACGTTGCGGACGACGAGATCCGATCGATTGCAGATTCCACAGCATCCCGCAGCGTGGAACTCTCCAGCAATGGCGAACTGGGAGTCTCGAACCTGCTGGCCGCCAAGGACTCGGATGTGTTTCTGGAACGCAGCAGAATCTTCGATGATATCGCCAACAAGCATCTCCAACCATCTGAGACGGATCTTATGATCCAAAAGGTAGTTATCTCGGCCTTGTCACGGGTCCTCATGACATGAGTGTGCTGACGCGCAATGGACCGGAAGTTCCGGAGGCAGATCGACATACCGTTCAGCCGAGCGTACAGGTTCGGCCAGGCACTCAGAGAAGACCTGCCGCATACCGTGGTGCCTCTCGTAGGACTCGTTTTTCTTCCCGGTGCGGATCTACCAGAGGTGACCCGGCTGGAGGGCCACGACATGTTGGAAGAGAGTCCGGATCAACGAGACGCGAGATGGAGAGTCAGTACCGCGGCTAGCTTGCTGTCAGTGTCCTTCGTCGGGCGAGACCTGTCGGTGGTGACGTTAGATGTCACTGCCGATATCGCGAGGCATACACGGCTGCGACTTCAAAATGGTCCAATTGCGAAGCGTCCGCAGAAGCACGACCTCGATCTCATCCGACCAGACGCAGTGACGTTGGACAGCGAGAAGATTCTTCTCTGTCACGAACTCAGCAACCACGATCTGGACGTGTGCGCTACACTGGTGGAAGTAAACGCTAGCGCGCTGATGGCGCTCGTGTTCGACTACCGCCATATCATTTCCACGAGCGGACCAACGCTGTCTGCCCATGCCCACAAAGACCTGTTGGACAGAATGATTGAGGCTGCTCGAAGATTTTGCCTCAAGAGTCCCATACTGTTCCGCATGTCGACCAGGAACCGCATCATAGACGCCACTGACATTCGCTATGGGATCGATAACGAGCAAGGCTTCCAAACCTTCACCACGAGCAAGGGTATCCAGGAACTCGTCATGATGAGCTCTTCCTATTTCAACAGCCTGGACCCATCTGCACCTGGCATGACCGACTCCACGCAGCGAGAGATACGGCCACGGTTCCTCCAAATGCTGACCCTCTTGTTGTCCTTGCTCAATGATCGCGATCTGAGCTCCATGTCGGAGTTTGTGGAGCGCACGTACGGCATCAACCCAAAGCGACAAGAGCTCGAATTGCTCTTCTGCAAAGTAATGTCGAATGCCGTCTTCTGCAAGTTTAAAACGCTGACTCTTACCGAAGGTCATTCCTTTGACGAGTATCAATCCGAAAGTCTTCTTGCAAGCTCTCATTCCTGCTATCGACGATATCAATTTCACCATCCGGGACTCCTCAAAATATAAACAGCACTGGGAGACTCTTCTATGGCGTCTGGCTCGCAAGGGGTATCTACTTCCGGGCTCTCTGGAGGACCTTGGCCACCCTCATCGGAGCTGGATCGTGATGTGGCCAGATGTTGGCATTCGCTCAAGTACCGCTTTCGGTCGCCTGCAATTTCACGGGGAGAAGACGAGCACATTCAATGAGATACCGCCGTGCCAATTCCACTATGAGCCAGGCTTGAAGACGCTGACGGTGCTTCTGACGAACTCGGAGTCCTACACGATTCATCCGGATGATCATGACCGTATCTCCACGCTGACCGCTGGTCATTTCGATGTCACGAGTTGCGAAGATGCTAGCATATGCGGTCTCCTCATCTCCGAGGTGGTTCTCAACAGGGATATCAACGAAGCGATCAGAGTAATCAACGTCGCCATTCGCCAATTCAATGCGAGATCTACACCGTCCGGGAAGTCTGTCACAAGGTCGCTGTTACGCAAAAGAGCCGAACCACTGGTGTTTCCAGACCTAGAGGCGGCAGCGCGCTTGACGAGGAATCAGGCTGTACTTCAGCCAGCAGGCACAATACTTGCCGTTGCATACAAGCTTGACGGGAAGAATATTCCGAAGGCAGAGGCGTTGCGTCATATGTCGGACCAGTACACCAGAGCAATGACCCTGTTCGGGCATCTCTGCGAGAGCGCCAGGAGGAGCGTCAGCTTCTATGAGCGATACAGTACGTACACCGAACGATGGTACGACGAGACTCCATGGAACTGACCGCATGTAGTTGGTGACGTCCATCGCTTCTTCGGCCGAGATCGACAGGTGCACGCTGAGGAGAAGAAGCGGCCTACCCTGAGTGATTCCCCAATCGCGCGAGCATTCCATACGGCGGACGACCCTCTCTCGAAAACGACATCCATATGGTACAGCTACTGGGTAGAGATACGACAGCACCAACGTGCAGGCAGAGAGCTCTTGCACATAGGTGCCAAATGCGATCTCGTCAGCTCCATCGTATGGCGACACCCTGGACAGCAGGCCGAGATTCGACTAGCTCAGGTGGAGACTATCTTCTTCGTGAGTCCGCTATCCTCCGTGAGAGAGGACCAACAGCACGAGGAAGTGCGAGTGGGAGATATGGTGCTCCTGGTGGGACGGTACATCATTGTGGTTGCGCCCGACGCAAGAGATGCCAGTATGCCATCTATTATGCAAAATTGGATGGAGATTCAGGAAGCGCTGTCCTCGCAACACAGCCGGCGTGGACAGAACATGAGGAGCAAGGAGCCGTTACCGGTACATGCAGTATGGTGAGAGCGGGTACGTCTGCAATTTGAGACACGCTGGATTGTTGTAGTTTAGCACTAAGAGACTCTCGTACAGTCGTTGCTGGGTAGTAAATTTTTCTATTCGGTAGTTGAAACACTTTCTGGACCGCGTGAGCACCGATGAACTACTCAAGCACGCGGATTTGGGGCTGCCTTCTCTAAGATGCTGAGTCACCATAAGATTTGATTTCAGCGTCCGTGACTGGCTGCTCTCCCCTAGTTGCGATGCAGTCCTAAGTCGCAGTAAGTGAGTGCACCAGCTCGCACCATCATGTAGGTACGGTGTCTCGGGAGGCGCCGTGTATCTTCACATTGCTCCCCGCCGTCGAAGCGGAGGCGGCGGTGGAGGAGCCTTGACAGCTCGATGCGGAGGGAAGTCTGTCTTGGGTTCTTCGGCTTCGTGGAGCAAAGCGATGGGCGGCCCTGGAAACATGAATGGAGATGCCGCCTCCTCAGCAAAGCCTGCATCCACTCCCTCAGAATTGAAGCTTGCGGATGCCCGTCCGTTCGCTGGGCTTTGGGCCGACACAGCTGAGACGTGGTGCTGTGCTGTTCGTTCAGGAGCATCGGTGCCGGAGGGCACACCTTGCTCTTCCGAACGCATCCGAGCCTCCAGGATGTCGTAGCTCCTTTGGAGATAAGCAGACAGGTGATGTGGACGAGGTATTGAAGTCACGGCTCCATCAATGGCTGGGTAATGCTCCTCTACTCCAGAAAATTCTCTCGGTAGGTAATGCTCTCTCGCCTGACTCTCCTCTCTACTTTGCTCGGCTGTGGATGCCATTGATGCTGAACTTGTACTGGCTGTTAATGGCTTTCGCGGGATTCGCAATTCCCGAGCAGGCTGTGCTAGTTGCCCGATAGGCCGTTGTGCCTGGAGCCACTCGCGTGCTCGGTCCACGCCTATCAATGTGTGAGCCGGATAATCCTCAATCTTCCACTTGTCTAAGCCCATCGTTGCGGCAAGACTGGGTTGCTCCCTTAAAAAGTTAGTGCGACTTGTCCGCTCCAAATCAAGACTTGGCCTCTGACGACCAGAAGAGGAGACCCTGTAGCGAATCGCGGTGCCCACGATGTCGAAGTTTTGGGGGACGGCGGAGGTCAGATTAGGCCTGCGATGGCGTTCGTCTTTACGCATCTTCCGAATGGCATTAACAACCTGCAGGTATGCTTCGTCGTTACCCGAGCCGTATTTCACCATTCCCTCATGGTCCTTGTGCATTGCGATCGACGGTGCGCCAAACAGCTTCGCTGATTGTTCTTTCACGACCTACGCGCTGTCAGTAGGTATGCTAGAGATTGACAGAGTATTCTCGCATACCAGGACTTTCCATTTAGCGGACTTGAGCTTCTCGTAGAAGCAGACCGCTGCCAGTTCGGGACAAACCCGCCGAAAATCATCCTGAAGAGTGCGTACTTGTTGATTCCCCAACTTGAGGGACTGCAGTACGGCTTGTCTGTTCCCGAACAGACTGGTCCAGCGATCAGCCAACGCAGCGCAGTCCGATCCTCGGAATGGACAGCCGAGAAATATAGCGCCGCAGACAGCTTGGCTGAAGCCGTGATGGTCTTGCTCGCGAGACGCAGTTACCAGAGCCTTTTGGAGTCAGCGAGAAGCACATCAAGCGTCAGCATTCTGCCGGGTTCGGAGAGCATACAGACTGTACTACAAGACCTCCGAAGCTATGGGCTATGAAAAGGATTGGAAGTGCCTTCACCTGCGAGAAGTCAGGAACGAGCACACATGGCTCCACTGTCCTGGACACTTACAAGGCTGGATCGCCTGTCCTCCTCAAGGAGTTCGAGCAGACGGTCACCGCATTCTCGAAAGCTCGTCTCGAACTTCGAGGAATTCCACTGCGATCGATAGCCTAAGGTGGTGATTCGCGCATCAGGGATATCCACGGGCAGGAGATCGCGAGGCCAGAAGGTGCCGAATTGAGCAAGCGATTCTACAGGAGACGAGCCCTCGGAATTCAGCTCCCACCGCGACTGCCGGCGGGATAAAGTCGATAAGTTGGGCAACGAAGAGACAGCAGAGTCTACGAACGATCGGAGACCAGAGACCGTAGTGCTTTCAGATGGCGATCCGCTGCCGAAATGCCATGCCCAGTATGCGCTCGATGATAAGCCATGGATAAGGACGATGCTAGCTCATTAGCACTGTGCGTGAAGATCACTGAAGGAGCGGACATACTGTATTCGTGGGTTTGCAGGCTCGTACCACACGTTCAAGCCATCCTCAAGCACGTCGGTGACACGTTTGCAGACCATCTCTGTTTCAGACGGGTCGGAGGAGCCACCAGAGTGTCAAGCAGCACCGGAAACCCAGGAGACAGCGTTCATGGAGAGTGAGGGGCAAGCTCCGACACTGCGACTACGGTGTGAGAACGTCCACATGCTAACAGGTGCGCTGTACGAGGCTATGCGAAGCGCAAGCCGTGGCTTTGAGCCTGGGACAGGCGCCAACGGCAGCATGCATGACAGCTTGACGAGGCTGGCCTTCAGATACATCTGAGGACTTCGCCGTGGCATCGAAGCCGGATGTCCCGGGGCCGCCCTTTGATGATGTTGAGAGATGGCGATGCGGGCTATGCAGCCGGAAGTGCAACTGTGACATGATGTGTAGTTCTCGACCTGAAGTACGGTAGGTGTCTGCTCGTTAGAAGAAGCTAAATGACAGTCTCGACTGTGACCAGATGAAGACTTCAGCCTTGCTGCGCGAGGCCACCCTCATGCAACCTCGGAGCCTTATCGCCCACAGTACCACAGAAAGCGACCTCACAGCCTCACTCATACTTGCCGTTGTAGGACACCCGTGATAACGGACACATCACTGACTATCCGGCGAGCAAGGCAGCCGGGTGAGCTTGCGTCTGTAAATTGCACCGTTGCTTCCACGAGAATCGATGATCGGGTACGTACCGGTCTGCGCCTTTATTTCCATTATCACCCTGCAGCACAGCATCGCCCTCCTCGTCGCCGACTTTCGACCGCGGTCCAAGGCAAAGGTGGATATGCCGGAGGAACTTCGGTGAGGCTGACATCCTCATGCGTCAAAGTGCCAGTGTCGGTACATTGAAACTGAGCAATGTGAAGCCGCGGCCACAAACATGTCGATCCATTAAGTATTGGCGCAATACCGCTGCTTCGGAATTCTACATTCCGAAAGGCTGCGCCGTTGATCGCTGAGTTGGGAGCATTGGTACGGCGCTCAGTCGAGTGTGTCGATGTCCGGCCCAAACTCAAGCACTACCCAAGCACAGAACTCCTCGAACTTGCTATTCCACTCCCGAACCCTTTCTGCACGCACACCAGTTCCAAAGGCACCAGCCTTTATTTCTTGTTGCCACACATTCCCAGTACAATCCTCGAAAGTAGCCCATCTGACGCTGTTCTCGGCTAAGCTCGCCAGACCCTCCAACCCAAGGTTGTCCCACCCCTGAAGAGCTTGCCAGAAATCGTGTGTCATGCCGCTGCTGCCTTGACCCAGGATAGCTGGGTCATCGTTGCAAAGGGCGCACGGCACGCCACGAGCTAGGAGTGCCGGCAGAGGATGCGACATGATGCTTCCACACAACCGGAGTACCTCGTTCGAGATTGGGCAGCTTTCCACTAGTATCTTCTTCTCCTTGACCATGTCGATCAAAAGTGGATGCTTGTATAAGGAGAAGCCATGCCCGATACGACGGGTACCTAGCAAGACGGCGTCGAAGAGATTCTCGTCAACGCTGTCGCCATCGCCGAGCGTTTCGCCAGCGTGGAAGAAGAAGGGTATATCCACGCCTTCCTCCGCACACGTTCGTTTGAACCAGAAAAGCTCCGGAGTGAGATCGGCAAGCGGGCGGCCGAGATCCTCTTGTCCAACAAGGTCGTATCCCGCGACCAGGTTAGGAAAGAGCTGCTTCATAGCGATGCATTCCATCATGTCTTCGACCACTGCGCGTTTGCCAAGGGATCGATTCATTGTCCAGATAAGCCGAGCGCCCCAGAAGCCGCTACCCGCCTCGGATCTTTTGAAGGCGTCGATCTCCTCCTGTAGTACCGCAAGCATGCCTTCGAAGTCGTCGTCGGGATTAGCAGCTGCTGTGCGCGTGAAGGGCTGCAGGAAGATTGAGCGAATATCAACCCATCGTACGCCATCTTCATGAAGCTGGGTGAGCATTCGACGAATGAACTTGCGGAAGATGGGCTCGTATCGCTGCAGGGACGCGAGAATGGGGAAGCAGGAGAGAAACTTCGACCATGCCGCGTTCGGGCCCATATGATGTTGCATTGCTTCTTCGTGTGTGATTGTGACCCTAGATTTGAACCACGCAAGACAGTTCTGCTTGCCCCCTGGAAAACTTTCGGCCGCTTGAACGATTGGGATACTTTCCCTTGCCTTGTACTCTGCCGACCAAATAGATGTCGTGTGCCGGGATCGTGGAAGTTTGACGTATTGGAAGAAAAAGGGTGAGTCTCTTCGCGCTTCAGGCGTATGAAGCGGTGTGGCTGCACTTATACTAATACCTTCCGTCTGCATAGCCTCCTCAATCAACCAGTCCGGATCGCCCATGGCTTCCAGGTGACAATGCAGTAGAGCACCCTTGGGCATCTTCTTCACGATACGCCACAGCTTCGAAGACTCCATCCGCTCTCTTGCCAAGTTAAACATCATACCCGGATGAACTTCAAACCGCTCTTGTTTGGAGAGGTTGTCTTCGTGCTTAGCGTTCCAAAGTGTTTGCTGTTCCTCAAAACGTATGGCGGACACAATAGCTGCAGCCTCGGCAACCATAGGTGAAAGCGTTTCGCGGAAGGCATGGTCACTACGCTGCCGCTTTTCTTGTGCAACGAGCGCGTCGCGACTGTCGAGGTACTTCTGAATGAACGGCTGATCTAGAGTAGGGACGCCTTCGTCTTTGGCCCACTCTTCGTCGGGGTCGGCATCGCTGTTCTGCATCTCGGCCGCACTCATCGGAATTCTAGTAATACCGAGGGTAATACAGTGGTCACCAATGGTACATTTATCCAGAAGTTTGTGATCCTGAACGGCGGGCTCGTGGAAATGACAGGTGCAGTCGGCCGGCACCTGTAGGGTCGACGGCTCGGCTCGGACCTTCCCGTGGAACCAAACATCCCGTCCACTTCAACCCGTCACGAGCAATCAGGTAGTGAGGCTCCAGATGTCAACATACAACTTCGAGAGCCGGCCGCTGCTTGACTGCCTTGGAATGCATTCCCGGTCCTGCATCTGCACAGACATTAGCTTGACGTGGCATGTCTGCTGTACTTCGGGCCTACAGTCTACACCGTGCTGGGCCGCACTTGGTGGCAAACCCGAAGGCAAACCATCTCAGGCGATTTTTGAACCACGAGCTCGCGTACGAATACCCTGATTTCCAGCTTCTACCTGCACACTTCCAACGCTCGTTCAATAAATATGGCGTGGTGGCAAAGGAAGCTGCTCCAGTACGGCTTGTTGCGCAGCGGGCTGTTTGAGGACGGAGCGTTGAACCTGGACGATCTCAACATCACCTGGGGCCGCAGGAGTGTTATAGAGTTGAAAGACCTCGCTCTGAGTGCGAAGCAGGTCGGCAAGCTAGCGCGACTACCTCCCAGTGCACGAGTGGAGTCTGCACGAGTCCTATCGCTGCGCATCACGATACCGGCAAATTTGTACCAGTCAGGTATTGAGGTCGAAGTTGACGGCGTAGAGCTTACGGTCAAGCTGCTGCACGAGACTGAGAGCCGTGGAAAGAGGAGATCGGTAGCAACGCCTTCGCCGACAACAACACGCAGTTCACAACACCGCAAAGTCCACCGACGGTTACGCTCCCCCGCACCACGAAATCCATATGAGCCTGACGAGGATGTAAACTTACCAACAGCGGAAGAACTGGCGAAGTCGTTCCTGTTGGAAGAACCAACACACGACAAGCGCGCGCTTGAGGCTTCTCTCGCGGCTGACAGCCGAAGCCTTGAGCAGTCCACCATCAGTGATGGCAGCGATGCTGATGACGTGGGCACGGGAGCTCAAATCAATGTGCCTGGCTTTTTGGCTGGCTTTCTACAGGGTGTGACAGATAAAGTGCAGATGAATGTGAAGAATGTGAGTGTCAAGGTGGAGACTGAGTTGCCAGGCGATACACAGGAGCCAGTGCCTGTCACCGTCCGTCTCAGAGTTGGTACTGTCAGCCTAAAAAGTGCAGGATTGAGAGCGGCAGCTTCAGACCAGCACCACGGAAAGCGCAACGTTGAGATCAACAACGTTTCAATAGATTTGCTTTCAGACGCTACGACTTTCTCGCAATTCTCAGAGGTGCAATCTCACAGCTCGCCTGCAAATTCGAAGCGTGGGTCTCAAAAGTCGCCCACCTTGGCACCTACAGCAACAAGCTCGCCACGATCGCCACGATCGCCAGGATTTCCAGGCTCAACCAATCAGGCGACCGTACCAGGCCCTGGTGAAGTCTCGGCAATGTTCGCGAACAGCGCTGCGGATGCCAGGCTCGTTGAAGGCAGTGGCGAGCGCGACAAGAACTCACTGGGTACGACGGATTATGACATCAAGCCAGGCGACGATAATGTAAGCTGGGGCTCACGCCGAAGCAAAACGAGTGCGCCGATTGAAGATCTCTGGAGCTCTATGGCTAGCGAGGATGATCTGCCTGACTCACTACTGCTCGATCGGACCTCCACTCCACGGCCACAAGAGTCACGAAGTGAGAGCCCTGTCATCTCTCGCAGCCGGCGGGCAGTGTCTCCCTATGACCGTGCGTTTCGGAGCCCAGGCTCCTGGCCACGATTTGATGAGAGTCCAGAAGGCCGACGACCGCACCAAAGCACAGACTCTTGGCCAATACTTGACGCAGATCCGCGAATTGTGCATCAGCCGCTGACGCCCGGCCCGGCTTTGGATTTGGAAGACCCTATGGATAATAAACGCACAGCTCTTTCCGCTTCGGTCACCGACGGTGAAGCCGATCTAGCGGAGTCAGTGTCGACCACACAAAGATCCGAGCGCGATGATTCTCCACTCGACGAGATGGCACAGTCACGCTTTTACAGTCACGAAGAAGCGGAGAGCTTGTACTTGAGTGCCATGACCCATGGTACACAGCCTAGGGTGCCGGGAGGGTGGCAAATTGAAGGACCGTCTAGTGACCACTCCAGATCAAGCGAGCATGAGGAATCCTTGCAGCATCAGCCCTCGCTGGACAAGCGGCCTCCACCGCTCGAGCCCATAGCGGTGGGTCGAGACCGCGCCGAGTCGGGCAACGCAACTCCTCGCGCACTGTCGCCTCTCAGCCGTGGACGTAAGGCCAGGGACGAGGATCTCGTATTGAAACAGCTCCTTCACATCGATCAAGCATCCTTGTGGCTGCCTTCGTCAGCATCGGAACACGAAGGCCCCTCATTTACGACCTCTACATATCGGCAAGCGGACACGACCCCTGCTTCTACTGGACGACGTGACATGCCCGGCACCTTCTCTCTATATTCCGAACGAGCCGCGTCTCGTCATGAAGAGCAGCGTGTACCGCTGCGTAATACTGAAGGTACCGTAAGTGCCTCACAGCCGGTACCCACAGCTAGTGGTGTGGGCGCAGACCTAGAGATTCAGCTAGGCCGTGCCGTAGTGGCATTTGATCTCTCGTGCTGCCGCTTACTTCAGAGATTGGTATCCGCGGCCTTCGTATCCAACAGTGAGAGCGTCGATGCTTTCCCAGAAGTCCGGGGTAAGAATCGAGGCGCCAGCAACGAAACCTCGCTTCCCCCAGCATCAACCTTGCCGATCTCCATCGGTGTGAGAAGCTTGCGAGTCTCGCTTATGGAGCAATTGGCGGCGGGCGACACGCACTTACAGGACGTGGGGCTTGTCGCGTTGGAGTGCACGGATACGTCGCTCACCCACACACCGGGTAACGTCGGGGTACGAGTCGGCGGATTACGAGGATGGATCAGCGGAAGCGAACTGCTCGCCTTCGATCGCCGGAGCACTCTTGGCGACTCTGCGCTTCTCACCGAAGCAACACCAGACATCGCCATCCGATATTCGGACAACAAGGTGACCGTACACAATCGGCCAGTCCATGAGCTCGTGTTTGAACTGCTACCTGTGAAGCTCGATTTAGACCTTGGCGCGTTGGATGACACCCTTGGCTCATTTGGTGGATTGAGTGGTGTCCTTGAGCTCAGTAACTCCTTTTCAGAAGGCGGAGCTTCGCACTCACCCACTACCGCCCATCGAACTTCGAAGGGCGTGCGTTTTGCCGGTGAGAAGCCCGAAGTGATCAAAGCAGGTGCTGAATTGAAGATTACCGGACGAGTCGCGGGCGCGGATATTACTCTTCGCGGCGAGAGGTGCGCCATCAACCTGCGCTCGTCAACCATCAAGGCGGTGGTGCGTGATAACGGTGCTTCGGTCACCATCGGGCATGTCGTGTTCGCTGGACCACGTTCACATACTCAGCCCGATGGTTCTATTTCCGCAGATCTCGCTACTCTACGACTAGACTACTTACTCACGCCGAAAGATACGGATCTCGAGCGCCTCTTGTCCCTATTGACGCCGTCCAAAGACAAGTACGAGAACGATGAAGACATCTTGATCGACACTTTGCTGCGACAAAGGAGGCAGGGCGCACTCGCGAGGGTCTGCCTAGATGATTTCAAGCTCAAAATCAACGACATGGAGTGCTTCACCGAGCTTGCCACGCTCGGTGCTGAGTTGAGCAAGCTTTCGGCCGTGACGAAGTATCTACCAGAGGATGAGCGTCCCGGTTTGCTCAGCCTTGTACGGTTCAAGAACGCTGAAGCAAGAGTTCCGATTAATAAGAGCTTCGGCATGCTCGAGCTCGCCTTGCAAGAAGTCCATTGTGCTCACGTTGGCCTTCCGGCGCTGCTCGCGCTCTCAGTCGACTGCGTCAAGGCAACAAGGCTGAGTCACGGAGACCTGATACACCCACTGATTCCACTCTCTGCCGGCAACGTGTTGCCCATGCTGATGGCTCGCACGCTTGGTGACGAGGCCGAGCCGACCGTCAAAGTCAAGATCTTCAATGCGTGTTTCGAGTACATCGTTCCCACCATCGTTGCACTGACCGGTAGCTCGGCCACTGACGCAGAAGGCTTGGCCGTCGACCTCGCGCAGTCTATCGCAGACATCGCAATCGCACGAGTAGTCAGCAACAAGGGCAGCCCGACCAGCGAGACTAGCCGCTCGGTGGCGAAACGTACGCACCTCGATCTGTTGATTCACGACTCCGCACTTGGTCTCACGCCAGAGAAGCAAAACGCCAAGGGTCTACTAGTCCTGACGGACGCAAGCTTGACCACTCAGATACTCCCGGAGAGTACGATGAAAACTTCATTGGTAATACGAAAGGGTGCGATATTCCTAACGGATACATTGGAGGACGAGGCAGGCCATCGCGCAACGGCTAGCCCCGATGCCGCAAATAACACCACTGCTAGTGCTCGTCTGTCGAGTGTACTGACGCAACAGGGATACGCATCGGTAGGCTCACTCATGTCCGCGAAGATCATGACTACGATCGATGATACCGGTGCATCGAAAGGGGTCACAGTGGATATCAGCAACGAGCTCCTGCTTCTGGAGACCTGCGCCGATTCCACCCAGACACTTTTTGCAGTCCTGGGCGGTCTGGCTCCTCCGTCATCGCCGAGCAAGCGTCCCAAATACCTCACAGAGCCAATGACGATCGACGATATGATGGCTTCCTTCACAGGCGAGCCGGTCCTCAAGCCCAGTGCTCCCCCGGAGACTCTCTTTGACGTTGAGGAGGAGTCTGACGAAGACCCAGGCATGCTGCTCAATGCCTCGACGCTCGGCGGTAGGGCGGATGACCTACTGCTCGAGTCTGAGATGACGGAGAGCCTGTACGGTCCGATCAGTGGCGTGCTCGGAGGCGTGGATAAACCTGACGAGGATGAGCTTGATGACAATGAGTTTCCGGAGACCGTCGAAAGCTTGCTGGAAGATGATCCGTTCGAGATGCCATTATCCCCTACGGAGCTTGGTCTGAGTGACTCTGCGCTGACCCGAGACCTCGCGAGGCAGTGTAGAACTGCATCCAAGGAGCAAGCGGTGGACCTTGGCTTGTACGAGATCGAGGATCTTGGACTAGACGCGCTTGGCGCTGGCGTCCTTGGCACCCGGCATCGATTCAATGCGCCTACGAGCAAAGGCCGGAGGCTACCGCAGGAATCATCAAAGGACAAGCTACCGTTCCGGCTCCGGCTGCGGGATACACACCTCATCTGGAATCTATACGACGGCTACGACTGGCAGCGAACCCGTGACGGTATCACTCACGGCGTTGAGCAAGTCGAAGCTCGTGCCGAGGAGAGGAAGGCTCGACGACGTCGGTCACATCATGTAGAGGATGATGAGGAGTCCGTCATCGGCGACTTCTTGTTCAACTCCATCTATGTAGGCGTGGCAGCCACTCACGATGCGCAGGAGCTTCGTCGTCAGATTAACCGCGGAATTAATGACTTGGCCAGTGAGACGGAGAGTGTGCCGGTTTCTGGCATGTCACGCCCGACAGCATACTCAGCGTCCGGTCGACCTCTGCGACAGTACCAGCGGCGAAGACTGAAGCTGGAGCGCAGCAAGGCTCACAAGATTGCATTTGAGCTGAAGGGCGTCTCCGCCGATCTGCTTGTGTATCCACCGGAGACCAAGGATACTGTCAGCGACCTCGAAATGAGGATTCGGGACTTCGACATCTTCGACAATGTTACGACTTCGACGTGGCGGAAGTTTCTGACGTGCCTCGACGATGGCACCAAACTCCGAGAGATGAGCAAGCCTATGGTCCATATCGAAGTCAACACTGTGCGGACGTTGCAGGATCTTGCGGCATCAGAAATGATTATTCACGCATCAATCCTACCACTCCGGCTGCACGTAGATCAGGACGCACTAGACTTCGTCGTCCGATTCTTCGAGTTCAAGGACGACCGCACGTCGACCTCCGCTGATCCCACTGAGCAACCATTCATCCAGCGGCTCGAAGTCGATACTGTGGACCTATGTCTCGACTACAAGCCCAAGCGGATCGACTACGGCGGTCTTCGGTCCGGCCACACCAACGAGCTGATGAACATGATCACGCTCGACGCCGCGAACATACGCCTCCAGCACGCCATTGTCTACGGCATCAAAGGCTTCGAGCCATTGCACAAGACGCTCAACGATATCTGGATGCCGGATGTCAAGCGCAATCAGCTACCGACCATTCTCGCGGGTCTAGCGCCCGTCCGTGGTTTAGTAAACATAGGCAGTGGCGTCCGCCACGTCATCGCCATTCCCATCCGCGAGTACCGGAAAGACGGCCGCATCGTCCGCAGTATACAAAAGGGCGCCATGCACTTTGGCAAAACCACGACCTCGGAGCTCGCGCGCTTGGGCGCCAAACTCGCGATCGGAACTCAGAACATCCTGCAAGGCGCCGAGGATCTCTTGTCGCCCTCCTCAGCATCCGGATCTGGCAGCAGGCCAGGCATGGATCGCCGAGTATCATCCGCCGACCAAGCGTGGCATGACATCGAGACAGGAGTAGCTGAAGAAGACGAGCACGAGCACCGCGCCATATCCGCCTATGCGAATCAACCCGTCGGCGTCCTCTCCGGCCTCCGTTCCGCGCGCCTGCATCTCGAGCACGATCTCTTGACCGCCCGCGATGCGCTGATTGCCGTGCAAGGTGAGCTATTGGAAAGCGGAAGCCCGGGTGCGGCGGCAGCGGCCGTGGCGCGGTATGCGCCGACTGTGATCCTGAGACCGGTGATTGGGGCCACCCGAGCCGTAGGGACGACGTTGTTGGGAGTGGGGAATCAGATTGATCGGCAGAATATGCGGAGGATGGACGATGTAAGTCTGATCGTTCGTGATTCGCGACGTAGAGTGATGGCTGACTCGGATACAGAAATATAAGCGGAGATGATGGAGTTACTGTGGAGTATGGTCGATTACTCGCGTGCATAGCGTAGGCGTTCGTTCGTGAGCATGATGGATACATATCACTGGACCTCTGTGGCTCACACGAGGGCGACATCAGATCGTGAACTGAATTCATGATGCATGGGAAATCCCCTGTGGTGAAGCCGAATTGCAAATCGTGAGAAAGATCTAAGACCTCTGCTAAGAACGTGCAAAATCCAACTGGTATCTCGCGCACTATCTTCCCAGAAGTGGCCACTGAAACGCCAGCATCCCTAGATCGTCGTCATTTCCACGAAGTATACACTCACCAAAACTCAAAACTCGCTCAGTCAATCGTCATCCGCCCCGGCACCTCGCCCAGGTGATGCGGACCACCACCAAACTGATCAGGCCCGTAAGTACTATACCGCAATTCGTCCCCGCCCGGCACCGCTCGTTCCTGAATATGCGGCTTCAACCCCTTGTTGAAATTCTGCATACACACCACCGCGACAATCATAGTCCACAACAGCGCAATCAATGTCAACGCCGCGAAGATTGTGAGGCTCTTCCGCGCGGGCTTGTACTCCGCCACGCGATTGGGGTTCGCGTCGAACATGCGGACGAGCTTGAAGATGAAGTAGGCCATGCCGGCCGTGTAGAGGATGATGGTGGCGATCTGGCCGGCGTAGGATTCGCGGCGGGTGAAGTAGGCGGCGAGGAAGAGGATGACGATTGTGACGGGGAGGGCGGCGATGGTGAGCCAGAACTCGGCTTGGGTGGTGTGGGGGACGACGACGAGGAATTGGACGGTGAAGCCGAGGAAGAAGAAGAAGTCGAATTTGAGGAGGGCGATGTAGATCTGAGATTGGCATGTTAGCGATTTTGTCACGTGATGTGGAAAGAAGACTGGCTTGCCTGATAAGTGAGATATCGTCGCTTCAGGCGGACATCGGCGGAGATGTGCTTATAGATCGACCAGGCAAATTCGTCATACAGCTTCCAGGCTATGTAGCTCAGCAGAACTGTGCCAAGTGCTATCACGCACGGCGCGGCGACCAGCCACGGCCGCAAGGCATGCCATGTGTTCGGGTCGACAGCATCCGGGATCGAGGCCAGCCCCTTTAGCGCGTCGTCCACTTGCGTCATCTCCACCGAGGCGTAAATCAGCATGCCTGCGTTGTACATGCAGATGCCGATGATCTGAATCGTGTTCTTCAGTCGCAGGGCATCCCAGACCAGCACCAACTCATACAGAAAGCCGAAAATGAAGAGCGCAAGGTAGGTCGGGATGGTGAGAGCCGAAGATGGCACATCCTGGCCGTTCTGACCTCGCGCGCCCGCGTCAAGCGAAGCCTGGAACTCGCCGAACACGTAGCCCTCCAGGGCCAGACTGATGATGCACTGGGAGAGCGTGACGAGGAAGAAGGCCCATGTCCACCGCGTCTTCGGCATATACATCTTGCTTCTCCAGCCTCTGCTTCTTACTATTGAATTTGTTGCGGAGAGTCCCTCACGATCATGGTAGCCGCCCGGCAAGGGGACCTGATGGCGCGACGGACCGCTGATGCTGTTCCCCGCTAGGGGCTCGTAGACGCCGTTCGGGTTCCCGCCTAGCAAAGAGGCGCGGGCTTTGTGAGCCTTGGAAGCTATGGTGACGGTGGGGGGTGTGCTGGCCGCCCCCAACGCGGCTGGACGGGGGTGTTGAGGTGGGTGTAGCTGCTGAGGCGTCGAGTATTGGTGTTGCGCCGGAACGAGTACGCGTGGTGCGCGGATAGTGCGATCAAAGGTGATCTGAAGAATGCGATATGCGAGTCGCAATGTCGAGAAGATCGCGGCCGCGGTCGCGATAAGCTTCGCAAGATGTTCCCCAGTGGTTCACACGTGGTTTCAGCTCGACGTTCAATGGTGCGCAGGGCTGAGGAGACGGCGGAACTCGGTATCGGGTGGGTCGGTAACGATGATGTTTGGATTTGTGGGAGTGTTGAGTGCTGACAATGCTCGGAATGTTGTGAAGGCAACTGGCGAAGGGAAACCCAGGCTCTTGAACAATGGTCGAAGGGGATGTCGCAAGGTGAGGTGTGAGCGGAGGGTCGAGGCTGAGCGGGAGCGGAGCGAACCGCGGGGCTTGTGTTTCTGCTAATCTGGGGCCGCCCCCAATTTCTGGAGGCGCAGTCGCGCATTAAATTGTTATTTCTCCCGTCTCGCGATCTCGACATGAATACATGATTCAAGCCCATGCACTCCAACGTGCGTAAGGTATGCATGATGATGCACCAGGGCGTTGGCATGGGACAATAGCAGCTTCCAGCACACAGGTACCGGATATTGGCACGCATGAAACGATATACGCCGGTTCCGCATGACTAAGATTCGCGCAACATTGAGGTGGTCTGCACCGACAGCAACATGCATGATGTTCGAAATACTTGCAGATTTACTTGTACAAGGTAAGATTGGCTAGCAGGCCGCATGCGCTCAAGACCAGTCGCCCGGGAAGGCCATTCACCGCCGCAACGCCTCTCACATATACGAGGACGAACGCATGCGCAAGGGGGATGTTGTAGGTTCGAGACGCACACCTGCGTTCCATTTGAGCGGGTGGGACAATGCACGCACTGCTTGGTCAGCCCGAGGGCTGGCGATGCGATGGTCTCATTGCAGGCTGTGTGTCAGGTACTTCTCGTATAGGGAGATAGGCGAGCATTGATTGTGCCTTTTGCGGAGACACCAGTGAATGTCGAAGAAGGGTTGCGCCGCTCGGCCTCTATACGAAGAATTTAGACTTACGTGGTTTCATGCAGCCATGAAGTACTGAAACCGCATACCTTGCCATCAAGTGAAGTAGATAGCGTGCAGTACGTGCTTGTCGTGATCGTACAGGTTGATATGTTTGCAATGCAAATCGACGTAGACCCTTTCGTGCCCAACGGTCATGCGTCTCGCCTGCTCTTTTGCACGGACGAGTAGACACGTCGTCAGCGGAATCGAGGCGGAGCTGGTTGGACCTTGACGACATCGAACACTACTACGTACGTCGTGGCGGGCTTGCGAGAGGCATTTTCGGCGATCTTCATCGGACTCGACTCTGCTACATTGACAAGTAACGTTGAACCTACTTTTACTTCGAGGATGGGGTCTTTCGAGCCAGTTTATCTGGCGCTCATGATGCCACTGGGAGCTGGATCGTCTCCCAGTTGACCAGGTTGTCGGTGTGTCGAAATGGCGCGCGCATCTTCGGGATGTCTAGTGTCTCCAGAATCTGATCCCTGGATGTAAAGCGGAACACATGCAGCTGCGAATCTGCATCGTGCGTCGTGCACTTCCTTGAGTGCCTTTCCTTGCGATGTGCTGCGTGGGAGACAGGCCCAAAGGCTAGGATGGGGCGACTTAAGCCGTGCAAGAGGTCTGGACGCAGCCGGGCGTCGCGTATGCTGGTGCAATATGCCCTGTGCTACTCGTCAGTGGATGGCTCTCTTCTTAGCAGGCTTCAAGACGAGTGGCATCATCAGCTCGATGGGTCAGTAATGGGTTGTATCTTTTATCATGCGATTCCCGAAGGAACGTCAATTGCAGCGGTTCTTGTTTGCTTTTCAATGTATCATCACGCAAGAGGGGCCAGTCGTTAGGTGATAAAGACATACCTGCGTGCCAAGCCATTTCTGCTCTGTCTCTTCGTACACTGGTGAGTAACGGTGTTACCGGGTCACACTTCCATGAGTTCGAGGTGGTGATCGCGAGATACATGTAGATGGGTGTGCGACGGCTTCGGCTGCGCCGCGAATTCTGCGGCCCCACTAGAAAAGAAATGCAAGTCGCACGTGATACCTCCCGTCTGCCTCGAATACATGTCGCCAAGGTACATGTACGCTTTCTTTCATTGGAGGGTTAGTCACTGCGCGGAAGCACTTCCGAGGCAGTCATCACAAGGCATAAGTACAAAAAATCGCTAGCTTTTGAATGGCACGAAAGAGTGAGCTTACATCGTCCAGCATTGTCGGATTGAAAGCAGTATTCTGTGTGGCCTTTATATGCCTCGACTCAGCTACCACCATCGAGATAGTACGTCAGACTATAATTCAAGAATGCACACTGCGGCACGTCCACAAACCCACTCGTCGTGGACGGCCAGTCCAAAAGCTTCACCGGCCCTTGCAACCCCTGCACTGGATCCCACGGTCCGCTCGCACGCTGCCCGTCAATAACAGTCTGATACCCTCTGGCCTCGAGATACGCCAGCGGAGCATTCGGCTGCCCGGTCTTGGCGAACCATGAGTAGTACGAGCCTTCGAGCTGCAGCGAGTAGAGGTCCGCGGCGTCGCGCAGGACCGGTAGATTTTCGAATGACCATCCGTTGTCGCTGCCGTGGACGCGGAAGTAGGGCAAGTTGGGGTCGCCGTACGGATAGCCTGGCTCAACCGGAGGTCCGCCGAGGTTGTTGGGGTCGTAACCATACTCCGTCCGTTGGCTCTGATAGTAGTACGCGCGCTTGAAAGCGCCGCTGACGGCTCCGGCGTACACGGTGGCTTCGTCCACGCAACGGAATTGGTTGTCGGTCGCTACTCGCTGGCTGACGTTGAATGAGTCCAATGTCTTGTTGCCGGTGTCGTAGTACGGGAAGAGGCCAGAGTCGATAATGGCTTGGGCGTACGTGGCGGTGATCCCCATTCCGATCTGGATGCCTTGGAGCTCATCGGTTACATTGTTGCCCTTTGGATATGTGGAGAACGAGGCACCGTCGTTTGCTGCCGTTCCGAATATGACAGGCACATGCGCTGTGCTTCCATTCTTCACACTGACGATGAGCTGTTCGGTGTTGACAATTATGCCATCCTGCACCACTTTATCTGCGATCGTCGGCAAATCCACTAACTTGATTGGATCGTACGCCGCCAAGCAAGCAATTTGTGCTTCTAGGCTCGTCTGGTTACAGCCAGCTTCTTGGAAGATCTGCAGTCCAGCTAGCTCGTAGCCCTGCTCAATCGTCGGATAAGAGCTGTACGACGTGGCGTAATCACCACTCAAACCAAGGTCCACACCGCCGCCTAAGTTGGACTGCGCGATGCCGCCCTGAAATTTCCCGATAGCTGGCGGTGAGCCGAGTAGCACTCTCACACTGCCACCACCTGCCGAAGAACCAATAATCGTGATCTGTGATGCGTCGCCACCAAACGAGGCGATGTTGTTGATAGTCCATTGGAGGGCGGTGATCTGGTCTTCGATGCCGTAGTTGCCGGTTATGTTGGTGCCGGGCACCGCAAAGAAGCCTAGGGTTGACAGCCGGTAGTTGATGGTTACCACAACGATATCCTCGCGACTCGCAAGATTGCCGCCGTCCGTTCCAGGGCTGGAGCCAACACCGGAGTTGAAACCACCACCTACACCAGGTCAGTTCACCTCACGCTCGTCATTAGCAAATCGGAAACCCACCATGGATCCAGAAGTACACCGGCTTCAGCTTCTTGATTGAGCCGGCCTTTGGAATGTATGGCGTTTGTATATTCAGAAACAGGCAGTCTTCGTTGCCAGCGTGATTTTGCGGACACTCCGAACCGAAAGTTGTCGCATTAATGGTTTGGCCACGGCCGGAATACACGCTCGAATAGTGCCATCTCTGTGGTTCATCCGCGTACGGGATACCGCTAAAGCGCCACGACTTCAGATTACGGTAGCCGACGAAAGTATTCCCACCAGCTGGTACGGTGATTTCGTTCTGTGTAGTCGCTACCGCAGTCGTAGGCTGACTGGCGTTTGCGGATTGAGTGCACAAGACTGGCAGGCGAGGTCCACCATAAGGCAAGGGCTTGAAGTCGAGACATGATTGGCGCTGGTTGAGAGCTACAACGCCGTTCTCAATCAGAAATTCCTGGTCTGTACTGACCCGCCCGTCATAGGCCAGGTAGTTGAGTTGGTAGAAGAAGTCGCTATAATGTGATTCGATGGCCTCGCGAGCAAGCAGACATTCGTTTAACGCGCCACATGCAGCTGCAGCTTGTGCAGCAGGGACTGCATCGAGGAGGATGGCCGAGATGTGATTGACGTCGTCGGTTCCATTGAGATTGTTTTGATATAGAATGGTGAGAGAAGTGTCTGTGTTGGAGGGCTTCGATGTCAATGGAGATGGAGCAGCCGGGAGTGCAAGGACAACAGGAAGCGAGAGAAGTACGCTGAGCATCGCAAAGATTATGGCGCCCATAATTACACCGGTACCTGCTGGCTATGCTCTCAAGAGGTCTGTCGAAGGGACGACTCTTATACCAGCAAACCTTCCCTACCGTACATTCAGCCTGTACATGTATGCACCCCGCACGTAATATCGATGGGGGAAGTATCCTGCCCATGCGAGCGTGGCCATGGTGGATGTCTATTGCTGTCACAAGATTGTAGCGTGCATTTGGTGCATGCGGTCTGAACGGCCGTGGAATAAGCGTGAGGTGTTGAGTGACGTTGGAGAAAGCATGGTGGCCCGGGCACATGCAGCTTGGGCATGCTTGGCGCCAATTTGAAGCATCACCTTCCGTGTGCTTCGCGGCATTCGATAAGTCCAATATACTAGTATAAGGGTGGACATACAGACGATGATCGAGTACATGGATACTCGCACAATCCTAGAATTTCCCGCTACCCAAACATTTGCACTGTACCGTTACCGTGCATTCTGCTTCCTACGAACGGATCGCTCTCGCACACCGCAGCCATCTGCACCTTAAGCCAGCCCTGTAGGTGCCAGTGCCACCGTTTCCGCTCCGCAAGCAACCCACGATAGATCTGGAGCGTAAAGGCAGAGCGAGCCGCAGTGCTTCGGGAAATCCTCATCGTTGTTCAGGGCGATCGCGTCGCAGTTGGGCGTGGTAACCGACGCCATCGAAGCGGTAGCAGACATTGTCTTGCTCTTTTTGGATGTCCCCGTGGACTTGACGGAAGTCTCGAATGTTGTAGGCATGAAGCTGACGGAACTGTAAGAGGTAGGGATCCGACTCGTGCGCTCGCTGCTCGTGGACGTAGCAGACGCAGTACTGGTTGATTCGCTTCCAGGGGTCGTGGCCGATGTCGAAGCTGCGCTGGTAGTCGTACGACTTACCGATGTCGTGGCGTGAGTGGATGTCAAAGTGGTCTTCAGGATGGACGTTGATGCCTTGGCGTGTGTGGTAGGAGTTTGCTCCGCCGATGGGGAAAAGTGCGAGGGACGCGCAGTTGGTGATGCATCAGGCAAGTCATCCGGATCCGAGTCCAGATCATCGCCGGAAGAGTCACCTCCTTTACGAAAGAAGTCCTTGATGCGATCGAGCGTGGTGCTTGACACCTTGCTTGAGGCCTTCGACGTGACAGACACAGCTTTTTTGCCATACATCACCACGGCATCGCTACCATCCGAGCCCTTGATGGTCTTGCCCAAAGAGTTCGTCAGCCTGTATGCATACTGGTCGGCGATCTTCACGCTCTTCCCGGTCTTGAAGCTATCCAGGGACAGTACTGATGGTGTTAACATGCTCCCCACGTTAGGCACAGGGACGGCCTCGGGGACAGGCGCGGCACCTGGAACAGGCGCGGGCTCAGGCACAGGCGCGGGCTCAGGAACAGGTGCCGCGGCGGGCTCGATGGGAGGCGTCCGCACAAGCGGTTCACCCTGACTGCTCAGTGCTGGTTCACCGTCCTCAAAGAGGACGTCCTGGTCACCGACACTCCTCCACCATTCGCCATTCCGGATCGGTCGAAGGTCGGATGGTCGACTCCACTCAATCTTGTCATACAATGTGCCGTGGAAATTTGTTAGGCGTCGACCTTGGTTGGAGACTGCTTGGAACGCTCGGTAGCCATTAACGATCATACGCGCAGGATCCAAGCCATTGAGATGCGGACCATTTTCTATCTCCGACCCGACCCATTGCAAAGTCCGCTGTTCCAGCGTCTGGGTTGTTTCGTCGAAGCTCTCCGTTCGGAAGAGCTGTTCCGGGTCCGGCTCTAGTGATCGACCCTCCGGCAATCCCAGATCTGACTCCAGCTCCGAATCTGGCTCCAGCTCCGAATCTGACTCCAGCTCCGGATCTGACCCTCCCTCGTCGATAGAGTACTGCAGCCTCATACGTGCTTGGTCGAGGAAAATCTGAAACTCGCTGACTGCTTCGGCTTCTGCTAGCGCCTCGTCTACGGCGTCTGTCGCTGCCTCACCTGCCTCTTCCGCTGCCTTACCTGCCTGTTCCGCTGCCTCACTTGCTTCGGCAGTACTGCTCTCGCTGTCCATAGAAGGGTGATTCAGAAGATCGGCAGGCGGTAGGCTTGCCCGTGCGCCTTTGAGAAGTCGGCCGAGGTACTCTGAAACCTTAGCAGTGCAGAGGACGGGGTCCCGGCATCCGGCGGCGAACATCAACGGGGCAATGCTGAACGGGATGGCGAGAGCAGCGAGTCCTTTGTGATCGTGGTGTCCCTGTTGGCTTACATCCGGGACCTGGGGTTCCAGGTGAGTTGTCTTGTTCGAAGGAGAAGGAGCCATAGCGACTCTCAGCGCACTTCTGTTGACAGTCGGCACTGTTTCGTTTTTCAGAGACATCATGAGCCAGTGCAGCTGCTTCAGAAGCGTCTGATTGTGGTGCTGAACTCCGTCGGCAAGGAGACCTTTGCCGTGGGCGTTCCTCTCGACCCAGACCATACCATTCAGTCCAGCCTGCTTCACCACTCTCGAGAGCGACGACACCATCCACTCATCACTGGCATCCGTGAGAGGGATCGAGACATTCGTCGCAGCATCTCCAGCAATCGCAGACGCTGCACTCTTGACTGTCTGCGGACACCAGGTCGATTGAGTGTCGTTGCCGCACCAGCTGAAAGTACCGCGGACGCTCATGGCCTGCGTGATGCCGAGGTGGGCGGCAGAGTAAGCCATCTGGTAGAAGAAGCGGCGCTTGCAGTAGCTGTCGCACAGTGTCGAAGCATCCTTGGTGTCATCGGTCCGGACGTGAGACGGGCTGGCGAGAGAAGAGACCACAAGCGAATACAAGAGAGCGGCGACAAGCGCCGGAAACCGAAGCAGACGCATAGTAGGCGCTGCGGAGAAGAGATGAGTGGTGTTGTTAATTCCGTCTGGTTGCTGGTATGCTGCTGTTGTGAGGTTTGGTAGTCGTTGTGAGTATGTGTGACAAGATGGAAGCGTCTTGAAGAGCCGGCGGACTGGAAGTATTTGAGCGTCCGCTCGTATCATTTCATCTTGTCCTCAGAGTGCTCACTTGACAAAGTTCAGGTCAGACTTTGTCCTCGTCCGTACCTAGAGGACATGATCCATAGCTCCCGTATGTGAACACGTACAAGTTTTGCCATCATCACATCTGGATTACCACTGGATGCTTCACATAAGTCGTCTACAGGAAGAAGCATGTCATCCCGTGTCTTCGTCTTGACAGATACAAGCTAGCAGCCGGTGAACGAGTCCTCTTCGTCTATTTGAACGGCTGTGAGTCATCTCTCTCTGACAAAGAGCACCCCAGGCTGAGTTATGTGTGCAGAAGCAACGCACGTCAGCATAATGCCAGGTAGATGCTGCTGGGCTGTAAACATGCCTGAGCTGCATTACACGTTTCGCCTGGACCAACCCGCTCGTTCGTGCGACCGTGATAGCATAACGCAGCATCATCGGATTCGTTGCGACGTTGAAATGCGGTAACGTCTGTCGGTGAGGACTCCGGCCCATGGGGATCAATGAAATGGTGTGTCACACATCATGCGTAGGGTATACCCAGCATGACCATTTCATGCTCTCAGGGTGGGCCGCCCAGACACAACCAAAAGCCCAACAGACTGTAATACCATCTGTCCGCCTGGAAAGCGAACTATAGTGCTTGCGCTGAGACGGGCTGGTGCGATTGTTCTTTGGCCATTTCTTTGAGGCTGAGTGACCCTCTGTGATGCATGGTTTAAGACGTTCCTCCGGGCAAGCTACACTTGTGCTTATTGACCAAGTGGTACAGCGCCTACTACTTCTTTCCACGCCGGCTAGGCGAGCGCAGATCAAATGTGCGAGTCGCGGCCTTCTTGTCTTGGAGGGCGGGGCGGAAAGGTGCGACGCCTTGGTCAAGTCACTTGGGCCCGCGAGTGAGATGAGACGTCGGAGCAGGTGGTTGCCGTGGGAGTCTCGCGTAGCCCTCAATGTCGACGATGGCTTTATCAAGCAGTCGCTACCACTCGCATGTGCACAAGACGGCAAGTCGAGAACCCTAGAAAACCACATCCCTTTCATCCTTCATGTTCCCGGTCATGCGCTTGCTTCATGATCAGTCAAACCTCAAAACCCTGTAACAGTCCCTGCCATTCCTCGCCCTCCGTCCTACGCTTCTCAAGCACCTCTACAACAGCACTGGCCGCCACATCTGCGCCATACAGATGCGCAAACACGCCATGGTTCTTGCTCTCCTCCCACCGCAGCTCGCCCTGCCCAGCTTCAAGCTTCTCAAGATCAATCTTGACGATCCAGAGCGTGCTTGAGGTGCCGAAAAATCGAGATGCAGTCTCAGGAGTCTGCGCAGCGGTAGAGAGATGGATGAAGCCATCCGCAGCGTCCACTGGAGTGAGGGTACGAGAAATGGGTATCGGCGGAGGCGACGAGAGGATTTTGTACAGAAAGCGAACTGTTGACGTCGTCGCCATGGCTCTAGATTGCAGTCTTACGTGCCTTGTGAGCATGTCAGTCCTTATTACGCGCAGTGAGGAGCCGAGAGCTGCGTGGCCATCCGTGTGAGCTGCCTCAGGCGTCATTTCGGATTAAGCGGGTAAGAGTCCGGTCGAGTTAGTGGACTTCGCTCGTACTCCAACTGACTCCATCGGAAAAGCAATATCAGTCGGGCATATAAGTCTGAAGCTCCAATTGCAGAGATGGAAATGGAGTCCTCAGTCAATCCTCCCATTGTCAATCCACTCACAGTCCACTTCGATGCCTTCCGCAGCCGCAGACATGGCAGAGGCGAGCATCTTTACCCACGATGCGTATCCGTCGATTGAGCGTTTCCAGACCCTAGACGGCCTTCTACAGTCTCACGCCGCCGAGCCGGATCAGAAGCCACTCATCTGCTATCCGAAAACCGGCGTCGATGACTTCGAAGAGCATACCGCCGTCGCCCTCGATCGGTACACGGACGCGGCCGTTAAGTTTTACATACAACAGGGGCTCAACTATGCAGTATGCACACCCGGGACGCAAGTCAAGGAACTCAACTGACCCTCAAAACAGGACACTACGCTCGAGAAAGCGCCGGTTATATCCCTATTGGCTCAGTCCAGCTTCGAGGTTATTGTGTCGACTTTCGCCTTGAATCGACTCGGATACGCCATCTTATTCCTCAGCACACGTCTGACGGCGCCGGCATATGCTCGCCTGATGGGAATGGTCGATAGCCATACCATAGTACATTCCGATGCCTTCACGCACACCATCGTCGGGATTGAGCAGGACCGTCCTGGGTGCAGCAGGATCCGGCTCTTGCAGCGGAACGATTGGTTTGGTCAACCTAGTTGCCCAGCAGCAAGTAAAACGCACAACAAAGAGTGGCACGTCCGGCAAAGTAGCAAGATTGCTTGGATATTGCACTCTAGTGGCTCAACCGGATTTCCCAAGCCCATCTACCTCACCAACCTGCAATGCCTCGCAAACTTCCGCAAATCGTTCGGTATGCGAGCTTTCACTGCATCACCGCTTTTCCACTCTGGAGGGTTGATGGAGTTGGGACGGGCCTTCTACACTCGATCGACGATTTATCTTGCGAACCACAGTCTGCCAGTGACGAGTACTAACATGCTGAGAGCAATCAGCGCTGCAAAACCAAAGCTTGTGATCGCAGTCCCTTATGTGCTCAAGCTTCTAACAGAAAAAGAAGAGGGTGTGCAAGCACTAGCTGCCGCTGACCTGGTGCTGTTTAACGGCTCGGGCTGTCCTGATGATCTTGGTGATCGCTTAGTAGCCGCTGGTGTCAATCTTGTTGCGAATTATGGCGCGACAGAGACCGGCCAGCTGATGACGTCCTACCGCGGCGTACCACCGACGGATAAGGAGTGGTCGTATCTGCGTCTCTGGCCTCCAGTAGCAGAGTACACCCTCATGGACGAGATCGCGCCCGGAATCTTCGAAGCCGTCGGACTGGATGGATTACCTTCGAAGGGAGCTACGAATGCGACAGCGCCGTTCAACCACAAAAATCCTGTCAACAGTTTCAGAACAGCGGACCTCTTCAGTCGTCATCCGGACTCCAAGAAGAAAGGAAACTTCTACAAATACCTTTCCCGCCTCGATGATCGCATTACTCTGGTTATGGGCGAGAAAGTGCTTCCTCTGCCCATCGAAGGCCGGATAAGGCAAGAGAATATTGTCCGTGAAGCGGTGGTGTTCGGGTTCCAGCAGGCTCTTCCCGGTGTGCTCATCTTTCGGCCCATGGATAAGGCGGTCGAGCTGTCAAATGATGAGTACCTAGATGCTGTATGGCTGGCCGTCGAAGCAGCCAATGCACGCGCGGAGACGTTCTCCCAAATCACCAAGGATCTTGTGGTAATCAAGGGCGCTGAAGCGGACTACTCTAAAACCGATAAAGGGACATTCATACGTGCGCAGGTCTATCAGCAGTATGATGCGGATATCCAGGCCGCTTACACACGGTTCGAGACGTCGGCTCAGAACGCTGCGAATAAGCTGCAGCTTGAGGTCCCGGAGCTGGAAGACTGGCTCCTTGCTCGCTTCCGAAATGACTTGCATATATCACTCGATGGGCCTTCGAGCGACATCTTCTCAGCGGGTGTTGACAGTCTGCAGACAACCCGGATATGGCGAAGTATCAGGCAGAAGCTTGACTTGGGTCCGGGCAAACTGGCATCCAATATCGTCTTCGAGTGTGGCACGATCTCCAAGCTAGCAAGGCATCTGCATGCTTTGCGCACCGGCGGAACGGTGAACGATGACGGCGATGAAGTGGAGGTAATGCAGGAACTTATCGACGAGTACTCCACCTACACTCAGCACACGCCATGTGCGACCCTTGAGACACCGGTGAAGCATACCATTCTCCTCACAGGCGCAACTGGAAATCTGGGAGCATTCATTCTGGCTGACCTAGTCCGTCGCCCAGACGTCCACGAAATATGCGTACTTGTTCGTGCTCACGACGTACCGACTGCGATCGGGCGAACCCTCACGTCCCTAGTTGACCGCAAGATAGTGCTTTCCGCTGAAGAGAAGCTCAAGCTACGGCCGGTGCCATGCGATCTCAGCGAGCCGGACTTGGGTTTGGGACAATACACACTGCAGCATATGCTGAATAGCGTGACATGCGCGATCCATAGCGCCTGGGCTGTAAACTTCAACCTCGGGGTCCGGTCCTTTGAGGATCAGCATATTCGAGGGACGCACAACCTCATCAACTTCTGCTTGCGATCCCGCCTGCCGGAGCCCGCGAAGTTTTTCTTCTGCAGCTCTGTATCGACAGCTTCCGGCACGCCGAAGCCGGCAACGATCCCGGAACGAACAGTCAGCGATCTCCGGCATGCGATGAAGACTGGCTATGGCCGAAGCAAGCTCGTCGCGGAACATATCACCGTTGCTGCGGCGAACAGAACAGGGATGCACGCGAGAGTGCTGCGCATCGGGCAATTGTCCGGGGACACGAAAGCGGGGATATGGAACGATACTGAGGCAATACCGCTGATGATCAGGAGCGCCTTGGCCGTTGGGGCACTACCTGCACTGGACGAGCGACCGAGTTGGTTGCCGGTGGATGTTTGTGCAGAGGTCGTAGTGGCGCTTGCGCTGCCAGTAGCGTCCTCGGATGCCGAGAGAGCGGCCATCAACGGAGCGGAGAAGGATGGTGATACCAATGGTAGTGAGGTTCCTGGGGGCGAGCCGCACGTCACCAACACTGCCACCCAATCAAGACCAACGGATGACGACGACGTTAATCTCGTTTACCACATCCTCAATTCCCATACGTTCTCCTTTCGAGCCGATCTCCTGCCCAGACTTCAGAAGCTATCTGCACAACAGCAAATCGGCTATCCCAGCTTCGACGTCATCAGCCCGGCCGAGTGGCTCGAGAGACTGGAGAAGAGTGACTCCGACCCGACCACAAACCCAAGCATCAAGCTGTTGGACTTCTGGAAAGGCAAATATGGCGGTGCAAAAGCTGCTACCATACCAGACGATGATGCATCAACGGACCGCCTCGCAGACGAGGTCGGGGCTAGACTTGCTGTCGGCGTCAGCACGGACGAGTCCGCTGGCCTCACCTTCGAGACTACCCGAACGGTGCGTGATTGTCCCATACTAGGCAAAGTGCGTGACCCGGTAAGCGAAGGGCTGATGGAGAAGTATGTGGGAGCTTGGATGGCGAAGTGGAAAAGTGGGACTGGGGCTGGATGACTGATCGGGTCTTGTCGATCTACGCCCGGATATGAAATAACTGCTTGTATCCTGATGATGATTGATAAGGCATTGCTGTTGCCAGCAATGCGGCGTTGATACTTCGGAAAACGTTCGTCGTAGGTACGTACGCCGAGTCTTTGAGCCTTGGACTATATGTACAGGTAGCACCTTTCACGAGTCCAGCAATCGTAGCATTTCAGGCACCCGGCGGATCTTCTCTCGTTCTTTGCCATTCGCCTTCCCTCTCCGCCGCTCTTCAGCATCAATCTTCTCCCACTCCGACCAACTCACGCTCCTGATACCTCTCCTCCGAATCTCCTGAATTACACCCTTGTAACCTGCTCTCCCAACAGAATCGTTCTCAGTCTTTCCTCCTCCACCGCCCAGAAACAAAGCATGCTGTTCCCAGTCTCCGGCCAAGACATCCGCGGTGAGAAAAGCGTCATCCATCGTACTCGCTATAACTCCCGTGGGACCGCGCTTGACCCAGCCAGCACAGTACATCCCCGGAACGTGCCCGGCAGTCAGTGCGCTTGCTGCACCATCTATGCCCAACGAAGGCGACAATACGCGGCCCCAGCGATCATTCGGAATGATACCTTTCGCAACGTCGAATGGCACGCCTACCTCTTCCATGCCCGCAAGAGGTTCCGACTGGTACCCGACGCTGCGAAAGGCCAGATTTGTACGTATGAGGCCCTTCTGCCCCGTCGGTTGCACTTTGGCAGCGCGGAGAGCATTGAGGTCGGATTGCGGATCGCCCGTCAACAGATCTACTAAGGGCCGCTCGTACTCAGTCTTCTCGAAACCAACCGATTGTAGCTTCTCGCCGCTTTCCGAGAGAAATAAAGTAGGAGAGCGAAGGAAGCCGAGTTGCCAAGCTTTCTTGCCGTGCTCTAAAGGCGACGTGGAGCCCTTTTCCAGTAGCTCGGCAATCCGCTTTAGCTGTCTCGGCAGCTTCTTCCGCGGCACTTGTAGTAAATCTTCCCAGCCTTCAGGCGGCGATGCGAATCCGACATCGGGGAGATTCATGAGTTCGCGCAGCTCCTTGATCGTATACGGAGCCTGCAGTGGTCCTCTCCGTCCAATGATTTTCACCTCGCGCACTTTACTGCGACTCAACGCCTCGACTGTCTCTTCGTTGATGTCCGACTTCCGTAGTTCCTCGAGTGGAGCGAGTAGAGTACGTGTGACATCCAGGGCCACATTTCCCTGTCCAATGACCACAGCTGTGTCGCCGGCTGTGAGATCGACGTCCAGATCCGCATACTCGGGCAGGCCGTTGTACCAGCCCACGAATGCCCTCGCGCTGACTACACCTTTCAGGTCTTCGCCAGGAATGCCGATCCGTTTATCTCTACTCGCTCCGTACGCGAAGAGCAAGGCATCGAAGTACGGAGTCACAGCCGTAAGAGGCAACTCTTCAGGACAATCACCTATGGGGCAATTACCAACGAAATGGAAGTTCCCAGACGACTCTCGCGCTAGATTCTCGAGCGTGTCGGTGCATCTCTACTACTGCCGATCAGTATACCTCGAACAATCGATCATCCACAATGACATATCATACCTTCACCTCGGGGTGATCAGGCGCCACGCCATACCTTGCCAACCCGTACGGCACAGGCAGATGTTCGAACATGGTGATGCGGGCATCGGGAAGTCTCTTGAGGAGACGGTACGCAGAATAGAAGCCTGCGGGGCCGGAGCCGATAATGGCCACATCGATTGGCCGTGAGCGAGACTGCACGGATGCGGTACTGTAAGCGGCATAGCGATTGCGTGGGCGATGCTGTTTAGTCGGATCTGTGTTGACAGTTGATGTGAGGGCACGACGGCAGGAGTTGCAGATGTATGAGTTGCTGCCCTGGCTCAACAGACTCGAGAGAGGGCGCATTGGAAGATTCTGGGTCGGTGAGAATCACGGCACGCGTGGGTTTTAAGACAGGAGAGGGAGATGTCTCAGCAGGTGACGTTGAATCCTTATCTAATCTCTGATCATCTACACTTCCGTCCCCGCGATCGGCCCCAGAAAGTCCGACATCCGAGTCGCATAGCAACCAAATCAATACTGCGAGTCCAAACATCCAAACATACATGTACATGTAAATACTCCCCGGCATGGATCATCATCTTTCATTCCTCACCCTGGCCCGACCCATCTGATCCATCATCTTCGTGATCACCATCTTCATTCCTCTCTTCCACGTGCTGCAGCCGGCCCACTGGGTCACTCACGATCGCTACCATGGGCGTCGATAGCCAGATGCCTTACCTCTACGACGGCCCCAAGCAACGTCCAATTTCCTTCCCCTACTCTCAACAACCTCAATTCCAGACACCCACGGACAACTTCAACCCCAGAGCAGTCACGCAAGCCTCGTACGCCCGTCTGTCGCAGCAATCGCTCCCGCCCCAACCCAAGAAAGAGGGCCCGTTGATCGACTTCAACCAGCATCCCGACAGCTATGCCGTCTACTCGGGGCCACGGCCGGAGTTCAAGGCTCTACCTCCGAAGACGAAAGAAGCGGTGGTGGGGGTGAGATGGGCACAATTTGGACTGAGGCTTGTACAAATGATAGTTGCACTTGGACTGCTGGTCGGCACCATCTGCATGAAGGGGACGGACGGCGCAGAGACGTATTTGCTCCGGATCCCAGTGAGTAGAGCTCAACTCGTGCTACGCTGCCATTGTCGTACTGACGCAAAGTCGTCACAGCAAGCATTGGACTCACTCATCACCCTCTACGCCGTCTACCACCTACTCCGCGCTGCCAAAGGACGCACCCCGGCATCCTCCGTCTCGTATCACATCTTTGCGCTGATCATGGATACTGCACTGGTTCCGCTTTATGTTTACATCGTACTCCTACTCAACAATAGTCGTCAACTCCCAGTCCCACAGTATGGCGCCAGTGGCTATATTCTGGCCGGGAACTGGCGACTCACTTCCGTCTTCAACTCACAGAGAGGGACGGATCTACTGCTACTTGTCACTTTCATCGGCGCTGCAGTGATTGCGGGCCTACACTTGCTAAGTTGTGGGCTGGATCTGTATTTGATCATCGTCTTCCGGAAAATCTCCGCCCTTCCACCGGACATGAACCCTCTGGAGAATAACCTGACAGGCAGGGATCGCAGCGTGATGAAGCACAAGTACAAGAACAGTGAGATGACTGTCAACTCCACGACCTCGCTCGGAAACGACAAGACGTCAAAGCACATGTCCGCTTCCATGCTGTCCGTCAACAACCAGAGCCGTCTCTCAGTCAACACGGATCCCGGTGCCCAACAACTGCCTTTCGGACATTCTCGCAATGGCAGCAAAGCCTCTCTCGCATTCTCGCCGCACAATCCGGAAAGCGCTCGCATCTCACGCCACCAATTTGAAGGCCAGCAAGACTCTAACCGGTCTGCGGCGACCAGCCCCAGGCGCTCGCGCTACGAGGTGCGTCCGGACGGAAAGCTGGAGGTGCGCTCACGCGGAGGGAGCCAGAGTCCGAGCAAGAGCAACCGCAGCAGTGTGGTCGTTGAGGCAATGAACGTCTCCACTGGTGATCTGGCAATGAGAGAGAAAGATCTCCCGACCATCCCGGCCGATGAAATCGGGCGCGCTTTAAGCCCGGATCTTCCACACACCAACACGGCGATCCGGCGGAAAGAAGTGGAAGGCGAGCAAAGCGGTAGACTACTCAACGACAACTGGTACGTCCTCGATGCCGAAGACGATGATGACCTGAGTCGCGGACCAACGTCTGCACCACCGACTTCCAGGTTCGCGGCCAGACTTGGCGAGCACGCATACGCGCCGGTGCAGCACGAGCGCCACGACTCGTTCCAGCCGCGTAGTAGCCATGCATCTCCTCAGCAAGCGCGTCCCGGGAACGATGACCCAACGCTCTACGGCTACGCCCCGGAAATGTTGCCGCAACCGCTGGGCATGCACCCGCCCACTCCGCCGGACGCCGCGACCGGCTTCTCGGACGACGTCGAGGAGCAGCACTACGGCGAAGGCGTTGACCGCAACCCGACGAACGCGAGCAATATCACTGCAGGCTCGTCAGTCTACTCCGAATCAGCACCCAGCCTACGCTCCTCGACCGGAACCCCGAAAGGGAGATACTACGGCAGCCTGGCCGCTGCTACGCGAGGCGTGCGGGAAACTGGTGAGACGTCTCCAAAGCGGAATAGTCCATTTGGTGTGGCGGGCACAAATGCTTACGGTGGGTACGGTCTCCCGCCTTCTCCGTCCCGCACACCGTCGCCCGATAAGCAGAATGGCCAGTCGAGGGTCATTAGCAGGACGGGCGCGGACATTGCGGATGAGAGTGTATTGTACTTGCATCCGAAGGAGAACAACAGCAAGTACTCGATGAGGAGCAGACGGGAGGTAAGTGGGAAGGTGGCAGAGGAGGGAAGGGGTGCTGGGAGTGATGGGCGAGGTAGCTGGGGAAGGCGGTAGGCTCAGAACGGCAGACAGGGTGCCGGTTGCAGTGAAAATGCAGATGGTTCGCAGGGTGATTTGGTTCCATGTCCTCTTCGAAGCCAGACGAAGATGATATTGGGAATGTCTTGGAATGGTATAGCGGTGTTCCGGCGCTCACTCTTCGTCGATTATCACCGGTGGGTCTGTGGTGCGCTTCGATGAACTTAGTATGATTATGTGTACGTATAGCTTAGCTTTTGCACGTTGGTACAGCAAAGACTCACATACCAGACCTTTCGACGTGCATCGCGTCCCTTTCAAGAAGCCGACCGCATGATTCTACTCGGGCGTCCAGTAGCACTCCTCGTCCACAGTCCCTCTATCAAACACATATTTCCCAGTCTCACGCGCCCTCCAATCCTCGAATCCTTTCTCCGTCTGGACCAAGTACCGCCCAGGGTCCTGCGTCATGTTCAAGAAGAATGGAACCTCCAGACTATCAATCTCGCCATCCACCCATTCAATCCCTTTCGTCGAGATCTTCCACTCCTTCTCCACCATCTCCTTGGCACTCAACGGCAAAGAGATTGTCATAGGGCACATGTACCAGGCTGCAAAGTAATCAATCGCCAACATGATCCTGTGCCGGGAGCTCGGATTCGGCATTCCAGCGTGCCAGAGCCGAAGGTCGCGGAAACAGATACTGCCCTTGCGAATATGTGGCTGCGAAGGTGCGGATGTCTTTGCGCGACCCTGAATCAGGTCCTTGCGGATCCACCCGCTCTCTTTATGCTTGAGTTGCTCAGGATGCGGGTAGGCGTTGTGGGTGCCGCACCAGACCTCGGTGACGCCATTATCAGCGGAGGAATCCTGGAGGTATGTGTTGAGGACTACGCCGAAGGGGATGCTGGGGAATCGGTGGTTGACATCTGTATGGACTGCTTGCCGACCAGTACCGCCCGGACATGCAACGTTGGCGTTGAGGAAGCGGAGCTCGGGTTGCGGGCCGAGCAGGTTCTCGAGGATACGCAGTGCGTGAGGGTTGGCGTAGAAGTCCTTGTGCAGCCATTCCGGGGTGAGGGGGGGAATCTGAGAGACGTTCTTGGTCTTGGCGCCTTGGTTCCAGGTCATGTGAGGCTTGGAGAGGTAGATCTTGTTGTCCTCGACCATGCGGTTGTAGAGCTTGTCAACGAGGTCATCATCGATGGCGTTCTCGAGCACGAAGAAGCCATCGCGATGGTAGTAGGTGAGCGCCTGCTGGATCGTGTCTGGGCGAGTCTGACCTGAGCTGCGTTCTTCGTCCGAGAGGCGAATGGCGACAGGACTGCTGCCGTGCTCTTCGGTCTCTGGTACCAGAGCGCCATCCCAGTATCGAGGTGTGGCTGAAGGTTGTTTCATCTCGGGCGACATGGTGACGGCGGCTCTGCTGCGATTCTGCTGCTTCGGGCTTGGATGCTATCACCTCGTCTCGGCTTGCTGACTCCTCATGTACACTGACTTGACTCTGCTTTTGCCACTTGCCAAGCTGTTAAGCTCGAAGCGACGTCGCGGGTATCAGTCGGGAAGCTGTGGAGTACGGGTACGTAATTGTTTCTGGCCACACGCATTGCTTTCATTGACGGCTAGACGGCTAGCCTGCAGCCTGCTGGGCGCGATAGTATTTGCTATCAGGCCTGCTGATGGGGCGCGATGAACTCGGCATGTACAGTTCACAGGTCGTAGATAGCGGGGCACAACAATCCTGGAGGTACATGTAGGTGAGGTGTGGAAGGAAGATCGTTGTTAGCGTTATCCACCTCATGGGTACACGTAGGACTCAGGCTGAAGTCTGTGCGGGGACTCAATTCGCCCAAGAGGGAAGTTGCCGCGAGGGTCGACCACTTCACTGACTCGCGTCAAGCAACATCGTGTCCGTCAACGTTGTTTCCGCGCTGACTTGAAGAAGATCTGCAAAGGATGCGTGTGAAGGTAGGTCAGTACAAGACCAGAAGGATGTTACACGAGGGAAGCCAGTGTGTTCCTCGCTCACGTCCTCTGACAACTCTCCTGCCACCATCATGTTTGGATAGCAGTCCGAAGCTTCTCAACCTTTCATTGTAGGCGGAAGGGAGTTCCCTCGCGTTACCTGGTACCGCCATGGCTCGCTGATAAAGCTTCATCTCATCTGTACGATCCTGTTGTTGTCGGTAAGACGGATGATCACATCCCCTGGTTGAGACGTCTGAAGGCTGACTGGGTCAAGAGTGCGACGTGAGTAGATGGATGTTTTCGGTTCTTGAGCACGCAAGACACCCGCTCCGAATCACTGAAGAATTCCCCGCTGCTTTCCTCACCCTCGTGACTACGAGTAGCTCAAAGGGATCCGGAGAGCGGGTTCTTGCTACTGTGTTGTCTTGAACACCTGCTGACCCCCATACTCATGGCTTTCAGTAATAGCTACGATGGCAGCAGTGAGTCTTCGTACCGATCATAGCACTTCAACGATATACTGACAATCCGAAGTGATGAACGGCCTGCAGACGCTGGCATACTGGCAGGACCACTTTCACCACCCATCTGCAGCTACGCTGGGTCTGTTGAATGCCATCTTCTCCGTTGGCCAGGTAGTCGGGCTCCCGTAAGAAAGTCGAATTCCTCAAGCTCAAAGCATACGGTACTGAAAAATCCAGATTTGTGCCATTGCTCGCCGATGGTATCGGTCGGAAGTGGACGATCCTGCTTGGGAGCAGTCTAATCTTCCTCGGCGTCATTCTGCAGACCGTGAGCACCACGATCGGCATGTTCATCGCCGCTAGATTTATCATCGGGCTTGGTATTTGCTACACTCAGAGCTGTTCGCCAATGTTGATCACCGAGCTTTCGCATCCCCAGTATCGGGGCAAGCTCACTACAATCTATAACACACTCTGGTACAGTGGAAGTATCGCGGCGGCCTGGACTACGTATGTCTCGGCGGTCTGGTGGGTAGCGAGGAATGTGCTGATCCATGGCCGTAGGTATGGCACCTTGAAGATGGAGAGCCAATGGTCTTGGAAGACGCCTAGCGTGCTTCAGTCGTTCCCGTCGGTCATCCAACTTTTTCTGATATGGCTGGTACCAGAGTCCCGGTATGTTCAGCACGTCCGCGTAAGATATTATTTGCTGATGCGCAGCAGTGAGTAGCTTCATTGTAATCCTTGCGATTACCAGAAGCCTGGAATACGAAGTCTCGTGCTGCAAAGCATGAATGCTGACTCTTGTTGCCTGAATGTCCAGCTCGCTACCAGATTGTGAAAGATAGGCACGAATTTGCCAGGAAAACTTTCGAGCGCTTCCACGCACCATTCTCGGGCCAGGAATTCGTCGATGCGGAGTACCAGGAGGTCCTTGAGACGATGGCGCTGGAGAAGTAGTTCGCGAGCCGCGGCATCTCCGAATTGTGGAAGACGCCGGGCAACCGCCATCGATTCCTGATCGCTCTCAGCGCCGGATTCTTCAGTCAGACCGCTGGTGCTGGCATCGTGTCGTACTACATCTTCCTCGTTCTCAGTCAGATCGGCATTACCGACTCCAAGGACCAGCTCGTCTTGAATGGCTGTCTGACCATATTCAATTTCGCAATAGCTGGCGGAATGGCCTTTACCATAGACTGGATCGGCAGACGACCTTTGTTCTTGACGGCGACATTCGGGATGTGTCTCGCCATGACCGGCTGCACCATTGCTAGCCAGCAGTACTCAGTCACGGGCATCACGGCCGGCGGTCGTGCAGTGATTGCTCTGATCTTCGTCTTCATGTTCTTCTACAACCTCGCTTGGAGCGGGCTGTTGATCGGTTATGTGGTAGAGATCTCGCCTTTCTATCTTCGGTCAAGGTAAGCCTTTCGTATATCATCTTCTTGACATCTACTGAATAGTCAAGGTACTTGACGGTCACCCTCCTCGCCGTCGCCGCGGGTTCATTCTTCACCAACTACGTCAACCCGGTAGCGCTGGAGAAGATCACTCGGAAATATTACCTATGCTACATCATCTGGCTCGCATTCCAGTCGGTCGTGGTCTGGTGGAAGTATGTCGAGACGAAAGAACGCAGTCTTGAGGCAGTCGCTATCTGCTTCGATGGAGACGATGCAAAGCTTGGGGGCGCTGGAGCCACGGGCAAGGGCAAGGAGCTGCTCGACGTGCTGCACACTGATGGTGCCCTTGGGAAGGGTGGTATCGAGCTCCAGCTTGAGCACGCCAAAGTTTGAGCCCACCCGGTTCGAAGCTGCTGTAGCGTGAGTGGCGGTCTTCGCATCGACTGAAGTAGCAACTCATATGTCCCGTCTACGTGTGACTGTGGTACGTCCGATCTGCAATCATCGCGGATTTTTGACGAGGAATCGACGGTCGTTTTGATGTTGTTGCTCATCCGCTGTATTGATACCCGCGCCAAGGTACGTTGATAGAAGTCTTCTGCGTGATACTGGTCGGGGGTTGCCATCTTGCATGTCAGAGTCTCCACACTGGAGACGCTGTCGCGTTTCTGTTGACAGAAAGTGAGCAGCCGTTAGCGCCCGTGTACTCGCGCCGAATAGGAAGAAAAGCAGCGGCCGGAAAATTATCCGGCTTATCCATCACGTCCTCGGCATCAGCAGGTTGTACACTTCGTTCCATACCCGTACTATCGTTGCAGGCTCATCCGCAGTTCCTATCTGGACCGTCAGATGATCCTTGAGTTGCAAATGAACCCTTGCTCCCCAGCATCCTCCAGGCGTATCGCCACGAAACTACTGTACTACACGCACTCGGAATCGTACTGCATATCAGTGCGAAGAGACAGACTTTACCCACAACTCCTTGACGCTGCTCTGAACTACAAAGAGACGTGCGCTATAGTGTTCTTTAGACGAGAAGCATCGAGCGCCTGCACAAGTTCCAGCAACCCCGAGCCGTACATAGCCAGCATCATTCCCAAAATGAAGCTCACTAGCGCGATTAGCAGAACGTATTCTGCAGCGACACCTTTGCCACCCAGGTATCGCTTCGGCACCAGAGATCCTACCATCTTCTTGATGGGAACGACCTTGTCCCGTTTGCCGGCGAATATGCCTCGTCTCATGCCAGGTAGACCGTCTACACTCCAGGCGTTCTTGTAAGCCCAGTACCTGAATGTTTGAGTTAGCGAAGCCGCAGACTGGGCTACCAACAACATGATGTTGTCGTATGAAACTGGCTAATGGCGCACCTGTCCATACTCTCCGAAGCGTTTCCCGCTTCGAACTTCTGTCTCTTCTTCTCGAAGAAGTCGTTCAGCACAGGGCGGAATGCTTTGAAATCGTAGAATGGCACACTGAAGCCGCACGACGAGCCAACTTGGTGTATATCTACAATGATGATCGACCGCGTCCCCGGGAGTGTTTGCACCTCGTGCGAGTTGATGAAGGTCGCGTAGTCATCCGTGCCGCATTCCAGCACTCGACCATGGCCCCAAAGCCTCACTATCTTCGGCGGACCTGTGAAGGCATTGAACTGAATGGTGATCCTGCCGTTGCCCGGTTCAAGTAGATGACTGATGGTTTCGATACCGCTACCGCTGAGGTCCATGTACCACTGGAGAGATTCAGCCTTGCAATATCTGACGCATGGGTAGGACCATCGTCCTTACAAAGGTGTGCTCGTCGATTATACCGCAATAATTGCCGCCTTTTGGTGAGACGTTCACGTGACCTCCGAAAAGCGGCGCAGTCGCAACCCAGAAGACTTTCTGTTCAATGATCCATTGTCGAATGGACTCGGGAATGCTTTCGTAGAACACGCCCATTGTGCTGTCTCACATGGTACTCGTAATGAGAAAGCGTTTTGGCACCCGGCAGAACGAGCAGCGACGGCGTCAGTCCTTACCGCTTACAGGTATCGACCTTTGAAAAGCTGGATGGCAGGGTGTGAAGCGGACGTTGAAGAGATGGGAGGTTGTGATAGAGTCACCGCGAGTGGCGGACGGAGGGATTATCGGGCCGAGGTTGAAAGCCTCAGGCAGGCACCAAGCTCACAACATCGACGAACATTGACCGTCACGACTGGAATTCATCATTTCAATCATGAAGGGCATAGATCCGGAGCTTGCCGCAGGCATACGATCGAAAGGACGGCAAGGAGCAGCGGTGGTTTGTCAAGTCTTCGAGGAAAGACATGACCGGGTCGAACGACATGAAGCATAGGCCGGAGAACCCAAGTACATGAGAGGTTCACGCGGAGGCGACTCGGGCTCCCAGCGCGAATCGCCACTGCCTTCAAGTGTCTGTATGTCGCCTACAAATTCACCGACGGCAGGTCCACTACTCTGCCGGCCGATATTCAAAGCTCGACTTGATGGGCCTACACCAGTGGCGTAGAGGAAAACCTGGCCATCCATCTCTTCGCCTGACGCCTGATCTCGTGTTGTCATGATCCCCAACTGGACTCATAGCATCCACGCGAGAGCGGCAATCGAGATCGCAGCCATGCAGGCCCAACGGAGGATCCCGTCTACCAACACCAATCCTCGGCCGCTCGACACGTTTGAAGTTGTACTCGCTGCTGTGCTCGATCCTGTCGCATATCCGAATTGCTGGCTTTGCGAGAATGGCGTCGGGCTCGGAGAAGTAACGGTAAGGCCACTCGCAGAGCTGATGCTGGTGCTGGTGCTATAACTACTGAAAGTGGTCGTAGACGCTACAACCGAAACGCTACTCGTCGGTGTACTCGCAATGATGACTGCCGGTGCGCTCTCGGTGGTGAGATTGGCGCCGTAGGTCCAAGTGCCCAGAACGGGCAGCGGCGCAGTGCCGGCGAATACCGGCGCGCAAAGGTAGTTCGAAAAGCTGCTGGAGATGGTGAGGAGTGCGCAGTATGGATAATCGGAGGAACTGTGCAAATCTCGTCAGTCCGACGAAGCCTGGCCCGGAGAGGATCGAGCGCGCCGGCACATACCAGAACTCGACAGCCGTGTTCGATTGACAGGCTGCATCGCAACCTTCTGTGTAGTCTCGACACGACGTATAGAACGCGCAGTCGGTCAAGTAGGTGTTACTATTGGAGACGTATGTCTGAGTGCAACATCCGAAGGCAGACGATCCAGTATTGAAGCCACAAATCGCCGTCCCGCAATCTAGAGAGTTCGCTAGGAGACCATCAGTCGAGCCGTCTGGGGCCAGAGCAGGTCACGCTGTACTTACTGGAGACGCCGTTCACGTATCCGCAGGAGGGTGGTGAAATCACGCTTTACTAGATCACCATGCGGCAATTCTGGTGCTCTCGTGGGCATTGGGGTCCATCCTTGCAGGTCCGGCGTATCTAGTGCAGGCTCGGTCGGAATGGGTGCAAGAATCGTGAAGGCCGCGGCCGTGTTGAGGAGGGAGCAGATGCTGACGAGCGTAGGAGCGGCACGCATGGCTCGTTGTCGAACGCGGAATGGCTTGCGCCGATGAGTTGCAATTCACTTGCACTGCACTTGCACTCCGCAAAGACGGCTGAGAATGAAGAGTTGATCAAGTCCTTGCACTCATGCGGGTAATTGATCTCGTGAGGTCCTGGTGGGGAGGACAAGGCTGGTAATAATATCAGGCTTGAGCTTATGCGGTGCATTGGCATGTGTCTATGCCTGGCGAAGTTCCGAGGCGCGACACTACCTCCCCTCCCCACATGGCTAAGGGGTGGTGGTCTGCAAAGCCTCCAGGCCATCGTTGACTAAACTACCTGCGAGACCAGTTCTAGGGCTGTCCCAACTCCAAGACGAAAGCATTCGTGGTGGTGTGACCAAAAAAAGCCTTGACCTTGCCTTGTCGAGACATGTGCAGCGTCCGAACTTGGACGCACACCCTCGTGGTACTGACCGGTTTGTTATCTGCGAATCGTACGGGTTCAGCTCCGCCTGCGTTTGGGCCAGGTGGTTTTGGTGGCGGTTTTTGAAGCGAAAATGGAAGCTCACAGCCAATCGCCATCTACTCTGAAAGCCGTCGTCCTCTGAACTTCGGAACAATATGGTCACGCCACCTAAGGTACTTTCAGCGAGTCCAGCTTGGTCCTGACACTTCTTAACATCAAGCTGCTCGAAGTGGCGCAACCTGCAGTCCACTATGAGCACATTAGCTGTGGTTCAGTGCTCATGGGCCACATGTGGGAGCAAGTGCCGTCGGCCTGAGGATCCGGCCAGTGTTCCACTCGAATGGGCAGGGTGGTGGCGCCATCAGGGTGTTACGATAAGACGGGGTTGATGAAGACTGCACGACGCTGCATCTTCACCCTCGAGCTCATCTCGAACACGATCATATCGACACAGATTACTGCTATCCTTGATTCAAGATGAACTACGCGTCAGTCAACGACCAGCAGGCCCACTGCGGCGGACGACCATGGCAGCCTGGCTTCTTCCGACGCATCCCTTGGTCTGGGCTCCTCTGCCTCTTCGGTGCCCTCCTAGGTGTTGTCGCTTCCATCGCCATACTGAGGGCCTCCGACGGTGCCCCAATCTCCGACTGGCGATACTCTCCCACCGTGTACTTGTCGATCAGCTACACCATCACCAACATCCTCCTCGCTGTAGCTCTCGGACACGGTGTCACTATCTCGTGGTGGAGGAAGGCTCTTGGTACGGAGACTGAGCTGGGCGACCTACATCGGTACTGGAACTTCGGGACCAGCCCGGCAGCGGCGTTGCTTAGTGGGAAGAAGTTCAACTTCATTGCGCTCGCATGCCTCCTTGTCGCAGTCACGCCCGCGAACGGACCGTTGCTGCAACGCTCGTCGTCGGTAGCTGTGCAAGCGACGACGGCGCCAGTAACGATGCAAATTCAGGCCGCTCCACTCATTGAATCTGCTACCGGTTACCTTTCAGGACGCGGTCTTGCTGTCTCGCTGATCAGCACAGAATACGCGCCTGTCGTGCAGGTAAGCATTCAACATATCACATCCGAAATATACTCACTCATCACCGACAGTCCTTCTATGACGGACACTCTGTCAGCGCCAACTACAGCGGCTGTCCCGGAGACGGTATCTGCACTGGCCTATTACAAGGAGCCGGTCTTGCCGTCAACTGCTCGTCTTACTCCGCTCCGTATAACATCACACCAAGTACTCCCTTCAACGCGAGTGGAGACCCGTCCATCATAGGTTCTGACATCTTCACGACTGCTTTCCTGTGGGGTGCACAGGGGCCTGGCAACTTCACCTTCAACACGCAATACAAGGCCTCGAGCGCTTCGACTCCGTTCCCTGAGTGCAGCGGCATGTTGACCGTCCAGAACTGCACGCTAAGAGCAGCGACGGTACAATATCCCATCATCGTAAACGGTAATCAGTCCGTCATTACGCTCGACCCGTCCTCAAGCATAATCGACGACGTCGTGAACGAGATTGCAGATTACCCCATCGTGACCATGCCCGGCCCGACTTCCCTCGGCGGGTATGCCTTCGCTCTCAATAACCGATTCGAGGGCGCATCACACATCCGCTTCGTCGGCGCGGTCGGCTTCGAGCTCATCTCTACCGGCGCCACGGGCCCTCAATTCGCGAATATGGACGATGTGCACGAGTACGAGACCGGCATGTGCAACATCAAGTTCAACGACCCCGTCCAGAACCTCCTAGCCCAAGCCCGTGAATTGATGTTCCGTACCTCACTGGCATTCGGTAACAGTTCGAACGTCCAGACGATCTCTGGCACAGCAGCCAGGACCACCAATGTCTACCGCTCCCACTACGAATTCTTGGCCGCAGCTGTGGCTCTCACCCTCGTATCGGTGCTCGTGGTCCTGGCGACGTTCAACGGCTTCTGGAGTCTCGGGCGCTCGGTGTCCATGAGCCCGATTGAGATCGTGAAGGCTTTTGGTGCGCCGCTTCTAGCAGCGGAGGATTCGAATGCGAAGGCTAAGGAGCTGGTGGAGTCTGCTGGATCGCGCCCCGTGCGCTACCGGCTTGTACCAAGCGCTGTAGGCTTGGAGGATGATAAGGCTGGGTCGTACGTTGGGGTGAGGGAAGTTGAGCGGACTGAGATGCATCTCGAGATTGTTGATGCGCGGGCGAGTTATTGATTCCCTTAGTATTGGGTCTCTTACGATCATGTTGAATTGACTTCTTCACGGCCGATCGAACACCCCTACAACATACTGCTAGTGTTGTTGAGCAGATCTATACATCAGCTTGCATGACTAGCATGTAATATTCGTAACCATCAGGTGCTCCCCAGCGTAGTCCGACAGGCTATGTTCAACTCTTCTAGCCGGGCAGGCGATGAGAACATGAAGTGAAAGGTCGTTCATGTTTGAGAGCCTGGCTGGACGAATACCTCCCTTCCCAGTCTCACGCGACTCGACGCTTCCGAGCGAATTACATCTGCTTGGGCGTGTATTCTGCTCAGACATGAGATGGAGTTGACGGAGTTGCGTTACGGACAGGCCACTACACGCCGAGCTATCACCCACCCTCATACCACAGCCCAACAACCGACCCTCACCAACCCTCACAACGACAGCTCAACCAAGCACAACCTCACAACACAACAGCACTCATCTCTTCGACCCCCTCTTCTTCGCCGCCACCACCCTAAAAGCCCCATTACTCTCCTCCATCCCCGCCGCCTCCTTCGCAACCTGCGGCCCCTTCTTCGCCACCTCGCTCCAGCCCCCCGCCTGCCCGTTGCCAGCATGATGAGGACTCGCCGTGCTCTTGACCGGCGCGGAAGTGTCGACAAGACCCTTATCCGCCATCTTCTTCCGGCGCAGGAACTCTTCGCTAAAGTGGCGGGAGTCGACTTTGTTCGTCACGCCGTGCACGGCTTCGGTGATCATGTCGCGGTCGTTGCCCAGCTCGCAGAGGGTGGCGACAAAGTCTTCGGCTGTAGATGGAGTCAGCATTCTATCTGTCCCGCGAAAACATGGTGGACGATGACGACTTACGAGAGATACTCTTGTTCAAATCCGGCCTCAGCTCGCCCACGGCCCATTTGCGGAACTCCTCCTGCGCATTCACCGTTTCCGCATTGTTGAGCGTAGACGTCCTACTCGGTGCCTTGCGCACCGGAGCCGGCTGCAAGCTCGGCACAGGACCGGAGCTGGCCGTTCTGGGCGCGGCTGGGGCGGCAGGCACGACAGGAGTCTTAGTCTTGCCGCCGGCCCCTACCTGTGTCCAGACTCCGCCCGCACGCGCAGGTGGCGCTGTCACCTTACCGGCGAGGTTGGCGTAGCTCTTACCGCCTGCCGGAGCTGCCACGGTGCCCATAGCGCTCGCTTGTGCCGTCAGCGCGGCCGACACCTGTCGCTTCTTGCGCGCCTCTTCTTCCTTCTGGATCTGCGCCATGCTCTTCGCGGAAGCACTTGAAGGCTTCTGCGCTGCTTTAGCCCACGCAGCTGTAGTCGCGCTTGTTGGCGTAGCAGGCGAGCCAGTGGCACCCCAGCTTGCCGATGAAGGGAGACCCGGCTGGACCGGTGCAACTTGCGTAAGAGCCTCCAGCTCCTTCTCAGCAGCCACACGACGAGCAGCAGACGCCAGTGCCTCGAATTCAGCCGCTTTCTTCGCCTCGACTTCCTGTATCTCCTTCAGAGACGGACCCTTCGACGCTTCTGCAGGTTCCTTTGCCCAAGGCGCAACAGCAGCGCTTGGCGTGTCTACCGACGGCGTCTGCGACATGTCCCGAGATTCGGTCTGCAGCTGGTCCGCTACACTCTGTCTGCCTGTGCGTTGCGCAGCCGGAGCAGGGAGCGGAGACTGCGAGGGTGCAGGTGGGAATGGCTGCGGAAACCTGCCTTGCTGCGGGACGGGCGACTGCTGCGCGGAAACAGCGGCCTCAACTTGCTCGGTGAGAGATCGTGGCTCCTGCGCCTGTTGCCTTGTGGTGACCGGCGATGCGACACTGCTTCGCGCCAAAGCGGTCTGCTTTTGCCCGGTAGTGGTGTGTGCGGTAGGTTTGCTAATGGCAGACTGGAAGCGAGCGTCCAAGCCGGGACCCTGCAATTGCTGGAATTGCTGTAGACGGTCATTCGCCACAGGCTGCTCGTCAGCGACGCGTTGTTGTGCAATATCATGTTGTGCCTGCTCCTGTTGCAATCTAGCACGATCCTCGTACATTTGCTGAACTTGCTGGTGGTGTTGCGGATGCGGTACCTGTTGCTGCTGGCTGAATGGCTGACCTGGTGCGCCAAATTGCGCGGGCGCAGACCGTTCGCTCATACTCAATCGATCCATGATGCCCGGAATTTCCTCCTCGCGGATGTGACCAAGTGTGTCCACTCCAGCGCCAACCGCTCCTAAGCCGCCATTCTGCGACGACCGGAACGAGTTGTCGAAGAAGCCGGCCACATGTCCTCCGCCAGCCGACGGTGCCTGAATGGGACTCGGCTGGAACGCATTCGGACTGGAGATCGAGCCGAAGCTGGGCTGCGAACGCAGGCTTTGCGCACTGTTGTGGTGGTTGAGCTGTCCAATACCAGGCGCAAGACCATGCTGGTTGTTGGGCGGCTGCATGCGTTGCGCCATCTGCGCTTGCGCGAGATGTTCCTTCTGCCTCGCCATCAGATACTGCTCCTCCTGCTTCCTGCGCTCGAGTGCGTTCTGTTGGTCAGCGGTCAATGTCGTCCCAAAGCTTGGGAAGCTGGAAGCGAACGGCGGCTGGACACCGCCCGCAGATGCCGGGTTGGTCGTGTTAGGGACCGCTGCCGGAGCCGCGCCTGCGCCGGCACTGGGACCAGCATTTGCAGCAGCGCCGGCCCACGCTGTGGCTCCATTGTTCGAGATAGCACCGTGTGGAATGCCAATCTGTGGGACGAGGAACGGCTCCCTGGAATTGCCGATCCGGCGGATCAGTTGCGCCAGCGGTTCATAATCCGAGTCCTCGAACTTCTTGACTAATAGCTCTGGCGAGAAGAACCCGGCCTTGTACCAGTCATGCATCTCCAAGCCAGTCCACGGACCCTGTGTTTGACCCTGCGGATCGCGGTAAATCCAACGCATCCTATCCGGCATGACCATGGTCCGCTGTTGGGGTGCTGGCGGCTGGTTGGACGCTGAGCTACCTGGCGGCTGTGCTACCTGGTGATCATCTGTTTGGAAGCCTGCCTGCTCGCTCGTCTGCGCTATCTGACCGGGCGGCCCATACTGCGATTGAAGATGTTCTCCGGGTTGTATGCCTTGAGATTGGCCTGCAAATGGACTTTGCATGTCACCAAGACCGCCGCCGAGCCCGGCGAAAGGCTGATTGACGGATCTCTCGTTGCTGCCATCGCGATCCTCGGTACGGAAGTCGCCTTGACGCATGTGGTCCTGCATCGCGGACGGAAACATCCCAGCCATCCTGCTCCCGCCGAGCCCTGCACCGCCTTGCGAGCCAAGCATGCCAGGTCCACCGAGACCAGCCAAGCTAGGAGACTGTAGTTCAGCAGTCGAGGTGGCGAAGATACCACCACCGAACGCGCTCGACAATCCAGCAGTCTGTCTGCTCGGCGTACCGAAGCCAGGCTGAGTCACAGGCCACGGCGCTGATCCCGGAACGCCGCCAAGCTGGCCTAGGCCGCCCAGGCCTGCGAACCCGCGCCCGCCGGCTGAGCTGCTGGTCTGACTGCGCTCGCTACCAGCTGCTTGCATGCCGGGCGCGCGGCCACGCGAGCCCAAGCCGTGGAGACCGCCCAATTGCTGACCTGGATCTTGTCCGAATCCGCCTAGGCCAGGAAGGGGCGCGTTGTGCATGTCTAGACTGTCCGAATCGTCGGTCAATCGATCGACGCCGTACTGGTCCGGCGATTTGTAAGGGTTTGTATCCGTCGGGCTCATCAGGTCGTTGCCGGCCACATGCTGGCCCGTCCTCTGCCCGACGGGAGTTTGCTGGAAAGCGTCGCGCCCCTGGAGAAAGACGTGGGTCGAGCCGAGAGCATTGTCCGTTGTCATACCAAAAGCGCCAAAGCCACCTTCATCCAGCGTGCTCGACCTGCTTGGAGTACCGAAACCGCGTAAGCCTTGGCGCGGCTGAGGTGCTGGGCTAGGATCATTGCCCGAAGCAAGTGCAGCACTGCCGGAATGCAGCTCCTCCTCGGCTTCGGCCAATGCCGCATTTACATCTTTTTGCGGTCGCCACGACTCGTTCTCATTCACGCGTGATAGGCTGGACATACTACCTTTGCGCTGTACGGTAGGTGAGCTGACTTCCTCGCTAGCATTCTTTTCCAGGACGTTCTTGAACCTGCTCTCGACCCTACCACTGCCAAGACCGTTTCGCTTGTCGCCCGTGCTTGCTTGCTGTCCAGTACCGAAATTGCCAAAGGAACCCATCGGCGACAAGCCCGCACTCTGTGGTGCATTTGACCATGGTGAAGGGGGCGCGGCTAGTCCTGCGCTCAGAGGCCCGGTCTGGTTGCGCCTCAGCGTGCCGAAAGGAGTGGTTGCAGACTTGTCCTCCCCGTCCCTTTCGCGGTCGTCAGTCTGGCTGTCTCTGAAGTCCGTGCGTCTACGCTGCAGCGCCGGCGGCGGAGAAGGGGCACGTTGATCGTCGCGACCGGTAGTAGGTGAGGCAAGAGGATTTGATGGGAATGGATAGGACTCGCTCGTGTCCCGACGTCGACCAAACCCTCTGGTCGCAGAAGGAGATGGTGGTCCATAGGCGCCGGGAGTGGTGGCATTGTTTGAGACGGAGATCCTGCGTCCAGAGAGACCATTGGGTTGCTGACCGTCCTTGGTGGCCCCGGCCGGCTGCCTGCTGACAAGTGAGTTCACCGACGTGGAGAACAGCTAAAAACATGTCATCAGCTGCCTGCACAGTGTGTCAACGTTCCTCCCGTATTGTAACGTACCTCCTTCTCCTCGTCGTCCATATTGGCCAAGGCAAGCGGTTCAATACTGCCGTCTCGGTCCCAGCATATGTCCGGGCCAGGCTGCGAATCTCTGCCATGCTCCGGCCTACCCCACCCCGCAGATGAAGCTCCTGTTGCTGCGTCCGGCTGCCATCCACCTACATACAGCCCGTTCACGCCATCCTTCAGGCCGCCATCCGCGCCCTGTTGTGATTTGAAGAACTCAAGCAGTTGGTCCTTAGAGTAGCGCATATCGCCAAGTGTACCTGTGCCATTGCGGTGGGGTGGAACGTAGCGGGGAGGTGGCTGGGCCGATGCAGGGCTGTCTGGCTGTGTGTTCGAATTCGCCATTGTCGCCGGCCCGGTGACTCTGCGGAAGGTCTGAGTGGCTCCGTTGGTTCTACGGCCCCTATATCACGACTGTCAGCTCTGCGTATGTACCGGGACCTTGCGCCTGGTGATAAAGCGCGCGCGCGACACTCGCGGTGCAGAAGACGGTTTAAGGCGCCGGGGGCACTAACGCACCATTCTGAATTGCCATCACGTGCTGAAGGGGTTGTCGGGGTATTGCCGGCGGCGGCGGAAGCGAAAGATGAGGGAGCCATGTCTCGCCGATACCAGGAGTGGCGCGAGATGGAAGATGGGGTGTGAATTGAGAGGGTGTGAGAGCTAGTAATGCGCTTGTTCGTGAGTGTCGCTTGGTTGGTTGGGTGAGATGGGATGAATATGATAGTCACTGCAGTGAGTGAATGGTGATCAATGCTGTCATCTGGTGGGATGTGCTCGAGGAAAGAAGAAAGTGGCCTTTTCGTCGTGTTCACATCGAAGTCGAAGTCGCGCTACTACGGCTGTTCCCGCCAGCACGCGACTCGGTCAGGTACCTTACATGTACTGCAGGACCTTGCCACATCAACATATAGCCATCGTCGAGCACAGCGACGCTCACCTCGGACGACCATGTCGTCAGTCGAACGTCAAATGCGTCGCTTGACACCACGCGTGGGCTCGATGACCATCCCAGCACCGTCGGCCTTTCCACTCACGCCAGAGAATCACGACTGTTCGATACGCTCGCATGTCAGAACTCTCGACCGACTGCGACGTGATAGTCGGCGCCTCACCTTTGCGTCGCTGAAGGAGTCCAGGAATCGTGTCACCGATGAGAGCTCTCGCAAGGCTTTCCCCCAGCGACCTTCAAGACTCGAGTAGTACCAAGAGCGCAGTAGAGGCAAGCGATGTTTGCTAGTCCCCACTGCGACCACAGAGTATGTAACCCCTGCGACTATCCGACGGCGTTAACGCCGACCTTTCCGCCTGCTGATTCGACATTCGGCGGCCGGAGCTGTGGCTTCCCGTAGGACTGGGCGGTACGAGCGTCACCCAATATGCAGTACGCGGTGGTACCAATGGGACACCCCATATAGCAGTGTTAGCCAACAGTACCGTTTCCGCACTCTCTTTTGTGCCTCTCGCTCTGGGCCTGCTTCCGCAACCTCCAGCTCTGAAACTCCTTTGTAGATCTTTTTCAATTGATCTCTCACGTGCTCTCTCAACACTATTACCACTACTCTCAACGACTGATCTGTTATCATCATGGCACTGGCTCCCATAATGCTAGGCGGAGGCCCAGGTCCCCGACACAGGGGTGGCGGTACGCATATCTCCCTCTCCATGTCCCTCACGCCCTCCTGACTCCATCATCCTCTCGCTCACAAAAACACTAGCCGGCTTCGGCCCAATGGACCCAACGATGAACCCCCTGATGGGCGGCAGCGGCGGCGGTCATTTCATGGGTGGTGGCCCAATGGGACCAGGAGGTATTGGCATGGGAGGGCCAGGAGGTATGGGAATGGGAGGACCCATGGGACCAGGTGGGATGGGCATGGGAGGACCCATGGGAGATTTCGGTGGGCCGATGGGCGGGAGGGGAATGATGGGTCGTCCACCGCCGCTCATGAGAGGTGGGATGGGGATGGGGATGATGCCGGGTATGGGTGCGATGCGTGGGGGTGGGATGGGAGGATGGTGCGGCAGGATGGGTGGGTTTGGTGGCGGCGGCCCGATGATGTCGCCTTTTATGGGGATGGGTGGCATGGGTGGCATGGGCGGCATGGGTAGGATGGGCGGCATGGGCGGCGTAGGCGGCATGGGAGGAATGGGTGGCATGGGATGGATGGGAGGGATGGGAGGAATGGGTGGCATGGGAGGGATGGGAGGGATGGGCATGGGCATGAACATGCCGCCGTGTTTCTTCGACATGCTCGACGACGACGACTTCGACCTCGACTTCGACGACGAGTGGGACGAAGACGACGCGATGGTGTACTACCTGCGGCAGATGCAGTTGCAGGGGCGGATGAGGAGGCAACGCTGGTAATTGTGTGAGAGTGCCCACCCTCGGACCCACGCGTTGTGGCCATCACTCACGGATCGACCAGATACGACCAATGCTTTGCTTTTGATCGGCGCAGTCGGGCGTCGGAGGCGTGTTCCATTTCGTGGCTGGGCTTTAATGTGTGCGGAACACTCATTGCCATGCACCTGTCATCGGACGGATAGCAGCCAGAAGGTCAACTATAGTGCTCGTAACGAATATGTGCTGGCTCCGAAAAGATTTTGCTTTCAAAGGACGATGTACACTCGCCTGGCACGAGTCCATGCCGCCTCATGCAATGCCATTGCACGGTTATACTGCGTGTTGGACAACGCAATGTGAGGCCAAGCCGGTGGAGAGGAGATCGTTGCCTTCCGCAATCTATGAGCTCGTGTTGAACACGAAGTACATGCACAGCAGCCCGGTAACGTTGCGGCATGGTGGACACGCCTGCAACAATCCTCAACACTTCTCGACACCAGCCTTGACTCTCTCTTTCTACTTCGCATTTGCCTTCTCCCTCGCCTCCCTCGCCTTCGACACCGCGGGTCTCTCCTCCAGCTTCTGCTGCCAAGCCCACTGGAGACGCCAAGAACGTCAGTGAACATCTCGACGCAAATGTGGGAAGATAGATGTATACGCACCGCCTCGGGGTACGACTTCTTCCACTCATCGGCAAACCCCTCGCCCATGATCGCAGGCGTCAGCCAAGCCCACGGCACGAACATGAGGTCGGCGTAAGAGACGTGCTCGCCGCAGAGGTACGGGCGGCCACTCTTCTTGAGGTGCGAATCGATGACGCTAAGGATGCGTTTGATCTCGTTGCCGTAGCGGTCGAGACACGACGTCAGGTTCTTCTCCGGGTGATACTGCACATCGCCCATCTCATTAGTATGCTTGACGGAAGGCAATTAGATCATGGCGGGACTGTATCTCACGAAGGTGAACCAAGCACGCTGCCCGTACATGGGGCCCTGTCCCGACATCTGGAAGCAGGCCCAGGACTTTTGCTCCCACTTCGCCGCTCCGCTGGTGTAAATCAGGCCGCTTTTGTTCGACTCATCGTACGTCTCGAGCAGATACTCGATGATGGCTCCGCTTTCCCACACCTTCATTCCGGTGTTGGGGTCTTCGATGGCCGGTACGCGACCGTTCGGGTTGATGGACTCGAAGGGCTCTTTCTTGAGGTCGGGGAACTGCATGAACTCGGTCTCGTACGGGAGGTCGAGCTCGTTGAGGAAGATGGCGACCTTCCAAGGGTTGGGGCCCTGTCGATGGAACGAGTTAGGTATGGAGGTTGGAAGAGAGTGCAAGGTGACTGGGTACTTACGCCTGCGTGGGAGTAGAGCTTAATGGGCTTCATGTTGCTGGACATCGTGGTGGTGCACTGAGCAGTTATGGTTGTTACTTGGATGGAATTGTCGGGTGGTCCGGAGAGGGATCTGTAGAGATGGGCTAGGAGGACATGGAGTGGAAAGTCCAGCTGGCGGCACCACCTGCACTCCTTGAAATGCCGCGATCGCAATGTCACTTACGAATCGGATGGATCGAGGGGTCGTCAACATTGGTGGATGATTTGGCACGCCCCGCATGACATCAGCGAAATATTTATAATCAACATAAAATTTATGATCAACATAGAAGTCCATTCGTTCCACAAGGTAAATGTAGATCACTGGAAAAGTCGCCAATCGTATCGGTGTGCAGTGCGGTCGACGAAGGAAATCTTCGTCCATGTTCCCATCGTTCCGGTCCTGACAAGTCACCGTAAGCTGACAGCACCACTGTTGTTCTTGGCGAACTTTACCTTGGATATCTATCAAACCTCCTTGTTCTACCTTGTTCTAGGACATCAAATTAGAAGACCCGTCCCCGTGACGATGGGTGCTCGAGAGCTCATACCGCTTGGTGGGAGACGCGAGATGCGCTGGATGTGATATATACAGTACAGTGCACACTCGTACATAGCCGCCTTCCATCCCCGATTCCCATTCCCTCGCAACTCCGTGTGATCCCAACTCCTCCAGCCCACCAAACCCATCTACCGCCTCCTCAAATACCAGTTAAAAGCCAACCCCATCGTCTCTGCCGAAAACGGCGTCGGCACCTCCGCCAACCCAGGTCTCGCGACCGGATGCCTTAGATACACCGCGGAGCACACCCGCTGATTGACCTCCAGGTACCGTGGTATGAATGCGAAAGCGGACATGAACTCCCGGGGATGCCAGGGCGTGGCGTACGGTTTCGAGATATCGATTGGGTTCTCTCTCGCGCGGGCCAGAGCGGCGGAGAGGAGTGCAGCGTCCTTTTGGGCGTTGTAACTGTCTACTCGGTCAGGATCGCGCAGTTTAGGATCGTTGGAAATAGCGGAGGCGGTGGTTTGGGCTTGGGTTGTGGAGGTGGATTCGGTGGGGAGGTCGTCAGCCGGGATTTTAGTCATGATCTCCGCGAGGGCGGTTTCGAAGGCTTCTACGCCGTCTTCTTCGGCGAGCGCTGCTGTTTCGCTGGGGCGGTGCTTGGACATGGTTTTCCGCACCGACTGCGCGAAGGCGCGGAGTTCTTGCTGGCGCTTGCCGGATAGCTTGCGCTTGGAATCCTCGAGAATGCGCTTAGCGCGGAAGACGAGGTTCTTCATCGCTTTCCGCGCGTCGGCTTCGTCTTCCGGTTTGGTGGTCATGGCTTCGCGCTCTTCGTCCGATTCGAGAGTGGCGGCGCCAGCGTCGCTACCTTCCCCCTGCTCTTCATCTGTTCGTTCATCAAGCGCCTGCTCCTTGGTCTTTTGCGCTGATCGACTGCTCTCCCGATCATCCTCTTCTGCATCGTCCTGAGCACTCAATGCGCTAGTTCTCTTCTTCTTCCGCGCACCGGTAGCAAACATCACCCTCTCCGGTTCCACACTGAACAAGTCTCCCGGATTCAGCTGATAACTGGGGTATATCATCTTCTTCCCATTCACCCTCACCCACCCGTGCACAACAAATTGCCGCGCCTGCTTGACACTCGACGAGAACAGTGCCCTCCAAATAGCGGTGTCCAGCCGTCTCTCCAATGGATGGAAAGTCATGTGCATATACGGCGTCTTTTGTACCCTCCCATCATACTGCCTCTGCACCTGATCTCCATCCCGGAACGCACCAGCGGCCGCCACCCCCATTTCGCCATCCTCACCCCGTCCTCTAGGAATATTCTCTCTCTCCACCCCCATCCCACGCCCCCTCGCCATCTCACTGCCGTCGTATTTGGCGAGGTACTGGTGGTTCATGCTCACGACGGCGGGTAACCGGCGATCGAACAGACGGGTCCATTGGCCCTCGCGGACGTACGGGTTGTGGTAGCCACGGGCGAGGGACTTGGCCATCCATTTCTGCTGGAAGAAGGTCTTGGTATGGGCGGGTGGGGTGGTGAGGCGCGAGAGGTTGTAGAGCGTTTCGCGTGACCAGTCTTGGCGGACTTTCTGGGAATATGTTAGAGCTGATGTGTTGAGTATTCCAGGAAGTGCTGAGAAGTCATACCGGTCTTTTTAGACCGTGGAATCGCCGAGCCATTGTGTGAGAGAAGTAAACTTGGAGTCCCGTGCTTCACTCATATCCCATGCCAATCTCGAAATGTTGCCGCGGAGGTGGCCAACATCTAATTCACTCAGTCGATCGCATACTATCCCACTACTTTAGATGATTTAGATCCTGGTTGCCGAGCTCTGAAAGCTCCCACCACGGAATTGGCCCCGCAGAGTCAGAGCTCAATGAGTCAAAAATTCACAATTGAAGACATCAATGTGAGTACAATTTCTCACGACTACATCTCACTCCAGCAACAGCAACCATGGCAGAGACGGCAAAGGACGTGATCAAGGCCAGCGACGTCTCGGACAAGGAGGTCAACAGCGCAACCGACCCCGACAGCACGACGAGCGAAGCGAAAGTGGTAGAAGACATCCACCAGAACACGGCGGTGAGCGAGAAGCCAGCGGCCATGGACAGTACCACTGCCACCACCGGGACGGTCAATGAGTCTGCCAAGGCGATCGAGGCGACTGAGCCAGGTGTGAAGGCGGAACGTGGCGTCGACCCGGACAGCAAACCTGCCGAGAGCAAGGTAGATGATCTCACCGACCTGGACAGCAAGAGGGACAAGACCAAGGCAGAAGACGCTGCCGATGCAGACGGCAAGATTGTCAAAGACGAAGACAGCAAGGACGTGAAGGATGAAGAAGCCAAGGACGAGGAGAAGCCCACCGACGAGATCACCAACGGTGACTCCAAGAAGCGCAAAGACCCTCCCGTCCACGTCTCGGCTCACGATCGTTACGACAACAAGCGCGGACGAGGCAATGGCGGTGGAGGCTTCGGCAAGAATAGCAGAGTCCGCACTCGCTTCGAGGACCAGCCCGAGAGTAGTGATCCGGAAGAAATCCGTCGCCAAGTCGAGTTTTACTTCTCCGACTCCAACCTTCCCATTGACGCCTACCTACTCACTGAGACCGGCGGATCTGTCAACCGCCCGGTGCCACTGAAGACAATCCACAACTTCAAGCGCATGCGCCACTTCCAGCCCTTCCAGGCCGTGCGGGATGCCGTCGCAGAGTCCACTTTCTTGAACATCGACGACGAAGACAATCTGACGCGCAGAAAGCCACTCAGCGACAAGTTCACCGACGATCCGCAGCACAACCGCTCGCTCGTGCACACTGCCAGTATGGTCCGCAGCATCTACGCCAAGGGCTTCGGCGGCGAAGGCAACACCACCGCGCTGGACATCGAGGCCTTCTTCGCTCCCTATGGCCCGATTAACGCCGTCCGTCTGCGCCGCCACGATGACGGCGAGTTCAAGGGCTCCGTGTTCGTCGAGTTCACCGATGAAGACGGGCAGCGCCAATTCCTTGACCTGGACCCAAAGCCGCAGTGGGACGGCGGCAAGGAGCTCGAGATCATTAGTAAGCAGGACTACGTCGACATGAAGCACCAGGGCATCATGGACGGGACCGTGAAGCCGCGCAGCCCGCAGGGCAGAGACTTTGGCAAAGGTCGTGGCGGTAGACGCGGCGGTGGTGGCGGCAACAGAGAGTGGGTGGACAAGGATGACTGGAAGAACAGGCGGGACCGCGACAACGATCGGGATCGTGGAGGACGTGGGCGTGGAAGGGGACGTGGAAGAGGCCGAGGTAACGATCGAGGTGGACGGGGCGGAAGTCGTGGACGGGGTGGCAGACGCTCACCGGACTTCAGGGATAACGACAAGCGGGAGCGTCAGAACGAGGATGGCGATGGAGATCGTGCTGCCAAGCCTGACGGTGACGCGACTGCTGGCGCTCCGGAAGTTGACGCTACCATGAGCAAGGCCGCTGCTGCTGATGCGAAAATGAATAGGGATGCCGCTGCTGTTGCTAAAGGCGACAGTGATGCTCCACCAGCCGGTGCAGCCAAGAAGCGCGCTCGCGAGGACGATGGTGGTGGGGAAGGAGGCGAAGCCAAGAAGCTCAAGGAAGGCGTATCTGTCTAGGACGCAGCTACCGATCTCAAGAACTCCGGCGACGCTTTTGCCGCCAAGGTCGGGAATGGGTGGAAGGGAGTCAAGTCCCTCGCAGATGCGTCCACGAAGGACACCGGCGGTACGTGTGAGAGTGAGAGACGTGAGAAGGGCAACGAGGCGGGAGAGATGGAGGAGGTCGGAGGGGCTGCTATACACACCGAGACCGTGTCTGCCGTCACAGTCGAGCAGGTCGTTGACACTGGTCATGGGAAGGTTGGAATTACGATCGAGGAGGTCAAGGCTGGAACAGTCGTGGAAAAGGGGATGAAAATGGAAGAATATTGGGAAAAAAGCCATGGCTTTCGACGGTGATTCCGCCGTCGACAGTGCTGCCGATGAGAGCAACGCGTGAGTATGGCTCAACAAGCTCGACAATTTCAATGCCAAGCCTGCCATGCCAAGCGGCGCATGGCGCAAGGAAGCGACTTCGTCACGGCGACTCAGGATTCTTCTCAGCGATAGGCTCGCACGAGCCCGCCAGCATTACGAGTTGAACATCACTTTGACGCTGCAACGGTCCGCCTTTAGGTAGCGATGCAGGAAAATATACTATGTATCAATTACACCAAAAGCACACAATATCTAGCCGAGCAGCTGTTGCCTTTGGATCACGTTCTTCCACCACACCGGTACAACGTGCGCCTCCTCTAAGTAAGGAGGACAATGCGGACCAGCACCTCCACTTCCATTCCCAAACAGCGACACTCGCGTAGACGGCCGGAGAGATCACTACCACTCACGGGTCGCACCTATCCCGTCCGGGACCGCTATCACGTGCTAGCCGATCTCGAGGTTCTCCCGAGTGAGGGAGTCGTTTGTCAAGACTGGAGGCTGGGACTCACGTCCGTCCACCCGGCACATGGCACGTAGCCTGCGTATAAAAGCTTATATCCTCTTGTTATGGTATTCATGATTCAAATATGCGTGCTGCAGTCTCCACGGCTACCAAGCCTCACCTTGACGTGCTCTGTAGACCATCTTTGTCGTGTGATCGACCGTGCCGGAGATAAGGGCGTTACATGATCGTGAGGATTGGTGTTGTATGAGTATCGCTTTCACTTTTATCGTGCACGTGATGTTGTCAACAAGGCGCTTTCAACGTCACTCGCACTTTCTCTAGGCTCTTGGCGGCCATATAGAGGTGCCTCTTCTCGCCACTTCTCTCCGCGTTCTTGATACAAGACACACCTTCTATACCGTCTCGCTCTTATCCCAAAATCCCTTCAACACACAAACACCAGTGACTAAGCGCGAGCAAGAATGTCCCACGCCGAGATGGACATCACGCCGCACTTCACGGCCGCCAATGCGCCGCCAGCTGAAGCCGGTGTCGGGAGCTGGGGTGCAGCCTCACCGAGTCCGGTGGAGGAGCCCACTCCAGTCAGAGGTAAAGTCTCCCATAAGAAGAAGGCGGCCACCCCGAGGAAACGCACCGTGGCGAAGTCGAGTGAGGATGATGAAGGCGGGGAGGATAGCGAGGGTGGTGAGAGCCCGCAGAAGAAGAAGGCGAAAGGCACACCGGGGCCGGTACGCAAGCGCAAGGTAAGTCAGTGTCTCGACAAATTGACCCACCAAGAGCACGCTCACTAGCCCCTTTTTCCAGGCGCCCGTCTCGAAGCTCGCGAACGCCCGTGTCATCGGCCGGAGCTACGACGAGTGCTCCGAGGAAGACAAGATCCTCCTCGACTTGCGCGATGCCGGTAAAGGCTGGACCGAGATCCGCGCCGAGTGGGAGAAACTCACCGGCGACAAGACCGGTCATTCCACGCTGCCGAACCGGTACGCTCGCCTCAAGAGCAACTTCGTCGTAATCCGGGAGGAGGACAACCAGATCTTGCTGGAGGCCAAGATCGATGTGGAGGCCGCGTTCGAGAAGGAGAAGTGGGGACTGATCGCTGCGGCGATGGAGAAGAAGGGTGCGGATTCGTACGGGGTTAGTACCCGAATTTCCGTGTTGTTGTCGTAGCAACAGTTCACTGACCTTGTTGTAGGGCGAGGTGCTGCATAAGCAGTACAAGAAGCTGATGCTGGAGGCGAACTTCGCGCCGCCGCCGGGCGTGAAGAGCAAGGACTTCGAGAGCGAGGAGGATGAGTAGGAGGGCAAGAAGAGGCGAGCTTCGAGCTTTGCGGCAATGCGTTGGGCTGGAGCAGTAGAGCTAGCACTTTTGCAGCAATCTCCTGCTCGGGAGATGTCTATAGCATACCGCAACCGTCAACTGTCTCACCCGTAGCTCATCTCCGGCAATAGCTTGAAAAGCCTTGGCTTACCGTATCGCGTTATTGTATTGGCGAGATACTGGCGAGAGGCTGCTTTCAAAGGGTAGGAAGTCCCCTACATGGACCGTGGAAGACCAAGCAGAGCCGTGTGCCCCGTGCGTGTATCTCGATCTCGGCGCATATTCGCCTGCTTGCTTGTACTGCTTCCTGCTTTGTCCTCGCTGCTTTGCCAGCGAGATAGCGTCACAAGCCAGGGATCGATGCGCACATCTCGCTCGTTATAATGTTCCTCCTGCAAGCTTCCGAGCCGTATACCGTGCCTACTGTCACTTTCTATAGCTCCGAGATAGATACAACCTACCCTGTGAGCCTTCATCACACCCGTAACCCGGAATATCAAGCCGGATCTTCCCGCACGCGCACAACCCTTACCTTGCATTTCGCCACATCGCACTCTCTCGCCACCTCCACCAACACCAACACCGGTTCGAGCTCTCGCACTCCGGATAAGCACAACACAGGTAAGCAACCCCCGGCGAGAGGCAGGATGGTGTTCGTGGATTGGGAGGCGTTGGGGATCTGCAAGTTTTGGATGTTGGGGGGAGCGAATCGGTGCTGGGCGGATCCATGCAAGTGGATCCACCCACCCGAGAGTGAGATCGGCCCCTTGTGGGACAGCCCGGCGGCCAGATGGCCGTACATTATCCGGGAGAGGTCGGTGGAGGCGCCTCCGGCGGTGTCGTTGTCGGTAAGTGAACCCCACTTGAAGCTGGAGCTCTCTCACATCCCACTGACAAAGGTATCGCATGGCCAGCCGGCGCCAGCTGCACCGGCATCAGGGCAGGCGGCTTTGGCGGGAGGGCAACCCCTGGTCGCCAATCCCCTGCCTCTGGGCAGGTCGAAGAGGGTGTTTGCGCCTCCTGCCGCGCCGATGTCCAACATCAGCACCTGGCCGGTCGCAGCGTTCCCGTCCGTTGCCTCTTCGGTATGGAAGCGCCCAGAGTCCGCGCAGCAGTCGACGATGGGCCATGACGGCATGATGGAGGTGGAGAGCTCTCCACCGCGAGCGGGAATGTTGTGGCCCAGACAGCGCGCGAAGCTGGATGGCAAGATCGGAAGGGGTGAGGTTGAAGTTCAGACGGAAGCAGCGCGGAAGATCCCGCTCGGATATGGCAAGCCATCTGCTGCCAATCACATGCCCCCTCCCGCGCTGCCTCTACAAAAGCGTCGCAAACGCTCGAAGTCGCCGCATACCGCGGTCATTCTCGCTTCGTCGGCAGAAGAGGCCGCGCGCATCACGAGCCAGCTGGACAAGATGGGCGCGCTAAAGCGCATGAGCAACGGCGAGGCCAAGACCATCGGACCTCATCCCTCGACCATTCGCGTTGCTGCACGCTATGCGAGCCAGGCCGCCGTCGAGAGCGCTCTCCACCCTGCCACCGTACTCGACCTCCAAGAGCGGTCTTTGGCCGAAGCACGTGAGGATAGTGTCAGACTCCAAGGCGTCACGTGGCTGGACACAACGCGCCGAGCACTGCAGCTTCCAATCCGCACCTTCACGACAGCATGTTCTTACTTCCACTACTTCCGGCTGGCTCACCCCGGAGCTATGGACTACGCATGGTCGGACGCGGCGGCGGCGGCGCTGTTAGTGAGCTGCAAAGCCGAGGACACTTTGAAGAAGAGCCGAGACATCCTCGCTGCAGCATACAACGTCAAAGCCGGAAGCCACGATGCGCTGAGTGCTGACGACGTCGTCTTTGAAGCACCGAGTAGGGTCGTCATCGGACTGGAGCGGCTCATGCTGGAGAGCAGCTCGTTCGACTTCAGGAGCAAGTACCCGCACAAGCTACTCGTCAAAGTATGCAAGGACTTGCCAGAGAGCGAGGAGAAGAAAGCGGTCAGTTCTGTGGCATGGAGCGTAGTAACGGACTTGCATCGCACGTTCGCGCCCTTGAAACAGAGTACAGCTACTGTGGCTTTGGCGAGTCTAGAGTTGGCTGCGCATCTGCAGGCTTCAGCTTCTGGCAACGGCACGGGTCTTGCAAAGGAACAAATACAGGGAGTGGATGTGGGCAAGTGGTCTAGCTCCCGTGAGGAGGTTATGGAGACTTTACTCGACCTTCTGGACCTCTACACCCACCACTCCTCCAGCACCATCGTTGGCACAAAGTACAGCCTGGACGACTTCTTACGCATTCGCCTTGCACTGAACAAAGAGTGTCATGACAACGGCGTCCCGCGCTTTACCGTTGCGCCCGAACGATCTGTCAGCCTTGGCCAACAAGGCGCGACGCTGCGAGTGGCTAACGGCCATCCGACGCCCGTCTCGCCGCCCCAGCCTGGCACACAACCTGCTCAGACCCAGCAGAGTACGAGCGGCATATTACCATATTCGGCCATACCGGAAGGCGGAGGCACACTCCGGTTTATGCTGAACCCGCAGCTAGCAGCCGAGGAGAAGACCGAGGTCCAGAAGTTCTACGTCGAGGAGTGGGAGGAGTACGATGAAGAGATTGAAGTACCCATTCCCGCGTCAGCCCGTCCCGCAAAGGTCCGCTCGCCATCGAAAGACCGTCACAGCAATCACGGCAGCAGAGACAATGGGCGCGATAGAGTCCGCTCTGAGCGCCACCCACCGCGACCGGCGAGGGAGAGAGAAAGGGAGCCAGATCTCCTCTCTAGACAGAGCTCTATCGATGACCGTCGTCCTCCACCAGCTGAGGAGAGACGCTCGGCAGATGAGAGACGGTCACGTGAGGACTTGCGCGAGCGAGATCACGACCGTGAGCGCGAGAGGCCCCGTGATCGCGATAGGGAGCGTGATAGGAGGGATCGGGATCACGAGCGCGACAGAGTACGCACGAGAGAGCGGGATCGGGATCGCGAGAGGAGGTACGACGACCAGCGGTACGACGACAGGGACCGGTATGATCGGAGAGATGGCAGCAGGAGGTACGATGAGTACGAGAGGCGCCACGATAGGCGATAGATGGAAAGCAGCTTGCGGAAAGCTCCAGACAGCAGTCACGCGGACGTGGAGAGGGGCGCAGGAAATTCGGTGCCAACACGGGCTACCGCATACCTCAGCCACTACGCCTTGCAAGCTGCTGTGCGAGTATGGGAAGGCACCCTTGAAGTAATGCGACGGTCGAAGATGCATGACAGCGATGCCTCGTACCAAGAATCACGCACTGCGAATACCCGACGGTCAGTGGCGCAAGCGTGTCAGACCTGACGTGGCATTGAGGTAGCGGTGGAACCAGGCAGCCATGTAACACATGTAGCAAACAATTTCAAAATGATTCGACCCCGAAGGTAGGTCCACCGTAAGCAGGCGCAGAGTCTGCCTTGCTGTTCGCATCGCTACTGAATTTTTGATCCTCCTCTCTCCTACACAAGGGTATTTCAGCAGCCTCGTTCACTCTTGACCTCGATATCGAACTAACAGAGAACGACCGACACGCGAAGATGGGTCTACACCAAGCCCTTACCACTAGGAGACGGTCGAGCTTCTCGGGTTCGACGTACAATGACCCAAACGAATGGATGACGACCATACCGGGACGGAACATCCTCTCGACCACGAGCTTCACCGCCATCGATGCCATCCAGTGCTACCTGCCCGGACTCGCCAACGCGATGATCCAGTGGCAGTGCGACGCCGACTGCGCGATCAACGAGCTGGTGTACAATAGCGTAGCTTCTAATACACCACGCGGGAGGACCAGGGGACTCAGCGACGACTACCTGGCACTCATCTTCACAAAACTGGTCAATCACATCCTCCAGAACGTGGCCTCCCCTAATGCCATGTACAACCGTTTACTCATGCTTTTGCGGCAACAGCTCGCGGCGGACGAACAGGATGCCTGGGCCGGGTCTTGGGGGCCGGACGCAAACGAACGTACCTTCGGGCTCTTCAGTGCGTTCGGCGAAATCTCATACCAAACTCGCAGTCTTTGGCTGGGCAAAGTGATGCACGAGTTCTTCTTGAATTACTTCAACCATCTGGTGTCGAACGACGATACAACCGTGAATCTGGAGTGGGCGATGTGTATCCGGGACTCTGGGATGACGAACAAGGACAAGAGAGAATGCCTTCGGTTGTTGGAAAGCGCGGACCCGGATCTTCCGGACGAGCTGCGGAGGATCCCGCTGCGAAACGGATACGGCAACTCGCGTCTGCTGTATGACCCGGCGGATGAGTTCCGAACCAATCTACGCGGGCGGCGCGCGCGAGATCTGAGCTCGACATCTTCTTTGCGCTCGTTCGGGAACCGTAGAGGTAGTCCCTTTGACGGGCGTATTCGATACAGGCGACCGAGGTCTGTTCTAGACCTTCGGAGGGCAGACAGGCTCGAAGACCAGGTGCAGGATGTGTTGGAGGCGGCCAATACGTTGCAAGTGGCAAGCAGAGAGCTTGCGAGGGTCGCTGGCCAGGTGTGATGTGGTGCATGAAGGTTTGGGAGTTGTGAACGTTCGGTGTTCTGATCACGTCACGTTGATGCTACATGTACCTTATGCTATAACTCTCAGCTTTTGTTCAATTCGCTACCTTTGTTCGCTTGAACGCTATCTTCAATCAGCAATCTCCGTAATCATTCGTCGTAAGTGTCCATGTCGCGTTCTTCTCGCGGTGTTGGTGTGTACTCTACAAATGTACCAGCAGTCTCGGCGTCCGCCAACTTCGCACTATCATGCTCAGTGGAACCGTTCCCGGTGGCGGAAGGTGCATCTTCTTCGCCCTTGTACCATGCCAACGTCGTCTTGCCAACTTGTCCTGGAAAGTCAGACGCAGCGAGTGGGCCATCGTAGACCGCGGCAGCCATGAAGTTCTCTGCCTCGAACCGTTGTTGGAAAGCCACCAAGGCCGCGTCGTCGCACCCAGGATGCTTCGTCAGAGTTGCGCTCTCGAGTCCGTTGAACATCAGGTACTGCCTGAGTGTCTCCTCTTGGTACTGGCCGTCTGGAAACGTGACAGTAACGGTCTTCGGCCTGTTGTCAAGGCTCATAGTGACCCTACCACCATTGAAGCCGCCGCCGCCAGCACCGCCATAACTGCCACGGTACCCGGATGTGTAACGGCTACGGCCACGAGAAGCGAAGCGGCCTCTGTAGCCACCTCGGCCTCGAGAAATGTAAGCGTGGGCGTACGGCACTGGATCGTCGCTGTCCGGATCAATGCCAAGACTCCACGCCTCGTTCTGCAGCTCAGCGAGCTTAGCTTTGAGGAATTTCGTCTGCTCATCCTCGTCAACGTGCCCACCTGCGAGCGATGCACCCTTCCCAGTCCTTTTCGCAAGTACGTCGGCAGCCTTTTTGCGTTCGAGATTTACGGCCACGAGCTTCTCATCTAGCTCCTGCCTACGCTTCTGCGCTGCCTCGCGCTGTCTCTTCGCCTCGTCGTGCTTGCGCTGTGCTTCCGCTTGGCGTGCAGCGACCTCCTCGAAGTCGAAAGGTGGTTCGTCTGCACGCCCGTTCGCATCTCGGTCCGGGTCTCCTGGCAAATGATGTTCTGTGGGTTGTGGTAGACTGTCCGGCTTGTACCAGTATACCTTCACGAACCGGTTCTCGAAAATGCTCTTTGGACTCTTGTAAGCGGCTTTGGCAGAGTCGTGGCTAGCGAACTGGACTATAGCAAGTCTCTTATACGGTTGCATAGTAACGCTTTCGACACTGCCAAACTCGCCGAAGAAGGCACGAACGCTCTGCTCGTCAAAGTGCTCTTCGGGTATCTGTTCCACCACAATCGATTTGATGGACTGATTGTGGTTCGCGCCTGTCATTGAGAAGTCGGCGCGTTGCGGTTTGCCTCCACGATATACTCCACTTTCAACCCTTCCGTGGGCACTCCCGTTACCTCCGCCATTGCCACGAGGTGTGTTCAGATACTCTCCGCGATTCGGCGCGGTATCAAGCATCGCCGCATTGGTCGGATCGTACTCGTCCATTTGGCGAGGCACAACGAAAGCGTTGTCATCGTGCTCATAGGGACACGACCCTCCGCGCATGCAGTACCCTTTCTGGTCATAATCGCGACACCGCCGCCCGGTTTGTGGGCCGATGTGTCCAGGTGTAGGAAATGCAGCGCCGACACCCGGTGCCGAAGGCATGAAACCCATCGCTTGCCCCATGGCGAAAAGAGCCGCGAGTGGGTTGTTTGGATCAAATGGCGGCATGCCTGGCGGCGGAGTAGACATCGGTGGGAGCTGCAGAGGCGGTACTTGCTGCGCATACGGTTGAGGAGCCCCATACCCACCGCGAACGGTTTGAAGTATCTGTCCCCCGCCCCTCGACTCCCATCCTCGTCCGCCTCGCCGTGGCTGTTTGAACGACCTATCCTTGCCATCGAACGGCTGTATTTGCCCATTCTGCCCCGGCTCTGCATCCCAGTCCTGGTAAGATCGTTTCCGCGACTCGTTTGGCAAGCTGGGGAGCTCGGAGCTGGTACGCCTAGGTGGTTCGTAGATGGGAGCAGTGGGCTTGAGTTGTGGCCGGGATGGATCGTACGACTTCGTTGCAAGAGCTTGGAATACATCGTTGACGAAGCTCCGGGCGCTGTCGCCGATGAAGTCTCTGAGGTTCTCGATGCAGTTTGCCTTTGCTACGACAACTGAATCATCCGTCTTCACCAATGCAAGGACGTAGTCGGCGAGGACTTCCGAGTCGGCGTCCGATATTGCTTCCAGCTTCTCTATGACCCAGACCTTGAATAGTGCCGAATCGGCCTCGTCGAGCGGCATTGTGACATTGCACAATCCTCAGCGTTTGTTGATGTTGGAGCGGAAAGTTTTTGGACATGAGTGAAAGAAACGGCTTCCAGTTGCTCAAACGCGTTGGAAGCGCGACCGTTTTGCCAAGACTTACATTGTGGAGAGAGCTTCACATGCTCGACATCGTGCTTTTGGTCAGTCGATATACCCCAGGGTACGGTACCGTTTAAGAAGGAACGCAGAGTGGTCATCGTGCGGCTCTGATATGAGGCCAGGTGTGATGCCAGCACGATGAGACGGATCAGACGCCGAAGAGCTACGAGCATCCGGCAATGGCCTTGACCGCGACACCATTGGTTTCTAGCGGCGGCTTCAACTGGGTCTTCCTCGTCGAGCTGCTGGTGTCCGGTATCCTCGCCATCTTCTTTCTGTTCTACTTCAATCGCCTGTTCGCCACCGTCATCTCCTACTCCATCCGCGCGTACACATGGCGCACCTATCGCGCATATATCGACATCACAGCCCTACAGTTCAGCCTACTGGGAGGGCGCATCTTCTTCAAGAGCATACGCTATCACGCGCATAATATCACGGCCACTGTCCACGATGGGCATATCACGTGGCGATATTGGCTGGGTCACGTCCAGGATGCGGAGATCTATGAGGATGAGGACGAGAGTCTGAAGGGGAAGGAGCGATCGTCGAGTGGCGCTGGGAGTAAGGACAGCTCTCCCGGTGAGAAGACTGCTGGTGGCAGGAGTCGGAGTGTTGGCAATGCGGAGAAGGCGGGTGGGAAGAAGAAGGAATTGCCATGCCGCATCTCGGTGAAGGTGTCGGGTGTGGAGGCTTTCATCTACAACCGGAGTCCATTGTACGACTTCGTGGTCGACGCCACCGCACGAATGTCGAAGAGTCCGCCGAGTACAGCCAATGATAGCGGGAAGGCGTTTCAAGATGCCGACTCGCCCCCTGGCTCAAGTCAAGACGAAAAACCGTATGTATCACTAGGCAGGGGCCCTGGCAGGATTGACACCCAAGACACTACCAAGACCGCCGGTTACGAGAGGCCACAAATACCGGCATGGCTTCGTCTACTCCCAGTCCATGTTGAGTGTAGGCGTGCCGCGGCTGTAGTGGGCAATGAGCATACCACGAGCGTGATTACCGCAAAGGTCGAGAAAGCCGCGGGCACGGTTGACGCTGGACACGCCGCTACGCCGTACGATATCTTCAAGCTGCTGTTCAAATTTGAGATTGAGAGTGCTACTGCGCACATGAAACCGAATCGCGACTTCAAAGACTTGCAACTTGATGCTGCTCAACGAATACTGAGAGCGAAAGAAGATGAGGTCTTCATCAAGAACACACTGCACTTCAGGATCCCCCGGGCTATAAGTAAACGGTGGAACAAGATGACGAGAATGTTCAGGCGTCGCCACGCCGCTTCCGGGTCTATTCGCACCGCCTCGGTAAGTTCCGTGGTGGAGCATACGGCCACTGTACTTCAGGACCATCTCCCAGGTGCTGCGCAATGGCATGGCTTGGCGCGTTATCTCGACGACGATGAGCACAACGATCATGAGGCATGGGCACACGTTGAGTACGCTAAATCCTCCACGCTGGTAGATTGCCCCTGGATCAGCTTCCGCTTTTACTGGGACATTCCAGGCAAAGTACCACAAGTTGTGCCAGACAACGAAGCGCTACTCGGCTCTTCGTACGAAGACGATATTAATGGCTCCAAGCCACCTGAGTATGGCCTCGACTTTGGTGTGCATGGCGGCTCGGTCATCTACGGTCCTTGGGCCGATCGCCAACGCATCAATCTACAAAACATCTTCTTCCCGCCACAGTACGTGGACAGTATCCCTCTGGAGCAGCTCAAGCCAGGAGACACACGCATCTGCACCGTATTCAAGATCTTCGTTTCGGTAGAAGAGGACGTGACGCTGCGTGTGCCGACGCGAGAGCCATCGAAAGACAATCAGTGGAAAGGCCGCGCCGACAAGAATGCTTCTGGTCCTGGTCAAGGCGAGGAAACCGGCAAGCACGAGAAGCACGGGAAACGACGAAGACAGAACAGGCGGCGGAAAGGAAAGCAAGGAAATGCCGGTGCCGATGCGCGTCCATATGGTTGGCTTGACGTAACGGTGAAGGCAGATTCGACCGTCAATTTCGCTCAAGACATGTTTCCGAGGAAAGTCGGGTATCGAAACTACCTCGACCTAGACGTCAAAGGTGTCGAAATGACAAGCAGCGTCAACCATGGTCTGCTGTGGCGCTCGGGGCCCGTGACGCTGGACGCAGATCTATCTCAGCCCCTTGCATGGAACACTCTCCGGCGTTGGCCCTTCAACATCACCATCAACGACCTTGAGCTATTCATTCTGCGCGATCACATGTTCCTCATTATCGACATTGTCAACGATTGGTCTTCTGGCGCGCCGCCTGAGTTCTTTACGTTTGTGCCATTCTACTACGACATTAACATGACGTTCCTGAAGTGGTGCATGTACCTCAACGTAAACGACGTCAACATAATCAACGAGCCAGCCGAGTTGGATCATAACGACTTCGTGACGCTCGAAGGCAAGAACATGCAAGGCACCATACACATCCCTATCGAGCACTATCGACCGAAGCGCAACGAGATCAGTTTCGAGGTGCTCTGCGTTGACATGGCTATGCGTATGCTGAGTCCACCGCGAAATACAATGCACACGTTCCTCAAGGACAAGCGGGTCGCAGAACTGCCAAAGCTGACCTTGAACGGCTCCTTTGATGCGAATGGTGAGGAGAAGCTCGGGCTGGTCGACACGCTCCGCTTTGACATTAACTCTTGGGGTCTCAGCCTGAAGGCCTACGGACAGCTGGTACGGCAGTTCATCGGGTTGAAGGAGAATTATTTTGGAGACTACGTTCACTTCAAGACCTTGGAGGAGTTCCAGAACGCCAGCGATGACTTCAATACCGCCAATGCGGTGACCGCCAGCCTGCCGCACCCGGAGACCATCAACGAACTTGACGTGATCTTGAATATCGTCATCCGAGACACCACAGTTATGTTCCCGACCAATCTCTACTCCAGTGACGAGTTCGTGCGGATTGAGTTACCTGCAGCCGATCTCAACATGCGCATCGTCAGTTACTACTTAGACATGGCGCTGAACCTATCGCCTATCAGCTTCTTAGCTGGCGCTTCGGGCAGCAGCGAGGAGTCACCCATCGAGTCCGCTTCCAATGCGCAAGTGTATATTGGTCATTTGGATCTTTACGGCCACCGATACTTTGGCGCTCCGCCTAACGAGCCTGCATACGTCAACCAGTGGGATATCGATGTCGGCGCCGTGACAGGAGAATGCTCGACTGCTTTCATGAGTGATCTTTCAGTGGCGCTCAAGACATTCGCGTTCGCTTTCACCGATGCGGAGAATGCGCTTCCGGTCGTTCCGCCCCTGGTCTTCAACGACATCAGCTTTGTGCAAGTCAAGACGGACATTGTTCGGTTGTGGATGCACGTCGGCAGGGACGCATTGCTCGTCGCTGCGCAGCCGATTAGTGTGGAGACGAACGACTGGGCAAGCGAGCGCGTCTCACAGCGGATCACGGTCATGGCACCTCAAATCACGTTAGCGTGTGTAGACGTAAAAAGTGCTCTACGAGATCGTGTTGCAGGAAGCAGGAGGCAGCCGGTCCGGACATTTGCGTTTCTGCAGACCGGCGCTTCCGTTGATGTGCTCATACGAAAGCGACACTTTGACACGGAAAGACGCGAACAGCAGGCGTACGTACGCGAGTGTGATCTCAGGACGCAACGCGCGCCTTTCCTGATACGTCGCAATCAAGAGCTGCCCGCAGTGTACCAAGAGGCTGCACACTTGGCGCCTCCAGCCATGACCTTCCCGTTACTGCCGGAACTACTCGATCTCAACGGAGATGGTGTGAGGCACCCATCGTCGATCAAGTCGAATCAGAGTGTCGTAAGCGGGAAGAAGTTGAATACCAAGAAGTCAGTCTCATCGATCTCGGCATCGATTCGCGAAGTCAGTGAGGCAGCGCCAGCGCCCATGTTCAGATCCATACGACGGCAAGCAAGTGGGAAGAGCGTAGTTTCTTCTACCAGCTCAGCAAGCTCATCAACAAATCGTGGCTACATACCACCGAGCTCCCCCGTGCTTGCTCGATCAGGCCTTGCACCCCCTACAGTGGCTTTCTCGAGCTCATACTCGAAGCCTTACTTTCCTTTGGACATGGTGGAGCCAGACGAGTCGGACGTACCTGCATATCTACCTGAGCACCCTACGAACGACGACAAAGACTCCGATACGTTGTCGGTCGCCGAGATTATCGAAGACGCAGAGTTGGATGAAGACGCTTCTCACACGAGCGTCTTTATTAGTGTGAAGCCCGGCATTCGAGGGTACGTGGAGCCAAGAGTGGGTATCATGGCGTCCAATCTGATCAGTGAATTCTCGCCGATGAGGCCAGAGGCTGTCATGGATGCATTTCAGGTAGACGTCATGGGGGCAGTCACATCGAAACATGAAGCCAGGCGAGCTCAACCGAGCGTTCTCGAGATCCGCGCTTCCCTGCCGTCTGCTCTATTGCGAGTGGTGAACCCAGCCGGAACTAATACCGAAGCCGACCAGCTGGACGTGAATATCGAGGCTGTGGAGCAAATGGTTCGCATCCGCAACAAGCGGTCGGCAGACGGCTTTACGCAATCCATGGCTTTCCACACTACCGTTGATGGGGCCAAGATCGTCCTGAGTGCGAAAGAAGAAGACAAGCTTACGCAAGCTGTGACCGCTCGAATAGGTGACGTACTCACCTGGATCTCCCTTGCAGACACAATGGCTGTACACTTGACAGTGAAAGACCTGCATGTCGCAGCAAATGGGCCGCAAGCCAAATATCTGGCCCGTCTCGTCGTGAGAGTACTCCACATGGCCGATGACATAGCCTCGCGATTCTCATCATCGTCGGAGCGAGCTCAACAAAGACTTCTGCTCCTCGTTCGTGTACTTACATCGCACGGCGAGGACGCGGGAGACCCACCGGCTCTTTCTCGGATGGGTTTTGTTCTCCGCGCTTTTCCTGAGCATCCTCGCAACCAGGACTCGTGGAAAATAATGGTACGATTCCGACAGATCTTGCACACCTTGTCAGATGAGGCCCGTCAAGAGCTTGAAACTCGGTTCAGAGATGGCCAATTCGACTATCCCCCCGACACCCCAGCGAATATTCTACAAACCTGGGCACAACGAAATTGGGACGTACCGAATGTTGCTGAAGCTCTTGTATTCCGCATGCTGTTCAGCAAAGCCGACGCGCGCCCGCTGGACGACTCGCCGAGCATCCCTCTGTCACTGACGTTCAGGTCAGAAATGCTAAGCGTAGCCGTTGACACAAACGCCCGCTCAAGCCGTGTCACGCTCGAAGAAACGTTGGTCGGCCTCGAGGTCATTCCACGCACACTGCCGACTGGTCTGATGCTCGTCGATGAGAACACGTGTACGAAGTCTGCGTTCCAGATCCATACGAGTTCAACCGGCTTGGACTTTGATTGGAGTCTTTACGGCATTGCGGAAGACATGCTACCCATGCTAGAAGACTTCAAGCAGGCCACCCCGGCTCCGGCTGACACTGACAACCGCACTGCGTCTGGAACGTTGCGCGAAGAGCTCAGTCGGCAAGATTTCCATGTGGTGGTTTCGACCGATGACGGCAGCATCACGCTCCGGACCATCAACCTACGGCATCTCTCACGCGCTGAAGGACTGAAGCTGTCCGTCATCGGAACCACGCAAGCAAGCGAGAGATTTGGCCAGGCCGTCACCGCGATGCTGAACGTAGACCAGGCACTTACCGAGCTTCACGGCCCTTCCAGATGTATATGGCAGTCGCTCCTGACGTCGCCAAGCTTGTACATTGATCATCTCCAGCCGAATCCCGGCGTTGATGCGACACCCTTAATGGTAGTCGCCGGCGCGTACAACGAGCTTGAGATAGCTGTCAAAGAGCAGCTTCCTGGGATCATAGAACTTGCCAACTCAGTCTTTCTTAACGAGGTGGCACAGGTCATGCGGCTCGTCAAGACAATTCAGGCATCACAGTCGGCCGTGCCGGAACCAGAGGCGGCTTCTTCAACTGCTCCGCAAGGTACTAAAGCTGCACAACCTCTGATTCTGAACGTCGCTATGCTTGCTGGGACTATGCAGCTCGAGATATCGCTCCTGCAATCGCTCAACTACTACCTAGAAGGGACCGCTGGGAGCATACGCCTCACTCCTAGTCTCGCTGGCGACAAGTCTATCAGCGTTGACTTTGACATCGGCCAGCAACACCATTCGTTCGTGAACCTGAGTAGGAATGAGCGGCATCAGCAGGGCTTACTGGTGATACCGCCCATCAATGGTCACGTCGCCTATGCTACTGGATTGCAACGTTCCAACGTATCGGTGATGGCGACCGTGGAGAAGATAGAGATCGACGCTGCAGCCATACAAGGTGTGTCTGCTGTGGTCAAGAAGCCAGAAGTGCAGCAGGTATTTTCCGCAGTCAAAGCGGGTGTCAAGGAACTGCAAGGACATGTTGCGAGCCTCGACATGGACAAAGGGGACCCTAAGGAGCCTGCCGCCGGTCAAACCATGAAGATTTTGTACGATGTGCGATTCGCATTACTTGGTATCAGAGTCTCGGCTAGCACACCCCAAGTCCGAGGGCGTTCGACCGCTGAAGTGGAGATCGGGCTTGGGCCATTGCACGCTATCGCTTCCAACAGAGCCACCATCGATGGCCCAGCCTGGTTCATTCCAGAAGTGCGAGCCAAGCTGCAGGATATCGGAGCGAGATTGTGGATAATGGATCACGGCGATCACAAGCCCTGCGGTAAGATAGCCGTCGGTCTCGCGCTGCACTTTACCTCGCACACCGATGGCAAGGGAAGCGTCACGCGGGAGCTCAGCGTGATCAGCGAGAGCCTCGAAGTCAATGCGTACCCGGAAACGGCACCGACGATTGTGGACGTTGTCAATCATCTTCAGGATCGCATCAGGGACCTCGACTTGTCCAGAGAGATAGACTACCTACGTCGCCTCCGGGATGGTCGTCGTCACACCCTTGTGCAAAGCCAGAGTGTGAAAGAAGTTCCTGAAAGTGAAGAGGCCGCCTTCTCGGCCGCTGACTTGCTTTCTCTGAAGACCACTGTCACATTGAAGGACATCCAGATCGCTTGGCTGGTAGACCAGCGCTTTGCAGCCTTGCCCAAGGCAAAGGTGGAGGATGCAGTCTTGACGCTGACAAGCATCGAGTTTACTACGGGTGGCGGCCACGAAGCTCGGCTGCAGATCCTTGACGTTCTTCTTCAGCTGAACAAGAAGAGCGCGAGCAAGCAAACGCGCGCATTGAACTCGGCGCTCTTGCCCGAGGTTGGGTTCAGCGTCGGCTACTGGACGCAGGGCAAGAAGCGTAGCATTGCACTTAAGGCCACAGGTAAGCCGCTGGATATTCGGCTTGACTCCAAGTTCATCGTGCCGGTCACTTCCGTACAGAACTCTATTGAGTATGCCGTCGCGAAGGTGAGAGAAGGGACTGCCGCCTGGGAGAGCACGCCAACGGCGACCGGAGCACCACGGGCGCAGCTCTTCGATACCAAGCATCTCACGTCGCTTCTTGTTGAAGCAGATTTCGCTGGAGGACAAATCTATATGCAGGGGTCTGAAGTGGACGGCAGGAGACTCGACGCTCTCGCAGCCGCGTCGCAGCAGCAGCACGGGTCACAGCATGGCAGATATGGCCAATTCGCCGCGGAAGGTCAGGTCAGGAATACGACGCTGAAGGCACCTGGCATTGCGCTCAAAGTCGAGTACAACGCAAATGAGCTCCAGCCCAGTATCAATGGTGAGATGCGTATCGATGCCTCAAACAACATGGTACTCCCGAACTTTGTGCCGCTCATGGTCGAGATGTCCAAGAGTATCCAACAGGTCCTGCGGTACCGGCAGGAGAAGTCGACCACGACGCCTAAACCGCAGAGTAGGGCGAAGCCACCGCAGAAGTTCTTCGAGGACGAGTCTATCGTCAACGCCGACCCGGCCGCCTTTTTCGGGAAGACTAAGGTGGATCTGGGCTTGCGCATCTGTCGGCAAGAGTTCGGGCTCAGTTGCCAGCCAATCGCTCGCGTGGACGCCAAGATGGTGTTGGAGGACTTCTACATCACGATGAACACGATCGAGTCGAACGATTTTGGACACTTCTTCGCCTTGTCAGCAGTCTTGACCAATCTTTCGGCACAGATCAAGCATGTCTACTCACGCGACCCGACCTTCAGCTTCGAGATGGATTCCATCGTCTTGTCCGGCATGAACAATAAGCATCTGAGTGGGGACAGTGGTATCTCCGCTATACTGAAGGTCAACCCGACCAAGTTGTCTGTCAACGCCAAGCAGCTTCAGGACCTATTGCTCTTCCGCGAGATTTGGCTGCCACCGGAGATCCGCAGTGCACAGGGTCCTACTCAGCCGGCGCAACCGACTCGTACCGATGATGTCGTCGTTCAGCGGTACCACACCGTTGCAGCCGCTGCCGCCTTTCCTTGGAACGCTACCGTGACTCTCACCGAGCTCGCGGTCAACCTTGACCTGGGCCAAAGCATTGGCAAGACCTCTGTCACCATGACAAATCTGTGGGCGTCTCAACAGAAGTCATCAGGCTCGGAGCAGAACCTCTGCATTGGGCTGGACGAGCTGGCTTTGACGGCTACCGGAAGGATAAGTGGTTTCGTCCGACTCGCAGGCCTAGGTATTCGCACCTCCATCAAGTGGCCTGAAGACACGAGATCCAAGGGCAGGACACCATTGATACAAGCGTCTATCGGCTTCGCCAAGCTCAGCGCAAAGGCCGCGTTCGACTATCAAGCGTTCGCCTTCGGCGACCTAGAGAGTTTCGATTTCTTAATGTACAATGTCCGAGACACGGGCGGTGACAGTGACCGTCTCGTCGCGGTGCTCGACTGCGAAAAGGCATACGTCTTCTGTACCTCCACGAGCCCTGCGCAAGCTTTAGGGCTGTATCAGGCTTTCGACAGATTCATCCAAGAGAAGCAAGGCACGTACATGCAGTCGCTGAAGGACATTGAGAAGCACCTGCGTCGTGAAAGTACCATAGTGGCGACACGATTCGGGCCTACAGTACACTCCACTGTCGTACCCACGGCTCTAGACAGCAAACCCTTTGCCATTTCGCTACACACCGACGTAGTGCTCACGCTCGGCGATATCAGCTTTGGCATGTACCCCAGCACATTCTTCGACAGCCAGCTGCTCAAGCTCGAAGCGAATAACGTTCAAGCCCGTTTTGCTGTTGGCTTAGAGCGAGGCAAGATACACAGCGGTCTCGGCATGACGCTCGGCCAACTGCAAGTGGCACTCGCATCAGTCCGAAGAGTAAGCGTCGTGCCGAAGGCATTGGACGTCTCGGTGGATGAGGTGGTGAGCAGTGCAGTCAGCGCCAAGGGCGGGACTATCCTGCGCGTACCGAAGGTGGTCGCCTCTATGCAGACATGGCAGACCCCGGACTCGAATAACGTCGACTACATCTTCAAGAGCCTATTTGCAGGCAAGATCGACGTCGGCTGGAACCTCTCCCGCATCAACTTCATCAAGGGCATGTGGCTCACGGGCGCCCGCTCTCTGGCTTCTCGCCTGGGAAAGCCACTCCCGGAATCGGCCGTCAAGATCGCGGCCGGGTCGAACCACGCGAAAGGGGGAGAGAATAAGGAGGCCGGTGGTCAGGAGAGGATCACCGCGGAGGTCAGTCTGCCGCAATCGAGGTATGAGTACACGGCGCTTGAGCCGCCGGTTATCGAGACACCGCAGCTCCGGGACATGGGCGAGGCGACACCGCCGCTGGAGTGGGTTGGGTTGCAGAGGGACAAGCTGCCGAATGTGACTCATCAGATTATAATCGTGAGTTTGCTCGGGGTTGCGAAGGAGGTGGAGGATGCTTATGAACGGATCTTGGGGTCTTCGTAATTACATATATGCAGAGTTGCGGGTTAAGCGTTCAAGCATGGCGTTGGGGTCGTTTGCATCGGTGTATGGCTAGCACAGTCTTCTTTCCCATCCGATAAGAGTGTCTACATGTACATGTACGCTAGGTACCTGTACTCCATGAAGTGCTCATCGTATGGCCATACTTCTGGACGTATCATGTGCAGTGGCTTTAGAAAAAGCAGCAGTCGGACAACATCATCCCCGCACAAGCCCACCGTCGATTACATCGTACTGCCTCGTGCTGTTGTTATACTCTCAATCCAACGTAGCAAGGAGTCGACCACTCGTTGTGATTTCCTGTACTCGAGTCATCTAATAAACCGAAGGATGATTCGAGCCCTGAGACAGTGGCGGGTTTAACGCTAATCTCCGATCGGCCTAGCGTCTCTTTTGGCGGGCACGGCGGGGCTGCCACACTGAATTACACCTTCACGCAAAGCTTTCAAATACCGGACCTCATCCCCATTCTTTGCTTGACCGCCTCAACAACGACACAAGCCCCCACAAGGTGCGCAGACACAGACTCCCGGTCGTCGGAAGACTCGCTGATGTAGTAACAGGCAGACAACCTCTCGAACGATCTCCTAGTGCGTCCGCGCACTGCGACAGGGCAAATACGAGCCCCACCAACAACTTCAACCTCTGATACCACCGACAACACCGTCAAGATGGTCAAGTAAGTCTTCGCCAAGCCTCGATGATGGAGATGGGGGTGGTTCACAAGGCAGTGATGTCGAAGGCGGTAGCAAGAGCGCAGACATGGCTGACAACAAGTGCCCGGCAGCTTCACCGTGGAAGAGATCCGTGGATTGATGGACAACCCCATCAACATCCGAAACATGTCCGTCATCGCCCACGTCGACCACGGCAAGTCCACCCTCACCGACTCGCTTGTCCAGCGTGCCGGTATCATCTCCGCCAAGAACGCCGGTTCCGCGCGCTTTACGGACACCCGCCCTGACGAGCAGGAGCGTGGTGTGACGATCAAGTCGACGGCCATCTCGCTGTACGGCAGGCTGGTAGACGATGAAGATCTCAAGGACATCCCCGTCAAGACCACCAAGAACGATTTCTTGGTCAACCTGATCGACTCGCCCGGTCACGTTGACTTCTCTTCCGAGGTCACCGCCGCGCTCCGTGTCACCGATGGTGCGCTTGTGGTCGTCGACACCGTCGAAGGTGTGTGCGTGCAGACCGAGACTGTACTTCGTCAAGCTCTGAGTGAGCGTATCAAGCCCGTCGTCATCATCAACAAGGTCGACCGCGCATTGCTCGAACTGCAGGTGTCGCAGGAAGATCTGTACCAGAACTTCTCTCGTGTCATCGAGTCCGTCAACGTGGTCATCGCCACCTACTTCGACAAGGTTCTCGGCGACGTTCAGGTCGGTCCTGAGAAGGGCACGATCGCGTTCGGCTCCGGTCTTCATGGCTGGGCCTTCACATTGCGGCAGTTCGCCACAAAGTACGCCAAGAAGTTCGGCGTGGACAAGAACAAGATGATGGACAGGCTTTGGGTACGCGCACCCAATTCCGGTATGAGGGCATTCTACTGACATTCCTCACAGGGCGATAACTTCTTTAACCCAAAGACCAAGAAGTGGGTCAAGGTGGGTGGCGACGGCATGGAGCGTGCCTTCAACCAGTTCTGTCTGGACCCCATCTTCCGGATCTTCGACTGCGTGATGAACTTCAAGAAGGATCAAATCCCGACCCTCCTCGAGAAGCTCGACATCAAGCTGGTCGCCGAGGAGAAGGATCTTGAGGGCAAGGCACTGCTCAAGGTGGTCATGCGCAAATTCTTGCCCGCTGCCGATGCGCTGATGGAGATGATGATTCTCCACCTACCGTCTCCGGCTACCGCCCAGAAGTACCGCATGGAGACGCTGTACGAGGGCCCGCCTGATGATGAGTCCGCCATTGGCATTCGCGACTGTGATCCCAAGGGCCCGCTCATGCTTTACGTGTCGAAGATGGTACCGACATCCGACAAGGGCCGCTTCTACGCTTTCGGCCGCGTGTTCTCCGGTACCGCCAAGTCTGGCCTCAAGGTTCGCATTCAGGGCCCCAACTACATCCCGGGCCAGAAGACCGACTTGTTCGTCAAGAGCATTCAGCGCACCATCCTTATGATGGGCAAGTACACCGAGCCCATCGAGGATGTGCCGGCCGGCAACATCCTGGGTCTCGTCGGAGTCGACCAGTTCCTACTCAAGTCTGGCACGCTCACCACCTCCGAGACGGCACACAACATGAAGGTCATGAAGTTCTCCGTCTCGCCCGTCGTGCGCCGCTCCGTCGAAGTCAAGAACGCGTCGGATCTGCCGAAGCTCGTCGAAGGTCTCAAGCGCTTGTCAAAGTCCGACCCGTGCGTGCTCACCTACATCTCGGAGTCTGGCGAGCACGTCGTGGCTGGCGCCGGAGAGCTCCATCTGGAGATCTGCTTGAAGGATCTCGAAGAAGACCACGCTGGAGTCCCACTCCGCATCTCCGATCCCGTGGTGCAGTACCGCGAGAGCGTCGGTGCCGAGTCCAGAATCACTGCGCTGTCCAAGTCACCGAACAAGCACAACCGTCTCTACGTCATTGCTGCACCATTGTCCGAGGAGGTTTCCAAGGACATCGAGTCCGGCAAGATCGGCCCGCGTGACGACTTTAAGGCTCGCGCTCGTATCCTCGCCGATGAACACGGATGGGACGTCACCGATGCACGGAAGATCTGGTGTTTCGGTCCCGACACCAACGGTGCCAATCTGCTCGTCGATCAGACCAAGGCAGTGCAGTACCTGAACGAGATCAAAGACTCTGTCGTTTCCGGATTCCAATGGGCGACAAAAGAGGGTCCAGTTGCGGAAGAGCCGATGCGCAGCGTTCGCTTCAACATCATGGATGTCACGCTGCACGCCGACGCCATTCACCGTGGTGGTGGACAAGTCATCCCGACGGCACGTCGCGTGCTTCTCGCCGCCACCCTCCTTGCCGACCCCGGTCTCCTAGAGCCCATCTTCTTGGTGGAGATCCAGGTCCCGGAGCAGGCCATGGGCGGCATCTACGGCGTGCTCACGAGGAGACGTGGACACGTCTTCGAGGAGTCGCAGCGTCCCGGCACCCCGCTGTTCAACATCAAGGCCTACCTGCCCGTCAACGAGTCCTTCGGCTTCAACGCCGATCTACGCGCCGGCACCGGTGGGCAGGCGTTCCCGCAGTCCATCTTCGATCACTGGCAGATTCTGCCCGGTGGTAGCCCGCTCGACAAGACGACGAAGCCGGGTATGGTGACGGAGGACATGAGGAAGCGGAAGGGTCTGAAGCCGGAAGTGCCGGGCTACGAGAACTACTACGACAAGTTGTAAGCGGAGGGTACGATGTAGGGGGAGTGGATAGACGAAGCAGGTATGGGGGGGGGGGCGCTGATAGGAGAGGCGAGCATTTGCGGGCGGGTGTCAACTCGAGGAACGACTTCCCGCGTGTCTACGAGATACGGACGAAGTGCTAGATACCATGTCATCGATGGCGCTCCTGCATGGCATGAGAGAAAAAGAGAATAGAGAGGTATAGGGAGGGATGAGCAATGATTTTTTTTCCATCTGTTCGTGTCTGTTGCATGGTCGGTAGGATCTCGAAGCCATCCTGCATCATGCCTACAACTCGTCAATGTCCGAAAGATGTGCTGTTGTATACATGTAGACTTCCGTCATGTCGCCTCTATATGCCTGATCATGAAGAAGACTCGATGCCGTGATCACATGCGCGGCGCCAGCATTTGCACGTGCGGCGGGTCGGGTGTACGCGCGCTGGCGGCGGCGGCGGCGGCATGACGATTGTTTGGAACATCCACATGCAGATCCAGTCGTCTCTTCGTAAACCTGACGCCTGAAGTCGGGAACATCACGACATTGACTGGGCGTGTGTGTGCCTTGGTATTGCTGTTAGAGACAAACTGGAGCTTGCCAAAGATGTGGCAGTAGCTCGACTGGTCTACACTCCCTCGCCCGCCTTCGCCAACCCATCGTCCACCCCAGTCAACACCCACCATGCGGACCACCCCACCCCCCACCCTCACCATGACCGGCGGCGACCTCGACATGCCCGGCGGCACCGGCTCAGGCTTCGGCCGTATCGTCCTGATCCTCAGCGGCTGCTCAGCCCTCCTCGCCACCCTCCTCACCCTCATCACGACGCTCGTCCACCTCAAACAATACCGCAAACCCCTGCTCCAGCGCCACGTCGTCCGCATCTTCATGATGGTGCCGCTCTTCAGCGCCGCGTCGTGGGCCAGCCTCACGAGCTTGAAAGTCGCGTTCTGGGTCGACCCGTTCCGCGATGTGTATGAGGCGTTTGTGCTGTACACGTTTTTTCAGCTGCTGATTGCGTATTTGGGCGGGGAGAGGAGTCTGATTATTATGATGCATGGGCGGAAGCCGGTGAAGCATTTGTGGCCGATGAACCATGTGTTTGGGAAGGTGGATATCAGTGATCCGCACTCGTTCCTGAGTATCAAGAGGGGGATTCTGCAGTATGCGTGGTGGAAGCCGGTGCTGTCCATCGCGACCGTCATCATGAAGGGGACGGGCACGTTCCACGAGGGAGTCATCAGCTGGACGAGCGGGTACTTGTGGACGAGTATCATCTACAACGTCAGTATTTGCTGGAGTCTGTACGACCTGGCCCTCTTCTGGGTATGCATGAGCACGGACTTGAAGCCGTTCAGACCCATGCCCAAGTTCCTCTGCATCAAGGGCATCATCTTCGCCTCCTGGTGGCAGGGCTTCTTCCTGTCCATTCTCGTCTGGCTGGGCGCGATTCCGAGTTATGGAGGAGGCTACACCGCCGACAATCTTGCGGCGGCCATCCAGGATGCGCTGATCTGCTTCGAGATGCCGCTGTTCGCTATCTCGCACTGGTTCGCGTTCAGCTATACCGACTATGCGGACCGCACCATCTCTGACGCGAGGATGCCGATGCGTTTTGCTGCCCGCGACGCGTTCGGGCCTCGTGATCTGATCGAGGATGCGAAGGAGACGTTCCGGGGCGATAAGTATGAGTACAGGGACTTTGACGCCGAGGATAACGTGCTTGCGCATGAGGAGAGTGCAAGCAGAACGGCGAGAATGGCGGAGGGAATGCGGTATGAGCGGGGCGGAAAGGGTAAGTACTGGATCCCAGCCCCTGGACGTGCGAACGACAAGCAGCCGCTGCTGTCGAGGTGGGCGGATAGCCATGCGCGGACTATGAGTCCCGGCGGCGGAGGCCGGTCTACAAGCCGTGGGAAGAACGGCGGGAATGGTACGCTTGACTATGGCACGACAAGAGAGCCAGAAGAGCCGCAGTTGGATGCTGAGGAGGAGCGACTGTATCAGAACGCAAGAGCGCTGGAATTCGGTGACTGGAATTACCCGGTCATCAACACGCACTACGCGACCGAGGAGGACAGACTGCGAAGCGACCCGAACATGATCAGCGCATCCACCAACCGCGCCATCCTGCAGCCCGGCAAAGCAAACCGAGAGCGCCGCAAGAGCCGCATCCAGCATATCCAGGCCGACGTCCACCAGCACAACGACCCGAGCAAACACCACCGCGACAGCGCCAGCAGCGCCGAAGGCTCCGGCGTCCTCGGCAAAGGCAAAGAAGCGCTCTCCCACCTCCCCCTCGTCGGCACACTGCTCCGCCACGACTCCGCGGACTCCGTCGCATCGCACTCTTCGCAGCTCGTGGACCTGGTCGTCGAAGACCGGGTCGCGGAGAGTATCGAGCGCGTGCGGGCGCGGAAGGAGGGCGGGGGCGGGTGGAATTCGGTCGAGCAGAGACACTTTGTCAAGACGTTTCCGGGGGATGAGGCTGCGGAGGAGGTGCGGCAGGGGTTCAATCCCGATGTGCCGGCGACGGGGGTTGTGGGAACGAGTCATGATTTGGATGATCCGTTTCGGGTTGAGGATGATGAGGAGGTCGAGGGCAGGGATGAGGCGGGACAGGAGCAGGTGTGGGGGGAGAGGAGGTATGGGGATGATGATGAAGATGGGGGGGAGGGAGGGAAGGGTGGGAAGGATGAGGAGGGGCCGTTTGAGGAGGAGAGGGATGTGTGGAGGAAGTCGTAGAGGGCATGAATGGGGTATGGATAGGGTGTGCAGGGCTTAGCGGTGGTGTTCGAGGTGCACGGCTTTTGCTTCGCAGTGTGTTCGGTCTTGTAACGGCCTTCTGTTCTCTTACTTGCTCGATACTCTCCACTGCGCTGCTTACCTCTATACGTGGTCGAATCCGAATTCTCTACAGCCACGCTGGTCGCACACGCCGCGCGAGACGTAAGACATTGTGACCGCCAAGACTTCTTCTGTGGCGCGGCTATCTCACACGATAGTCGAGGCAAGACTCGCTTTCTCCGCTCTCTCCCAAGCTCCAAACCCACGCCGCAACGCCTTCGCTGCCCAAAACGCACGACCATCCCTATCCGTCGCGACTCCATGTCGAGACACACTCTCGCTCACTTCGCAAAGCCATCGCTCCCCCGCCTCGCCATACCCGCAATCTCACCCATCTCACTCCTCCTTCTCCCCTTCCTCTCCCGCTCCCGCTCCCTCCCCTCATCAACCCCCACCTCCCTAAACCCCAACACATCCCTAATGACCTCCAGCCTCCCACCAGTGCTCCGCCGCTTGAATTCCTACCCCAAACCCGCGAGCGCACCAGCCATCTGCTGCCGATCATACTTGACATACTTGCCCTTGCCCTTATCCACCTCGTGATACCTTTCCCAAAATCGATTGTACAGCGGCTCGATGAAATTCTGCACGTCCCTGCCCAGCGCCCGCCGGACCTCGGCCTCCATTTTGTACGCCTTGTGCTTCGCGACGAGGTCGTCGAAACTGGCGTTGAAGTTGCGGAACTTCTCCTTAATTCCGTCTTTGTCTTTACTATTAAGCGCTTTGAGAATCGCCCCGCTATCCACCGCCGCCCCCGTAGAAGGCGGCCGCGGCGCTTTCGCCGTGAATTGCACATCCAGAAGGTGCGTGGAGGGCTCTTTCCAAGCGTCAATGTACGCCTGCGTCGCTTTCTTACGCCAGGCGTCGAGTTTCGGCTGCGCGGAGGCGGCGAGCAAGGGCTCGAGCTCCGAGGTGCGGATCATGCGCTCGGCGACGCAGACGTTGTTGGCGAGAAAGACGCCCTGGAGGCTGCGGCCGCGGAGCAGGCTGCGGCTGCGGGCTTCGAGGGCGCCGAGCAGGGTGTCGAGGGTGTCGGCCGCGTAGTGGGCGAAGAGGGTTTTGCCGTCGGCGCCGACGTCGAAGGATTTGATGGTTGGGATCGAGGTGGTGGAGCTGGTGGAGCTGGGCGCGGACCAGCCGCCGTCGCCGAGGCTGCGCATGATGCTGCTTAAAGGTGGGAGGTAGGCGGTCATGAGCTGGAGCCGCGTCATTACCTCGGCGGTTAGCGGGATGGAACTGCCGTCTACAGGCAGAGCCTGCATTTGCTGGACTTTGGTGCGGGTGTCGTTCAGCAAGAATGAGAGGGAGGACTTTGCCGTCTCGCGGCCCGGCCTCAGTGCTTCGGATAGAGCGTATTTGAGCTCGTCGGTCTTGCTTTCAAGCTGGTGCGACATACTTGATACGACCTCGATGATCTCATAGGCGAGGTAGCAGTCCGTGAGCATGTTCTCCCGGACATGCGCATCCAGATCACGCAGCGTTGATGAGAAGTCCGTTAGCGAGCTCAGGCACGTCGCCTGCATCACGGCACTTGTTTCATCGCGACTGAAGATGTGGCCAATGTTGTCGTACTCGGCGAGGTACATACCTTGCAGACCTTGCGCGTACGAGCCGATGCCGTTGCTGCCCTGCCTATAGATGGCACTTGCATCAACTTTCCGCGCGGTCGACTTTGACGCTGTTGCCAAGTTCTGCAGGGACAGCATGATGTACTGGCCACGCTCGTGCGCATACACCTTGGCGGATGGCGGTAGGTCACCAGGCTGAGTCGCGTACGAGGAGTACTTTGCAATGTGCTGATTGACGGTGCTCAGTCGCCCGGACTTGGTAGAGCTGATGCGAGGGTAGTCTTTGCCGGTGGTGATCTGCTTCAATGGCTCAATGGGCTGCGAGTCCTCACGCAGCATGTCGCGGAAGACTCCCTCCAGATTCTCTGTGCCAATACGCAGTAGTTCCGTAAGCTCCAAGATGGTTTGCTGATTGGCGCGCATATTGGTCTTCTGAAGGTTTCGCAGAGCCTGGCTCGTTCGTTCCATACTGCTGATGTACTCCTGCAAGCCCACCCTGTCCGGCCGACTTCGCAGTATCCGCTCCTCCCTATCGCGCATGTCCAACGGTTCTCGGAACCTATCGATGGCCTCCTGTATCCGGGTGATATTGGCGTTCTGCGTCTGAAGCCGCTGGGTATTACCGTAGACCGGCCCTATCGCATCTTGCACTGTCCGCCCGGATTGCTCCAGCCGCGCCATGGATGCTTCCATCTTCCTCGTCACCGCCTTCATCTTCTTGACGTTGGCGAAGAGGACCTCGACCTCAGCCGACTCCTCGGCGTACGCGGCACGTCGTGCGATCATCTTGGTGTGTTCCTGTTGTGGTTGACGGTGTGCTGCTCTACTCCACTGTCCCCTACCTTGCTCCTACACTCGACCCATGCCGAGTCGGGTTTCGATGGCAGCAGTGGTACTGGCGCGACTGCGGTGTAGTGACCATCTGAGCCTACTGAATGTAATACTTAACCCCCTGCGTTGTTGTGTGTCGCTGGCCGAGGCATCCTCGAAGTCGAGATGCGGGTGCGCATATGTAGACAGCGGCCCGCGATCTCCATTGCAGCGGGGCTCGTGCCGAACCTTGTCGTCACTATGACAAGCGAGTCGCACGTGCCTAGCGCATGCACACTCGACCCCCTGGTGTCGCGAGAAATACTTGGTCCTCACGTCTTGTCCCATTATTGCACATTCGCCACGTCCTTCTCTTCGCTCGGCTGCTCCACCTCGCGTACGGCTGATCTCTTTGTTCTGTCCCACCCCAGGATTTCGTACCCTTCCTGATTATGTCGATACTTCACCATGCACCGCGCGATTAGATGGCACCACATCGGTGCCAGAAGGCGGCAGTATGCCTTAGGTACTACTCTCGGCGCCTCTGCCGTGGTAGCATACCATGCCTGGAGCGGTCCAAGGCTACTACTGGCGGATAGTACAACCGAGGACTGGAGTTCGCCGCCTACGATTGTCGCGAATAACCAGACCTTCTCCGGTCACGCGCAGAGATTGGGGGACGCCGCTGGTCGGATCAATGTCTTGCAGATCGCGCCACCGCGTACGAGTAAAGACACATCGCCACCATTCCAGACTGAAGGGCATTCGAGTCTCGACGTGAAGGTTAACCTGCTAGACTCTCCCTCAGCATGGAGCAACGTCACCGACAGCGTCGCGGCCGTCGGTGCCACCATCACTGGCTTCGACTTCGCTTCTGTTCGCGAGAAAATCACAGGCGCCATCGTGCCATCATGGGTCCGGATGCTTCCGGGCTATATTCACAAATTGCAGGATGAACTGTCCATGGCGCCCTGGTCGCTGTCTTGGGAGATTTGGGAGGAAGCGCATAATCCCGAGATCAACCCGGAGATCACCTGGGAGGCGAACGTGAGGATTTCGAGCGAGCTTTGTGCCGAAGAGAAGACTTTCTTGCGCAATCGACGACGGCATACTGCCAAGGCTTTGGCGCGTTACCTGGGTGTACCGGAGTCTGAGCTTCATCCGGAAGATGTACCTGTTATTGGGATGTGCGGCTCTGGTGGCGGCTTGCGAGCACTTGTCGCAGGCGCGGCATCTTTCCTGTCCGCGGCCGAGGATGGCCTGTTCGACTGCGTTACGTACTCTGCTGGGGTCAGCGGAAGCTGTTGGCTGCAGACGTTGTACTATTCATCCATCGGACAACAAAGCCATGCGACGATACTAGACCACCTGAAGAACCGAATCGGTGTCCATATTGCTTCACCGCCGGCTCTGCTTGCTTTAGTCGGTCAAGCACCAACGAACAAATACCTCCTCAGTGGACTTGTGGAGAAATTGCTCGGCGTACCGGACGCAGACTTCGGCCTTGTTGATATCTACGGCTTGGCACTTGCCGCTCGTCTCTTAGTACCGAATAACGAGCTACGTATCAGCAGCTACGATCTAAAGATATCCAACCAGCGACTATACACGGACGCGGGACAGCAGCCGTTGCCTATCTATACGTCCGTGCGTCATGAGATCCCGGACTCGGCGGGCAAAGTGGAAAGCATGGCTCGAGATGCTCGCTTCACGACCAAGCACTTCGATTGGTTTCAGTGGTTCGAATGGACGCCGTACGAGTTCTTCTGTGAGGAGCTGGATGCCGGTATACCCACGTGGGCGGTTGGGCGGCAGTGGGACGCTGGGCACGGGAAATGGCGCGAAAACGGCTTTGCACTGCCGGAATTGCGCATCCCACTCATGATGGGTAAGAGTGAAGTCTACATACCTTTAGTGAGACTGTGATGACTGACACTTCTTGTTTGCGCAGGCATCTGGGGCAGTGCCTTCTGCGCGACCCTCTCTCACTACTACAAGGAAATCCGACCCATCATCAAGGCTTCAGGACTCGGAAGCCTCGACGCTCTTCTAAGTGGCAAGAACGAGGAGCTTGTCAAAGTACATCCTGTGGACCCGGCCGTCATTCCCAACTTCGCTCTGGGCCTGCGCGATCAGCTTCCCGCAGCCTGTCCCGAAAGCATACACCACGCCACTCATCTTCAGCTCATGGACGCTGGCATGGCTAACAACCTCCCTATCTACCCTCTGCTGAGACCCGGGAGAGACGTCGATGTCATCATCGCCTTCGATGCCTCCGCGGACGTGAAGGGCGACAACTGGATCAAGGTCACGGACGGATACGCTCGACAGCGCAACATCAAAGGCTGGCCCATGGGCGCCGGGTGGCCACCATCAACCAATACCGACGAGGCCACCATCCAAGAACTCGACGAAGCCTCCCAAGCCAGTGCCGAAACGCCCCCAAAGCCTGCAGCCGGCACCTCGAAGTACCTCAAACCGCCCCACAAGGAGCTGGGCTACTGCACAGTCTGGGCCGGCACCAAAGAGGAAAACCACGAATACATGGACGACCCTCCGCACGCCCTCATCGACACCGCAGCTGACCACCACCACCTCGCCGCCCGCAACGCGGGAATCGCCGTCATCTACTTCCCCTTCCTCGCCAACAACGAAGTCCCGGGTGTGGATCCGCTGAAAGCGGAGTTCATGTCGACGTGGAATTTCGTTTACACACCGGAGGAGATTAATAGTGTGGTGGCGTTGGCGAGGGCGAATTACCGGGAGGGGAGGGAGAGGACGAAGAGGACTATACGGGCAGTGTGGGAGAGGAAGAGGGCTCGAAGGTGGGAAAGGGAGGAGGAGGAGAGGGAGTTTGAGAGGAGGGTGAGGGTTCGAAGGGGGTGCGGGGATACGGGGTATTGGGACAATTTCAGTTGAGGGCATCATACTGCTCCTTAGGCTGTGCGAAAGATGGTTGGATGGGACACGTGACGAGATGGGACAATGTGCCGGACAAGGCACGTGAGGCGGCTCATATAATCGAACTGGCGTACTCATGCCATCGGAGGCGTCGCGGCTCACGATAAGGTACTCCGTCCCTATCTTGGTTCTACTGTAGTCGAGATCGCATGCTGCCGTAATGATTTACCTCGTGTTCGGGGAAGAGAGACAAGGTGCGGGTACACGTTCTTGACAGTAGTTTCATTACCGTGTGCTCGTCTGGATTTACAATCGGAAGGGCAATAGTGGGGAGAGAGGTGTGATCGCGTTTATTAGAAATTGCGGAGTCGCAGTTTCAGGTTCGGGAGGCGCAGAAGCCGCACCGCACCGCCGCGGGAACCCCTGCTCGTCCCTTCATTCACGGGTCCCCTTTCCACTTTCCCTTTCCACCACACGTTTGCTGCAAGGCTGCGACTTCCATCCCCTCCACTCCACTCCACTTCCCTCCCCGCCGCCGCCCCGAACATCCCCCCCCTCGAAGCCTAGGGGTATTGACCACCGCCCCGCCAAGCGACACCGACAGCGACATCATATCGATATCCCAAGTTGAACGTGCCTGTCCGGTCAAGCAGCGCTTTCCGGTACCTTAGTTGGTACGACGCAGCTGGCAGAATAGGCCGAATTTCTGGTAAGGATCGAGGAAGACGGCGCGTGGCGCATCATTGCCTGCGCTTGCTACATCACCGCCATACTTCATGCTTCACTGAGCTCGTCTGACTCCTGCGCGCCTGCCACAGATTGCCATTGAGAAGGCGCACCACGCTCACCCACCCACCCACCTAAACAAACCGGACCTGCTCCACGATGGGTAAGCCTTCCACCACCTCCCCTCCCCCCATCCTCTCCCACCCCTTCGCCACGCCTATCCATTCGCGCGCTCGCCGCCGCCGCTACCCAGAGGGACATCAAGTGCATACATGCCGAGGACGTCGTGGCCCGCCATGTCCTCAACCACGAGCAACGTCTCCCTCACCAGCACCGTCGAGACCGGCGTCACCGTCACTGCCAACATCGGCCGCCCCGTCCGCCCCGGCTCCAGCGACCTCAAGGTCAACCACGTGCGCATCACCTCCTGTACTAACGCCCGCCCAGCCACCACAGCTAATGGCAACCTGTCCTCCTCCGCACCCCCGAACCGTGCCTCCCCCATCCCGAACCAATCATCAAACCAATCAACCTACATCCCCAACGGCAAGCCCACGTCGCCGCTCGTGTCGACTAGTAATCCCATGCCCAACGGCGGCTCGCCCGCTCCCCAGACCGTGACCTCCAAGGACCCCAAAGCGGCTGCGCAGGCGGCGTCGGATATGAGGAACATTGTGCGCAGGAAGCTTACGGGATACGTGGGGTTTGCCAATCTGCCCAACCAATGGCATCGCAAGAGTGTGCGGAAAGGCTTCAACTTCAACGTTATGGTCGTTGGTGAGTTCACACGGTGTATGTAGATGGATCTTGGCATTGGGCTAACATGCGGTGCAGGTGAATCCGGCCTGGGCAAGTCGACACTGGTCAACACTCTTTTCAACACCTCGCTCTACCCGCCCAAGGAGCACAAGCAGCCCTCGCTCGACTTCGCGCCCAAGACCGTCAGCATACAAAGCATCAGTGCTGATATCGAGGAGAACGGCGTCCGCTTGCGTCTAACTGTCGTGGACACACCGGGCTTTGGCGATTTTGTCAACAACGACGACTCGTGGAGGCCGATTGTGGAGAATATCGAGCAGCGATTTGATGCGTACCTCGACGCTGAGAACAAGGTTAACCGCATGAACATCGTCGACAACCGCGTGCACGCCTGTGTCTACTTCGTGCAGCCCACTGGCCACTCGCTCAAGCCGCTCGATGTGGAGGTGATGCGCAGGCTGCACACCAAGGTCAACCTCATCCCGGTCATTGCCAAGGCGGATACATTGACGGACGACGAGGTCGCCAACTTCAAGCAACGTGTAAGTCACGCACGAATAGCTCGCCACGCGTACCGTCCTGCATCACTGACGCCGCCCTCTAGATCCTTTCCGACATCCAGCATCACAACATCCAGATCTTCGAGGGACCCCGATACGAGCTGGACGACGAAGAGACCATCGCGGAGAACAACGAGATCATGTCCAAAGTCCCCTTCGCCGTAGTCGGCGCCAACACCGAAGTCCAAACCCCCGAAGGCCGCAAAGTGCGCGGTCGCCGCTACCCCTGGGGCGTGATCGAGGTGGACAACGAAGAGCACTGCGACTTTGTCAAGCTCCGCCAGATGCTGATCCGCACGCACATGGAAGAGCTGAAAGAACACACCAACAACTTCCTCTACGAGAACTACCGCAGCGACAAACTGCACTCGATGGGCGTCGCGCAGGACCCGTCGGTGTTCAAGGAGGTCAACCCCGCCGTGAAGCAGGAGGAGGAGCGCAGCTTGCACGAGCAGAAGCTGGCGAAGATGGAGCTCGAGATGAAGATGGTGTTTCAGCAGAAGGTGCAGGAGAAGGAGAGTAAGCTCAAGCAGAGCGAGGAGGAGTTGTACGCGCGCCATCGGGAGATGAAGGAGCAGTTGGATCGGCAGCGGGTGGAGCTGGAGGAGAAGAAGGGGCGGATTGAGACGGGCCGGCCGGTGGAGGAGAAGGGGACGCGGAAGAAGGGGGGGTTTTCGCTCAGAGGGTAGGTGGAGGGTGATGGTGGTGGTGGTGGTGGTGGGTGAGACTGTGCTGGGGTGGTCGCTGCGTGAGGTGCGGGCTGGGTGTCTGGCTGGTCCGCCTTTTCCGCGGTTGCTTTGGTACGGGATACTCCTGTGGGCCGGGCAGAGGCACGGGCTCACCTTATCACCGCGGTGTGTGGCAGCTAGCAGCGGGATCGGACGAAGGACGAAGGACGAGGACGAGGACGAGAAAAGCCTTCGGGCGTGTGTGCGTGCGTACGTGCGTGCGTGCATGCTGCGGAGCTAGACAGAGACGTTGGACCGACGAGGTGACTGGCACGGACGTGGGCGTGAGTTGGCAGGAGTCCCGGGCTGAATCACAGACAAGTCTTCTAATGTGACTAATTCCTTTCCGCATTCGGATCAACACATATGCTTGTTCCTACAGATCGCAGCGGAGGCTGTCCATACATTTTTCTCTCTCTCTCTCTCTCTCTCTCTTTCTTCTCGTCGTTTGATCAGTGCTTTGACCAGGGGCTATGAGGGATTGGTCGCGACCTCTGCAAGTCGCCCCCGGACCGGAATGGATGGTGAATTGGCAGCGTCCGGTGATGAGATTTGCCTCTGGAACTGTCCCGGGGATCACGGTATTATTAGTGATACATGTCCGCATCTTGCAGAGCTGTGGCTGATTGAAAACATAGCCCACCACCCGAAGAGTCGGTAAGCGGGAGTAATAACAAGCACGAGTGAAGGGCCGTAGCCCCCCATCCAAACATCAACACAACCCCGCCGACACCCCTCGCCGCGAAGGTAGTATGCCCGACCGACCGACCGACCGACCAATCGACCGAATGCCTCGCCAAATCGCTCGATATAATGTTGTACATGCTTTGGTTTTGGAGCCGGTGGATGTGATGTTCAATCCACTTTCGCCGCTGCTGCAGGGTCCACCGCCCCCGAACGAGCGGCTGTTTCTGTGCTGGTGATGGAAGTCGCAGGTGGACTCGCAAGCGGCGAGTTCTGTGCTGGACTGTGCGCGAGTGCGCTGGATGCTGTGCTGCCGTTTTGTGCGGAGGGGCCGGGGTGGGACATGTCGATTACTTGGCGCTCTGATCGTTTGGTCAGCATAGTTCGGTGGTTGAGTCTTCATGCTGCTCTTCTTTATCCACGGCCGCAGACGGCTGGATTCGAAGCGCAACATTGCTAGGCAGAGTGGAGACACCAGTCATGCAGACGACTTACCTAGTTCGCGAATCCTCGCCTTCAGCATCTGGTTCTCCCGCGTCAACGTCTGCGTCTCCGCCTGATAGAACGCGCACTCGTCCCTCGTCCCGCCCAGCAAGAAATCCTCGGTCAGAGGGCCCAGGTTAGCGGAAACGGGGCGTAAAGCGGGCGAGCCACTCCGACTACTGGTGCCTGCATTCGACAACCTCGCCGAGCTCTGCCGGGAGAGAGAGTGCGGTCTGTTGAAGTGGGTGTGTGCCGGCGCGTGCTGCGGGAGGCCGTTGGAGAGCGAGACTGAGCGTGGGGAGGATTGCTCGGTGAGGTTCGTGCTGGCTGGGGTGTGCAGGGTGGATGGTGGGGTGGGGAAGTGGGTTTGCTCGGTGGATGTGGGGGATGGTTCGGAGGGGAGGTGTTGTTGCTGCTGTTGCTGTCGTTGCAAGGTGGCCAGCTGCTCCTGTTGAATTCGGATCATCTGTAGCAGCCGGTTGACTTGGGCCTCCTGCTCGCTCTCGAGCTCTTGGTGCAGTTCTCCTAAGCTGGGCTGGCGGTGGTGGTTTGGGTCGGCGGTTGCGAGGGCGGTGGAACGACGGGCGGATCGCGGAGAGCTGCCGTTGCTGTTGCTTTGCTGTAGCTCGCCCGGAGCGGGCATGGTGGGGTCGTTGATGCTGAGGTTGTTCATCAAGCTGGACCGGCGACGTTCGATGTTATGGAGGGGGGAGTTGTTGCTGGGAGTGCGGTGCAGGCCGCGATTGATTGTGACGGCAGCCTGCAGGGAGGACAGAGGTGGGGACCTCGGTGAGGGTGGACTGTTGCGGAAGGAGTCGGCATTGTGGAAGGAGATGCGGCGAGGCGGCTGTGGTGTGATGGTGGGTGTTGTGGGGGTGGCCGAAGCGGTGGTGGGCGAGTCCGGGAGGGAGTTGACATCCGGCATGGCTGTTTGACTACTGATGCGGATGGGGGAGTTGCCGTGGTGCAACAGTCTGAAAGGGGGGGGGGGGGGGGGAGTGCAGGTGTAGACAATCTTTGGTCGTCACCAGGCGCAAACACTCACGAACAAACACCTCATCAGACAAACACCTGCCATTATTTAATGCAATCCATCATTCCATGCCATACTGTACATGTATGCACTTCACCCCGCTTCCACGCGCACCTGCAGCCTGCAGCCCACCCACCTCGTGGACCGACCCGCGCATTGCATTGCATTGCTTCCTGCACTACCGACATTGAATTCGGACAGAAGCCAAATGTAATATAATAATAACATTGTCCATCACACCCTCTGCCCTTATTGTTGGCGGGTGGAAGAGGCATCACTCGGCATCCCGAGGTCGCCACTACATCTCAACACCGGCAGCACGCGGTGGGCGGGCGACACGATCGGGTTTCGGTCGGGCTCGTCGCTGGCGATGAGTGACCATCGGCAAGCCGACGCCCCCCTGTGCGATGTCACCGCCGATGTGATGGGCCATGGCGGCGGGGGACATGGGTGTCTGGTTGTGTCCGTCCGGCGACCGAGGTTGGCACTTCTCGAGCCCCTGGTCCGGCTTGCGCGTTTGCACGAGCGCTGCACCCGAGATGATCAAGGGAGGAAGGACCTGGAGGACTGGAAGAAGACTCGAGTCGGACTTCCGCACCCTTCCTTCCGCTTGGATTGAAACAAATGGAACATGGACGTTCATGTCTGCTTTGGTGCATCAATCACCCTCGGCTCGGCCATCAACCCCCGATCCCGGCCAAAGGCGGGCTCGAGGCTCGAGCAGTGGTGGGCTGGTGGGCGGCTCCCGTCTAGACTTTGGCCCGTTGTGACGGCCGGCGAGCTAAAAGTCATCACGCCCAGCGCCATTCTCTGCATCGACTCCTATTGGACACCACCGCCCAACATGACCCAAACCAACAACAAAACATGAAAGACATGTACCCACCAGTAGTGCCACCCCGCATCCATATCTCTCCCCACTCCCCACGCGCGACCCAACACAAATGCCACTACTACTCTATGTACTCTGCACACTCCTTTGTTTGCCCGCCTCGAGCCAACCAACATATTATTATACTGGATGCCGCACCGTGCCTCCACACCACTCGCTTCTCCGACACTACCATCGCCACCCCGCCCGTTGCAGCATAGCCCAAGCCACCGGGTCCCACTTCCCAATCTACGCGTAACGGCCGTGCTGCCGGCCCTGCATCGGAACCGCGACCTCAAGACTCGACGCCCTGGCAAGAAAACGACCTGACCCTGCCATCTGCTGCTCGTTTCATCTCATGGATGTCGGTAGTGCTGCTGAACGCGACTTCAACCCTTCTCCTGGAGAGGTGCTGGCGTCCTCAACATCATCCCCAGAGGCGGCGACTACCGTCAACATCCGAACAAGGCGACAAAGCGTACGGTTACGGCGATCTCAGCTGCTAGACCACCACAATGCTCGACCGACGTCGCCCGTAACGGAGCCCAAGCCGGGACCTCACCTGCAATCTCGCCCATCCAAGATGTCGTTGTTCGGTCTCTTCAGCAGGCCCAAGGTCGAAAAGGCGCGTGGCTACGCTGAACAGGGCCTGACCGCGCCGGCGACCCTCAATCTCAAGCATGCCAATGCCTCGAAGATGACCTTCACCGCGCGGTCCGAACATGAAGACGTCGTTGGCGAGATGCATCCACGCACCCCAAGTGCCTTCTCTTTTCGAAATCACCTCGCCCGCCCGCCCTCGAGGGCGACAGAGCGGGCGCCAACCCCGGCGCCCCCGTCTGGGAAAGGTATTCCGTTCGAAGCACCACCGCTGTTTCAAGCATATCCACAGTCGATCAAGCAGGCCACACTCCAAGTCTCGACCATGACCGCGGAAACAGTCTTGCAGAAGAGCAAGAACCGGAAGGCCGGTGGACTCTCGGTAGAGCCGCCGCCGCGAGGCAGCACTGACGACCGAGGTAGCATCGAGACGAGGCGCACTGCAAAAACAACATTCCGGCATGTTGCCAACGTCTCGATTGGACACCTCGAACTTCCGAAGAAGATCCTGGTGCTGGTTGCTTCGGGGTATCTGCTACAATACGCGGAAACGGGGCCGAGCAATCGACTTCCCGAGCGGGTACTGCAGCTTGGAAAAGAATCTGCCGCTTTCGTTTGCGATCTCATACCCGGCAAGCATCATGTGTTGCAGATTTCGCAGGCAGTGGATCAGCACGGTGTACTACTTGCGACTTCAGGCTCGATCTTCTCGAAGTGGAGCTTGCGGAATACAACGGCGAAGCGCATGACGCCTAATCTTCTCTTGGTAATGCACGATGTGACGGAAATGGACAGCTGGATGACGGCAATTCGAGACAAGATTGCGGCACTCGGAGGAGACGTAGAGTCGAGACCAGAGACATATGCAAAGCCAGAGAGGAAGGGTTCACGAGATGAGTCGGAGGAAGCCACCAGAAGCTCAAGTCGCATCCATCGGGCTCAGATGAGAAGCAACCCCAGCAAGGTCTCGCTTGTGAGCACGACCATCGATGAGTCGCCGGACAGTCTAGCAGTTCCCACGCGGCGCATAGAGGAAGATGAGAAGTCGGAAGTTGGCACCATTGATGAGATCGAGGAGGAGGCGGCTCGCTTGACGGAAGAGCCCATGTCCCCTTCGAAACACGAGAACGAAGTCGATGCGCAATCGATGCGCTCAGCCGCAACATCGATGGACCAGCAGCGTCTGAACAGCTTGCGCAGCAGTCAGCGCATCTCTCATTCTACCGTGGCAACCACCATAGGGTCTTCACGGACGAATTCTATATGCGGCTCGCCACCTTCCGAAGACATCATCAACGGTGGCTCGGAGTCTTCGACGGAAAGCCACGAGCCGAAATCGCCATATCGCAGTCTTTCCTCGTACGCCAGCGCGGTTGCGCGTAGACGTACTGCCATGCCTCTGACCAACAAGAAGGATCTAAACTTCCCGTTACCGAACTTGGTTGCGCAGATCAAACCGCAGCCATCTTTGAACGCTGACACCGGGTCGCCGACAACGGGTCGTATGTCGCCGCTGCCCAAGTCGGCATCGCGGCGAAAGCTGGCCGTGGCAGCCAGCGAGCCAGATATGAGAGCCGCGGCTACAAGAGCCAAATACGACTCTCACATGCCGGCACCAGCCACACTCTTCGAAGAGGCCGAACGACCGCAGAGTATTGTCGGCGAGCTGCCATCGCCCCTAGCCCTGACGTCTGAACGTATGCCGAACAGACGGATGTCGTCGCTCATGCAAGGCCGATCGTGTCGGAGACAGTCTCAGCACTCTTTCAGCCTCCCACTCAAGATCAATCCCTCGACGCCGCAGAATAGACCGCCGACTCGGCAGGAGAATCGAGGATCCTTTAACAACGTGGAAGAGGGTAAGGGTGAGCCCCTCGTCCACACCCTGACCGCGAAGATCGATCTCGCGCGAAGTCCTCAGCCCTCTCGAACGCCGTCAGGTAGACTATCGCTCTTTCCATCCCAACTCTCGACTCCGCCCATGCACTCCCCCGCGCTGCCAGACTCTACCCAACAACCCACAACGGCCGCCGCGGCCTCCTACATCCAAACCCAGCAGTCGCACCCCAGAGCCGCCCAAAGACCCACCAGCATGCAAGTCCGCTCAGACCCCGCCCTCTTCCTCCGCGGCCTCCGCATCCGCACCTCCACGCACGGCCCACCTCCCGCCAACGCCGCCGCCGCCGCCACCCAAAACACTCGCTCCTTCGCCGCGCCGCCGATCCGCAGTCTCAAGCCCTCGCGCTCAACCAGCGGCCTCCTCTCCGCCGCGGCAAAACCTCTGCCCTCGCCACAACCGTCCGCATCCTCGCCCACGGACCCTTTCGCCCTCCACCCCACCCCCTCCCTTCCTCACTCAGCCACCGCGGCGGAAGAATCCTCCGACCTCCCCACCCCCCTCCCCTCATCCTCACAAACCTCCCGCGCCCTCTCCCCCTCCCCCTCCTCCTTACGCCCAGCCTCCTCCCGCAGCCCCAGTCGTTCCCGCAGTAGGGGGCTGACCCCGCGGGCGTCGCTGCCGGAATTGGATCTGGGGATTCCCGTCGTGGGGTTGGGACCGCCGGCGCCGCCGCCTAGTGCGCCGTTGCCTACGTTGCCGGTGGGATTGCCGTCGGTGGGGCCGGTGGCGGGGTCGGTGAGGTCGAGAGCGGGGTCGAGGGTCGAGTCGAGGGCGGGATCGAGGGCGGGGTCCAGGGCGGGGTCCAGGGCGGGGAGTCCGATGATGGGGATGTCTGCAGCGCCGATGGCGGGGGTGGGAGGGTTGGGGATTAGGGTCTAGGGTTTTTTTTTGGCTTTGCTGGGGTGACGTGGAGTTGGGGGCTGGGAGATATGGGTGGCTCACGCTGAACGGTCGATTTGGGAATGGATGGGCTTTGGGGTTTGTGGATGGGTTGAGGGGCCGTATATGATACCCATCTGCGTGTTACGTAATGTATGGGCCCAGCTTCGCTCGTCTTGACATCCTGCACGTCGCCCTCATCATTGGATTAAGTCTTTCACTGTGCTGCCATGGCGAGCTACGATCTCTGCGTGCAATCATGTCAACATCGACAGTAAACCCCCCACCCTCCTCGCGTCCCAATTCATTTCGTCATATACAGCACCCGTGATCCCCCAACAAACACAGACAACGCACTACATCGCCACACCCACCTACATGTACCGCCTAGTCTCCCCCTCACACCACTCCCAAAACCTCCCCCCGCCCTCTACATTCCCCTCGATATCCCCCCTCAACACCACAAACCTCCCCCAAGGCCCCACATACCTCCCCCGATTCTCCTCCCTCCCAGCCTCCCCACTCCACCCCGCAAACAGTTCCGTATACGCCCCGAAAACCGTCGGGTAGATCAAGGCTTTAGTAATCACGCGCTCGACAAACGTCTGGTGCCGCTGCAGCTCACTGACCAAGTTACCGGGGTTCCAAGCATTGCTCACGATCCCCGCGGCGTTGCCGTGATGGGTTTGGAACTCGCGGGCGAGCAGCGCGTTGCAGGCTTTGCTCTGCGCGTAGTCGGTGTGGCGGTCGCCGAACACCTTGGGCGCGCCGGTGGAGGGGTCGAGGGTCACGCCGCCTTTGGGCGAGAAGGCCGTGGCGAGGGAGGCGGCCCAGGTCACGCGCACGGAGCCGAGGGGTTGGGAAGCGGCGGTTTTGGCTAGGAGGGGGGTCAGGAGCTGGGTGAAGAGGAAGGGGCCCAGGCAGTTGGTGCCCATTTGCAGCTCGTGGTTTTGGGGCGTGAGGGAGCCCTTGGGAGGGGTCATGACGCCGGCGTTGTTGGTTAGGACGTCGAGGCGCTGTTCGCGGGCGAGGAAGTCCTGGGCCGAGGCTTTGATGGTGGGGAGGTCGGCGAGGTCGAGGTGCAGGAATTCGAGGCGGCCGTCGGAGGTGGGGTGTTGGGATTTGATTTCGGCGATGGCGGTCTGGGCTTTGGAGGCGGAGCGGCCGGCGAGGTAGACGGTGCCGTTTTTGGAGTAGAGGATGGAGGAGAGGGCTTTGCCGCAGCCGGCGTAGCCGCCTGTTACGATGAGGACGCGGCCGGACTGATCGGGAAGATTCTTCTCGGTGAGTGGCGGGGTGCCTATCCAGAAACATTGGAACAGGGCATCTTTGGCGAAGGCGAAGGACATGATGGTGGTTGTGGTGGGTGTGGTGGGTGGGTGTCGGCTTGATGTGGCGATGGATGCGTCGTTGGCGCTCCGGGGCTCGTAATTTCGCAGTTGGAGTATGTCGCTGTCCAGAGCTGGTGGATGATGTCGAAGTGCGAGGGTCTAGGTATATGTTCAACCACTGGCGTCGTCCGTTCTGCTCGTAAGTATTGTACTTTGTCCTATCAATCTGTATGTGTCGATGAAGATGAAGTGGAGGAATTATGGACAGTGACATGCTCCATCTGATGTGCCATTGGAGATTTGACGTCACGGTACATGTGCATGTACTATATTGTGCACGCGCTGGGAATGGATTTATGCACGAGGGCACCCTCTCCGCCATAAGGTATGTACCGTTGTGATACATGTTGCTCGTCGTCAAAGCACTCATCAATCTCTTGCTACGTGATACGTTACGATTCAATAAATGGGATTATACCTGACTGATGTGACATGAACGCAAATGCAATCTTCTACAGTCGGACTGCTAAGCTAGTGACGGACACACCCGGTCCCGTCGCTGCCTTCTCCCGCCCAAAGCGCCATTTCATCTACCTCGACGCGCCAACGCGACCACCACCATTCCAGTTCATTTTCGCCAATCCTCAATCTCTCATAACCCCTTCACCCTCCCACACTCCCCCCAATCGTTTGTACGTGTCTGGGACATGATCACCAAGCACTAACATCACCGCGTGCAACTCTGCTCCGGCATCTACGCGTCGATATCAAAAGACACGGTGGGGCCCACCTCGCTGCAACGACGTGTCGAGCTTTTGCAGCTTCTGCAGCTCCCACACCGACCGTGACGCGGCTACACGCACCATCTCGCGTCCTGACAGCTTCAGCCCAGCATGGCAGACCCAGCAGAAACACTGAACGGACCGCCGCGTCGACCCTCGCTGCTCCCCGCCTTTGAGCCCTTCTCCTCCTCCCCCGGCCTCCCACGAACGGCCAAGCGTAAATTCGACGGCCTAGTCGACGACCGCCAGTACTACCCTACCCCCGTCCCCACCTCCTCAACCGGTGTCCTGCCCTCCTCCCCGCCTTCCGACCCAACGCGTCCCGCTCTCCAACGAGCCGTATCCACCCTCTCCGAACGCGCCCCTCTCACCGACGTCCCAACCCTCGACCTCCCCGCCAACGGCGAGCCCCTCCTCATGGGCCGCTCGAGCAACTCCTCCGACTACCAGTTATCCGCCAACCGCCACATCTCACGCGTGCACGTACGCGCCTCTTACCATGCGGCAGATGCCGAGCAACCGGCGGGGAAAGTAGAGGTGGAGTGTCTGGGGTGGAATGGAGCGAGGGTACACTGCCGAGGCGAAATCGTGGCGCTGGCTAAGGGCGAGTGCTTCGTGTCGGACAAGCCGATGGCGTCGATTATGGTCGACGTGCAAGATACGCGTGTGCTGCTTTTGTGGCCAAAGGGCGGGTCACGCGAGCCTCCGTCGATTGGGTCGAGGTCTCCGTGGCCGGTGGAGTCTCCGACGAAGAGGAGGATGGTGTCAGCGCCGCAGTTCGCGTCCAGCCCGCCGGCTATGTTGCCGCAGAGGCCGCAGTCGCCTGTCTCACCCACGCCGGCTGTTGATGCTCTCGGGTCTACGTTCACGTCCACGCTTCGTGCCGATCAGACGGAAGAGAGTTCTGTCAAGGTGTATGAAGACGGTGCGTCGGAGGATGATGCACCTCGTAGCCACGCACCCGAGCCCGTTGCTACCAAGTCGCCTTCACGATCGGCTTCTATGCCCATCAGTGACCTCGGTAAGAAGTCAAGATCGACGAACGCCTCGGATCCGGAAGAGTTCTCGGAGCACGACGAAGAGAATGACCCTATCGTCCACTCGTTCGGGCCATTCGGTGAAAACCTCCTCGGCCGCTTCCAGTCCTTCCAGCCCACGTCGCCGGAGCGGAAGCGCAGACCACTCAAGCGGTCCTTCAACTCGCCCACCCGCAACGCCTCAGCATCGCACGTCAACCCCAGCCCGATCAAGAACCATGTCATCAACCAGCTGGCGTACTCTCGCGTGCACGCCCTACCGCTGTCCACAATCCACAGCAACCTCCCAGCCGAACTACGCGGCGCCATGGCGAAGCCGTCGGATACCGAGGCAAGCGAGATGCTCAGCTCGGCGGATCTCAAAACCATCCTCGATGGCATCCCGTGCGTTGGAGAGATCAGCCGTGAAGGCAAGGATGCCGCGGGTAAGCTGCTGGAGAGCGAGTTCTACTATGTGCCAGAGATGGACGGCGATGCCATGCGCCGGGAGACGGTGACGCAGAGTCTCGGCAAGACTAGCATTCGCGCGGCGCGGAAGCAGCATAAGGTATGTCGCTGTCGCCAGTGCCCGTCTTGCCCGCTCATCATGCTTACACTATTACGCGCAGCAATACTTTTGGAAGAAGCCGCGCAACTAGGCGCAGCGCAAGCTCGTGCGCCTTTTCCTCATCACCCATGCGCGACATTCCTGTGTCGATTCCCTTCTTGCATAGCGCCGGTGTTGAGTACTCTAACGCGACTGCCACGGCCTTCCGACTGCCTCTGTTTTGCGCACACTGCGCGGCGTTCACGGCGCATCGCATCGCATCGCATCGCTGCGGTCAGCGACCGGGTCGGAGGCGACGTACGGGCGGCGGCGTGGGTAGTTTCTTGTTGGCGCAGTGTCGCGTGGCTGCGGCGATGACCAGCAATGATGGGAAGATCGGCGTTGAGGTGTGAGAAGTAGAGCTGGAGTAGAAAAGTAGGAATGTGATACATCACACAGCGCACACCGATGAGATGACGTTGACAGGTGCGGCCCCGCATTCGGCTCGTGGTTGCCGATGCGCCACGTGCGTGCCGGGCCCGTTATGCAGTTGCCTACTGAACTAGGCCACTAGATCGCCCATCGTCCATCCGTCTCGCCAGTCTTTATTACAAAGTCTGCCTGCTCCACATCTCACAGCTGTACACACATCCCTCACCACCAAACAATGCACCTCCTCACCCTCCTCACCCTCCTAACCCTCCTAACCTTCTCCACCGCCCTCCCCTCCCCTCCCCCATCCCCGCCAAAATCCCTCCCCCTCCTCATCTGGCACGGCCTAGGCGACCGCTACGACGCCGACGGCCTTCACACCGTGGGGACCCTCGCCAACAAAATCCACCCGGGAACCCACATCTACTACATCCGCCTCGACGACGACGGCTCGGCCGACCGCTCCGCGTCGTTCTTCGGGAATGTCTCGGCGCAGGTCGCGAAGGTGTGCGAGGACATCAAGGCGGATCCACAGCTCGCCCAAAGCCTAGATGAAAAGGGGGGGATTCGGGTAGATGCGCTGGGGTTCAGCCAGGGAGGGCAATTCCTGCGGGGGCTGGTGGAGCGCTGCGAGGGGTTGAGCGTGAGGAGTTTGATGACGTTCGGGTCGCAGCATAATGGGATTAGCGAGTTCCAGACGTGCGGGAGCTATGATTTTGTTTGTAAGGGCGCTGTGGCGTTGGTGAAGGGGAATGCGTGGACGGAGTATGTGCAGGGACGGGTGGTGCCGGCGCAGTATTATCGGACGGTTAACGAGACGACGGGGCGGGGTTCGGAGGGGTATTTGGAGGGGAGTGGGTTTTTGGCGGATGTGAATAATGAGAGGAGTGTGAAGAGGGGGGAGTATGTGGAGAGGATTGCGGCGCTGGAGAGGTTTGTTATGTGGGTTTTTGAGGAGGACAAGACGGTGATTCCGAAGGAGAGTGGGTGGTTTGCGGAGGTTAATGGGACGGATGGGGTGGTGACGGGGTTGAGGGAGAGGGCGATGTATAAGGAGGATTGGTTGGGGTTGAGGAGGTTGGATGAGAAGGGCGGGTTGGTGTTTAAGAGTACGCCGGGGGGGCATATGGATCTTAATGAGGGGATATTGGTTGAGGCGTTTGGGGAGTACTTTGGTCCGGAGACGAGCGAGAAGGGTGCTCGGTTGATGCCGCAGATTGGTTTGGTTGGGGATGCACCTGTCTTACGAGAACAAGGGATGCTTTTGGATGAATCGAAGATATATCTGCATTGACTCAAGTACTGTTTGCGAGAAGACTGCGAAACATCAGTGCATGGGAAGTCTCCATACCGATACCCTTGATATGAGTAAGCGAGCGCTGCCCATCGATATACGCCGGAACCCACGACTTCACATTATTGATCAGTAATGCGGCGTCCGAGCGAGCCAGGAATCACTCTTGCACAATGGATCTCAGTTGCCGCTTGTCGAATCTGGCCAAAGTCAACGTACCGGGTTCCGTCCGGTCTTCTACCCATGTGTCCAGCCGCGAGTAAGGTATAGCTCTGCGAGTAATGTCGGACTCAGCATGACAGGGCGCATTACCAAATTACCAAGAGCACCGTTGATCCTCGTCCGCATTCCTTGGCTGGACGGCCTGCTTTGTGAAAGTGTGCGGCTTTTGCGGCCGCTCGGAAATGGATCGTCGTTGTTGTCTGATCATCATCAAGCGTCTGTCCTGCGATTAACTTCAGACTTTGCTAAAGTCCGTGAAGTGGATGCGAAATGTGCGGTACCTACCTTAATGCCGCGGTGGCGTTCTATGTGGGGGCCGCGCGGGGAGAGATCACGTCGCAACGGAGAGTCGAGTATATAATAATTGCATTAGGTTCCCTTGTTTGTGTTTCTCACCTCCCAGATCTCATCCTCAGAAACGCTACCTGTAGTCAAACCCACCACTCTCACAGCAGCCAGCGACCCCAATAACAACTCACCGCAAGCAACTCACTCTCTCCGACACCATGGGTGATCTCTTCGCACCAGCCCCAGAGCCCAAGGTGAGTTCTTCAACATCACACCAGAAACATTGATGCATCGACATGTACTGACGAATCTGGTTGTAGACGGAGTTGGGTCGATTCCGGGTCCTCTCCTCCACCGCCGGTATCCGCGTCTCGGCCCTGCAATTGGGTGCCATGAGCATTGGCGACGCCTGGAGCGGCTTCATGGGCAGCATGAGCAAGGAGCAGTCCTTCAAGCTCATGGACGCCTACTTCGATGCCGGCGGAAATTTCATCGATACGGCCAACAACTACCAGAACGAGCAATCCGAGACCTGGATCGGCGAGTGGATGGAGAAGCGAGGTAATAGAGACTATATGGTCATTGCTACCAAGTTCACCACTCCGTACACGCAGTACAAGGACGGCAAGGGCAAGAATGTCAACTTCAGTGGCAATCACAAGCGGTCGCTCAAGCTGTCGTTGAGGGATAGCTTGAAGAAGCTCAACACTGACTTTATCGATATTCTCTACGTGCATTGGTGGGTTTGGAAGCAATCTCATGAGCCGCATGGTAGCGAGTACTGACATTAATTGGCTAGGTGGGACTGGACGACTTCCGTCGAAGAGCTGATGGACTCACTCGTAAGCAGCGACCAACAGCACCTTCCTCCGCTCTACTAACAATCCACAGGACGAAGTAGTCAAACAAGGCAAAGTCCTCTACCTAGGCATCTCCGACACCCCGGCCTACATCGTCAGCGCCTGCAACATGTACGCGCGCGCCCACGGCAAAACCCCCTTCAGCATCTACCAAGGCCGCTGGAACGTCATGCTCCGCGACATGGAGCGCGAGATCATCCCCATGTGCCGGCACTTCGGCATGGCCATCGCGCCCTGGGATGCGATCGGGGGCGGCAAGTTCCAGACCAAAGCCGCGATCGAGGAGCGCAAGAAGAAAAACGAGGGGCTGAGGAGTATGATGGGGTCCGGGGACCAGACGTCGGATGAGGAGAAGGTCAGCGCGGCGTTGGAGGAGGTGGCCAAGGAGCATGGGGGGAAGAGCGTGACGGCTGTCGCGTTGGCGTATGTCATGAGCAAGTCGCCGAATGTGTTTCCGATTGTGGGCGGAAGGAAAGTGGAGCATTTGATGGATAATATTGAGAGCTTGAAGATCAAGCTGACGGATGCGCAAATTGAGAAGCTGGAGGCGGTCGTGCCGTGAGTGCAGCCTGGCCGTTGTCTGTGGTGGTGCTGATGGCTAATTCATACGGTGCAGATTCGAGCCTGGTTTCCCAAACAACTTTGTTGGCGAGGTAAGAGTGACAGATGTGCCCTCTCGGGGAGAGACCGGAAGGCTAATGCTCTTCGTTTCGAACAGGATCCTCATCTGACCGGCAAATCGGGTTCCTTCCTCATGGCGAGCGCTGCACCAATGGCGTACGTCAAGTCTTCGAAGCCAATCGGGCACGAGTAAAGACGCCGTACTCGTATCTGTCACCGGTCTCGCGTGTAAGCGAGAAGCGTGGGTGAGCGGAGGCCAGTGTGCAAAGAGGTGACGACAGAGCTAGCAAGACATCTAAAGTGGCAACACATTGCCTACATGTTTCCACGTAAATTTCCCAGCCGCAGTGCTTGTATCGTTTGACGCTCGGCAACAAGACGTAGCCGGTCTGTCGAGCACCTCAGAACATCGTCTAATACTCCTTAGCGTGTTCACGCATCAGCATTCAACGCATCCCTGCGATCAGCAAAATGCCTTTTGAGCTCCTCCGCCATCTTGCCCTCCGTATCCCCCAAAATCGTACAAACCAGCGAGTAATTATTAAACAACAGCCTCTCCCGCTTCCTCGCGTCCGCAATCCCCTTACTCAACCTCACCAAAAACGCCTCAAACTCCGCCCGCAACCTCCCCAGACTATGCGACACGGGCTCGTCGTCCCCAGCCTCACTGCTCAGACTCAAAATCCCCTGCGTGAAATTCGCAAACCGCTGCGTCAGCGGGTGCGGGGCCGTGGACTGCGTGTTCGCCGGCGACGCCGTGAGCGCGAGCGCCGACCCCGCGGGTTTGCCGGGAAGCGAGGCGGCGAGTTTACGGATGCTGTCGCAGTGCGCGTCGATGATCTGCTGGAAGCGGGGCCAGAGGAGCATGCTGGTTGCGTTGATGTAGGCGTCCATGGCGGGGACTTTGCGGCGCTGGAGTTCGAAGGCCGAGTGCTGGGTCAGGCGGACGCAGAGGAGGACGCCGAGGGCGTCGAGGGTGGTGTCGATGAGGTGGCGGAGGAGGTCGTGGCCGAGCTGGAAGGTGGGGGTGAAGACGTCGGTGAATTTGCGGTTGGTGGCTTGGAAGGGTTGGGCGGTGAAGAATTCGGTCAGGAAGCTGTATTCGGCTGAGGCGTTGTCCACGAGCGCGAGATTGAAGGCTCGGAAGGGGACTTCGAGGTAGTGCATGGTTTTGTCGTCTTCCGCGGCAGATGACGGGAGGGCGCCATCGTTGCTGGAGCGCAGGATGTCGCCTCGGCGGCCGATGGAGAAGATGGCGTGGGCATTGCCTGACTTCGCTGAACGCTTGGAGGCCGGCTCTAACGCTATCGCGTCCGTCTGATCAATAGTGTACAGACTGAGGTTGTCAAGTGCCAATTTGTAGCGGACGAAGTGGCTGGAATAGTACCAACGCATGGTGTTGATGTAAGCTTGCGAGATTTCTTCGGCGAGCTGCGGCTGTCGACTCGACAAGAAGCCAAACACGTTTCTGTATCGCAGCAGCGCGTTCTGCTGTATCACCTGCGCGTTGGTATTTGGAGATCGCAGAGCCTTGATCTGCGCAACCACGTGATCTCGTATGCGCTCGACGGCCTTGGTAGACACATCTTCCACGAACGGTCGCACGTCTTGCGCCGCCTTAACGTCCTTGGCCTCCTTGGTCTTCGCCTCGATGATTCTTGAGCGCTTATCCAACTCCTCGAGCGCCTTTACCCACCCATCATCCATCGTGCCTTCCGTGATCTTACGCACGACGGCTGGTGGGACGACTATTGCTCCGACCTCCGGACCCAGCACTTTCTCTACTGCTTTGCGATTCTCCAGCTTGTTATTGAGTTGCGTCGAGCGATCCTGTAGGTGCTCAATCTCCGACGACACGGCAGCGAGGTCCGCACGGAAGCTGGTCAAATATGTCTCGACCGACCTTAGTACTTCATCACATGTTAAGATTGACTTGTGCAGGTCTTCGAACTTCTCTTTCTCCTCCTCAAAGTCCTCCACCACAGGTACGCCCACCGTCGCAGGCGCGACATCGTCGCCTTCTGTGCCAAGTGCTCGGTTCGCGAAGTCCTCGAGGCTCAGGCCGTCAAATTGTATGCCTTCCGCGAGTACAGCAGGCCTTTCGATCGACTGCTTAGACACCACATCCGGACCTTTCCCATCTCCCGCCGTCAGAGATCCCAGTATGCCCTCAAGCACCTCGAACGGGTCGGTGACATCTCCCCCAGGCGCGCTGCCCAGCTCATGCTTCAAGCTGGTGCCATTGGGTAGCCTCGCCGCAACCGGTAGTCGGTCCCCGGAGGCACCGAAGGAAGACGGCGAGAGCGATGAAGTCCTAGGCGCAAGACCCGGTCGTCGGGGCAGTGTGCTTGGACCCAGCTGTACAGACCGCCGGGGCGCAGGCGAGAAGGAGCGACTAGGTGATGCCACTGGTGTCGACTGGCCTGAATGGCCGGAGAAGCGCTCTAACCACATACCACGACCGCATCACATAACATCGGGTTGTGAGCCTGAGAAAGCCGTCGATCGGGTGGATGTTTTGGCCAGTCCGGAGCTTTGCATGTGACATGCTCGCTGTGGACGGGAGGCCCTGAGGAGGGAGTACCCGCCCCGACCCCACCTTTCAAATCTCGATATTTCCACCGCACTCTCGCCGCCATCACCACCGCCGCCATCCCACCAGTCCACACTACCAGCCACCCCCGCCTTATCCCCCTCACTCACTCATCAACATGGCGGAAGGCAACGATGCGCAGGTAAGCACCACCCTTCACACAAAGCGCCGCCCTCTCACCACCACCCCACTCGAACTCCCGTACCGACAATACCCTCGAGCGATGGCACTGCAGACCCTAACAACAACGATCGCAGCACGAGCTCACCTTCGAGACCGCCGACGCCGGCGCGTCCCTCACCTTCCCCCTCCAGTGCTCGGCTTTGCGCAAGAACGGCTTCGTTGTCATCAAGCAGCGCCCCTGCAAGATCGTCGATATGTCCACTTCCAAGACCGGCAAGCACGGTCACGCCAAGGTCCACTTGACTGCCATCGATCTCTTCACCGGCAAAAAGTTGGAAGATTTATCTCCCTCGACCCACAACATGGAGGTCCCGCACGTCAGGCGCCAGGAGTACCAGCTCGTACGTGTCGAAGCCATGACCTACGGTTATGAGTGTTGGACATATGCTGACGAGGTGTAGCTTGATATCTCCGAGGACGGTTTCTTGAACCTCATGACCGAGAGCGGTGAGACCAAGGACGATGTCAAGATCCCGGATGATGAGGTTGGGCAGAAGATCAACAAGCTGTTCCGCGAGGACGAGAAGGACACCAGTAAGGAGAACGATGAGTCCCGCAGCCGCACTGCCGCTAAAACTTTCTCGCAGACGTTATCGTGCTTACTGCCATGGGCGAGGAGGCCGCCATCGACGCCAAGGAGGCCCCCAAGTCTTAGATTAACTCGCTCCACGAACCTGCCTCCGGCGGAATGAATCGCATTCATACTCAAAGAGCTTCGGCAATGAGAAGAAGGCTATATGTGCGCTACGAATTGCTAGAGGAGCAGCATGAGACGGTGTGGGTTGCGCTGGCCACGGCTACAGCGAAAAGGATAGGTAGCGGGCCGGTCCCATTGGGAGTCTGTCACACATCTATCGCCAGACCATCTATGTGATCATCTTCTCCGCATCATCGTTCTCTCTGTTCATCGCTGAGCGTGATGTGAAGAGATATTACGTAAGCGAAAACGTAACCCAAACCCTAACCCTATTGTGAACGTACCTTGGGGTGACACTTCTAGTGCAAGGGCTGCAGGCGTTCTACCTTCAGTTCCAAAAGCCTACAGCCACGGTGTATGAGACAGTGGCGGTATTTGGAGATGTCTAGACATTCAAGTAAATTGCTCTTTGTTACGTCCAAGAGCCACTGCTATTCGTGACTTCCTCTTACGTTAGAGTCCCGCTAGCCCGGCGGTACCAACCATTTGCACTGGCTCAACCAAGGTGAAAGAATTCTACAGCTGGCTTACCGCCAACATGATCTGATGTCCTCTGCAAGAAACAAGCGGCCAGAAAGGTGTGGCCACGAGGACTGCGGGTCAAGGCGCTTTCACGTTGGTGACGATGGATTCACGTACTGCGACCGAGGGCACCAACAGTCGGAGGTAAAACGACGCCACAAGGTCCCATTCCATGCTCTCTAGCTGACAGATACTAGCGGGGCACGATCGTCGCAGAAGACACCGGCGAGTATGTCATAGCCGGCCGGAAGGCGCGGCGGAGACACCCCTCTGCCGAGACGACTACGAGTCGCGGTGTGTACCTGGCTCCTCCAATCAACCACCTTCGAAACTATCGACTGATCTGGAAGCTGTCCAGTATCCGGCCTCAGCGGCCCCCGAGCATTCGAGCATTACCTCCTCGCCGTACAATTGATCCTACGAAAACAGCTGAAATGGCTGATCGAGACGAAGAAGCTGCCTGAGGAACTCGAGGTACGCCACTACGACCACCGGAATGGCCAGAGAGGTTCAAAACGCTCACGATTCACAGGCACTCGTGCGCGACCTCTGGGCACTACGGCTACAAAGACTTCGTACCCGCGTCTCATACGACTCCGACACGGAAACGGACACGCAATCCCACTTCTTCAGCTCGCAGTCCGAGGGCGAAGCATCGGCAAGCGACGAATCCGCTCGCAGCCGCAAGCATCGTGGGAAGAAAATCGATGGCACGCCGAATTTGCTGGATACGCTTGCTTTATGCTATATAGGTGCCTTACTTCTGAGAGAGCCGGTGTTGGTAGCGGATCTACATCGTTGGGCAAGCGATGGCGAGTTGCCGTACTACCACGCTTCGAACAATGCGCCGTTGAGCATGCGGGAGCGATTACCGGCTGTCTATCAAGAATTACTTGAGCCGAAGTTGCTGGGCAAGCCGGAGAAGCTGCAAGATCATGTGCTGGGGCTAATGACCTCGTTTAATACCGAGTTCGGCATGGCAGTACCGCCGATCAACCATCCGCTTATACTGTACCGCTGGATGAAAGCAATGGCTCTGCCGATCGAAACATTCGCCGCCACCTCCCGTCTGGCTCGCCTGCTGGATATCACGTTCGCTTTCACGCTGCATGCTAAACCCGGGACGAAGACTCACATGCTCCAGTACCCAGAGCCGCGTCTAATGGCCATCCTGATCGTCTCCACCAAGCTGCTATTTCCATTCGACGATATCGAGCGAGCTACGTCTTCCGCAAACGCCATGGGTGCGCTGGTGATGGAGTGGTCGTTGTGGGCTGAGCTGCAAGTCTCGCAACTTACGGATGGTAAAGCGAGCTCGCCTCTTTCGTATGCGAAGGCGCTGGAGTTCTCGCAGACGGATGTGCTGGGTGCTGCTGAGCATCAGCTAGATCAGTATATGGATTGGTGCGAGCAGAATGTCGCTAGTGAGGATATAAGAGAGCGCGGCAAGGCTGGGCGGGACGCCGATTTCCGACGTATCCTCTTCGGGATGTTCCCGGTGCGTGAAGCCGGCGCGTTGGAGCATGAGCATCCTAGCGGATCTAGAACGCATGAGGACGTGGAAAACGAGAAGCTGCAGGCAGTGCAGGCTGCGCTGCGGATTAGGAGCGTTGTTCAGCGGCCTCCAAAAGGGCAAGCGCGAGCGAGCGGCATCGGAAGCTTGTACAGGCGCATCAGGCATGCTGAGGAGCTTGAAGGGCCCGCCAAGGTGTTTTACCAGCGGGCTGCGGAGTTGGCCGGCTTGTCGCTCGAAGCCATGGTTGTGGCTGTATTTCAAGTTGAGAGAAGGATGCAGAAGCTTGAAGAGAAGGCCAGGAGAGGCGTAGAAGATTGAGATTATCGGTATGGTCGTGCTCTTGTCGACGCACCGATGGGGCGCAGGAGCCGGCTGCCACAAGGGCCAACGTGGAGCCAGCCGCTTCCGTGAACACATCTGAGAGCTCTGGCACGATGAGGCTTTCGATCTCTTCCCATGGAATTCAGGGCGAGAGACTTGCTGTGACCCGCGAACGGAAGACCGAGCAGACTTGTTTACGATTGCCGTCATCTCTTGATGAGAGGCTGTGGACCTCCAACTCCTCCACCCCGGCTCGCTGTCTACCGAGCTGGTTGACCGGTATAGGCGCGTACAGCGGTGAGAGTGCCATTGCGGTGAATATAGGCGAGCATCCAGTTCAATCAGAGGTGCTTCTGGCGTTCCTGAATGGCCAGGCACAACTTCCATCCTGCTCATGTGCTCTCTCACCTAGAGCACCGCGACGCGCCTCATGTAAAGAGAAGACTGTTGTGACCCACAGATCGCATCCTGTAGTTGACAGGCTGCATGCCAGGTCATGATGCAGCTGTTGTCCACCTGACCGAGCCGCCAGCTCTAGACGTGTCGTCGGGAGAAGCACCGCGACCAGGTGTGAAGCGAACCGTCAAACGAGCCAGTAGGAGAGCCAGACGTATAGTACGCGAGATGGTACCTGAAGATCCTCGAGATTCACGCTGGGGACCTGCACCCGAGTCTGTGGTAAGCGGTTGCCAAAGTGGCCTGAAACGGCAATCCTTGAAGCGAGACAACGAATCCCAGCGCCCGAACGGGCAAGATGCTTCTCCTTTCATGCCCTGTTCAGCTGTCACTCGAATGTTTTGGGATGGCGACGGGGCTAGACCGGCGAGGCGCAGTCGCCAAACTAAGAATAGGTTGCGCGGGGCGAACGGGGGGTGAACCTTGTCATTCTAGCATCTCGAGACGTCAACGACACCAATTGCCAGATCTATAGCCCATTATTGTATTGATACGGGAAACACCAGCTGTCCCGAGGGCCGAAGTCCAGCTAGGTAGTATGCCTTCCCACGCCCTGGGCCAATGGCTTGCAGTCGGCTCGATCAATCAAGCGACGCGCAGGTCGGATCGCGCCTGCACAGCAAGGGAGCAAGGCTGCCCAGACTCCCTTGTGTATCCTTTCGCCATGTAATAATGGCTGCGCCCACGGCTCCCCTCTTGTGCTGCCTCTGGCCCAGAACGTACCGTGGGCCGTGGCGGAGGACCGCCCGCCCCGAGGACGGCCGTCAGATCCCTTCTGGCCCGGCTTGCAGCTCGCCCAGCGCCGACAGGAAAGGAGAGCAATAGCAATAACAATACTGCAGCCCTATTCCTCGCGGCCGCCCGTCTCTTCAATAGTAGTGACGATAACCTTTTTAAGCTTCTTCGCGGATGCTGCTTTGACGCAAGGATCGAAGCCCAAATATAACTGCCGCTATACTGCACTCACCCTGATCGGCCCTAGGAATGAGAAAAGTGGGTGCCATCGGTGCTGCCTTCCCGGAATCCCCAGGGCTTTCACCACAAGACGCAAATGCGGCGTCTGCCATAGGAACTCTAGTTGGCGTCATTCGAGCCAGTCAGCTGCTCGAAATGGCATTTCCGCCTTGCGGTGGACCGCTCTACTCTGTCCTCTGGCTTGCCGTTCCCAATCCTGGAAGAGTTTGCTACTCATGTAGACACGGAGTATTGCCGCTCGTCACTCGTCTGAGACCCCCTCTCGGCCACCTCGAGTGCCGTACTTGACACCTGATATCCCACACTCGCTGTCGCCAGCTTTCCTCGCCACCTGGGGATCGGGATTGCTCCGTCGTACTACTTGAGCACTTGGGGACACTGTTTGAGAGCGAGCGAGACACTTCGAATCCGTTGATCCAGAGTCCGACACAGAGGATGTTGTTCTTCGAGACACCCACCCATCAACCTGAATAGTCATCATTCTGGGTCCTGCGGATCAGCCCGGCATAGCGAACGAACTTCAACGATATCGACAGACGCCAACACGCGGGGTGACGGACTATCGTACGAACAACTGCATCATCACACATCTGCTCCGCAACTACGATACTACGACTCTAACGGGTCACGGGATCGATTCACCTTGAGACGGTATCCAGCACTTCATCGAGCTTTCTCGGTGCGTACTCCTGCCGGGCATCCCCGAGCATACCCAAAAGCTCCAGCACCTTGGGCGTCCTTGCTTGGTCTCCCTCTGCCCAGATCGCCTACCGATCAAGGACTGTGCGCCACGACCCGACCTTCATCATCAACAACGCATTGTTTGACGCCGGTCCGCAGCCACGAATACACACTGGTCATCACCATTTCTTTGTCCACCCGGGTAAGCTCTCATTACGGTCACAACATGCGACATGATCATCTCCGAACGGAATCGCAGCTGATCTATGTTAGGGTGTTGAACTTCACTCAAGAGGAACCTGATCCGTACGGAGCTGTCGGTTTGTACCGAGCTTCGCTTCGGCACGGGAACACACAGTAGCGGACGCCAACTCCTTGGGTCGCCCAGCGGGAACAACCTGCAATCTCCTGCGAACGACTGCAACTGATCTAGATTGTCTTCTGTCCTCGCCCGATCGTCCCTCTCGCGACGAATTTGTGGCCTCACATTCGTGTCTGCATTCGCATCACCTGCGACTTCCAAGGTTTGCATGTCTTATACGGGTAGCTGCTTGAACGCACGGATCAGCAGTTCCTCCCACCCTTGTCGACCTTGCATATCTGCAGCTGCTTAGTATCATTGATCCATCCCATCTTCTGGGTTGTACAAGTTGCAGCGGACTGCCTCTGCAACTTGCCATCCACCTGATTGACAGCGGTCATTCGCAAAGCTGGCAACCAGCGTCTGCATGCGTCACCAGGTACGTCCCATTCGCAGCTCATACCGTTGAGGTTGGTGTCGAGTCGAACATTCCCGCCGATGACTCGTCGAATGTTGCCGCCTACTCACACAGCCACACAAGGCTCAGGACCCCGCTGACTGAGGCCGGCAGGAGCACAGCAAGTCGTTCATAATCGTTGATGAAGACTACGGCATACCATCAGCAGTGATCGACAACTATCGAGTAGGTCACGACAACGGGCCTCTGGCCCGGCTCGATCCAAGAAGTCTGCTGTTGTCGATGTCGGAGTACAACAAACCTCCAGGTTACGACGATGTGTACGGTGAGTTTCATCCTAACCACGTGCCTTGCTGCCTCAGCTTGAGGACTACGCGGCACACGCGGCGGATCCCGATCCGGTGTGCGCATGTGAGGCTTGGGGATCAGGGGCCATCTGACTGACTGATGTGACGCATCCAGAATACAAGCCCACCACACGATCCGAACACGGCCCCGACTACTCCAGTCTAGGGGCCCAGCAGACCTACACCAGCCAGTATGTAGGTACTCAGGCGCAGGTCCCAGCCGGCCTACCTCCGTCCACGGCGTTGTCTATGGTGCCGCCTGCTCAGCAGTACAGCGGCCCGCGTGATTCCGTCTACAGCCAACACCCTGATCAGCAGTATGCGCAACAGCCTGCATATCTGGAGCCAACTCCCCGACAGGCCCCGGAAATAATCTCGTTTGCGCCACCTGCAGGATACCAAGGCAGCAGAGTGGCCGTCTACTTCCGATCGATTTACGACTTTGAATCGCCGCCAATCCAGACGTTCTTGATGTTCGGCACTCATCGGTGTCAGAGCACGCTGACAAAAACCGCTCAGCACAGCGACATGTATCAGTACGAACTGACAGCGAATGCGCCGCCGTTCTCCGCGACCAGCTCACCATCTCCAACTCCGCTACGTCTGCTGTTCGACGAGAGCCTCGTCCAATGGAGCTCGCCTACTCTGGACGTCGGAAGCTTCACCTACCTCAACACGTCGCTCTACAACTATCTGGCGGCTTCACCCGAAACTGCCGAAGGTGCCTCAAGGAAGCGAAAGCTCTCACCACAAGCGTCTCCGCGTCGCTCGCCGACGAAGAAGCCTTCGTTCCCGCAACTCACAGGCCCGTCAAGGATTTCGACGCAATCGTACGCAAATACGCTGCCAGCGAACACGCAAATCCCGCAATTTCGACGCCCGAGCCTGCCTGAAGCGTATCTGCAACAACGCCGCGTCAGCTCTGAATATCATCCGACATACAGCACGCAAGCGTACAGCGCGCCGCTGCCCTCCACGCAACAGTACTACGGCGGGCAGCTGGTTGGTCAGACCACGCCCGGACTGCAACCGCTACCAAGCCCGTCGTGGGCGTATCAACATGGTGGTGTCCCCATTAGCAGGAGCCCATCTACTGCTGCCATCTCAGTCGGGGGCAGAAATCCTCATCTCCGACCATCACCAACTGGCGGGAGCAACCCGCCCTTAGTCAGGACATCGACACTGCAGCAGTCACCGACAACCCCGGCTAGCACTATACCGACCTTCAACCCGTACGCCATCTATCCGTCTAACGCAAAAGCCAATCTCGCCATCGAAGGCGAGCTGGCCAGCATGGCGGACAGCTGGAGTACGGCGGAGTGGGAGGCTCGGAGACGCTTGGTGCAATTCAGTCGCAGCCAGACCGGAAGCGTCATCACCGCCAAGTTCGAGGCCGTCACCCCCGAAGCTCGCGCACCGAACAGCATCTGCGTCAGCTGCATCTGGTGGACCGAGAAGAACGAGTGCTACGTCACGAGCGTTGACACCATCCAGCTTCTCGAGGCACTGGTGGCGGTCCGCTTCACGGTCGAAGAGAAGAATCGCATCCGGCGCAACCTGGAAGGATTTCGTCCGGCGACCGTCTCCAAGGCGAAGGCCGACAGCGAGGAGTTCTTCAAGCTGATCATGGGATTCCCGAACCCCAAGCCGCGCAATATCGAAAAGGACGTCAAGGTCTTCCCGTGGCGCATCTTGGCCACCGCGCTGAAGAAGATCATTGGCAAATATGCAAGTCATTCCCGCTCCTCCGCGCGTGCATAATGCATCATGCACCACGCGCATCATGCACCACGCGCATCATGCACCACGCGCATCATGCACCATGCACCTTCCCACTATTGGCTCTCGCTGACCACACACTCTCTTTGTTACAGTCCGCGAGCTACTCCTCCACAGCCGGCGCCTTGCACACGCCCGTCGCGGGCCCAAGCTACACCGCAACCAGAGGCTCCGATGCCAGCGCGGGCTACGACACTGCACAAGCGCAGCAATACCCGCGCGCCACCATCGGCGCCTCGCCGCGCTCGACCTCCAGTTCCGCCACCTCCCATGCCGGCGCGCACGGGTACGCTCCCGCCCACACCATCGTGGCAACCAACACCTACTCGCCTCATCACGCTACGGGCTCCATCGCGTCATCATCAGCAGGCCTCGGGATCGGCCCCGCAGTAGGCCAGCTGCCGCTTCCTCCGGATCTGCGCCTGGCCGTCCCGGGGGCCGTGGCAGGTGCGGGCCATCAAACGACTTCTTGGCACCAGCCTTCGGCGCACTATGCTGATATGGCTGCGTCGACGCAGCAGCAGAATCGCGATGCGTGGGAGTATAACACGTACATCAGCAACTCTCCTGCGACTGGTCTGCCGGGTTCGGCGCCGTCGTACGGGTATCCGCAGCAGCAGCAGCACACGATGCGCCTTCCGTCGTTTTCTGCTCAGTCTACCATGTCGGGCGAGGCGCGATTCGTGCCCTTGCACGATTACGAGGATCCGGGTCAGCCGACCACGACGACTTGAGATATTCCCTGCACCAACAGCAGGTGTGGCGAAACCGTTTGAGCCGCACGGTCGGGTCCATTGTTTGGGCTGAATTGATCATGCGGAAAACCCGAGCTTGCCCGTTTTGGGCTGTCTGCACACCACTTCGACCTTTCTGCGCTCTGGTGCACTTTGAGCTGTTTCGGAAATTGACTGGTTGCTGCCACGAATACACTACTGCGCCTGCTTTTCCTTTGTTACCGTCGTTCGGATTTCGATGGAGGCTGCAGATGATCGCCGTCATCTGCCACATCTCTCGAAGATTTCTCCGACTGGACAGGTCAGATGATGGCCGCGATATTTCCTTTCGAACATGTCTCTGACTGGATGGGTCAGATGATGGCCGTGACCTTGCAACCATTCCTACTTGCGCGTGCACGCGTCTTTCGCGATGGAGGCCAGCATTGCGACCGCGGCGAAGCGTTTTCTTACCGGCATCTTCAGCATCAATACAAGACTCGATAGACGCACGAATCCTCCACAGGGACTTCGCGGCGCATGGCGCGCGCAATATACCCATTTGCTTCAGGCTTTTGTAGTTTATGCAGAATGGTGTTTTGGTGACGAAGGAGGACGCATGGCATGGGGGATTGAGGTGGTTCTCTGAGAGACATGTTACTGTATGATATACGGCATACTTACCCATGAGCGTTGTCTTGCTAGCTTACTTGCATGGCAACGGGGGAAATTCGATTCGCTAGAGGATACTATTGGCGATGAATGGGGTCGCAACGATATCGAGGAGGGTGGCGAAGGAGGCCGACCGGTCGGGATGGCTGTATGATACAATGCGTGACGGGCATAGCATGAAGCAGTTTGCGATCCCAATCGCTTGTCGTCCTCTCTCTCCGTTACATGTGAGGTCGCCTTTGGCTACCGTTGTAGTTGTACAGCAGCACAAGTGTATTGTTGCTGCGGTCGAGATTGGTGCTCTGTACGCTGTAGTGGAGAGTGACTCAAATGCTGCCTTAGGCACCAAATATCCCGCACACATCCTCGTTTCGCCAATTCGACAACAGCGACGTCAGGTCCAACACCACGACCATATCCAGAGCACAACCGCCAAGAGTACGTACAACGATATCACAAGCTACGTCTCAAGTGTAATGCTGACTTTAACGAACAGTGCAGATCTTCGTCAAGACCCGCAAGTCTCACGCGCCCCGAATTCGCCAACCCAACCCGCTAACATGGCTCAGTAACCGGGAAGACGATCACCCTCGAGGTGGAGAGCAGCGACACGATCGACAATGTGAAGAGCAAGATCCAGGACAAGGAGGGCATCCCGCCAGACCAGCAGCGGTTGATCTTCGCCGGCAAGCAGTTGGAGGACGGGCGCACACTGAGCGACTACAACATCCAGAAGGTGCGCATACACTTGGCGCGATCCCGTGCACTCTCACCCAACACCGAGGAAGAGCGATTGTTCCAAACGGCAACTAATGCTATGATATCTGCAGGAGTCCACCCTCCACCTGGTCCTCCGCCTCCGCGGCGGCATCATCGAGCCCTCGCTCAAGGCGCTGGCCTCCAAGTACAACTGCGACAAGATGATCTGCCGGAAGTGCTACGCGCGCCTGCCGCCGCGGGCGACCAATTGCCGGAAGAAGAAGTGCGGGCACACGAACCAGCTGCGCCCGAAGAAGAAGCTGAAGTGAACGGGTCTGCTTGCGAGGGTGGTGGGAGTGGCATGGCCTTGTTGCTGTGTGGTTTCGGTAGTTGGACTGGAGGGCTACGAGGAAGCCTTCGACGCTCGATGACAATTGCGGCATGCACCGTATACCACCGATATTTTCAAAGTCCGTTGATACGGCCGGGTGTGAGCTATAGACCACTCACCTATGTCTACTCACTGTGAGCTTGCGCTTCTCTATGACTGTATGGTGGACGACCTTGCCAAACGGCCGATGCCCGCTGCGTGAGCGTGCTTTCTCCGTACCCCGACAATGCGTGCCCCTTTCACACCCAAACAAATCATATCCACTGAACCCGGGCCTACAACCAGACTGTATGCCCAGGCATGCCGCACTGCAGTCGCGGCATGGACAGCCTAGCTCTTCTACGGGCGTCGATCCAGCCGTTAATTCTGCAGTACAGCTTCGTGGTGGCTCGACAGCCACGGCAGTACCTTATTTCCGTAGCAGGCAAATCTCGATCTCGCCGCCGTTGATCAACGTCGTTCACGCCACCGAAGCCTGCTTGAACAGCTCTGGAAAGATCTGCCGTAATTCCTCCAGGCTCTGAATCTGAAAGTCCGACACAGGCTTCTCCGGCGCTTTCACACATAGCTCGACGAGATGAGCGCAGTTCCATCCGTACTCCGTTCCAGCCCTGGCATTCAAGGCATTATCATCAACGAAATAGCATTGACTGACGTCCGTAGTCCCCGAATCCAGCATCGCTTTGTCGTACATCTCGCGCGTTGGCTTGCAAAGCAACTTCTCAGCGCCGTAGTCGCAATAAGTAATCCCGTCAAAGCAGTCCTCGATACCCAGTAACCGCACCACCCGCTGCCCATGCGTAATGTAGGCATTCGTGAACAGCCAAAGCTTGACTTGACTCCGATCGATATCACCGAGTAGTCGTCGCAGTTTCGGGTCAGGTTTGATTACCTCGTCTAACGCCAGCGCATCGTCGACCTTTTCGTTGTATTCCAGCGGGTCGACTTTATGGAAGCGGACGAGGCCTTCGATTGCTAGGCCGTAGTCTTTGTAGTATCGTTGGTGCAGGGTGAAGGCGTCCTGTTTGCTGAGGGAAAGGTGGGTTTGGAAGTATTCGTCTATGAGCTCTCCCATCATTTCGTGGATGCGGTATGATTTCGGGTAGAGGCAATTGTCGATGTCGAGGAAGAAGGTCTTTTGATGGTGTTTGCCATTGCTGACGCCGTTTCCGGAATTGTTGATCGATGTGCCGTTGGAGACACTGTTTGCACCTGTCGTTGTCATCTCGGAGTCCGCAGCCTAGACGCAATCGATCAGCAGTCCGTGGAGGGAGCTTTCACCAAACAGTGTCGTGCAATCAGATGTGTGCAACAAGAACGAATCGATCTAATTGCGGCGCCACAAACGGGCCGATCGTGGCCCATGCTTTGCCGTCCCGCTTCCGATCTCCCTTTCTGCAGCTTTGCGACTTGCGTCCACTCCCCTGCACACAAAAGGACCTGCTATTCGGGCGTTGGCATTGTCTGACCTACAGTCTGCGAGTCTCATTGGTGCAATGGTATACGTGTGAGTACCAACGCGCATCGCATCGCATCGTAGGGTTTTGGGCAGAAGAAGTAGGCGATATGGCGGCCAGTAGTGTCAGCGGTGCGCCAGCGCGCGTGAACGGCACAACAACAAAATCGGCCGCTGTGGAAGACGAGGACTTGTACACACAGCTGCTGCGGCTGCAAGACGTTGTTCTTGCTGGAGGCCACACGCAGTTCAGGCTAGCTCCCGATGTCATTGAGGAACTGAAGGCGGCTTTGATACTGCCAGAGAGTGCTGCGAACAACGCGGCACGTGCCACTAATCATACGTCGTCCACAGCTGCGCAGACCAACGGCCTACCGAGTCTAGGCGCGCATACCACGCTTGACCCAATCTTCCTGGAGAAGTCGGACAGCCTCGTAAGAGCCGAAAGCCAGCTCAAACGCCAACGCCTTGAGCGTGACCTGCAGCCGCAGCATGAACCGCGAAGACAGGCGCGCTTTGGGC